>JAPQRN010000009.1:14630970-14646520 GCA_037367275.1 Coranthus polyacanthus
GAAAACAGACAGAGGACAAGGAAACTACGAAAACAGACAGAGGACAAGGAAACTAGGAAAACAGACAGAGGACAAGGAAACTAGGAAAAACAGACAGAGGACAAGGAAACTAGGAAAACAGACAGAGGACAAGGAAACTACGAAAACAGACAGAGGACAAGGAAACTAGGAAAACAGACAGAGGACAAGGAAACTAGGAAAAACATCACAGATGGATGTATGAGACCATGTGGACACATGTTTACTTCATGAAGATTTTGTCAAAATATTGTAATAATGTTGGTCCAAAATGATGCAAAAACTGTTTCTAGTCAGATAAAAACAACACAAAGCATCACACACAGCCTAAGCCTCCTTCATTCTACTTCAAAACATCATCATATGATCTTTTGACTATATCACCCAGCCCTAGCCTAAGTCAGGACAATGTGACGTTATAAAAACAGGTGATTGACAGCTGTATTGACCAATTGCAGTCCAGAATCTATCAGATGCAGTCAGAAACCAATTAGGTGGCTGGTGGACAGATGTCCCCGCGTCTCTACTGCACAAATTGCATCACACAAGCAACATGTCAGCGTCTGAGGGGATTTGGCTTCGTTTTTACACAGCGGGAGGAAGCGTCGTCCATCTTTATATACACTCTGTGGCCTGGTAGTAGTAACAGGTCTGATGAGGAGACCAAATTACTCCACAGCCATTTTAGATGGAAAACACCAACACAACGCTCTACTGTTTATCAGTTCATAAAGCCCGTAACTCCAACTTCTGACGACACTTTGCAAAACTCCAAAACAGTTTATGGAAATTCCCATTTTCTAATTTTCTTTTTTTGTGACAAGGTCACTTCAAATTGCTTGACAATTATATGGAAACACAGCTAATGTGGACAACAAGATACTTTTAGGACTGAACTTGTGTAATTGCCTCATTATGTATAATCACCCCCCTGTGATTTCCAGCTTTTTTAAACAAATGTAATCACCTCAGTTTTTTACATTTAAAACGAGGTCATTTGTGACGCACCAATCAACAAACTGCTTTACCTCTGAATGGTTGTTTGAGGTGTAAGTTGATGAAAATAAGACTTAACAGAGAAGATTGTCTGGAGACAATTCTGCAGTGCTGCTACGTCTACTCTACTCACGCATGATGATACAAACAAACACAAATAAAACAGAGGAAGCATCTTAATCAACTTCTACCTCTGGATGTGTAATCAACACACGCACGGATCTCGCCTTTTCAGCAAGCAGCAGATTTATCGTCCATCGATCAGTCATGTTTATTTATGAAGGTGTTAAATGAGAGGGAGCGCTCATGTACTTCCTCCATCACATGACGCTAATGCTACGACTTCGTGTTATGATACACACATTTCACTTTTATGATGAAGTCAATAGTTAATGGTGTCTGCAAAGGGAGCCGCTTCCTCGTTGCTAAGCTATGAGCTTCAGGCCTTGATGAGATGACAATGTGGTGATTGTCAGCGTGCCGTTTCCACTTCAGTCATGACTTTTTAATGCTGTTTTCACATGGGAGCCCTCCCCGGAATGATAAACAGATGCCTAATGCTTTTATGGATGTGATATGCCTCCACCTCCTCTCCTCTCCTCTCCTCTCCTCACCTCGACTCGACTCCCCTCTGCTTTCTCTTTGCTTTCTCTTGCACTTCTTCCTCTTCCTTTGTTTCTTGTTGCATTTCCTCTGTTTGTCTCTGACGGTGCATCTCTCTCTCTCTCTCTCTCTCTCTCCTCCGGCAGGTGTTGTGCCTGATCACGGCTCCGGTGACGATGATCCTGTCTTCGCAGCAGGATGCCTCCTTCGCTTTCGCCTCTCTGGCAGTCGTCTTCTCTGCCTACATCACTCTGGTGGTGCTTTTCGTTCCCAAGGTGCTCTGACACGTGACTGACACCTTCACACACTGATATGTACACTTTTAGGGAAGTAAAACAAAGGTCAGCAAAAGTTTTCACAACAATGTGGAAGAGACAGCCAGTGGAACTGCGTGGACTTTTGCTACCTCTGTTCATAAATAAAGATTCCTGACTAGTATTTATCACCAGAACCACAAAAGTTAGTTTAATTAACTGCTCTTGATTTATCTTTATCTATTTTTTAACATTATTTAAATGCACAAGTCTGTGGATCATACGCCTTCATTGTGTGCATTCAGTAAACACCAGTAGAAACTAGAGAAAAAGAGATATTTTTGTTGTTGTAAATGTTTGGTTGATTTTTTTTTTTTTTTACCATTTTGAAATTGAAACAGGAAAACGATAAGAACCAGAATCAATAGCCCACGCAGTCTGTAAACAGCTGTTCATTTTTAAAACCATGCCTACATGTCACTCATCAGAACTTTTATAATATATACATCCACATAACCAGACCTCAGATTCAGGCAACTTTATTAATCCCAAAAGGTCAATTCATTTACAGTTTACACAGTCCATACACACAACTTCAACTTCAAAACTCACACACAAGGTCATTACATGTCACAGACCACGGATCAACATACAAGGAACGATGACCAGTAGTAAATAAATAACTAGTATAAAGACATAGAACTAAAATGAAGAATAAAGAACCTGTCTCCACACACGTGCTGACGCCAGAAGGAAGTCTGACTGAACCTTTTATTTTTCTGGAATTGGGAGACAAAAACTCTGTGGCTTGATTGTATTTCTTCAAACCAGGGCCTCCCAATTTATTTTTAAAGAAATGCTCACATACTGAGAATAACTGGCTTTGAGTCAGACCGTCAAGATGGAGCGATCAAGCTGATATCGAGGCAGTGGCAGACTAATAAAAGAACTGGCAAGGCGGCTATTTTTTAAATAGAAATAAATACAACGGCAGCATTTGCAGACATTTAGGTCTTTGTCCATTTTTCAAGATGAAGTCAGATTTTCACTCTTGAAGATAAAGGTGGAGAATTCACCTGTTCTCAAGTCACTGCTTCCAAAAAGAAGCATCTTTGCAAATGAATGATACTGTTACGCAGATTAAAGAGTTGAGCTTTAGTTTTGATTAGAATGTTAATTTTCTATAAAATGCTACACATAATCCTATAATTTCACATAGCATCTCCATTTATTTTTGCAGCCTCCTTCCAGATTAATTTCTAGCCCTTCATATGAAATAACTTGGCCGTCTTTGCTTTAAACTAATCACTTGACTCATTTCATCTCTAAGCCAAGGATTCACTGAAGGTGACTTTGCGTAGAGTGTTGGAGGAACTTGTTTTGGTGGAACATTTTCATGTGGGGAGGAAAACCCTGGCTTTATAAACAGCTAAGAGAGAGAAATGAAAATACAACATGAAACCAAGCAGGTCCTCTTTGATTAACAGGTTCATAACTGCAAATCAAGTCTACAAATAAACTAACCTGACTTGAACCAACATTTGTCACTGTTAAACGTTCTGTTAAGTTGAAAATCGGGCTGTGCCGACGGTGTCGCGGCGCTAAATCCAACTCGTTTTAGCAATGACATTACAACGTGATGAACATAGTATTATGTTTGTTATAAACAGACTAACAGAGCTGCAAGTATCTGATGAATTTCAGTAGAAGGAGAGGAAGATGCACACGATGCGTCTGTTTACAAGAAAAAATCAGTTTTTTTGGTTGATGACGAGACGTGGCAGACTTAGTCTCAAAGAAAACTAAAACATTTACAGGGATGACGAGTAATTGATTATTCAAGTACTTGTTGACTGCTAAATTAATCGACAACTGTTTTGATAATGAACAATGATAATTGATAATGAATTTCTGGTTTATTTCCTCCTTTGTGACAGTAAACTGAATGTCTTTTCATTTATCCTCATTTTCAGACATTTTGAGAGCAAAGGATTCATTGATTCATTGAGAAAATAATCAACAGATTAGTCGACAATAATCATTGGTTGCAGCCCTGCTGATGAAAGACGTGAAGCCGGAAAACATAGACGATGCAATTTGTGAACGCTTAAGGGAAAAAGTCATGAGTACGATGCTGCTTCTTCCTCTCTAGTGTTTTAGGCGGTTGTCCAACTGGCTTTGAGGTGCATTAACGCCACCAAGTGGACTGGAGTCTCAGTCATGGTGCTGACGTCTCATTAAGTTCACTCAGGAGCGTCTGCTGAGTCGAGTGCAACACCTAGTGGTAAATTCAATACACCGGTCAAACTTATTTAAACATCTTTACACCGGCCCAACACTAGCTGTTGTTTCATGTAGTGAGGACTCTGAAAACATTTAACATGCAGATAATGAAGTAATGAAGTAGAATGTCAGCTGAAGAGTTGGCCAGTGTCAGGATTACTCCAACAGACTGCTTTCTCTGAGTCAGATAGTCATATTCTTGCTCATACATGTTACAGCAGGAAGCATGAGTTGATTGATCGGTGGCAAAAAATGAAGTGTTGTAGGACGGCATGAAACTGAGGCTCCTCTGACACAAGCCTGTCCCTTTGACAACATTACCTGTGTCTTAGACAAAAAGCACAATGTAAATAAACACATTTCATTCATTCATTAAGCTCATAAACATCTTGGCATTTATGGAAAGTGTAGCACCTTCACTGGACCGTTTTAACGCTGACTGCGCACTCGTCAATCTGCTGCCACCTGTGTTTTCTGAAGTAGTCTGTCTAATGAGGACGTCCCCTATCCGTCTGTGTAATCAATACAATTCTTCATGTGTTTGTCATCAGTTATTTCTCTCATATTTGTCAAACACTGAAGGTGGTTCTCTGCTCTCCACTCAGCACAACACAACCTCCCAGTTCAACACACACACACACACACACACACACATTCATATAGAGCAGTGTTTCCCAAACGAACCCACTTTTTAAAAATAGCAAACCATCACATCCCAGTTCACTTTAGGCCAAACGCTTAAAGTGAACTGGGATGTGAGAGGAGGAGAATGTGTGCGTAAATGAAAGTTTCCTGACTGTTTCATTGCCACATCTTGAATCGTTAAACTAGCCATTTCGAAGAGATATATGTTTACAACTGTGTTTTAAATACTTTTTTCCTCATTCAACAATACATTCCACTGCTATCAAAAACTTCTTGCTTCTTGTTGAAAGTTTTTTGAAATGCAAGGAGCATGTGGGGGCAATCGCAACTTCAATCAAAATGTTCTATTGGAATCAAAAAGTAAAGTTTAGAAACAAGTGTCTGGTTAGACTTGAATAATGAGTATTGGTCTGTTTGAGCTCTGGCCTGACTCAGTCCAGCCTGTTCTGCATGAAAATGAACAAACTATGGAACTTTATTCTACACGCTCTGCATTTATAAACTCACAAAATGTGGTTTGCACTATTAGATTGGTTGCAACAACAAATGAGCAGAGGAGGCAGAAGGCCACACATTCTTTACTCCAGTGGAAGTGCAGGTAGTTGTGTAAAAAAAAGACTCTGGTAAAAGTAGAAGCACTGATTCAACTTGTTTCCTGCAGTACAAGTGAAAAAGTCCAGGTTCTGAAATGGATTCAAAGTCTAAAAGTCTAAATTAGGACTTTGAAGGACACAAACTGGATTGTCTCTTCTTTCTGTCTCCTTTGTTCCTTCAAACGCATTAAAACTAAAGTAACAAGCCTGTTTTGAAAATCGAAGCACTATGAAAGTTTGGATGCCTGTTTTAAAATACACTGAGTAAAAGTAAGAAGTCGTGAGAAAAATAAATACGCAAGTAAAGCACAGATAACTGAAAACTCTGCGTCTTACCTGTGCAAATGAAAATGAGTCTTTTTCATCGTTCGCTTCCCTGTTTGTGGCAGAGACCGACTTTACTTGTCAGGCAGAAGCTACAGTGTTTTTTTTTCATCTGTAGTAGAAGCGTTAATGTCCTCGATGGTTGTGCAATGCCACCTACAGAAACTCAAACTTCATTAACTCAAAATCCAAGGAGCAGGCATCACACTATCATCCCTATTGTTTGAATGTCTATTTCTGGGGGTGCACAGTGGAAATGGCACAGCACCAAGCAACAAAAAGAAATAATAAAAATCTTTAAATTCTTTCCAGTTGTGAAAGCGTTTGTGTAACAGGTTTGGCAGAAAGCATTTGAATTCCAGCAGATGCATTATTCATTTTGGCATCCCTGCATCCCGTCTTTTAGTTTTTTGTTTTTCTGGTCCAGATGCGGCGTCTGATCACCCGCGGGGAGTGGCAGTCGGAGCAGCAGGACACACTGAAGACCGGCTCGTCCACTAACAACAACGATGAGGAGAAGTCCCGACAGCTGGAGAGAGAGAACCGGGAGCTGCAGAAGATCATTCAGGAGGTGAACACTTTTTACATATTGTCTGAAATTCGAATGCAACACATAATATTTGCATTTCCATATTAACTTCTTAGTTTAGCCTGCAGGCAGACGTATTATACTGACTCCCATATACATTGAAAGCACACGTTCGCATAATGTATGTGCATGTGTTATAGAAATACAGGTGTTGGTGTGTATGCGGTTTTAATTTTGCACACCTTGCAAATGAAAGCACTGTGCCAAATTAGGATTTAGGTAACAATTTTCATGATTAGAAACTGTTTGCCTCTACACATCATCTCCTCATCTTTGTTCATTTAAATTGGTTTTCTGTTAGTTTGCTTTTTTTTGGTTAGGGCTTAAAGCATTTTTATTGTGGGACTCAAAATTAAAATCTAGTGTGAACCAGAGACCCAAGCTGAGAAATACATAATTAATAAGCAGCCATAAACTCTACACATCCAGCTACGACCTACGCCTCCACTGTCTTCACACTGCATTAACATGTCCTGTTTCTACAGCTCAGCTCAGCTCAGTGCGACTGTTCACACCTGGCATTAACATGCATCTACACATGTGTCTCAGCAATCACTTTGAACGATTTGATCTCACTTTCCTGCTCCATGTGCAATCAACAAGCTCATCTGAGGCCTAAAACAAGTTCGACAGACTGGATTTGTGAAGTTTCTTTTCAAATTTAATCCACAGTGAAGCATATTTGTACATGGAGGATCTTTGTCCTTACTTCTGGGATCGCACAATTAAAACACAGCTTCCAACAGCCCTGTATTAGCAAAGACAAGTACTAAAATAGTCTAGTTTAACTATGTAAAACACCCTTAAGCAGAACACCCAGACTCATTCTCATTAAGGATATTAAGAATTACTCTAATAATGCCAGGCTGTGGTTCTGTCTCACCCTTTAAATGAAAGGCTTTGTCATCTCTACAGCAAACTCTCCTCTTGCGTCCTCAGAAAGAAGAGCGGGTATCTGCGCTGCGTAACCAGCTGGCTGAGCGTCAGGCTTTACGTAACCGCCGCCGACCCTCGACGGGCCAGAATCAGAACCACAATGCCCCGCCGCCCTCGTCCCAGCAGGATCCCAAATCCCTGCTCCCTCCACCCGGATACCCCAACCCCACCACGGACAATCACTCCCTGCCGCCTTCCTTCTCCAACTCATCCAACCTTTACCCGGCGGATAGCAAGATGAGCCGCAACCACTGTCACAACAGCCAGATCCCCCTGCTGTACAAATAGGCGAGGTATGGGGCGGGGGGAGGCAGGAGGGCGCACGGTGCACATGGGGGACACAAAACACAGCGACACACTGTGACTTTCACTTGTTTGGGAGATGAGCACAGCGGTGTAGTGACACTGTTTTACATTTGGGTGTGGAAGCACAATTTGTCCACGGAGTGCTTTACACTTCGGCAGCTTTGGGAGGAGTCACGCAGGTAACACCCGTCCTCACAGGTCAAATCTCACTTGTGACTGGTCAAAGTGGTGACAAGCACATCGCAGACTTACAGCACTCTTTTCAGAGCTCAAAGAGCAGACGTTCAATCATTCCTCTCCCTCCTTATCCGTTCTGTTGTGGAGACACTGCGTCAACGAAAAGGAAACGTCTGTGTGCGTCTTTGCTCTATCGTCTCCACCTTTTGTCTCTCCAGTTTGTTGACTAGAAAAGCACATAAAGTAGTGATTTATATTGTTCTGTAATATCTGATCTGTTTTGTCATGGAGGTTGTTGTTAAACTTCTTTGTTTATTTTTGGGGAGAGTTGGAAAATTTCTCTAAGGGATGGAGCAATGTACAGTTTGTTGTTTTTTTTCTCTCAGTGTTTCCTCCTCAGAGCAGCTGAGCTCGACTGGTTTCACTGACAAGCGATGATGTGCATTATTAAATAGCCATAAATATTCAGAAGGGCCGACGAGGATCACGTGCTGTATATGAAGATGGACGCAGCGGCTCCTGAAAAGTGAAGCTAAAATATGTTGATGGCCCCCTGGTGGCTGGTTGCATTACAGGTCGTAAACCACTCGTCATAGTCGGTGCTAGACTGGATCAGAGGGACTCTGGGACGATTCTTAACTTACCAATAAACAATCATTTTTCTACCTAGGGAGGGCGAAAAAAAATACTTTTTTCAGTTTTATGGACAATTCATGATTTTAAATGATTTTTTTTCAGTCTACATGAACTCAAGACAAAACATGACTGAAAAATAGTTTTCTTCACTCAAACTGCCTGCAATAGCATCAAAAAACAACTAAAAGCATCACTTGCAATGGTGTCAATGTGTGTTATTTGTTTTTTTTGTTTTTTTAAAAAACGTTTAAATAAAATAAAGCAATGACTGGAGGAACATATTCACAATGAATGCAGGTTTCATTTGGAATTTTTGTTGAATAAGAAGCATCTCCAGAGGAAGAATTAATCATGATTTTGATGATTTAGGCATTTTCAGAAACTCTTCCCCAACTTTCTTTCAACATTCAACTTTCAACATTCTAGCTGATTATTTTCTCATAAAAATACTTATTTTATAAATAAAACATTTCTCATTATAAAAAAATAAAGAGCTAAAAACTGACAGGCATCTGTCGGTAAACTACTCATCACAAAAGTTCAGATTGTAAGGATCTAGTGCTGTCTGTGATCTGAAATGAACTTGTATTATTTCTCTGTAAAAGGCTGCTTACACTGAATTCTTTATAACAGGTGAATGAGTCAGTTTTGTTTAAGTTTCTCAAACCTCTGGATTGTGGTTTTACAGCACAAATGCATTCAGCAGGTCTCTGTATCACCTGAAAGGACCAGTTTGTTGAAATTAGTCTCAGAGCTCACCATGACGCCGTCGTACACATCGCTCTGGCTGATCCGGTCTAGCACCGACTTCAGACAAACTAAAAACTCAAAAACTGAAGCTAATTTCAGTCTCATCAGGTAGATTTCATCCTGCTGATTTGCGCTCAAGTCATCATATTCCCGTTCATTTTGATGCATGATTGACTCAGTTTGATCCACGGCTGTGTTGACAATGAACAGACAGCAGAAAAACGCTTCACAGAAGAAAGACACTTGCAATAACTGACGTACTGGTTTCACTTCTGGGGAAAAAGTAACATCATGATGTTCATTTTTATGTCTGTGTTCAGATACAGCACTGCACCTAAAACATGCAGCTAAACCAGGAGGAGTAGTTCAACATTTTGGGAATTAACACGAAAGAACAAAGACCACTGTTAATGAAAGTCCACGATGTCAAATGAGAATCAGACAAATCTGACACTCTTTGATAGACATAACAAATATCCTTTATTAAGCACACATTATGAAGTGTTTCTGCATTAAAATATCTAAAAACAACTAGGCCTATATTTTGTTGACTTTATCAAATGTCATTTGTCCCTTTTACTAAGCTAACATTAATGTTTCAAGAGAATGAAATGATGATATACTGTGAACATATGTCAGTAAACATGATGTGAACATGAGCAGAGGAGGCAGATGATTTCATTGACTTTCCTCTTAGTGAAATGGTCCCATCTTTGGGGATAGATGACGTAGTGTGTATCTTTGGGCTCTTATTGTGAAAGGTAATAATGGAAGTGCTTGCAGGAGTTGACGTCTTTTGCTGTAGTTTTGATTGACATCAAGAGGCAGAAAATACATCAACAAATTGCCAATTTAAATGCTTTCAGTCAATACAAATACAACAAATGGAGTGACATAAATGTAAAAGAAATGTTTCATAGAACATCTAAAGCAAATAATGTTCCCAAACTGTTGCAACTGCTCCTTCAGGAACATCAGGCCCGATTCAGAGGAGAAAGCTCAACATTTAAGTTTTTGATAGTTCTGCCATTTAAAATAATGCTTAAACGACATATTTTTGGAGATCTGTGTTGTTAGCTGAAAAATAGTAGCCATAAAATAAGGCCATCGTCCTGTGGCGACTGCGACTCGCCGGCATATTTGCGTATTTAGAGCTGAAAACCGAAATCACAATCAGGAAAACACTTCCTGCTCACCAGAAGAAAACTTTCTGCAGGCGCAAAAACACTTTATATTTTCTACAGCATGCTGTGAAAAGTGGCCGTTTCTGTAGATATTCAGAGAAAGCACAGTTTATTCCTCAAGATTTTATAAATATCTGTTTTATGTTACTCTTGTGAGACTTTTCTTTTGAAGGAATGTGTTTTGTTTTGTTTTCCTTATCAGACAATCTGGATGGATGCTTATTGTTCCAGTTAAAGGTTTAGTTTTTGTATTTTTTTTCCCATGTTGCCTTTGGGTAACCGTAGTTCTAAATGTTTCAGAAGGGATATAAAGTCATGTGACATACTGTATTTATTCAGCAGTTAATCTGGATGTACTATTTCATTCATGAGCTATTTCCAGATTTTGTAAAGCAATGATACCTAACAGCTAATATTTTTAAATATTTCCGTGTGCACTTTAAACTCTACAGACTTTACGTTGCTGTTGTACTGACACGTTAGCTCAGGGTTCGGAGAACGATGGTCACAGGACACAAATGAATGAAATAGGCCATATTTATTAACTGTACAGTACATGGGTCCGATAGTGTAACATATGAATGCAGAAATTATTTAGGAAGTGTTCTATAATCATGCACATATATGACAATATACATGGATTTGGGGATATTTGTATTCACTATATCTAAGATCTTAAATGTTAATATATTTCAGAGTATGTGTATGCAAATATATGGGTACCATGAATAAAATATTTGTTTTTTCACTGGGTATTTTTGTGTTTGGTGTTTGATACGTTGTAAAATAAAGAGTGAATCGTTAAAAAGCTGGTCAAGTGGAAATGGCTGTAGAATTAAAGTGAAATGTTGGATTCAGAAAAAGTGTCAAAACATTCAAAACACTGCAGAGAAAAAAATAACATTTTACACGTTATTATCATCGAACGGCTTCAATAACGTGTTGACGCCAAAAGCGACGGGAACACCTTTTACTTTTACAGATTCTTCTTAAAGTATGACTTCTGAACCAAACAGCTTTAATAAAGTGATGACGTTTTACTGTTACTTTTAGATTTTTCAGAGGTTCGTCTGTCAGCCTCTGTTATATTTAAAAAAGGAACAGTTTGACAGAATGTCTTCAAAGTTGACATTCACTTGGACTCAAGGATGAACTGAAAAGATTTTGGTGGCCAAAGGTCAAAGGTCAATATCACTGTGACCAAGAGAACTGCAAGAACAAGTGAAATCCAATGTTTAAACTACTTAAAGGTTTCTTAAAATTCTCATAAAATCTTCTTCTTATTCTCTTATAAGCTTTAAAACTTACTCTGATAAATCCTCAACTGAAAACAAAGAAATACAGAATAAACTGATACATGTACAAGATTTCAATGTGAGGTTGTAAACAAAGTTCACACGGTGCATCATGGAAAAAGTCTAAATGAGCTATGGGGTTCATTTCCAAAACAGTACATGTTCTGATGAAAGTGTGATTACTTAAAGGTCTGAAATGCAACGCTGGACTTTTCATGAGGAATTCACTGCTGAATACTTTCTGTTACGAATGAAAGTTTGTCGTTGTTTGTTGTTGTGCACAATCTAAAAATACCAGCCGTGGTTTCCATCCTGTTTGACTCGTCACGTCCATGTTCAACCTCACTATTTCAAATGTTTGTTTTGTTCTTAAGAAATAAATACTACAGGAGTGTATGAGGAAAAAAAGCAAATATTAGTGGGAAGTCTGAAAAAGCATGGAGCGCTTTCCTCTCCTTGATCTGAATGAGATCTTTTCTGCTGCTTTGTTCCCACACGGCCCTGATGTTCTACGTTTAGCCTCTACATTTATCGAACAGCTGTCGTTATGACCTCCAGTCACTTCAAAGATAAAGATAGGATTTTAAAAACATCATGAGCTTATAAAATGCACGAGTTTCTGTCTCCTTTGTCTTGTAAATCCCTTCTGAAAAAGCTTCATCTGGTTAGTAACTCTAATGTCTCTGGTTAGTTGGCTCAAATGTATTTTTACTCAACTTCTGACAACAATACTTAAGTAGAAATCTACTTGAGTATTTCCACTTTCTGCAGCTTTATCCTTCTACTTTACTACATCTCAGAGGCAAATGCTGTACTTTTTACTCCATTGCATAATATTATTAATATAAAATGAAAATCAATTAATATATTATCATGTATTATTACAGATGAAGCTACCCAGTAGTATATACAGTAATTACATCTAATTAAAATTAAAGATGAAGACATTAATGTATCAATAATTATATTCCAGTTACACACAATGTTTTTTACATGGATTATTAAAATAATCTAATTACAGCAGTAGATTACTTTTAATATAAGTGATTTTACCCATTTACAATGAAAAGGACAAAAATCGTGTTTTTCATGAGCTGTGTAGTATGTTGTATGTCGTCAGGGTTCTTCTGTTCACACATACCATTTCATCTTAAAAGAACCACATTTCTTTTTTACTTTGGCTTGGTGAGGGTAAGCAGCAAAAAAAGAAAATACAGATAAAAAATTTAAAAAAACAACAAAAACAGCAAAATAACTATACATATATAAATAATGATAAAATAAATACAAGAAAGACTAAAAGGAACAAAGACACACATTATGCATTTAAGACAACACAAAGTTCTCTGACTTTTGCAGTTTAGTGCAAAATTTTAAAGACTTTATGTACGAGAGTAAATAAGTTAAAAATACTAAAATGTTTGGTTGTTGGTTGGAGAATTTGCTGGAATGTATATGGAATTTGTAAAATGATAAGATCAATAACATATCTGATAGAATAGGGTAGATTATCATTAAAAAGCCAAACAACACATGTTCAGGTTGGATCTTGAAAGGATTTTCCAATTTCTCATTTAAGTGAAAATTAATATCCTGCCAAAATCTATGAGTATATGAACAATGTCAAAAAAGATGAGTAATAGTCTCCTCTGCTTAATGACAGAAAGAACAGTGATGCTCCACAGGTTAGCAGCATTTACCTCTCTTAACTCCGCCTTACTGTTAACTATACTCAAAACAGCAGCACGTACGCATTAAGCACCATTGGTGACATTGATTGGCTGCATAAGTAAATACATGTGAACCGCATCATATAATTGGCTGGACAGTGTTAGTCATTGTTTTACTGTAGTTACCCCTTGTTGTCACCTGTCACTCACTGGGATTAAATTGTTATGTATTTATTTTATTTACAGTTCAGGTTGGATTTTGTTTAATGCGCTGCATAGATTTTCTGTGCGCCGAGAACGTGGGAGCAGTGCGCGATTGCGCAAGCGCGCAGTTTAGAGGGAACACTGGTTACACAGTTTCTTCAGAAAAGCATTCTGCACTTTCAGGACTTAAAGTATATTTTAACACTAATACTTCTGTATTTAGGGTTTTGAATGCAGGACGTTAGAGTGTTTTTAAACTATTGCACTATAAAAGCTATAAAAACATGGATTTCTTTTCAAAGGGAGCGTTCTCACAGTCCATTTAAGGGTTAAGTCAAAAAACAAACTCCTGGCCAACGAAAGTGGCCAAACTGGAGGAGAAGAAATACCAAGCAAAGGGAGTTTTACATGTTAGAAACCTCAGACTCATTCCTTTTTATGTTTTAGACTCATATGTAAAGTATTAGTGAATGATTTATGATCTTTATCAAAGCCGTCAGCCACATCTCATACAAACATTCACAATGGTTTGGATGTTAGAATGTGTACAGACATGATGACATGTAAACGCATCGCTGAGGAGTGTACATCAGGCTCAAAACAAGAAATGTTGGCAGCTCCCGACTTTCAGTTTGTGAGATGATGCAAGTCATTCCAAACTACTGAACAAACCGGCCAAACACTTCTGCTTCTGCAAACTTTCAAAATGAATACATTTATTTGGAAATAATGTACATTGTTTGGGGAAGAAAAACTGTAAAAGGAACTAAAGCTGTCAGAATATTTACCTCTGAGATGAGGTGGAGTAGAAGAATAAAGACATTCTGGTAAAAGCAGAAGTACTGATTCAAATGCTATTTTCATAGCTGAAGTCAAAACACTGTGATGTGTGCTTTCTCAGTCCAGTTTCCCTTTCATGTTTATTTTGTCTCGTTTCGTCTTTTATGTCATTTGTCACGTGTGATATGAACCGATGGATAATGTGTGACTGTTTCAGCCATTTGGGTTGAAATCTGTCCTGAAGTTGGGAAGGCAGAGGTTATTTAGTTTAAGGAGGAGAATTTGAAACTCAACTCATGAAGGAAACACATCATACGTGAGTTTCACCGGACAGCCCGGGATGAAAAACTGCTAGTGGCATTTTATATTTTACATGTTTTTTAATTGAAAGATATGGATAGAAGTGTCTACCTACATCGTATCTGCTCAGTTTGTTCACTTTGTGTTTAAGGCTCAGTGATGTTTCTGTGCAAAAGTTTCGCTGTGTTGTTTTTACGTTGGTATCAGAAAACATATTTATTTCTCAGTCTCTTTATGAAGGTAAAACAAGAAAATAGAGGAAATACTGTATGTGCACAGGATTAAAAACACATGAAAAAATCACGATAAGAAACATTTGACTTGTGTTGAATGAAACCTGAAGGATTAGTGCAGTAAAACTCATACTGTCTGAACAAAAGAATTGAAGACATCTTAAGTGCAAAGAGAGGTCACACTAGATACTTGACAATTTGTTTATTTTCTGAAATGTTTGTTTTTAATGTTACCTATTTCCTGTATATTCCCCATTGTATTTGTATCTTAACACCGAGACTGACAAATGCATATGTACGGTCCTTATAACCTGCTAAAAACAACAAACCTAATGATGGCCAAAGACCCAGATTATTATTATGTAAAGGCTGAACAAAGCTTTGTTCACTATACAGAGTTTGTTTACATCCTCCACTAGATGTCAGCAGTTATTTATTCCTCCAGTGATTTGTCATGACCTTCTCTCTGGTTAGCAGGAGTTTAAGAGTAAATAAACTCACAGATCATTATCTGAAGGTGGGAAACAACCCTGTTACTGACACAGTAAGTGCATATTTGTGGATATAAATTCCTCCGAAGTGCATCCAAGTGTGAGTTTTTACATGACGACCCCCAACAGACACGCGCTTGTAGAGTCCGTACACCCACTCCAGTGTCACTTCCTTTTCCAGATGGCTGGAGATGAGGTATGCGGTATCAGCTGGGTGTGTGTGGAGGCTGAGTGTGTGTGTTTGTGTGTTTGTGTGTGGGAGTAATGAGGGTTGGTGGTGGTG
>JAPQRN010000009.1:14664518-14722980 GCA_037367275.1 Coranthus polyacanthus
CCCATTGACTATCAATGGGGCCAAAAAGGGCTCAATGGGGCCAAAAAGGGCTCCAGGAGGAGGAACGTGAGGATTTGGTCTAGACAGTGGAATTCTTTTTTTTCAGTGTTGTTGCTGAAATTCCAAAATTCCTTAAAAAATGAAAATCTTTGCCAGATATCATCATCTCAGCATAAAAACTAACCAGAGGGTTACCAGAGGGTCCATCTCTGTGTGAAATCTGTGTCGTCAGAGGAATGACTAAGGCGATGACATAATGTTTGACAAACCTGACAAACGATCTGCGCAGAATTACGAAGCCAAATGAGAACAAAGGAGTGAGTGTTTTAGTGTCGTGTGAGGAAACGAGTGGCTGAAGATACCTGGTGGAGCTGATTTCTGTTTTCCAACAGTCGTTACTGATAAAGATGTCAGATGTCACGCAAATGTAAAAGTTTGCGTGTAAAGTCAAGTCAGCCCTGTAAATATCATTAAGGAAGGAGGTGAATCATTAGTCTGAGTAATGATTTGTGTGTTTTCTACCTTTTACAAGAGTCATTTAATCAGGGCTGCAACTAATGATTACTTTCAGCATCAGTTAAGAAGCTTTTCTTAATTATTTGTTTAGTCAGTGTCACAGAATAAGATCAAAAAGTCCTTATATCAACAGTTCATGAGCTAAAATAATTTTGAATTTCAACATTAATTATGATTCATGAGACTCACTTCATATTTTGTCCACATGCTCTTTCCAGTGATATCATTGTTTTTATGGCAGACCTTGTCATACATGAGCAATGTGCATTTGAAAAATTATTTTTCTTTTTCATTTTTAATGCCTCATAAATCAGAACATTTTATTTCTTTTAGGAAAAATACTTAGTCACCACACTAGTACTACAACATGAGAAATAAAGACCAAAATCTGAAATATCTGATGTGTTTCAATGTGGAGAAAAACCAGGACAAAGTTGCTCTGAAACACAAATGAATAATTCTTTATTTTTAGTTTTCATCAAGCTGTAACTTGTCAAATATGCAACTGTGGATGTTCTTTTAAAGAAGTTAAAGACATGTTGTATCTTAGAACAACTCCTGAACATCTCATGCATCTATCACGAATAGTTAAAAAGTAATGACTTCTTGAACTTTCCATCTTTTTCTGAACCTTTCGTTTTTATAGTAAAATCAGCATTGCGACCCATTTTGGATGAAGACATAAGGCTGTTTACTAGGACTAATAATATTGTTTTCTGAAAGTATGAAGCAAATCGGAGACGGTCATGATGATAAAGTGATAAAAACTACTTCTTCCTACACTGTGAATGTTTAAGTAAAAGTACGTAAAATGTATTTGTATAGTGCTTTTCAGAGACAAAAAGAGTGTTTAACGTGGGCCTAAAAACAGAAATTAAAAGTAATTTCATTGATTATTCATGTTTTCTTGCTTATTTTTAAATAATAGTCAAATCTATTCTAATCTAAATCACTTATTTCATAGTTTCATTAATGCCTCATGTATAAAACAGCTCTTCACTAGAGCGAGGACATCCAGTGACAATAAGAAATGTCGGCTTGTTCTCACGCCTTGGTTTGGTTAAAAAACTACAACTTAATGAAGAATCTCAATGCAGGCAGTTTGAGCTAAAGGAACTGATAGGATTAGAACTAATATGATGCAGATTTTATACTTTTTAGGTGAAAAAAAAAACAGAAACAGAAGAAAAACAACATAATCTGACATAGAGGTCAGCTGAAAATTAATCAGTAATGTAGCTGTAAAAGCTTCCAGACAGCACTGTTTTTTATATATTTAGTTTTTCCTTATTTCTGTGTCTTTAACTGCAGTGGACACCAGAGAGGAGACAGGAAACAAGGACAGAGAGAGGACGACATGTAACGGAGGTCGACCAGAGCAGGAGGCCCATGTGCCTGGGTTATACTCACGATCCTAGAAATAAAAATTATTTTTGGTTTATCATCAGCAGGTCAAACAGGTAATGTAAGATACCTTATGGTGGAATTAAAGCAGGGTTATTTAATTATTCTTGGCCACTAGGGGGCGGCAGAACAAGCAGAAATGTCTGAAACTGAAAAACTATCATCTCAGAACGTGTTTTTTGCTGAATAAATTGGAAAGTATGTGATTATTTACACATTCAGGACAATTTTTGTGATAATTTTCAGTCATGTTTCTTGTCATCTGATGAATTTAAGTGCAACATTTAACACTGGAACTGGCAACAGTTCAAAATTGTTATGTTTTAATAAAATATTGAAGCCTCCCAGTTTTTCACTTTTCCCAAAGTTGTTTTGTGTTTCACTCCCTTTTGTTAAATATAGACAAGATAAATGTAGATTAAAAAGTTTAGCAGTCGTGTGACTTAAATGTTCCCCTTATGTGCATTTACTCTGAGGTGAAAGGTGAAAAGTCACCTCAAGTGAGCAAAGTTTTTTGCAAAATTCAGGACTAATGTGCGCCTAATGTTGGGAAACATTGAACTACATGTATGACAGTTCCACATTAAAATATATTTAAAAAATCCATCATTTCGGTCAGTATAACAGCCTCAATAGAACTCATTCTGATTCTAATTTAAGTGTTTTTAAATAGACACCGATCCTACTTAAGTAGATACAAGAGCATGTGTAAAGTCTAAACAGTTAAACAGTATTATCTGAAGTTGGGCAGAATGTCTTCAATAAATGATTTAAATCTGTTTAATTCAACTTTTAGTACCTTTAACCTTCTTTTTTATCATTCATTCTTCAGTTCATCCTGATCTCAGTTTTTCCTGTAGTTCATCTTCTTCCAGTGCAAAATCATTGGTAGTTTCAAAATGATTCTTTCAAAGTATCTTCCCCAAAACTGAATATTACATCCAGTGATGATATTCATATTATCTAAGAGTAGAGTCAGTGTTCCAAACAGTTTGATCAGAGGGCATTTCGAGTTCAAACATGTCAATGTGTGACAAAGGGGAAGTTGTATGACTGATGTTGCAACAAATATCTGGCTTCCTGTTCTGCGCTGTTTCCTCTGACATGTGAACGAATTAAAAAGCAGCATATAGGTGTGTGTGTGTATGTGTGTGCGTATGTGAGAAACAGCCAATACCACAAGTAAAACCAGGTACGAGTGCAGCTTTAGTTTTGTATTTCTCACACATTTTCTCACTTAATCTCAACTCAGACTGAGTTGTATATGGTGAGAATAATAGTGAAATCTGACAGACTTTATAGATGCAGCGGTTTGTTTCAGCTGTGATTTGGGGGAAGATGGTGCCATCTTGTGGTGAATCAGCAAATCACAGCACAAACAGCAGTGAAAGATTAGGTTAGAAGTACTAATACAACACTGAAACACTCACGTCAAGCTGTAATGAGCTGTAATGTTCAGTGTATTATCATTATCAGTGTGACATATGGTCTCTGTCAGTGTTTTTTGATTCATTTTACTGTTGCACATGTTTAAGGTTGAGCTCATTTGAATGATTTTACAAACTGTTGGTAGTTTAATCTACATCAATGCATCATATTCTATAAGATCATCGTGTGTTTGTGGCGTCACCGTCCTCAACCCCAACATACCTCGAGTTTGAGTAAAAGTACTTCCACCACTGGTCAAAATATACCAAAATACTGAAAGGTGATGGACCTTATAAATGCAGCACAAATACAAATAAAAAGTTATGAAACTGACTCGAAATTTTTATCTTATTTATTTACCTTAAATGAAAAAAAATTAAATAGGGCAATCTTTTTTTAATATAAATTAGTCAAGCAAAAAGCAGTAAAAAAAATAAAATAAAATAAACAATCATGAACATGAACTGTTTTTTCTTTCACAGCTTCCATTCGCTTAAAACACACTGAGCTTAGAAATTCACACCACCACTAAACCAAACGTAATTCAGAGTGAGAATCAGCTGAGACATTTAAAAAAGCATACTGTCTGTTAAGAATGGACTCGTACTTTGTTGTGCTTGAGTCCGGTGCTTACAGAAGGTGAAAAAAATTACCATTTCATCAACATCTGTGACGGTTTCAACCAGTAAAACCTACAGTTCGACCCATTGTTATTCTGCCTTTCAGAGCTTTCATCTTTTTAGTGTTCCATTTTTTTTTTTCAAAGAATTGTAGCCTATGCATACATTTTTAAGACTCTCAATGCTAGCGGAGCTGGTATGCACCCCAGAAAGTGTATTCTCTTAAAGGGTCACCTTCAATAACGATGCTGACACTGTCTGTTTCCTGGAGTCGGATGATCTTGCCGACCCACATGGATGCACGATCAGAGTTCGTCGTGTTCTGGAGGATCCCCTCTACCAAAATCCTCATGACTTTACCCAGAACAGGATTCTTTTGCAGTCTCACAGATAAGGGTTTGGGGTTGCTGCCTCTGTGGTTCTTCTTGGTGTTGAAATTGACCTGGGCGTAGATGAAATAGTGGCCTTCCTTTTTGCAGTAGATGCAGTTGTTTTGTAGGACGAGGGAGCAGGAGTCACACCTGAGGTCATTTTCCCAAGACCTGCCATTCCAGTCGCCTGTTGGAGCTTCAAGAAAGTTGGATTTAATTCCTCTGTTATAAGCAGTTGAATGCACAGTAACTATGTACTTTTGCTCAAGTTCATGTACTTGTACTTGAGTATTTCCATTTTCTGCAGCTTTATCCTTCTACTACACTACACCTCAGAGGCAAATACTGTACTTTTTATTCCACTACATTTGTCTGAAACCTTTATTTCTTTTTTCTGTTCAGTTCAGTGTTTCCTTTATAGGTTGAGTTTAAGCTAAATAAACTCTTTAAATTCCTCTTTGATTCTGTGGAAAATGCGTCGTGTAGAAGCTGAAAACAGGCCTGTTTTTCTGATACGCGGTTCTCACAGGACAGCGATGCCATGAACAAATCATCTTATAGAATATAATGCATTGATTAGATTCAAGTAGTTCACATGAGCTCAACCTTTTAACATGCAGGTCACCGAGGACCCAGTTAAAGGTCAGGGTGACATTTGAGGCATGGTTTAGGTTGTGTTCCCTACATTTTGGCCTTACCTTTCCTCTGTTATGAGCCTAAATAAGGTCGATTAAATATCTACAGTAGTGAAATTATTAGCATTATTAGTATTTGTGTTAGTTTCACCAACTGTTTTTATTGAGGTGAATGGAGACAATTATCACAATTATGCAAAATAATCACGTTCATTTCAACTGTGATATGATGTGTTCTGACAATAACTGCCTCCTTAAGTTCTTTTTGAAACCAGGCTCAGACACTGACAGTTTTACAGTATTATCAATTTCAATCCACACCCGAGGGCCTCTACAAACCACTCTAAAGCTTGTGTGATATTAGTACTTTTACTGAAGTACACAATCTGAATTCTTTTCTGTCCATAGAACTCACATAATGATATTCTAGAGCTGCCAGACATGGACCAGACTATAAAATGTGGTTAAAACTCTCACTTTACAGCTCATCTCTCTTTCTGTTATTACATTTGTTGTTCTGCATTGTCGTCGCTGACACCTGCGTGAACGGGTCTGACCAACAGGTCTGATCATCGTCATTCTGAGAAACAGAAAGTAATTTAAGTGCAGTGGATAAGATCAGGTTGAGGGGAAGTGGGCGCACCAAAAATAGCAACAAGATAAAGTCTGATCTGAGCTCTTCAACTGACTCTCCAAACTCAGTTTTGCGCTTCGTCCTCCAATTATTTGCACGTAACAATTCATGACATGTCTTTTTTGACTACGATGAATCCGACTAGATGAACGTAGCAAATCATGCTCAGATGAAGACATCCAGTCTTGTCATGTTTCTACTCTCATGCATTGTGTTCCTCCCACTACGCCGCCTTTTTCTTCTGTGAAGTACGTGTCTAAAAACCACAACAAACCAGAGGCGAAGCTGTAATGTGGGAGAAACAAACTAACAAGCCGTAATTACAGCCCACAGCAGCAGAAGCAGACATCATTGGTTTGTCTGGGGAGGCTTTGTCTGCCAGCGGGAGGGAAATTAACCAGCAACTGGAACATGGATACTGGATATTTTGATGTCGTTATGGCATTTTGTGATGATAGTCTGTGTTATAGGTTATAACACATTATAATGTAAGAGGATAAAAGGATATTTAAGCACCCAGATCTTTTTCTGAAGTAAAAGCACATTAAAACTAGTTTTTCAAGTCAAAGTATCAAGAATAAAAGTGCTCATTGTGCCTCGTGAAGCCTATTAACTACTTTATGTACTGTTTTGGATGCTCTGTAATGAGTTATCTACAGCTGTCAAACAGCTGTTGTGCAATAAAATGTTCAATATTTGCCTGGTGCCATGGTGCAGAAGTATAAACTAGCATTAATCTAATACTCTAGTAGCACAAAATTGTAGTTAAATACAGACTAAATGTATTTCCTGCTGCTTATTATCAGTTTCTTCATCAGTTTCAACATCTGGGTGCCAACAGGAGGAGATATATTGTTCATAAATATAATGTATGTACTTACAACTCATCTGTAAACAGCACACAAGCAATAAAATAAACATGAGGAGGAGAGAAGTTTACTCACGTGGTGTTAGTTGGATGTATGAGAGTGACGATCCTGAAAAAACAACATTTATTAAGTCAGTTGCTGATGTTTTATTTGACTTTGTAAATTGAAGTGTTTCTAATTGTTTTACTAAACTGAAATGACATTTTAACTTACGTTGAGAATTCTGGAGCGCCACAACAGTGTTGGCTGCAAAGGGAGAATAAGGCAATAATGTTTTACTTATTAGTTCTTGACAAACACAATAAAAATCAGTTGAAAAGATCATACTTAACAAAGACTGAGCATACCTGTTGGAGTGACATTGTCTGGCTTCACTGTAGAGACACAACCCTTAAAAATAGAAAGTATGAATTATTATCCACACATCATCATCATCATCATCATCATCATCATCATCATCATCATCATCATCATCATTATAGTCATCATTACATCCAGCTTCACAGTGTTTAGTGCTAAAAGGATGTCTGGTGATTGTTGTCAACAATTTTCAGTTTCAATTGTTTCAATTGTTGAAACATGACAAAGACGTGTTGATATAACTGTCTGTGATGACGGTTTGTGTTCATGTTGTACGCTCACTGCTGTGGTAACTATTTAAGACTGGTCATGTTAAAACAATAACTTAGAGCCTTTGCAACTGCTCTTACAAACTGAAAGCACACTATCATTTATAATCTTAGTGTAGACTGTGTGTGTGGTTATTGGACGGAGGAACCGTGACATCAGCCGTCGCTGTGTTGGCTTTTTGGAGCCAGAAGTGACCATATTTGGACAAAAGGGGTGGAGCTGCAGGAGCACGAGGCGTCATGAGTGATGTTAATGCTAAATGTTAATGGTAATGTTTATCAAGCACTGTGTAACAAAGTCATTTTATGTCTTGTTAGTGTAAACTATTAACCACAGCTACAGTGGAGCCGTTTGCCTTTCAATAAATAAACTGAAGCTCTGAAAGTTTGACTCAGCAGACGAGCAAGCTGTCAATTACACCTGTCAATCAAAGCCCAACACGGCAGAAGCTTCTGTTCGACCTGAGATCTGATTAATGGAGGAAAAATGTAAAGATGGACCAGATCACTTAATAGAGGGTCCAGATAAAACCAAAGAGACCAGAATGACTCCTGGAAAAAACATAACTGACTATTTTTAGTTCAAGTTCAATGTAAGTCTATGGGAACCAGGACATTATGGAACAGTATCTAGTGGCCGTCAGCGGTATTACACTTAAAGATGCTTCCACAATGATCTCTCACCAAACCCATCATGATGGTGCTGCCATCTAGAGTCACTTAGAAGGAATCATCACATCACAAACAGTAAGAACTACTTTAAAAACTGGTATTCATTTTTATATATAATATGGCCATTTCAATGCTTATAATACTTAATAATTACAGGAAGTGGAATAATGGATGCACACATGCTGAGGGGAAGTGGGCACACCAAAAAATAGCAATTAGATAATGTCTGATCTTTGCTCTTCAGCTGATACTGAACTGATTCAGACTTTCTAAACCCTTCATTCGCAGATTATTTGCACATAAAAAGACATGCAGTGTGTTGTGATAAATCTAAGAGATAAACATAGTAAACACCTGAACGCACACAGTCATGCTCAGGTTAAGACACAAAGCCTCGTTTCCAGCCTCATGCTCTGTGAAGTACATCTATCACTTCATCTAAATATACCACAATATCGGTTATAGTTCATTTTTGTCACCGGAGCACTAAATATGAATCCTGTGAGTCTAATGTCATCCTGTTGTGCTTACCTCAGTTGGCTTTGGTTTGACTGAAGAGAGAAATGCGACCATAACTACCATGGCCACAGTGAGGAGGCCACACCACACCTGTAGCAGCAGGAACTTCGAACACCTGGACTCCATCCTGTCAAACACACACACAGTCAGTGTTTCCATCACTTTCAGGGGATGTTACAGTGATTTACATCTATCCCCTGGAGCAAACTTTCAACTCGAGACCCAAAAGAGAAATCTGGTGTTTCCTTGAGACCCGAACTTACATACATAATGAATTGCCATTGATCTATAATTTTTATTTACTGTCTCTTGAAGTCTCTTTTTTGTCATTTCCTATACATTGTTTTCATCTTTTACATAATTTCCGTCTTGTTACCTCTTTAACTTTGACTCATTTTTGTTTTGTTGCATCATTTTTTATCAGGCATCTCTCAAGTCTTTGTTTAGGTCAACATTCATAAATTCTTCCACAGAACAACAATCTTCTTCTGTTTTAATGAGGAAAATGAATTCACGTACCATATTATTGCTATATATTTTCCTCTGAACCAATAAAAACTATTCTGTGACCCATTTTGGGTCCCTATCCAGGTTTGTCTTGACCTGAATGGTAACCAAACCAAACCCTAAACCACTTTTAACCGTCTCATTTAATGATTTACACTATTAGGACCTGCATTTCGGCCCCTAAAGCCGAGCTGAGTGACTGTAGGAACAGATTTCCATCCCTAGAGGTGGAAGGTACTTTAACATGGGATACAAAACACCAGCTGCAGCAGTTTTTCCACAACCTGACAAACACATTCCTACTAATCATTTACGCTGATCTCAAAGTCAAAAGTGATTCATTAAAACTGCCATACATTGAAAAATAACAAGGGGCGCTAAAATCTCTTTTAATCTCTGTCTGATTTCTAATGTAATTCTCATCATAGACTTAAGACATTCCACTGTTTAGTTAATTTTACTGCAGTGTATTATATATAATCAGTGGTGAAGTGGAACTTTGTACTTGTGCTTTATTTTTTTTATATATATTTCTATTTTCTGCAGCTTTATCTTTTCTCTATTCAGACTGATTGGTCTGATTTTTTATGCCGCAGACTGTTTCTCTTTATTTTATGGTGCTTTTATCCTGTAAAGCATTTTGTAACTATATGTTTTGAAAAGTGCAACATAAGTTCTTAGTTATACTTAGTACTCACTATACATTTCTCGGGCAAATATTTTACTTGACACACATTGCACATTCATATAAATCTCTTATTATTCTCTATTATTACAGATGAATCTACTCAACATTAACAGTCATTAAAATGAGTCCCATCGTTACCAGCAGCAACATTAAAATAGATTATTCTGAAAAGAACCATCCTATACTTTTGCTTTTGGTTCTTTAAATATATCTTGATTCTGATACTTTTGTACTTCTCTTTGGCTTTGAGTACAGAGTACTGTTACACTGTGGTATTGCTATTTTTACTCCAGTGTACTTCCTCCATTAATGTACATTTCCATGATGTAACATGTAACTCACTCACATACTGGAGGAGATGCATTAACTTCAGTTTGTTCCTCTAGGGCTTCTGTATCTGTCTGTGACCTGTGACCTAATTTAAACATATTCACTTTAATGATAATATTTTAAATAATTATTCCAGGGTTTGTGCTCTTGAATATAAGTCAGCTGCGCCACATGGGATATTGTTGGCTTCAAAATAATGCCAACAGATGCATATTATTTTTCTAGTTTACAGCTATTTTAATGTTTTACTGTGTTTAGTGTGTGCAAATCAAGAGAATGAAAGTCTGTTGACTCAAATTGCCACTTCAGCAAAGAATTAGAAGTGTTTTAAATTATATTGAATTATGTCAAATTTGCCTGCAAGATGCAAAAAGACTCAATTTAAGCAACGGTGAAAAAAATGTCACAACAAATGAACATTTTAGTCAAAGAACTTTGCTTTTTTTGTTAGTGTGCAGCAGTTTTTCTCTGTAATGGGACTAATTACAGTAAATAAAAACGTATTTGAGGTATCTGATGAAGGCAAATGCACTCAAAAACTATTCAAAACCTGTCCGACTGCTTGTGTTGCCCCGTCTGCCCTAAATGATCTGAGCTGATGGAACTGCTCGTCAATCGCAGCTTATCTGTTGAGCAACTATTTATCATAATTCAGAGGAAATACATGAATGGAATGAATGTATTACCATAACACCAAAACAAACACATTCACACATTCACTTTTAACCATGTGTTCTTGTGCTAATCTAAATTACAAAAGCCCCAGAGCATTGTGGGTATTGTGTGTGCGTGTATCGTCTGCTGCAGCTCTGGGACTTCACCTCGGTGGGCGTCGCACATTCTGTCCACATTGTACCCTTTATGGTGGTACATTTTGTGGTTTGGTTGTGTATTTGGAAGGACACAAAGTGAAACTCGTCACTGTTTGTTAAAAATCACCCTGAACAGTTTGACGACCGGTCAAACCCGGTCGTGCAGAATGATGTGACCATGTCCAGGTGATTTCCAGCAGCAGACACAATGTTCTGCTTTACATTCCTACGTGTGTGTGTGTGTGTGTGTGTGATGTATTATCAACAGCCGGTGTTATAGTAAACGAGATGAACTGCAAGTTAAAGACGCCACATGCACTGAGTATGTGTTGGTTTTAAATGTCATGTTAATACTTTCTTTTGGGTCATTTTAAGACCTGAGACTGACTTTAATCTATTGCAGCATCTTAACTCTACACCTTTACAATGTTGTTTGTTAAAGCTCTTTGTTTATTTCTTGTTTTATTTACTGACTACACTTTTTTGCCTTTTTTGACAAATTATAGGAAAAAGCTGAAAATGACTTTTTTGCCTTGCTTTATGAAATACAAAAGAAATTGTTAAACTGAAAATAGTTTTTGTGCCTTATTTGACAAAAATATGAGAGAAATGTTGAACTGATAATAGTTTTTATCCTTTGTTTTAAAAATATAGGAGGAATATTGAACTGAAAATAGAACTGAAAATTTTTGTTCCATGTTTGACAAGTTATATGGGAAATGTTGAATTTAACATAAATTAAACACCATTTTATGCCTTGTTTGACAAATTATAAGAGAAATATTGAACTGAAATGTGTATATTTCTGGACAATGTATTTCTTCTGTGCAAAGATTGTGAAAAAGAACATTATTTTGACTGACGGATACCAAAGAGGAATATTTTTGAACCTCAGTACCTCAGCATCTTTCAAGTCACTGTGTTAATTGTGTGAGCCAAGTTTGTGACCTTACATCACATTCAAATGTCAAGGCTACACACACAGTACGTACAGTATTACGTTAAAAAAAATAACTGACTTTAAGAATCAATCAGTAATCCACAATAACTCAAAGAGTCATTTTTATCAATTTTCTGCATTGTTATAAAAGGTTGATTTGAATTTTACCAGAGAGTCAAAGTAATGAATGAAAAGTTTTTTTAATTTGACTTTTTGGGTACTATTTTTTTCAGATACACTGATTAAACTCAGTGCTGTGAACTGTAGAATATCTAAAATTACTTTTTCATTCAAAACAAGTCCTTACACAATCAACATTTTAGCACTGCGATCAGACAACACTGAATAAAAACACAGACAGTATTTTCAGATTTACTTGTGTGCCGAAGAATCTAACTCACCCAGTTTAACGTGACTCACCTGATGTGTGCTGAGCTCTCTGTGTCCAAACTCTTCTGGTTGCTCTGTCTGAGAGACATGTCAGGTTTACAGGGTTTTCCCTCTTACATGTGCTTGTAGAGAAGATGAGATGAAGTTTTTTTTCCCCTGTAGAGTGTTTGTGGTTCAACAGAGAGGAGGAAGGAGTCTGTGGTGTAGGTGGCTCCACTTGTGGAGTGAAACACACTTATTGAAACTGAAAAGCAACACTTGTATGAAACTTTTACTGAATTATTGAAACCAAAATGCAGTTTCGTGTAACTTTGATGTTGATAAGGAAGTGGTTTATTCAGAGTAAATGGCTAATTTAAAATATTACAACAACAACGAGCTTAGAAATTGGATGCAAAAAAAAACATGCAACATTTTATTTTTGACCTACAAAATAAATTTACTTGTGAAAAGATAAAAGTGTGACACAGAAAGATTTGTTGTGGGTGGTTTGTGATTTCCCTCGTTTGTAGGTTAGTGTCAAAGTTTAACACCCAAACATCTTTGAAGGGGACTTTTTTCTTCACACCACAAATTGATCTGAATTGACCTGATATGTGATGAGGAAACACGCTCAATGTCGTCCTAATGTGTGGTGCAGCACATTGTGGCATCCCCTGATATAACCCTCTCTCTGTCTGCATGTCTTCAAAGTCTGATTTAAGACTATTTTACAATATGGAGTATAAATAAAAGAGCACATTGTGTTCAGGATCTTTACCATTAGCCAGTGTTGTGGAACTTGAGGTTGGTCAAGAGTGGTCTCGAGACCGCTTTTTTAAAGGACTGCGTTCAAGGAATGCATTTTCACTTGGTCTCAGTCTTGGTCAAAAAGGGGACTCTGGATTGAAGACCACAGCTGTAGGGATGTCACTATATTCCTGCTGCATTTTCTGGTTTATTTGTTTACATCATTCGTCACAGGCTGCTTCATTCTGCTACTTACTGGCAACAGGAATCCTCTTATCCAGCTTGGACGCCGTCATGCCCTTGTTGTCTATCTAGTCTCAGTATTCACTCAGTCTCATCCTGCCTTGGTCCTGGTCCCAACTTGGTCTGAAAGTCTTGGTTTTGTATTGGTTGTGACCATTTCTGTTGTCTTGAACGTTACCATTAGCCTTAGAAACAGACTTTGTTTTCTTGTGTTTCTAGGTGAAACTGAAAACAAGGTTCATTTACTGGTTTATTGTCTATGAGGATGATTTAAAATGAAACTTGAGTTGTGTTTGAGGAAGAGAACCCTTTTTTTGTAAGTGATTTTATTTGCTTGGGAGAGAAAATTTACCGAAACCAAGCTGTAAAGAATGTGGTGTTTTTGTAATGAAAGGTTTTGACCTGTCCTGTAAACCTCCAAGGATTGGGCACCTTGTGTGCAGGACAGTGAAGATTCAGTCAAAAGGATGAATCAAGAATTTAATGTAACACATACTGACTTAACGTACAACACATTTAACCCAGCATACAGACATAAAGGGAAGACTCACAAAAGAAAGATAACCCATAAAAACATAAAACTTCTGTACTTTCTAGGGAGGAAGGAAGAAAACCAACAGGATTACTAGCTGATGTCAAGCTGATCTTTAGTAAATATACAATAACTAATGAACAGATTATTACTGTCGCTGAATAGATAAGTCCTTTTTCTTACTTTACTTGTATTTCCATTTTCTGCGTTTTTTTTCCTCCACTCCACTACATCTGTGTGGAAGCTTTAGTTACTTTTAAAGTTTTTCATCCACTTTCTCTCCAGTGAAAACCACATATCTACAAATGTGTTGACGTTAAAGGTATGTGATAAACTGAAGGATGAAGTGTTTCCTTTTTGGCTTTAAATTCTCCTCCTTCTTAGGCTAAATATTCTCTTAAAAACTCTTTTGGATTCACTGGAAAATGCATTGTCACAAAGCTGAAAACAAACATACGACAATCTTGTAGAATACGATGCACTGATTAGATTCAACTACCAACAATTTATAAAGTACTCATGAGCTCAACCTTAAACATGTACAGCTAGATTTTGCTGATGATGTTTGTACTTGAGTAAAGTTTTGATGTAAAGTCTAAGATGAAGACCATGATCTATGATCCATCAGATGACACCACATCAAGAACCATCATTCATCTAGACCTGAGAGAACCACGTGGATCAGGATTAAGAACCGCTGTTCATCTAGACCCAATAGAATCATATGGATCAGGATTAAGAACCGTCATTCATCTAGACCTGATAGAACCACATGGATCCGTCATTCATCTAGAGGTCCTTAATGCTGAAAAGTACTCACACACGCCGCTTCAAGACGACTACTTTTCCAGAGACATCCGTGAACATTTCAACAAGACAATGTAAAACCACATTGAGCCACATTACAAAGACCTGGATGAAGAAGAAGAGGGTGCAGGTTCTGGGCTGGTCTGATGTGGTCCACGCTTGCCTCCAATAGAGAATGTGTGGAGCATCTTGAAGCACAGAACTGAACACCTTAAGACTTGTTTACATGAAGAATGAGACAAACTGAACCTGAAAGACTTCATCACATGGCGTCTTCAGGCCATGAACGTCTTTTAAGTGTTGAGAAAATAAATGGAAACATCACACAGAGGTAAATGTTTACTGTTCCAGTGTTTTTTGGAATACGATGCAGGAGTTTTAATTTTAATTTACTTTTTCTAATTTGGGGTTGTGGGAGGTGGGATCTAAAGTACAATGTAAAGTCCAGTTAGATGACATTAAGACTTCATAAAAATACTCCCATCACTTGATAAAAACTGAAACCTTTTTAAATTTTTTTTTTGGTACTCTGAGGTCCCTATGAGTTTGATTTGCCACATTAAAGCCAGATGTAAATTCCCCTCCCTAGACAAAAACCTTCCTCTTGGTACTTTGCATTTTTTGGGGGGAGATGCAGTAATATCTTGTTTATTTAATCTTTCAATCTCTCTTTATTTTGGTCATCCTTCAAGACTCGAGAATGCAGCACAAGCCAAAACCTGTCTTGTACTATGTGCTGCAGTCTGCGTTTATCTATGAAGTAATTGTAATTCTTTTCCAAACAGGTGCACTTGTCATAAGTAACCTTTATCTTCCCATCTTTTTCCACATTGTGTGCTGTCAAATTAAGGAAAAACGTCACCAAACATAGCTGGACAACAAAACTGTTGTAGAAGAGGCTGATAAAAGCATACTTATTTTAAACACATTTTAACCATAGATGTGGAACGAGCCAAAGAGTTTTTGGGTTTTTTTTTAGATGGAAACTATATTGAAAGCTTGATTTTATAGAATGCAGTGAGAGACAGAGTGAAAGTGACCACTTCAATTTCCATTTCACTTCACTGTTTTCTGGTTTCATGCTCCATGGGACATCCCCAACCGACCAGTTTATGTTCTCCTGGATAACATAAATGTCACTGCGTTTCTTTCACCATGTCACTTTCAAGCACACACACAAACAAACACACAGACACCCACAGATGCCACAACATGAAACACAGGAGGGCCGGGTGTGGGTTTCTGGGTGCTGTCCCCACTCATAAAAACAAGAGAACAAACAAGCTTTCACTGTTTCTCTCCTTGTACATCCTACCTGTTATAACAAATCCTCTGATGAAAATGCAGGTTCACACACTCGGTGGAAGAAATTTTCCTACCTTTAACCCAAGCAAAAATACCAATATAGGTAAAAGTACAGAAGTTATAAGCAGTAAAATGTACTTAAAGTATTCTCAGTAAAAGTCCTGGTTTGGTCCCTCTGACTGATTTATTGTTATATGTCACATTAGTAGATTTTAATAGTGAAACATCATTGTTGTGACAACTGTTATTTCTGCTGAAGGTGGACCTGGTTTGAACTAATTTTTTTATCCAGTTTTACAGGTAAATCGGAGGGCTCATCAGTTTTTGGACCATTCTCTGTTGGATGATTTGAACATTTGTTGAAATGAAACCAGGTGAGATGTTTTAGAAGGAAAGTCACTATTTGCTGGACCTGTAAACACCTCATAGATATCTGAAATGTGACCCGACTACACACTGCTTTTTGTAAGGGATCAGACCATCAGACCAGCTGTACACAAGGCTCCCAGTCCGATGATGTGACAGATCAACAGCTCGCTGCAGCTGCACACCATTCAGTTCTGTTTCAGTACGACTAAGTCAGTTCAAAATGCTACCAAGCAGTTGTTAAAAGAAGTCAAGCTCATTGATATAAACTGTGAGTTCAGCCAGTTGGCAGTTAGCACATCACAAGGTTTTGGTTTCCTCCTCCTTCTTGTTTTTCTTTCTTCTTCTCTCTGTGTGGACTGATGTGTGAGGGACTAAACTAGGCCGAAATCTGCCCGACCACAAATTGAAGGTGGCTTCCACTGCTGCTGTCTGTGTAGCCTCGTGGTCTACAAACCTCTACTACGCAGCCAGCAAGACGTTATGCTACAGAGGAGAAGAGTAATTCAATAGGGCTTTATTCAACCAGAACAGCCTCTGTTTCCCTTCAAAGACCAAAAGGTCGTGACACTCTGTAGTTCCATAATCTTTGGAGACATGATAGTCAGCTAACACCAGTTTGCTGATCTTAATGCTAATGCTAGACATTAGCTTCCAGATATTAGCCATGATGTGTTTACACTATAGACTGTATATAAGAACCGTGACGTCACCCATTTGTTTTTGAACTGCTGTTCTGAAGTGAGGACTTTGTGTTTTCTCTGTCACTACTTATTAACCACAACTACAGTGGAGCTGTTTGTCAGGAAAAAATATGTTTTATTCAATAAACAGATCACACCTGTCAATCAATAAATAAAACAAATGAGACCAGAATTATTTACTATACTTAGAGAGAAGTTCAAGCCAGGGCTTTTTGGATCTAGTGGCCTTACAGTTCCTTGGTTAGAAGCTTAGTCCTAAGTAAAGGTTCCATGAAAAGGGTGGATGTTAAATGGTTAATCACAATGTCTTCAGTTAAACTAACCAGTGGCACTAACTGACAAAAAGGAGGAAAACAGACGCTGTAATTTGTGTTTTGTTGTTTGCCATTCTAGTTTTTCCAAGTGAGGAAATATAATATTCCTATAGGATACATTTTCCACAGCGCTTGAAGAGCCAAACATCACTAAAACATATGTCAGGGCTAGTCAACTTCAACATCAACTGGGCCAAACAGGAAAACTGTGGTTGGTTCTTGGGCCAGACAGATTACAAGGAATTCAACTGACAGTGTTATGTTAATAGATACATATCTACATGGAATAAACTAGTCATGCACATGCCCTTTTTCCACTTTAATTGTATTATAATCAATTCCGGACAGCTGCCTTGATAAAGAACTGCAAAAACTTTTTTGATACCAAGTAGACAAGAGGGGTTTTTCTGACATCACCATATCTTTAAATGTAGAAAGCCAGACTAACAGTTAGTAGACATGTTTATAATATCATCAAGAAGACATCCAAGCACACATAGGCTGCTTTTAAACTAGAGATAGACTCAGTAATCGGCACTGATAGGATGTTTTATAGCAGTTGCCGGCGATAGTGGCCAACAATAGTGTCAAGGCTAAAAACAGACACATGTCTCTCTCTTGTTTCCTGAGAACGATTTGGCACCGATAGGACATTTTCCCAACTATCAGTATCAGCTGAAATTGGGGCTGATATCAGGCTTCTCAATTGGAAATTCTGACTTTGAGAGAAAATACGTAGTACGTAATACGTACGTAGGTCAAAAGATAAAAATTGCTCACACCTTGAGAATTTAATGTTGCAACATTTATTGATTAATTGCTTTGAGTTTGATGTTTGAGTCAGATTTATTTAAGGTATTTATTACTTTTTCTTAGTAGTCAGTTCAGGGCAGGACTATTTTGGCCATTAATCAGCTTTTCCTGCTCCAAACTATCCTTATTGTGTCGGTCAACCTTTAGTCCCACATGTCTCAAAATGTCTCAGAGTAGTTTTATTTATCACATTACATGCCAGCCTGACACACAGACAGCTTTTTGTGGGCCATAAAACATTTCAAAAGGGTAAAAGTTGAGTAGGCCTGTCTTAAAACGATGGCTTGACCCACACGTAAAATCCACAGCTTCAGTGTACAAAAAACTGTATCACCAGCAGACCTACAAAAACGTACAGTTTTTGAATATTTTCAGGATATGTGCAGAGTAGGACATATTGGGTGTTTTTACTGCTGTCAAATGTCAAGTTCAAACACTGCGCCCATATAACCTTGTGGTGCATACATAAATAAATAAATGTCTCTAATTAATTAGACCAACTGACTAACATGGCAGCTGACTGTGGTGAGATATCTAAAGAAACAAAAGGCGAGCCGCTAGTTGAATAGGCCTGACACATGTCATACAACAAAACCAGAATACACCATACATTTCAAATGTATTAGACAACTAGGTGAAGAGGTTATATGACCTTCACGCAGCTCATCATAAGTGTGATCTTAATCAAACAGGACTACATCTCTTAAATGCACTGAATGAATACATAAGGTCATTGTGGTCAGGTGAGATATTCCCAGTGACTCAGATGAGATTATTCTTTGGCTTTAGGTGATAGTTCTTGTAATGAATTGTGCCCACTGATAATTCACTGTAAATCGAATCTTATATTAAAGATGTGGACAGGCTGAACTGCTTACACTTTATGTGTTTATATTTTATTGTGTCAGCCATAAAAGGGTGTAATGAAGGCCCTTCTCATTACTCCTATAGTTTTATCTTCAGTTCAGGACGTAATACACAAACACTGGCATCTTATTAAACTACAAAATCCGGGACTTTGCAACCAGAGACCAAGCCACATGTGATTCGCATCACTTTCATATTCATTTTTTAAGCCTGGAAGTATTACAAAATTGCATTTTTTTTGTTGTTGACAGTTTCCAGGAGCATTGATTTATAATGCGCAATTGTCAGAAAAATGTTCTGCCATTGACAATAGAAATTGATGAACTCGAAGTGGTATAATTCAGGTAGATCAGACAAGTGGTTCTCAGCTGGAACCGGTTCTCCATAGCTGTCACCTGGCTGATAACATGAGCATACAACATAACATAATCTGATCTAGAATTCATTATTTTATCAGATGAAAATTGCTGTTGCATTTTAGCCTTATGTTCTAAACCTGTTGCGTGAAAGACAAGTCTGCAGATCAGATAAATCATTCAGACACTGACAAACACGTCACATCTTCAACACTTTGCATTATGTTGGCATTTGGTTTCCTTTTGGGATATTCTTAGATGTTCCACCACAGTCAGCTGCCAAGTCGGTCAGTCTAATTTAATTAGAGACAATGCTATTTAGGAGTATGCACCACAAGAACAGTGAATAAAATAAAATGGTGATGGTCTTAACCCTTACATACTGCTCAAAAATGACATTTGAAACCCAATTTGTTCTACGCACCTTCTTAAAAAAGTGTAGAACAAAGAATGGGCCACTGTCGGTGCCAATTAATACCAATTACTCAGTCTATCTCTAGTTTAAAAGTAGCCTGTGTGTTCTTAGGAAACTTTGATGACATTATAAACAGGTGTACTAAATGTTTTCCTATATTCATCTGGCTTTCTTCATTTATAGATATGGATCTGTCAGAGAAAAACCTCATATATACTTGGTATTATATAATTTATTGCAGTTTTGTATCACGCCAACCATCTGGAATTGATTGTAATACAGTTAAAGTAGAAAAAGGGCATTGTTCCATGTAGATATATATCTCCAAGTTGATTTATTTGTATTCTGTGTGGCAACAACAGACCATGGATGTGTGTAAAATGTGTACAGGACACTGAAAACATATCATCGTGTCAATTTTATGTTCACCCAGTTAAATTAAGAAAAGAAAAAAATCTGTTTAGCATTTATTTAGAGATATAAACATTGAATAGACATTGAAATGATGATTAAATCTGGGTAAAAACAGCCTTAAGTTCCAAAAAATACAAATGATGACTAAAAATAAAAAATGTGTAGGTTTGTGTTTTTGGATTGACAGTCCAGTGGCATCATAAACCTGAATAGTTGTTAGAAATAAGAATCACTAACAGAGGTACAAAAAAGAAACCATGAGTGTGACAATGCGTGACAGGAAAATTCAGCTTCTCTTTTCTATACGTTTCATTTGTTGTGTTCGGTCTTGTCATTGTTCCTCTGAGCTCGTTTTTGTTTTATCCCCTGGAGCGTTTGGCAGCGTCCTGAGCGCTTCTCACACATGTGTTACTAAGTGACACTGACGTGTTGACTAAACAAGAATACTTTCATTGCATTTCACACCCTGTGACGTAGCAGAGCAGGACGTGCATTTCATAATCATACTTTGCTCTCTTTGGACTTGGGCAAAGAGGATGTACAATGAAAGTGGACGTGGCTGCGTGATAGTGGTTGCTGTGATTATAACGCACATGTAAACACATAACATTGCTGCTCAGATCAGAGAAAACTGCCATGGCGTTTAAAAAAAGTGTTGATTTGATGTACTTGAAATTCTGATACATGATATTGTACAGATAAAGTCGGAGTTCATTAAATACGGATATTTAATACGGATATTTAATGAACTCTAGGTTGTTGTTGTTGTGTGTCATCAGTGTCACAGGTTTGTGGATTCAATCACGTTCTGCAAACAGGTATTTCTGTTCAGTGGCATCATGGGAATTCCCCGGGGTTTTTGGCTGCTTGATGCAGGTGGAACCGTTCCCATAGTCGGCTCCTCTTTTCTTTTGTTTTTTTTTTTTTGTGTTTTATGAAACGTGACGATCAATTTCAAAATGCATTGCACAACGTCTGTTACGTACACTGGATGTTATTCTCTGACACTGCTTTTCTCTAAGAGCTGTTTTTATTAGGTGATGATTGGCAGAGAAAAATACATGACAAGTGATACAATATGTGAATTGATTTTCCTAATTAAGAAAGAAAAAGAGTGAAATCAAGAGGAGAGGTTTCAGTCATAAAAGACATGATGTAACAAGATGACAAAGAGCAGATAAACATTCAGTCGACAAAGCAAACAAAAAAGAAGAAAATAAAAAGATGACTTACGTATCTGCTGCAGGTTTATAAATATGCCTACATGTACACCATTAATTCCTGGGTCTGAGCTCTGACATCTTTCACAGATTCGTTAAAAGATAAATGACACATTTTGAGTTTCATTAATCACTCGTCCTATTTGTTCTGTTTTAGCTCTGACTCATTTTCAGATCAGAGTGAAGAGATTAATCAGAGGAGGCAGCTCTGAAATGAAATTGTAGTGTTTTTTCTTTATTTGTGTCACAGAAAAACAAGCTTTTCATCCTCTGGGACATCCGGGTCCAGGAAAACACCCTGAAAGAAATAAAAGAGAAGTAAGAGGATAGACAGACCGAGGTAAGCCTGGTAAATATTTAAACAATGTATAATTCTACTTACCCTTAATGTTATCTAGTCACAAAATGCTGTGGATGCAGATATAAACGTCAGACTCACACTTGTCATTTCTGTAGGATTTGACATTGACGTTTTAGTCTGTTTATGTAAAACACAAACCTTTGTCTTGAGGTAGTCGGACAAACGCCGTCATGTTATTACAAGCCGTGTTTTTCTGAAATGTCAACACCAAATCAGCGTCTCCGTCGCTCCTACGACCTCGAGAGACAAACAAAAGACAAAAACAACGATACTTTATGATACTTTTTGATTGCTGTAAATATTTATAACAAGAAATTATTTTTGTTAATTTAACCCCATGCTGCTTTATATATTTGGAATTTCACCTGCAGATGAAACAGTGTCGTGTCCCAGTGTCATGATCTATATATTTTATGGCAAACTGGACCTAAAAATCCAGTTTTTACCTGATGATTTCCTGAATTTGCCTGTTTTACATTAGTGTGGTAGTACTCCAGATTGTTCCTATCTCAACGACACTTTTTAAACGTCTTGGTCTTGGACAAAGACCACAGCTGAAGGGATATCACGACAATTCTTGTGCATTTTCTGATCCATTTGTAACATCATTGCTGTGGTTTGAAATAAAAAAACTTTCTTTTAGGTGTAAAATGTTTTATGACTTGATTCTTCTACCCACAGGCTGCTTCATTCTCGCATCATATCAATCGTTCAGTCAGTCTATCCCTCGTCTGGTCTGCATCTTCACGTGGTCTCGACTCCTCAAAGTCTTGGTCTTATCTCGGTCTCGATACCTTCTGGTCTTGGTCATGACTTGGTCTCGGTTTAGATGATCTAGACTACAACATTTACATGTTTGAGAACCACAGTATCTTTACAAAGTCATGCTACAGCCCACAATTCCCACATTTTTTAATCACTTTTCAGGCTGGAGTTTGTGTATGAATGTTTCCCTTCCTTTAACCTCTAAGGATGTTGTGATGAGGATAATGATGATGTGATCCTCTACGCTTGTTATTGTCAACAAATCCTATGGAAGGACTAACACCAACAGAAGCATCCTACAAACAGAGCCTCGTCCTAGACATGTTTCTTAAATGTAAATGCACAGAATTTGACAGCATTTCTCTCTCTGATCCGCTGGTTTAAGGCGACTTACTGTACAGCATGAACCTGTTGAGGGAATCCTCGGAGCCCGTCTCCTTCAGAGGCGGCTCTACTTCATGGAAGATGATGCAGTCGGGACAGTTGGCCCACTTTCCATTCCAGAGCAGGTTCCTTCGCTGCGGCCGTCCTGCATCAGAACCACAAAAACACTTGTTATTGAACTGAAGCAGCAGTAACGATGGAGAAGTGATACAGGAGTAAGAAGACATATATTATAATACTCCTAACAGGCCTGTATGGCTGTTTCCTTTGACATGATTATAGTTAACAGACTCAGGTACTTAAAAGTTACTACATTTACTGCAGTACTCTACATTATTTCCATTTTCTGCTTCTATATACATCTCAAATATTGTGCTTTTTACTGCATTTGTGTGACAGCTTTAGTTACTAACACATTACTTAGATAATACTACTTAATAAAACACTGTAATTTTACTTTTAATACTTTAAAGACATTTAGATGATAATATTGCTGTACTTTTACTGAGGACAGTGTTTTTATTGTGTAGTAATTGGTACTTTTACTGTAACAGATTATGTTTATATCATAGTATTAGTTGTTTTACTGTAACAGAACATGCTTATTGTGCAGTATTTATATTTACTGTAACAGGGTCATTTGTAGCGCAGTACTTATACGTTTATTGTGCAGAAATAATGCTTTTACTGTAACTGAAGTAAAGGATGTGAGTACTTTGATCAAACAGAAAGTCAACCAAACCATATTTTTTTTTTTTTTATAAGGAACAAGTTGATCATGGTTTAAAAATGTTAACAGATGCTCATTGTGTTTTCATTTTTTAAAAAAGGAAGTAGAAATGTGTGTGGTGTCAAATGACCACACAGACGTCAAACACAACCTTGGACCTTTACTGAACTGAGAGATGTTTTGTTTGCAGACAGTCCCATCAATTATCCATTAATTTAAAGACTAATTTAAAAAGTAATTTGGAATTTTCCGGAGTTTAGTAAATGGATGTTTTAGAAAATGTACTGGCATTTTCAGTACTTTCTCCAACATTCATCCATCTGTAAATTTCCTCATTCATTGTTAGGGCTTTGTTGTATTTAATCTATAAAAACAATGTTTTGGAACTAGGGAACTAAGGATTGTGTCCAGAAAAGGACGGATGATGTAAAGGGGGAACTCAGACAAACCATGTGAAAGATCGATTTAATCTTTCTGCTGATCATTTTTTAATAGACAGAGTTGATTCTAGAAATCCCCTCAACAGTGGTTTAAAATAGATACAAATAAAAAGACACTTTCACAGTTTTTTCAACAGTTAAGAATATGACTAAGGGGAAATCAGGGAAAGCAAGGAAACACCAGATGATCTTCGTGACCTGATGTTTGAGCAGCAGTGGCTGCAGACAATGTTATATTTACCTTCCAGCTCCAAATCATCCCTGCCCGGATGCATACGATAGGTCCACGTCTGGTTTATGCAGTTATCGCCTCTAAAAAATAAATTACATCAAACACACATGGAGCATTTAGCAGGTTTATATCTGAGTACATATGGGACACGTGGTGTGTTTCGTTTTCGAAACATAACACCTTGCACTTTCGAAATGTCACTTGCCATATTCAGGTTTCTATTCGTGGAGACGTTTCTGTTTCGTTCATTCTCATGACACTGACCATTCTGTGAAGTAGTGTCATGCATGTGTGTAGGATGACATTTAGTGTGTTTGTTTCTAAGTCATAACAGGACATAAAGGTGCAGCTTAGTGGTTGACTAGTTGATTGGAGAAGCAGTACAGTAATGATTCGCAAACCTTTTCAGCTTGAGACACAAAAAGATCAGTTTGATTCAAGAATACTTTATAAACTGCCATAAAATCTACTTTTTTTGCTGACCATCAAAACTAAATTTTCAGTAACGTTTTCAGATTCAGGTTCAGAAGAAGCGACAGAGACTCTGCATTTGAGATGAAAAAAATAACTGCCAATAATTCTGTTTGTTTATTTTGTTTTTGTTGTTATATCCCATCTTTTGAGACAGGAAAATCTTTAGAATAGATATAAAAATAGGTTAACTTAACTCTTTTAAAGTAGAACCTTTAATATAACACAACAGACAGATATCAGCTATGTGGTTATTAACTAATAAATGTGAGTGCATATTAAATATATGCCCATTACTGCTATTCTTTAATCAGAATGTGAAGCAAAAATATTTCGAATATTTGTGTTTTTGCTATATCACAGCTTTGTTAAGAGTTTGTTTGTTTGTTTGTTTGTTGTTTCTTTTCCAAACGTACAGTCATGGATCTGTTTTTATTGGGTCACCAATTATCTAAGTATCTAAGTGAAATACATAACAATACTATGATATGTGAATTCATTTTCCTAATTAGAATAAAAGAATAGTGTTCTCTGAGAGTTTGTAAATGTTGACCTCAACAATGGCATGTGAAACGGAGAGGAGATGCGTCAACAAGACGAAAAATGTAGTCAAAAAACGAAACAACACAAAACCATGTAAAAGGCATAACATGATGAAAATGAAGTAACAAGACAAAAACAAAGTAAAGAGACGAAAACAAAGTAACAAGATGAAGATGATGTAAAACAAGACAAAAACTACGTAAAAGACAAAACAAGACGAAAATAACGAAAAACAAATGAAAACCGTGTAAAAGCCACAACAACACAAGATAAAAATTAAGCAAAAGATGCAACAAGATGAAAACAATTTAAAAGAGACTTACAGACACAATGTTTTGGGAGCATAAAAGGTCAGTCATATTTGTTTGTTTGTGTACTTTAGAGTTTGAATTTTGTTGTGTTGCTGCCTACAGATCACATTACTCAGTGTTCAAAGCGATTGTTGTCGTTCTCTTTCTCAATGTAAGTGACGTTCCAGACGTTACAGCAAAGTGCATCTAAATACTGGATCTATATATTCAGTAAAAATGCAAATATTATGGCAAATCATGGTATATTTTTGTAAACATAAAATAGATTTGTTTGGGTCTCAAGCTGAAAAGTGTAGGATCCCCTGATTTAGATCACATTGAATCCCTCATTAAAGCTGCAGATATGATGGAAAGGAAAGATTTCACTTTATTGTTTGAGATGTCAGGATTTATTCCCTGTAATGTAGTGAGTGTGTGTTTGCTTCTCACATGCGCATATGTCCGGTCAGCAGCAGCGTGGCGTTGTCTACTTCCTGCATGGTGAACAAAATGTTGTCCATCGTTCTAAACTTTTGGATCTCAGCTTCGTTGCGGCTGACTGCTGCTTTAAAGTACCATTTCCCCAGATACTAAAACACACACAAACACACAGAGGGGTGGAATGACAGTGTGGGGTGGCAGCTATTTTCAGAAATAAGTTCACGGCTTGCATCAACGACCACTTACGGAAAGAACGGAGGGGGTGGAAAATGCTAATAATCACTGCGGTTGATCTTTCTGCACTAATACTGTGCATTGCAGACTGACTGCAAAACACCCTTGACTCTAGAGTTATCCAGTAAATATCTGTGACACACAATCACAACACAGAACTGCACTTTAACCTGAGAGTTATTCAAAATACTGACAGATACTGACAGAAGCAGGAAGACGTATTCAAATCAGTAAAAGTACTAATATCACAAAGTGAAAATACTCCACTACAAGTATAAGTTCTACATTCAAAACCTTAAGTAAAAGTATTATCAGCAAAATGTAGGATAAGTCAAAGTGTTCAATGTGCAGTAAAATGATCCCTGTCAGTGTTTTACTCGTAGATATAATATATCTATGGTTTTACTATTATATCTGATGTTTTTCATTCATTTTACTGCAGCATTCATATGTAACTTGTATTTTACTGCTAAATAAAACTCCTTTATTAGTTTGAAGTCTTCGTCAGAGCATATCCATGTGGTACTAAAGGATGTTTATTTTCATAATCAGTGCCTCTGAGTTTTCCTTTTTTTTTGGAACACCTGCTATTCAGTTTTTTTATCTTCATTTGATCCAGGCCTGTCCTAGATGAACGCCTCATTTTTTACATTCACTCTGAAATACTGTACTTTGGATACTACTACTTCGTATACTGTTGACTAGATTTAATCTACAGAAATGCATCACAGGCTTAAAAGAAGAAGAAACAAGGGGGAAGACCAAAAAAAACAAAGACATATGTCAAGAATTAAGAATGTGCAGTTCACTTTACAAATTAAAAAAAGGTTTTATAAATAAGGCGTTAAAGGTAAAACTGACGTATAATCATCATTTTTTAAGACACTTTTTGTTTCAGTTTTATTTTGAGAGCTGCCACCTTTATGTACAAAGCGTAGGTGTAATAAACTAAAGCTTCAGCCTGAACCTTTATGGATATTTATTTTCCTTGTAATTTAATGCCTTGTTAATTATTCATATGCACACAGCGAAATCAGCATAAACAAATGAACACTGTCAGAGTTCATTTCAGCACTCTTGAAGTGTCTGCATGGATCCACACCACAAAGTTTAAAGTCATTTTTGAATTTCCACCAAATTTTACATTTTTTACACAACACGGTCATTGAGCTCCACTTGACTTAGTCTTAATTTAATGATACAAATTGTTTTTTAGTCGGGTTTTTTTGTAATTTCTTGAAAAATGATTAAAACAAACTGTTTCAGTAAATGTAACTAAATAAAATATATAATATCCAAATATCCAGGGTCTTGGTCAACCTATACTGAGTTTTTGTGAAATATTTGTTAAATCTAACCTACTTTTCTTTAACAGCATAAAGGTAAAAGTATAAAGCTGCAGAAAGTCAAAAGTTCCTCAGATTTGTACTTGAATGAAAGTATTTAGTTACATCCCACCGCTGTATGCAGTAATAAAGTACGTTCCACGTCTTTTGTGGGTATTTCCATGATCCAGAAAACCTCAATGTCCTGTTGTTTCTCACCTGCTGGACGTTGGTGGTGTTGGCAGGCAGCAGCTCAGGTAAAGGACACGGAGCCATGGCCTGATACAACAAACCACATAAAGAAAGAAAATAAGACAACGTTTCGTTTAACATAGCTGTAATATCAAATGTGAATATTCGAATCAAAATGTCTGACAATCCTGAGGGTCTCTGGATCTGTTTAATGTTCCAACATGTCACTGAGCAGAGTGTGGGTGTCAATAAATGATTAACCTGCCTGTCCTCAACACCCCTGAACTTTACTTTGGTCACTGAGGACTTAAAGAAACACATTCAGACTTTGCAGCAGGAATTGAAGCCATTCACCATAAAAACATCTCGTTTTGCTTTGGTTCTTTGTGGGCTCATCTACAGTTCCTTCCACTTCCGTGTTGATTAATGAACGCTGTCCCTGTGATATAAATGAATAAATGACATGAAAGGAAAACTCATTAAAACCACTCCTATAAAGTTTACAAAAGTAGAATCATGCAAAAGTAGAATCATGCAAAAGTAAAACCGCTCTTAAAACAGCTCCTTTTACTTTTATAGCCTGGCTGTTTTCGTATACGTATAGTAAATTCATATAAAAACTGTTGTGTTAAAATGTAGTAGGTAACGAAGGTTGAGAAACTTGTTTCTTTTGTTGAGTCAGTCCTAACCAAAGGCCCACGCTCTGTCTATATGTCTACTAACAATCATTAACTAAGCGTTCGATCAGTATTTTGCATCATCCTACGCTGGTTGTTTATCTGTGTTTAGCGAGATGTGGGGAAACTGATTTCCAACCCTCCCGCCTACACAAACAACGTGCAACATAAATGAATGAAGAGACTCAAACTGTGTTAACATACATAGGCCATCCTGACTTAATGTTAGAAAACAGACTGGGTCAGGAGGGTTTTGTTCAGCCACAAGGTGGAGTCAGACAACAAGCTTCTGTGGTGTGAGTTTTTTGTTTCAGATACATTCAATGCCATGAAGCTATTTTCACTGCTGTTCTACTTTTCTAGCTGTTAATGTTTTGTTTTTATTGAGACTTTGTTAGACAGGTTTGGACAGGTTTCCTCCTACGTGTTTTCCATTTTCAAAACTCCATCAGTTCCTCAAACACCTTTGTAGATTCTTTCTAGATTTTTTTCACTTTTGAAATCTGAGTTCATTATGTAAAGAACTGGTTTTGAGATGTAACAGTTCACATGTATGTTACATTCTGGTTATGTTTTTACTGACTGTTATTCACAGGGCTCCCTCACATTTTGAGAAAATCTCAGGACTTTTCCATGACTTTCCACAACCTTTAAGTACATGAACAGAGTGGACTTAAGCTCATTACTGTTCAAACGGTTCGGTTACGGTTCAAAACAACCTTTTTCTGTCTCTAATCGTTGGTTATTTTCAAATACTCAGAAAAACTATGAGGCTAATGAGTTGTTTGTATTAATAATAGATAAGAGTTTTTTTCAACTTGAGTTCTAAAATGAGGATTTACATTTGATTTTTTGTATCAGGAAGAAGGGTAAACCCCTATGACTGATTTTGGACTCAAAGTGGCAGATTTCACCACATTTCGTTTGCATCTGTAAAAATTAAATTCCATGACCTTTCCAAAACTTTTGACTTTGATTTGACTTAATTTCATGACTTTTCCAGATTTCTCATGATCGTGGGAACTTGTTTCCAGTTTCGGTCTGTAAATGAAAAAAGTCATGCAGTAGGGTTGAAGTACTCGAGATTGGTCTTGGTCTTCAGACTGGTCTCGAGTTTATTTTTGCTTCATCTCAGACAAAGAGGACTCTATTTTATTTCAAGACCAGTCAAGACTACAGCTGTAGGAATATCACTACATTTCTTGATTCTTCTTTCCACATCCAGCCTCGTTTTGCTCCTCACTGGAATCATCTCAAACCATATTAGTGTGTAATATTTGAAAAACTCAGTCGCCCTTAATGCCTACTACTCTACTCTGGTCTTGGTCCTGACTTGGTCTTCACTACAGCGTTACCATACAGTAACAGAGGGGATGTTCACATACAACTCACTGAGGAACTAGAAAAGATAATTAAAGTCCCTTGATTTTGATTCATGAGTTGTTAGAGTAAAACACTCTTTCTCAGTGGTAACATTTTGGCTGCACTGGCTTCCTGCCTAAACACCATAATACTCTGTATTAAGTTTATTGTAGTGTGTGTGTATATTATAGCCAAATACAGAACAATACACTTTACATCTGTATATTTATACATCACAGAGACACTATATTTATTTGGTATTTGTATAAATGTGTTCATATCAACGTGCCATAGTCATATTTATCTTGAATCTGTAAAATTTCTAAATGTCTCATTGCTCTAATATTCAACAAAATGTATAGGTCTTAAAGCGTATATATTGTTTTATTTGATAAGATTGCTAGAAATAACCCTGTTATACAGTAGTTTCTTCAGTGTCTGATTTAGCAGTTTATTACAGCCACAAAAATACCAAATTCAACTGAACCATTCACCATTTTTTAGACCAAACGTTTAAAGAAAAATATAATTGACAATGAGAATAATCGTTGCAGCCATGCATAATATATTTTAAGACTCTCTACAGACCTGCAGATACCCTGATTTACTTTATGACCCTATATTATTTGTTCTCTATTTTTGATGATTTATGCCTATTAAATGCCAAGAAGCATCAAAGACAACACTCAAATCTGAAATCACTTTTTATTGTTTATTCATAAAGTTATTATTAATGAACAGAAGAGTCATAGTTGTAAGTATTTAACCCAGAAACATCTTTCTAATACTGTAAAAGGGAGTTTTTTTTTGTTTGTTTTTTTAGGTGAACAAAGTGAGGATAGGATGAAGCTAAACCTCCTGATTTGGATGTGAAACAGTCAGTTTAAGGTTTATGAGTTAGTGGAAGGAAATGTAATGCAACCCAGGAATACCAGGAAATATGAAGTAAAATCAGCTGTTCCCACTATGTGTTACAACAAGGAAGCTCTTAACCAACCAGTGAAGATGTATTAACTGTGGGGAATTATTCATTTAAACAAAGAGTTGAGTTTCAGATTGAACAATTATGGAGGTGTGTTTTCACCGAAACGTGTTTGCAACTGTAAGGACGGAAAAAGAATCTCATATTCTAATTTTATTTGACCTGAAATTGAAAGCAGGCTTCTTCAAGTGCTAAGATTGTATGTGAGTAACTCGATTCTTATCCGTTAATGTATTTTCATGAGTTGTTTCTTCCAGTGACTACGGTGGATCCTCACATCTCCGTCAGCATTACGACTCCCCTCTCAGCACTGATTCCAGGTCTCCGCTCTCCTTCAGCTCCTGGACAATGTCCAAACCTCCGATCAGCTCTCCCTTCACGTAGAGCTGGGGGTAGGTGGGCCAGTTAGAATATGTCTTCAGACCCTGACGCACCTCTTCGTCCTGCAGGATATCGAAAGTGTCGTAATCTACGCCGGCGCCGTTCATAATCTCCAGTATCTGCCGGCTGAAGCCGCATCGCGCCGCCTCCTTGTTGCCCTTCATGAAGAGCATGACGGGGCTCTGGTTGATGACGGTCTTCAGCCGATGCTCCAGCGTCACCGCCTTTGGGCAGGTGTTCTCCAGCTCTCCAGACTCTGCCAGCTCCTTCACGATGTCCAGCCCCCCAACCAGCTCTCCGTTCACATACAACTGAGGGTAGGTGGGCCAGTTGGAGTAGGTCTTTAGCCCCTGCCGCACCTCCTCATCAGACAGGATGTCGAAGCTGCTGAACTGAAAAGAAAAGAATATATTGTTTATTGTTTTGGGCACAGCGCTAGAGTCCAATGCATTTCATAAACTAAATATTCTGCTAACATGGAGACATCTGAGAACAATAAAACAACCTTCAAACAGGGCTGGGGATATCGAATTCCTTTGACTAATTTGAGTTTAATGAGATTACATCCTCTGTTGTCACTCAAAAATCAACAATGTCTGCGTTTTGCCAGTCAACAACTTGATTAATAGTCACTGAAAATGAAAGGTAGTCATGCTACCTCAGTGATATGGAAATGACGTGTTTTGGGAGGTCTGGCATGGCAAAGTCTGTTAGAACTTTAAATAACAACAACAAACCTGCTCCAGTACCTGAAACAAAAGCATTTAAGCAACATTTTGAGCTGTGATACCGATACTTACAATGACAATGTGGGCGGTACTGATGTTATTTATTTATTTTTTTTATTTGTTTTTGTTGTTGTTGTTGTTACTCATCCCCCCTTCTGTCCCAGTGAAATCTTCATTACATAAATAAAAGTAAGTTAACTTCACTGATATTGGCCGATATCAGCTAATACCGATGTCTGGCCGATATATTGGTACATCCCTAATTGAAGCTTTTATTATTTAACCAATAACAACAGTAACACAAGGGCTGCTTTTTTTGATACTCCACAATATATAAAAAACTCTAACTACTGTTCTTGTGTGTGAATTACTCACTGCTCTACTAGGTTTTTGAGTTAAATGGTTTAATGGAGGCTGGAACAAACGACAGCTTCAGGCAGTTTGATTTGCACTTTGGCTTATATTCAGAGAACAGAGGATGTTGAGGACCTGCTATGATTTGTGTTGCTTGTTTTCTGACCACTTTCTCACACAGGCTCTGTATGGTCTTGTATTCTTTTTATGTTTTGTACATACTGCTTAACCTGTTTGTCATGTTGTCAAATCATGCCCAATGTTTCCAGAAGTAATGCCATCAGATTTCAAGTTGCAGATTTGTTCAAACATTAAAAATGCATGGTTCAAAGGAAAAACAGGGATTCTGAAAAACCTCATTACATCATGCAATCTAGTCTTGGTTTTGATCTGGATCAAATCTGTACTACTGTATTTGTAGTTTTTGGTAGGTTTGGGAAACCAGTGATCCAAAAAGAATAATCAGGATTATTCCCAGCAGCAGGCTGAATTCATGGTGGATTTCAGGAATATTATAAAACCTTAAAACTTTGGTCGAATAATATAAAATTTAGCATTTGTTTGTATTTTGCACTTGATTGCATTGGTGATTAATGTATAATTTATTTGTTGCGGATCACGTAAGTAGTGTCTGTTCATAAGAAATTAAAAATGGACAGGGATGTTTATATTATATTCTTGTGCTGCTTTTAGTCTCTAACAAAAAAACATTTAAAGTGACCCTGTGCTGCCTATTGTTCTTTAAAGAGCTGGCGGCATTCATTGTGATATAGTCGCATTTAGAGCTTTGGTAATCCGGATTTGGTAACCTTGAAGGGTTACCAAACTGTTCAATGTCGCATGACAAGCTGGCACAAAAGTGAGATGAATTACCTGATCCTGGACAACAATTTCATATTAGTTAGCTAACTAACGAATCAAACGACGAATCACGAAATACTCAGTAGAATTATGGATACAAATCTGAGCCTCAGCATGTCCGTGTCCTTGTAGAGAAGGCTCAAGATAAGTGTCATCAGAATATTTAGCCATATGATTATTACCTGGATGCTGTGCTCCTTCAGCAGGGCCACTATCTGCCGGCTGAAGCCGCAGCGGGGCTCCTGCGCAGACCCCTTCATGAAGAGCATACAGGGTGCCGCGTTGATTAGCTTCTTCAGCCGCTGGTTCAGGTCCGCGCCGCCGCTTTCCGCTGCTCCACCCGGAGTCCCGACTACCGCCAAACGCTGCACCTTCTTGTTCAGGTCTGGAGCGTTGGCCCCGTCAAGGCGGTCAACTTTTTCTCCCCCTTTGAAGAAAATGAAAGTGGGGACAGCAGCTATCTCATACTTCTCCGAGACCTCTGGCACTGCCTCCGCCTCCAGCTTTACAAAGGTGCTGTGGCCGTGCTCCTTGGCCAGCTCCGCCATCACCTCGTTCATCTGGCAGCACTGAGGAGCCCACGGCGCTTGAAAATGCACCACAGTTAGGCATTTCCCAGCTTTAGCTAAAATTTCCTCAAACTGCTGCTGAGTAGTTGCCTCCACGAGATTCGCCATTTTTCTTCGGGCAGTTCCTGTCCCTTACGCCGTCACGTCCGGGCAGCCTGGTAGCTTCTGGTAGCTCGGAGTCGGAAGTGATTTGCATGTTATTTGATAAGAAACAGCTGCATACACTGGATAAGTGGCGAGGGTCGCGTGACTTCTAAGGTAACCGTTAAATACGCACTTTGTATTTGAGATAAAAACGAAATGTCCCTTTTCTCTCATGTGGCAGTTTTGTTGTAAAATATAGTTTATTTAGCATTAGGGAGCTAACGCTAAGTAGCCGATCTAGCTAACGCTAACCTACTAGCGAGCTAACTAGCCTGTAGCTTCACATCATAACGATAGCTCGTTAGCATTCCACGTAACTGCCTGTAGCATTAACGCTACATGCCGGGTTTTTTTATGTACTTCGTGTACTCACTTGGATTTTTAAACTGTAAATACTGTTGTCTGGCCCAGCAGTATGTGGCTAACTTCGCGAACGCCTTGTTAACTAGCTAGCTAACGGCGAACTACGTTAACAAGTTAACGTTTACTAGGGTGTGCTCGTGTTTACGTGTGATGTGATTTTGGTTTCGGTGCAGTTAGATTAAAGTTTTGTCATTATGTAGAGCACCGGTACGTAGCATAGTGAAATACAGTTAGCATCTAACCAGAAGTGCAAAAATGTAACCAGTATTATTTGCATTATTTGCTGATTATGCTGATATGTACAGCAGTTTTGTATAAACAACATGCATACAGTTGGTTATATGTAGTAACATCAACGTGAGGCGTTATTAGGCGGTTCAGGCTGTACAAAAGATGTGAATAGTGCAAATGAAACATTTTCAAATGTATTGAAGCTGAAGTTTAAGCTACCTTGACAAATGGCCAATTTTAGATACAACATTTGATTTGGAAATCATTGCAACTCGCAGTCCAGCAATACACATGTAGGTAGGCCCCCTTAATACTTGATGTATTTTATATTGTGATGTAATGATTTATTGCTTTTAAATATTTAAGAAAAAGCAATTGGGAAGCTTCTGACTAACTCCATCAACATCATCTAATGTTGTCATGAAACACCACTGACAATTGATGTGCAGCATTGCTTCCAATTAGGGCTCCAACAAATGATTACTGTCATTATCAATTAGTCTGAATGTTACTGATTGTTTATTGTAGAAGTGGAGTAGGTTTTTAAAGGCCAATCAGCAGCTTGGAGCCGTTGATATTCGATATTGGATAACTGATGAACTGAATGTCTTAAGTCATACAGACCCCCTTAAAGCTGATATTTCTTATCTTGTTTGCACACACATCGTTATGTGTCATCAAGTTAATTATCTTGTTTGCACAAATAGTTAACTTGTTTGTTATTTTGCGCGAACAAGAAAAAAAGCACCTTCTCGAACTTAAGGGGTTCCATAAAGTCAAAATAATAAATAGATGACGCTGGATCACTGAACATCAAACACAAAGTGATTAATCAAATCTGGAACTAAAAATTAAACTGACCATAACAGAGTAGTTGAAAGTTCAGTTTTCATTTTTTGAGCTCTTACTTTCCCTCAAAATCACTTATTCCATTAGAGAAGATTAGCCATCAGCCACTATCGCAGCAATGTCATGTTGACCTGTCTATAGTTTACTCTATGAAAGATATGGTGAAAACAGTGTTATCTCCTTCAGCCCAAAGTGACGTCTTAAGAGAGCTTTTTTCCCCAACCACCAGTCCAAAATGTAAATTTGTTTCACTGACCCTCTGGAAGAAAAAAAGGGCAAAATATTGGGCAGATCTGCACTTTTGAGAAGTCATTGAAAATCACTAATTCAATGGATTAATTTATGATCATAACATTTGCAGATTATTTTCTTATTTTTATCAACTTATAAGTTGTTGCAGCTCAACTTTTCTTTAAAGTGTCCTTAAGTAATTTATTATTATAATTATTGTGTATTATTACATCTCTGCTCATGGTGACTTAAGCAGAAAAGTGTGAAGCAGTATTGTCATATTGTTATTACACTAATGCTATCTACTGTGTAATATTGCAGCAACACAGCACAATGGAGGAACAAACTACAGACATAGAAGTTACAGTCAAAACCTTAGACTCCCAAAGCAGAACCTACACTGTTGGTGCTCAGGTAAAGTCATCAGTTCCTCTTACAACTCTTGGCTGAAAACCATTTTTCATGAAGGTTTGGGGCTCATGTGTTTTTCCTCTTCTGTAGCTGACAGTGAAAGAGTTCAAGGAACACATCGCCCCTTCGGTGGGTATACCTGTGGACAAACAGAGGCTAATCTATCAGGGCAGAGTTCTGCAGGATGAAAGGACTCTGGCAGACTACAGTAAGTCTTCAAGGGGTTAAGTGTTGAGCAAGTGTTTTTTAAGAATGTATTACAGTCAGTGAACAGTATCATTTACTGCAGGACATTTTTGGTGCTGTTTCAAAGACTGTTCCATTTGGAGAGATCTGCGACTGATGTGACTTATATTATCAAACTCTAGCACGCAAGAAGAGGTCATTGTGTGTGTTTGTGTCCTCCATCTTCCTCCTTCCACTGGCCTTCCTTCCTCTTGTAGTCACATTCAATACTTCTCATCTATGATCTCAGATTTATCTCTGAGGTGCAAAATGTACAAGTACAGTTTGTTTTCTGCAGCATCTACAATAGCACTCTGAAGACACTCTGAAACTAGATACCACATAGCCATGTGCACTCAGGACTTTTTGTCCTAGATGTCATCTTCATATATCATACTTAATAATACATTTTTATAGCAGTTGTGTCATTTCTGGCCTGCAGGAAGGGAGGACATGTATGTATTTCAGTCAGTTATTTCTCAACTTAACAACTTAGCGTCAGTTTCAAACAAATGAGTGCTCAGAGCTCAGTCACTTGAACTCAGTGTTCAGTTTATATACAATCATATATAATTATATAGCCAAGCAATAGAGATCTTTTACAACTTTTTTTATTTTGTTTTGTAAAACAAAAGCGTAATGTCAGCTAGGGATGTACTGATTGTGATATTCTGGGCTGATACCGATGTTTAAAATAACAATTTGTCTGATAGCTGGTGCTAGTACCAATGTGATTTTCTGTTTGTTTTGTTTTTGTTGTCATTTATTCCCCCATTTATGCTTGGGAAACAAAGAAATATTCATTATTAAAAAATAATAACAGTTGTTTTTTTTAAGTTTTAAGACCTTCTTCACCCTCTCTTTGAATGAGCACAAATTCAGTCATACAAATTCATGAAGCAACCGTTAATATGACACAACAGATAAATATTGGCCACTGCCATCAGTGAAATAACATGTTATTTACTGATAGCTGTTGGCAGTCAACAAGACTGATGCTGATGCTGATATGTCTGCGCATCCCTAGGTGTCAGCAGTTGTACACTTGTAACTGTGGTCCTTTCTTGTTCCAGATGTTGGTGGTAAGGTCATTCACCTTGTGGAGCGGGCCCCCCCTCCACCCTCACAGCCTGGCTCAGGGTCAGGAGGCACTTCAGCTGACAGTGGGGCCTCCTCCTCTTCCTCCCAGGGAACATCTCAAGTGCCTCCACATGATCGCAACGCCAACAGCTACGTCATGCTTGGCACCTTTAACCTCCCTGTCAACATCATGGATCCCCAGCAGATACAGGTCGGTCTGTTTTGTGATGTGAATTTTAAACTTCCAATGTGTGTAAATTCTAACTAGGGCTGCATCTAAATATTAATTAACTAAATATTGATATGTCTATTTTTTTTGTGATTAATTGCAAAAATATTGACAGTTGCTCCTCCTTGTGTCTGAGTTCTGTACAACCAACAGTTGAAAACCCATGTGTAAATGAATGACCATCTTGAAGTTTGTCTTGCATGATAACTGTTGCTGTTGTAAATGCACTAAATCTTTGCTGTTTTACTTTTTTAGATGTCAGTTCAGCAGATGGTGTCAGGCATGGGTGAAAATACTAGAAATGCTAGAGTCACAACCAGCACTGGGGTAAGACACCAATCTCGCTGTCAGCATTATCTTGTATTTTACCAGTTTTAGTTCAGATTGTGTTCTTCATCACAGGTGCACAGAGAAGGGAAATGGTCTGAAGAGGGTCAAACCTTAAAAAAGCAGCTTAATCAAATCCAGCACTAGCTGTGTTTCCACAGGCTGTAATATTCCACTAATAATCACAGTAATCACCCAGACTAAAATCCCTCATGTAACCACCTCAATCAGAAGAGATTGGCCTATTTAGAAGGAATTTAAATCAGGTTAAGAGGAGTGATGTGAACCTTTTGATCATCCATTCAATATGAATATATTAACACCTAGTAATAACCATGTAAATGCTTAATTCCATTGTTTCGCTCTGGTTGAAATAAATCTATTCTTTCAGCGCATTTTTTCCCCAGTTGGGGTAATATTAAACCACCAGCACACTACACTAAGATTTTCGGAGTGGTCAGAGTGTTGTACTGATCACTGTCTTTATTATAATGAGATATCTTTTAGTTCTTGTATATTATGTGAGTGATTGCTGTCATGGGAGTAACACAAGAAACAACAAATTTCACAAAGAGGACGCCCTGACCATTCTGTCTGGTCTCCAAACGATGTTAAATAACAAAACACATGAGAAGTTGGAGATGAACTTTAATGAGAGAAACCTTAATAGATTTAAGGGTTCTTGAACAGCAGAAATATCTTGTACATGTTAAAATGTCTATTCGTATTAAATATACATCTTCAGATCAGTTCACTTTATTTATATTCCATGTAAACAGGTTTATGATCATCAGAATGATTTAAAACATGCAGCTCATGTCTCAAATTGTGTTCCTTATCACAACCCTAACCTCTGCCCCATTATGTTTCAGAGCAATGGGTCAGTGAACGTACACATTGATATGGACCAACCAGTGCAGAGTGAGCCAAGGTTGAGGCTGGTGTTGGCTGAGAACCTACTGAGGGACATTAATGATGTTATTCACAGAATGGAGGTGAGAGATCAACCTTCCCATCACTTCAGCAGCAAAGCCTGAGGTCACTTTATCACTGTATCACTTCTGGATTTGTGCTTTATTTTCAGGGTCGATCAAGTGATGCATCCTCCCAACAAGAGTCCAATTCTGCTGCTGCTCCACCTCCTCCCTCCTCTTCGTCAACCACGTCCACTCCCTCACCTTCTGGCCAACCTATGGACACCTCCCCACCTCCGTCAACTCCCCCTCCTCCACCCACCTCTTCAGCACAATCTGAGGGACCAACACCTCAACCTGGACCCAAGTGAGACATTAGATTTAGGTTGTTTTTTTCCTATCTTAAAGCACTTGGCTGAGGATTCACAAAAGCAATGATGACTTTTTACCCTCTAATCTTTAAATAAAGCTTATAAGTATATAAAAAAAACACGTTAAGTATATAACTTAGTATATAACTTCCTCCCAGGTGGTTTGTTTTTGGTTCTAATTACTTTTCCTCTCTGTCACTCTTGTAGTCATCCTAGTCCAGCTGAGCTCGCAGAGATGTTGTCTGAGCTGCGGAGGGTTGAGGAGAGGCTGCAGCCTTTCATCCAGAGAGCTCACACCATCCTGGAGACAGCCACTACCGCAGAATACAACAATAACACAGTAGGATTTAACCTGTCTTCTTCTTGTTGCTTGTCTCATTCACTCTGTTGGTATGTCGCAAGTTTTGTTATGATGCTCATTTAGCCTACCAAGTGCAGACCCTCAGTGATCGGTTTTGGTTATTTCACACGTGCTGACTAAAAAAACAAATCGAAATCAGGAGACAGGTGGTCACTTACACTTGCATTTAATGCTGTCCACTTGTGACTTCTGAGGAAAAGGCTATCTTTTGTGGAGTAAACTACCTGGGTGTTACAAATACTTTGCTCCAGCTTGTTTTGTTTTCTGTCATAGGAAAGAGAGGAGGACCAGCGCACTCTTGTCCTGACGTGGGAGTGTCTCCGTCTCCTTGGTAATGCCCTTGTAGCCCTCAGCGATCTGCGACTGAACCTCATGAGCCCTGTCCCCCGCCACCTGCACGTGGTTCGGCCTTTTTCCCACTATACCACCCCTGTCAACCTGCCTGGAGCTCTGCACCCCCACATCCCAGTGCAAGTAAGGGACTGAAAGCGGGTTGGATTTCAGAATCAGAAGTGTGAAGTTCTGTTGCACTCAGGCTGACGGTGTTTGCATCTCCACCCACAGATGAACCTTGGTGCCACAGTGACTGTAGCGGCTAACAGCACTGATGGACAAGCCCCACCCAGCCAGGCGGCCAGCCAGTCGGAGCAGGCAGGTCAGGGACAGACCTCCCCTTCACAGACTTTCCCGTCCAATCAGCAGGCTGGACAGGGACAGGCTGGCCCCCGGGTCATCAGGATCAGCCACCAGGCAGTTCCGGTGGTCATGATGCAGATGAACACGGACGGTGTGTTGTCCCTTACCTGCCACTGATTGAATGCTCTGCTGCATTAAAGCTGTTGTGTGTGGTGGTGTTGTGAGTTTGATTGTTGCCACCTCCAGTACTGTCTTCTGCTGCCACAAGCATTTCCTGAAGGATCTGAAGACAAGAATGTTGTCTATGTTCAAATCATTTGTGATTTTATTCTATGTTTACTGAATGATGTATGTTACTGAAAACACAATGCCATAGAGAGTGTTTTACTGGTATGTCCGTTGGATTGTATAAGGAGGTTCAAATTAATCTTTGGTTTGTGTCTGCAGGTCCTGGTGCGAACCCTGCAGGTGGACCGCAAATTCCTGGACAGCCAGGTAATAGCCAGTTGATAGGCATATTAGGGCTGTAATATAAAATTATGAATTTTAATTTATGTTTTTCACTTTTTATTAATGAGTTGGTTTGCAATGATTGATCCTAGCGTTATCCTGATTGAGTTTTTTTTTTGGTGTGATTCAGGTGATATAATATTCATTATCATTATCTGCCAATACGAGTCTAGTTTAATACTACTTTCCTAGATAATACATGTAAAGCTTCAGTGCACTGGGTATGCTGAATTTGCTGAAATAACCTTTCAGCATATTATAATCCATGTGGTCTGACAGGAAACGAGAATTCTGCATCTACTCCTGGCTGTGTTTTCAGGCTGTAGATATTCTACCCTGTGACAGGAGATTTTGGCCACTCATTGGTGTTTTCAGAGATGTAGGGGGTTTAAATATGTGATTGACAGCTGTAATTAGCTATCGCTATTGAGATTCAATACTGTTACACTCCCTGGCTTGTCACAGAGTGGCTTCACTTTTCCATAGAAGTGTGAAATGTAGATCAGGTAATTTATATTTATATTTAGTCTTTTGATTTGGAGAGAGGAGAGAGCTGCAGAAGGAAGGTGTGTATTTTCAAAGTCTGGTGTATTTTCCCCTGATTTCAGCGCCTGTAGTTACATCAAGTACATTCAAGTTATTAAAATCACTTAAGTGTATATGCTTGACAACTGAAAAGCTCTACAATGCTTCAAGAAAAATTACAGTTTTTTTTTTACTTTAACTAAAAGCAGTCTTTATAAATAGCTCTTATCAATTCTACTTAGTGCAGCATCAAAACAGGAAAAGTAGAACAATCAGAATGAGTAATACTTCAGAGTGGTGTAATATTGACATTCACAAAATTCTATGCTTATAAGTTGAACTAGTATACTTCTCTGTCTCCTCCAGTTTGTGTTGCTTCAGCGCAGCCTTTGCCTGAGTTACCTGAGTGAACTTACTGTATTGTGTCATGTTTATCTTTAAGCTACCTTATCAAAGGTGTAGTACTGAAAGTATGTCTGTTACTCCTGCCTTGTGAAATGGTTGCATTGCAGACATTGCAAGTAGCTGTTGGACTGGTTTTGTTTTCCAGTATCAAATATTTCCACACTGCAAACATTTTAGCCATGTCCTGCCACAAATTGTGCTCATTTCCAATAACACTGATGCTGATTGGCCCCGTTACCACTGTTTGGATATCCCTAATAGATACCTTATTTGTATACTGAATATGTGGCTTATCTTATTATTAAGACTGGAAATGGGCGGAAACAGATTCCTTGGCTCTGAAATCTGCACCAAAGGTTAACAATCAACACGTTAGTATTTTATGTGGGGTTAGGTGCCAGGCAGTGCAGCTGCAGAAGATGATGGTGTTGTGGCATTCAATCCTAATTGAGTGATCTCTGTCTCCCCCTCAGGTGCTCTTCCACAAGACTTCATGCGTAATCTCATGCAACAAATCACCCAATACGCTGCTGCCGTAGCTACTAGTGCCGCTGCTGCCACTGGCCAGCCGGTCCCTCCCCAGCCCACACCTCCTGGCTACAGCTCCACAGCCACCTCCTCAACAACCACCACAGGTCCGAACACACCAACCACCACCCCTACTGCTCCCCCACCACCACCCCACGCCGGCCCCCAGCCACAGGCCCGGGTTGTGTTCACCCGACCCCCCTTTGCACCCAACATAGCCCCTCCAGCCTTTGGCACCCGAGGGACCACCATCAATGTGAGGGCTGCTATGCCAGGCCAGCAGCCAGGGCAGGTGAGGACAGTGTCTGAATGTTTTTCAGCTGGTTATTTTTGTGGTCTTGTAATGAGGTTAATGGCAAGTGAGGTCAACATTTGAGTCAGTAACAAAAACATGACTCCACAGGCTTTCAACCCAGCGGCCCTCAACCAGATGTTTAGTGGACTGGTTGGACAGCTGCTGCTGCCAGGACAGATGGGTAAGGGGCTTCACTTTTACTATAATTGTTTGCTCACATGTCACCAGTGTCACATGTCTCTACACCGCTACTGCAGAGACGTGTGACATTAATTCTCTTAACACGTCATCTCGAACCATTTTGTTCTTTGTGTCGTTTTTGCGGTGAAGAACTTGCAGCTCATTTTTCTGTAAATCTGATGAGCACAGAATCTGATATCTGAGACTGATTGCCTGATCAAGCTGAAAACCAGTTGAAAGATCAGTGCATCTCTGGTGTTTTTTTTTTTGTTTTTTTTTAACATTAATCAGAGTAAGAACAAGTGCATGCAAACAGGAATTTTAGCCTAATTGACAGTTTGGTAGGAATACTGTCTTTTTTTGGAATAAGGGTAATAGGGGAATATTTTGTGCATGTAGACATAGTTATTGTTTTCTAATACATTACTACTAAATAAAAGAGTTCTCCCATTGACTTTAAAACCTTTTTTCCACAGCTGGTCAACCTGTCACATCTTCTTCCTCCACTACCTCCTCTTCATCCTCCTCCTCATTTTCCTCCGCGTCTTCATCCTCTTCCTCCTCCTTTTCCTTCTCCACCTCGGGTCCATCACCATCGCCTACAGCAAACACTACTACTCCGCCAAGCCAGCCTGAGACCACCCCCGGTGAGCCTCAGCCTCAAGAGATGCCCCCAGACCTCAGCCAGCTTCTGGGCTCCCTCCTAGGTGTCGCAGGTGGGGCCGGGACAGGCCCTATGGGGGCCCCATCCATCACGGTCACCACATCTGGAGTCCCAGCCTTCATCCAGGGAGTGACAGATTTCATGCAACAGGTAAGTGTTTGAATGTTGAAGTCAAACAATCTTTGCTTTTGAATACACTTCACTCCTGCATTTGCATATAATTTGGGCAATTTAGTAAAAACTGCACAGATCATGGGTAATGACTGAGGAGAAAGGTCAGTACATTTGTTTCTTGTTAGTTGTAAGCGCACAAGTCTTTCCAGAAGTACTGGCTGCCAGTGACAAAGCTCTGTACACAGTTGAAATACATGTAAGGACAAGGGGAGTTAATGAACGTTTGTCAGTGTATGCATTTTAGAAGTCCATCTTCAGTGGCTTACTTGCTGGATCTGTGAGACTCTTTGCTTTTAATAAAAATCAGTGTCATTGTGACTAAATAAAATGTAATGCCCTTAAATCTTGACTCTCCATATCACTGTCATTGTAGGCATCCCAGCCCATCTTCACTCCACCGCCTCCTCCCTCTGGCACAACTCCTGCTGCCCCTGCAGGTTCTACACCCACACCGAATGCCCCAGGAGCAGCTGAAGCCCTGAACCCCGAACTGTTCACAGGCATCGTCCGCGGTGTCCTCAGCACCATGATGGGCTCTTTGGGTCAGGCCCAGAACGACACAGAGAGCATTGCTCAGTTCATGCAGAGGTTGTCCCAAGCAACCAACATCTTCATCAGTCCTGAGGATCCTACTGGTAACAGCAAAAATTTACCCTCAATTTAAAAACAACCCCAAACCACTATGTATTTCAGTCAGAAACTTTTCATATTTCTTCTTTTTTTTGTTTTTCTTGTGCTACTCAGGGTTTTTTGGAGAGCTGCTGATGTTGGTTTGTCAGACGTTCACCATGTCAGACCTGGTGATGCTGCTCCATGGCCAACACCAGCCTTTAGGCCGTATCCAGCCCCAACTGGCCCAGTTCTTCAGACAGAACTACCTCAACGGCAGAGAGCCCACTGACCAGAACATTGCTGTCAGTACAAATCACCCCCTTTTCCTTTTGATGTATTTTTAGTAACTTCCAAATCCCTAAGCATGTACCGTATTTTCCGCACTTTAAGGCGCATCGGATTATAAGGCACACCTTCAATGAATGGCCTATTTTAAAACTGTTTTCATATATAGGGCACACCGCATTATAAGGCGCATAGAATAGAAACTTCCGTACCATTGATTCATTAATGATGAATTCTCTCGCTGCTGCTCTATTCCCATGTTCTACTGCGTGACTGATAGCCTTGAGTTTGAACTCTGTGTCGTAAGCGTGTCTCTTGAAAGCTGCCATTTTGGGGTCTTTATACACACAAGTGGTGTGGGACTGGAATTCTCCTTTACCCTTTTTACCGCTGTTACTTTGGCGACGCCCGCTGACTACAGTAGCCATAATTAACCAATATTGATCCATATATAAGGCGCGTCGGATTATAAGTCAGGTTTTGAGAAAGTTAAAGGCTTTTAGGTGCGCCTTTATAGTGCAGAAATAAGGTAAATCTTTAAACGTAGGTAGTCTCACTATTGGAACAACATTCATCAGTTTTACAGAAAAAAACATTCAAATGAAATGATGGCTCTAAACATTCTTTAAAAGATATTAATAAAAACAAGAAAAGGAGAAATAGAAAATTATTGAATATGCTGGGAAATGCCAGTTTTTCCATCCACCTGATGATAGTAGGGTTGTTTTTTTGTTTTGTTTTGACCCATATAATGTTTTTTTTTTCCTGCTTTCGTTTTCCCATGTCATCTTTCTCTGTCCTCCAGGCTGCTGCTGAAAATCTTGTCAATGAACTCGAGGAGTACATCACTGAGAGCTTTGTAAGTCATGAATATCTGTACCTTTTCCACAATCACATAAGTACAAGACAGAATGATTAAATGGTACCTGGTCAAGATACAGTCAAAACTGTATCTTGAAATAAAATTTCTACTAGTAAGAATGTTGATATCTTGGATGTAGATATTGTGGATATCTCTAATTACCACTGAAAGTAGTAAGAGTTCACCTAAGCTAGGATGAATGCTATAATGAATATCTAACATGTAATTACTGATGTGTGTGGTTCAGTTAAAAATGCTGCTGAAATTGAACTCACAGTAAACAGAGCAGAGCATCATCACGTTACTGCCAATGTCATGAGATAAATTCCTAAAGACCTTTAACGCTTGCAGAGAGAGTCTTCAGTCACCGTGTTGGAGGGTGTCGACGTCACGCAGACCAACATGTCGTTCTTCAGACAGCAGCTGATGCACATCGCCACACATATTCTGCATTGCACAGGTAAAGCAGTTTATTTGTAAATAACACACACTAGCTTTAAGTTGAATTAGAGAAGTTAATTTCCAGGTATCCTGTTGCAGTTGTGGTCCTTTAGTGTAAAGAAATTACTTAATTGAATTATAGCAGGGTGCTTCGGTGTTATTTTTGCAAAGGATTCAGTATAACTGTTTGTCTCCAGATGACACCTTTGGGCCCCGGTTGCTGCAGATGTGTAACCAGGCGCTGTTTGAGTGTCTTGCCCTAAACCTGTACTGTCTGAGAGGAGACCAGAGAGCCCTGACTGCTGTCATCAACCACCGAATAGTCAGTACATCATCCGAAATTCACTTGTTTCATCCTGCTTTGATTTTCTGGAGTTATGTTTTTGTAAATGATGCATGCAGAGGTTAAAAGGAACACATGGATCAAATAAAAAAACAGACTCTAGCTCTTGAATGAAATTGCTGAGTTGCAGGCATAATTTAGATTTAGAAGAACACTGCTGTTAGTGTGCAACACTACTCACACTTCTTGTTTTATGCCATTCCTGTAAGTTTTTTTTTAAAAAGTCAGATATCATAAATTATTTCTGAGTTGGACAGACTAGGTAGGACTAGGTATGAAAAAGCATTTCTCTATAACTGAAATAACAGTTATTACAAAAATTGACTGAAACGATACTATGTGTTTACAAAATGTATTTAAATAAAAAATAAATATATCTTCATCAATTTATTATATAGTTAAGCCTATTATTTTGGATGGATATGAAACGTTAAATTTTTTTTAGCTGTGCCAGTTTTACACCAGCAGATGGCATCGTGGTGGTGAAAGTCAGGAGTAAAGTCACATTTGGGATTACTTTGAATACTGTGCAGTACCTTTTCTGACCTTTTGAATGTTGTCCCTAATAAATGCCCCATATTACAAAAAAACACTGGAACTCGTGATGAAACTAATAACCTAAACTAACTTTAAAAATAATTAAAATTAAACTGAAATTGAAAAGTCAAAACAAAATAAAAACTAAAATGCAAAGCCATTATAATGTCATTATAACTACAAGCTTTAAGCAGACTATTATTTCCTTGAAATTCATTTGTGATACTACAAATATTTAGAGACCAAGTTAAATCAACGTGTTGTAAAAAGAGAAGGAAAAATGCCAGAAGGAACAAAGTAGAGAAAACCACTGTTGTAATGTTAAAACTTAACCTGTTTTTTGTGTTTTCAGCGGAGGATGTCGAGTGACATCAGCCCCAGTCTGGTCAACTGGATGACCAGCATGATGACGATGAGGCTGCAGGTCATTCTAGAGCACATCCCAGTCACACTGGATCAAATCCAGAACTACATCGTCCGCACACAGGTAACAACAGCTTTTACATTTACATTTTACTCCCAGTATAGACACACAAGCAGGAAATCAAACCTAAAAGCTTTATTAACAGCAGGCCCTCAGTCACGTTCACAGAAATCCTCTTTTAGTCCTTAGCTTATTAGTTTTTTCCCTATTTGACATTTTAAAATCTATCGTTTGCTTTAGTTTATATTTAACATGTTTGATGCAGAGAAAGCAGCCTCTCTTATCTGATGGCTCTTACATATCCTGTTACTTTGGACAGGACATCTGAAATGGCTAATAAATATTAAATGACATTCTTCCACAGAGAGATCAGTCTTCTGCAGCTGCTACACAGGAGCCTGAACAGGCCCAAAGTGCCACGGTAAGCATGGTGTGTTTTTAACCTCCTTTTCAGATGAATCCAGTGTGATATTTTCGCTCACAGGCACCGCTTTGTGTTTTTAGTTTCCTCATGTTGCTCTTTTTCTCCTCGTCTAAAGGTTGAGGACAGCCTCTCACCGGCTGCAGCCACTACAGCGGAGGAGGCCATGTCGGTGTCACAAGACATGAGGCCGTCGTCACGGGAACCAAGGGTGTTGCCTGGGGACCTGGGTGCTTCAGGAGGAGCTGCACCGTTAGGTGGCGACAAGGCGGCAGCAGGAGCTGAAGGAGGGAGAGAGGAGTCAGCTGGAGAGTCTGAGGCCTGGGCTGCTGCTGTTCCTCCTGTAAGAACCAAAGCATTCTGCTCACACTGCTTTACATCGCTCGACGTACAGGTTTATTCTAGAAACTATTGGCAACATGTCTCCCAAATTCAGAATATTGCCATTGATAGCATTTATTTGCAGAAAATGACAGCTGGTCAAAATAATACAACATGCAATGTTTTCAAACCACAAACAATGCAAAAAAAACAAGCTCATATTAACTTTTAAACAACACAATATTATTGTTGAACAACCGTGATTTTCAGTCACAGCTTTTATGTGTCTTCAGTCAGGTTTATTTCTGTCTGACATGTTGTCACTTGACTCTTTTCTATAAAGTAAATTCAGCAAAGTTCAAGGTCCGTTACTCTGGCAGCTTGTACTCAGATACTATCTGAATCTGCTTTATGACAACCAGTCAGACTAACTGAAATAAGCCTGATGAACTCACTTCATGGAACAGGCTCCTGAAGCCGCTCGGCTTTTGATCACATTCCAGATGTTTTTAACAGGGTTCCGGTCTGGACATCTGTATTTCAGTCTCATCTGTGCTTTTATTTAGCTTCAAATGTACATATTTGAGTTTTTCTGTCCCTCAAGAGTCTTTGCTGAAATAAGAAATGAATGGTTTGATATTTGCCTGATGCTGAGTTTCCACATGACGATGAAAGAATAAGGGGTAATATGGATTTTGTCAATCAGTATTGCTGTGGTACAGCTACACCACCATCTTTGATGTTGCATGGTTTGCATTTGTGTAATGGAAGAGAGAGTTTCAATTTGAAAAACGGAGTCTATGCTCACAGGTATTTTACTCATGGTGGTAATTATGGAGACTATTAATCCTTATCTTTCCTGTTCATCTAATGTGTGTTTTGAAGGAGTGGGTGCCCATCATCAGATGTGACATGATGACCCAGAGGAAGATGAAGGCTCAGCCTCCACTGTCTGATGCCTATTTGCATGGGATGCCAGCCAAGCGCAGGAAGGTAAATGGAGTTGCACTTCACTTTTAGCATGAGCACTTCTTAGTCACCTGTCCATACCTTATTCACGGTGTGTTTGTGTGTTTGCAGACAGGACAGGGCAGTGGGAGCCTGCTCTCTCTCTCGGATGCAGTCAGTCAGGCGGCCAGGACGGCAGGAGTGAAGCCCATCACCTCCACGGAACGACTGCACGAAGAGCTGGAGACCACGGAGCTCAAAGAGGCTTATGCAGAACAGGTCAGTAAACTCTGACAACCTGAGATGTGAGTTCTGAATGGGACGTTTTCCTGCAAACAAGAGCAGCATCACAGTGAAGGCAGCACAGCAGAAAATATGACTGAGAATATCTGATGATAATGTGTTCTGTTGTGCTTTTGATTATGTCAGTATGGTGTTAAACTCTAAATTCCTAAAGACTAAGGCGTTCTTAAATCCAAGTGTTTTTCCTTCTGTGGATAAAGGGAAACTGTAAGTCACTTGTAAATTTCATTCATACCTAAGGCCCAGTTCCGACCAAAGATTCACAATGAGATGAGCTGAAAACTTGTATCTATTTGCAAAGCTGCGGTCTGCAACATTCTGAAAATCTACCAGTTTACACCAATGCAACGAGACGTATCCTATGTTTACCGTAGCACCGGTGTTCTTTCAGTCTGTCATTTTTTTTGTAGTAAGTATATTGTAGTATCTTAAAATATGAATGAGAATAGTGATAGTTACTTCCTACAGCTACATTTCTGATATTGATGAAACATTAAATAAAATGAGAGGGTTGAGAATTTCTCCTGTGTATTCTCTAAGCAGAGAAAACACTAATTATTGAGACAGGATTCCACGAGGTTGATGATAACGCCTGGTGATTTGTGTGTCAGGCGACACCATCGCCTTTACCTGCAGTGTCATAAAGTACTTAAGTCTCATTGCAAACCTTCTGAACTGGTCTTCAGAAAAAAACTCAAATTATGGGAAAACTGTTGAATGGCACACATTCTCCTAAATATGTTGTACGTGGCATTTAATAATTATATTTTCTTTTAAAGCACTAGATAACCGTTCAAGGCATGATAAATATGTGAAATATTTTTTGTTCTGCGTATGCTGTGCGTTGTTAATGCAGTCACATATCTTGAAGTTTGTTTCAACCATTAACAGAAACTTGTGTCTCGATGTGTTAAACATAGTCAGTAATCATGAACGGGTTAAGAACAGATCTGATTGTATGAATGTTTTTTTTGGAGGCGTATCAGTGTGAGACGCCTCCGATGCAGCTCTTTCAGATCCTTGACTAACATTAATTTTTTTTGTTCTATGTCAGGTTAAAGCAGACATAAAGAAACGAGTGAGAGAAGACCCAGACTTCAACTCTCAGCAGTTTCCAAACTCACACAGAGCCTTTTCATCAGACTCATAATCTGAACGAGCTGATAAAAAACCTGCAAAGCACCTGCCCGTCTCCATGTTCATCCCTGTTTTATTTTTTGGATCTTCTTTTGCAACCAATCAATGCAGCTTCATCCCTGAAACCGTTTGTTAGCACCTTTGTCTGCCTCTGGATAATGTGACCACTTTTCCTAGTGCCTATTTATTGCTTCACTTTTAGTTTTGTCCGGCTTTGCTGACAGAATGCCACGTTTTAAAGTCATTTTTTCAGTTTCAAGTTTGACTGAATCTGGTCACTTTAAGTCTGTTTGTATGTCCATTTACAATCTTCTCCTCATGTCGCTTTGTTAATATCGCGCTTGATTTGTCATTATTTAGTGGAGTTTGCCTTCCTCACAACGCTCGAGTGTAGGAGTAAAATTTCATGTAATGAAAATGCTGTTTGGTACATGAATGTACAGTAAGCTTAATAAAAATCTTGATACACTATGACTGAGTGATTCTTATTGTGTATTTTTAACATCACATGCAACCGTTTTAATAATCAATCATTCACAAATGGATGACATTGCTTTGGACCTTTTATGTTTGGTTTGTCAGAATATTTTGACATCTCTTTTTAATTCTTTTCTGATTCTTAATAGACAAAGCAAGTAACTGATTAATCAGTGTTGTGTTAAGTGTTGAGATTAATCAGAATTCCATGTGTTTCAAGGAGTTTAGATGATTAAGTCATTAAGTGCCTCCTGAGGTCATTCAAGTGGTTTGAGCAGCTTCCAGTGGCATTTTTAATGAATATACTGCTAAAACTTCTCCCTGGGAAGAAATATATTCTATCCTACATTTATGTTTTGTACTTTGTGTTTCATTTGATGTTGACTAACCTTGTCTGTGTTGTGTAGAAGGATGCGTCTCATCTTGTCAGAGAACTTCAGTCAAACATGGAAATGTTTGTCGACTGGATGTAAAAACAAAGACAGGACAGACTGTGAAATACTGTTAAATTAAGCTTCATGCATCCTGTGTGTACAACCCACAAAAAATGACTTTTAGAATGTGTTCTACAACGATCTGCAGCGTCAGTGTCAACCACCTGAACCACTACTTTACTTTTCTTGCTACATATTTTGCTGATAATACTTAAACACTTTAAGGTTTAGAATGCAGAACTGTTACTTGTAGTGCAATATTTTCACAGTGTGCGATTACTACTTTTACTTTTACTTCAATTACAATCTTAAAATTAAAACAACTTCAACTATTTTAGAGAAGTTTAGAGAAACAACGGTTTAATAAAAAAAAAGTTCCTTTTATGCCCTGAAATTTGTAAACTTGAATCACGATGCAAATATGAATGTAGTTGATCCACCAGCAAATTACCACAAAATACGGTATACTTAAACTACTTGTTTAACTACACTTCGCTTCTTCTCGACGCTGAAATACATGAACTTTAAATGTTCAGTTTACCTTTAAAAAAAAAAAAGAAAAGTTATTCACATCAGAATTAAAGTCACATCTTTTACCTGAAGAGAAATGAAATGTTGAAGCTTAAAAATGTTTTGGGATTAATGCTTTTAATCAAGACTGACTACAGTTTTCTCACTAGAAATGACATCAAACACACATTTCTGTTAACACATACAAGATGAAATTGATTCCCGGATGGTGTTTTGAACACTACAAGTGTAACTACAACATGATTAACCCTGTTGATTTTTATAAAGAATATTTTTTATCATTACAAAACTACGGATGTTGAGTTTCCATTTCCGTTTGTATTTTATTTTGCAGTTTGTTCAGACATGTTTTTAAAATGCACAAATCATTTCCTGCGTGTCTTACTTTGCAGTGCACAAAGAAATCTCTAAATGTACAAACTCAGAGTTTTAAATGAGATGAGATAAACAGTAGAACATTTGGTGAGGGTCACAGTGGTTTCATTTGCGGAGTTTTCTGTACAGTCATTTCTGTTCACACACCTCGGTGAACAGGTTCAACCGCCTCACGACAGCATTCACTGGAACATAAACAGTGCAGTTCCTGGTTGGCGTCCGGTTTGTGACGAGGAATGTGACCATGTCATGAGGCACAAAGTTACCTGCTCGACCACACGTCGCGTTACTCTGTCTCACAACATAAACACAAGTACAAATGTTGACTGTCATTTTTGTTGTGATTTGTATTGTTTTTGTGTTTTTATCCAAGAGAAAAAAAGTTAAATAGAAAGTCAATCTTAAAAGAAATCATTTACTACTTTACGATGTTGTATTAGGGACACTTTAGGTAAAACAAAAAAGGGATAATATTTCTAGAAAAACCTCAAGAATTTTTTAGATTGAATCTACTAATTTATGAAAAAAAAAGAGATTAAAGTCATACATCTGAAACTTTTTATCACAAATTTACGAGAATATTTGCATTTTTTTTACTTGTAAATGTATTACTTCATAATCTTAGAGAATATTCAAGTCTCTTGTATTTTCTTTTCTTGCAAATTTACCTAAAGTGTCCCTAATACATTTTATGAAAGTTATTTCATTGTGTGAATGTACTTTTATCTTATCTGTAGTCTGCAAATAAGGACAAGGCAGAATTGCTTTGCTTCTTTATTTATGTTTGCTTCTCCTCTTGTGTATATTCACCACTTTGTGTTTGTGTGTCATTAATTCTATTGAGCTGCAGCAGGTTTAACTTTAACCTGATGTTAATCTGTCCCTGCTGTTCAGACGTCCAACACTCTGTTTGCTGAAGTCGTCTGGGAGTGGTTGCCACCCTACACTCTATTTGATTAAGGTGTATGTATTTGTGTTGACTGCACAGCTGCTGTTCAGAATTTCTTTTTTAAAAAAAAGGGACATTTATCAGGTTTCATTTAAAGTTCACAGTCTGAGAAGAACAGAAGCTGCGTTCCAAACCAGGAGTGGAAAAAAACACATTAAATCTTACACATGTACAAATAAATGTGATTTCAAACAGTGAAAACAAATCTCAAACAGATTTTCAAACAAATTCAGCAGTGCAGTTTGTGGTTTATTCAAGTGTGGGTGGTTATAGAAAGGCTCCAGGATTGGATCGAGGGTCTTTGAGGTTCCTGTATTTGTGGGCGAGCCAAACGCCCAAAATCTGAAAGTGGAAAAAAAAAAAAACAAAACGTTAACACAAGGTCCTTAAAGTTTTAATCCATTATAGGGTTCCCACAGCTAAAGGCAAGGCAGATGTAAGACTTTTTAATGTTGTTTGAAAGGTATTTTAAGACCAATAGGAGAACCAAAACTAAACAAAAAATGACATCAAGTACGTTGAGCGTTTGAGACAATTTCACACAGGTTTAGTGTCAGAAAACATGATTCTTTTGGTCATATGAGTGTTGTTGATTCTATCCTGATCTGATGTTAATGTGAGAGTCAGTAAATTATTATATTCTAGACCCATTTAAAGCTTGTTTATTTGTAATGAATGATTCATCGTTTAAATTATAGTTTGTATTATGTTAAAAAAAAAAAATGAAGTAAATGAGTTAATGTTAGAATATGGTAACTGAATTGATTTATGTTCACCTTTTCATTCTCTGCAGGTGTTTTTTTGTGTCTGGATATGAAGTTTTCACACAAAACAGTTTTTTGAAAGTATTTCAGAGTTTGGATGTTGTTGTTTAACACAGACTGTGTGAATCATCCTGTAACCAGACTGTGCAGCCTGGTCACAGTTCATTAGAGCACCGCTGAGTCACGGTGTGGAATGAGGGTTAATGTGACTAAGGCTCAGTCCCAACGTCCACCCTCTCAGACTGGGAGTTTTGTTCCTGGTAAGTCCCTGAGGGTTTAGGTCTGTCCCAATGGAAAACTGTGAAGTGACTGAGGCTCAAACGTGGACATTTTGTGTCCTTTGTGGCCACTTTCCATCAGTCGGCATTTCTGCTGACTTTACCTGAGGGAATTACCCACAATTCATTGTGTTATGATGTCCAACTCAGGGATACCAGGGGAAACCCTGAAGCATTAAAAAGCATTAACAAGGATTTAAGATGGATCATAGAAACACATCAAACCAGAGGAATGAAAGGATCTGATCACAAAAACCGCCCGTTTGTCTGCGCGTTTTTTCAAAGCTTATGGACGAAACGGAGCAGTACGACAGGAAATCATGGGGCCAGTGTAGCCAATAGTTGAGAAACCAACAGGATCTTTGAGGAAACATTGAACAAACAAAACCGAGAAGTCAGCGGCCTCACAGACCACCACAGTTTAGAAGGATGGCTCTGATTTTGCTTCTTCGTAACATGTCCATGATCATAACCTCCTCCACCGTCATGTTTGTTGTTATTTGTACCAGAGTTGTCAAATACTTCTCACTCTCGACTGCCCTCTAATGGATGTATTTCTTAACATTCACGCCAAAGTAAGGAACATGATTCCTATGTAAAAGTATGTCACATATTCATGTCTTTCTTAACGTACATAAGGCAAAATGAATAAGCCTTAAATGGATCTTGTATTGTCTTTAATGGTAATGATGCCTATTGTAGTTGTTCATCTTAAATTTAATTAATTCACCATTATTATTGCCTACACATAGTGCATGATGTGTGGAATGGAAACAGCAGTAGCACTGACAATATGATGTGAAATATGTCTTATTTCAGATTCATAAAAGTCTTAAAATATCTCAAATTTAACTGACAATAAACTGCAGCACGTTAATCTCACACCACGTTCCACATTGTTAACATGTTAGCTTCTCACTGACCTCTGTAAAACTGAAGAACAGTCCAACGCTGCCCACGAAGCGCAGCACCTCCCCCGTATATCTCTGGATCAGGGCGGAGCAGGTGTCACATGACTGAGGCGGGACTTGGTGAAAGCATTTCTGCATGAGGACGACAATTCAGCAAGTGTGAACAGGGCTGAACTTACATTAAAGCTGCAGGAGGCGGGGGGCGGGGGGGGGCACCAGAATTTGAGAATGCACACCTTCGTTTTGCAGCTTCTCCTCTGAGTCCAAATCAAAAGTCTAAATATAAAGACAGACGACCTGACGCGGCTTCAAAAAGCTACAAATATCATGGTTATGGGAGCTGCCATGTTGCTTCTGCGTTGACGGAGTAGAGCAGTAGAGTCACATCTGACAGAAACTTAACAGCGACTGGTAAGTCGACAGAAGTCCACAGAAGTAGACGGGATTCTTGTTTCCTCTCAGACCACCTGACTTACAACATGCTGAAAGGTATTTATGAAATTTTTCCCAGTGACACCAAAAAACCATCAAGCACTGTTTTTGTTTTATAGACACACAGCACATGAGCATTTCTTTAAAATATTAAAATTCCCTGGGCTTAGGCATAGATTTCAACAATGAAATTTGCGTCAAATGTAATAATATTTTAAAGTAATACAGAACGCTTGAAAGTCTGTTATATTTTTAATTATCCCCTGGTGCCTGAATGTTGTATTTGTCTTTACATAAATAAAGGCATTTCCATAAAAAAAAACCCATAAAACTTGTGTATTAAATATCGAAATACAGATTGAGTCCAGTAATGTCTGAAGTCTTGTGAAGAGTTTAAAGTTCTAATCATGTTTCTACTTTAAAACGTGATTAAGAAATGTGGGTCTAAAGATGGGTTTGTTTAAGCATTTTCACGTCTTCCCTTGGAAAGGAATGGGAAATTTTCACTGCCATGTTCAAGTAAAGTCATAGCAAAACTATTTCCAAATTTTGCTTCTTTTTTCAAAGCTGCAGGACAAGTTACGTGGAAAAATTTGTACAGAAGAAGCAGCAGCAAAATGAGTTTGTTAAATGCCATATGGGCAAAAACAAAGAGCGTAAGACAAATATGACTCTGAAACATACACAGCGGCAACCTTTCATTCTAAAAGTTGCTCCTAAGGAGAAATGAAAAGCTTGTGAAGTGATTCACTCACAGCAGCACATGACGTGACGTTGTTGAAGTGAAAGAAGCCACAGCAGTTGAGCGTTTTCTCCACGTCTCCTCGAGTGGCCTCAGACCTGTTCCACCCTGCCTCCAGCAGATGGTCCTGGACAAGAAACACAAGAATTAAAAACACTTTAAACAACTTTAAGCTCATACTGGGCTCTCATCATGAAAGCTAAAACGACAGTCAGCTTTTGTTTGTTTTGTTTTACTGTCTGCAATTCTTTCACCGTCTTCGTCTCACCTATTTTATTGTGTTACTTATACTCATTTCTACTGAAACTGAGGCGCTGAGTTTAAATAAAGGTTGAATGAATGATGTGTTATGAGACGTACCTGCTGGTCTTTATTCAGGGCGAGGCAGGCGCAGGACACAGAGAACTGCATCACAAACACTACAAACAGAATGATCATGTACTGGACCGGGTTAAGGAAGCGTCACGTCAGATAATTCATCTGTAAACATCTTTAAAAAAAGCTCAGTGTTTCTGCAGACTCATTAAAACACAGGCTTCAAAATAAATAAACCATCACAATGTTTGAGACGACTCCCTGTGACACAGATTGTCCTTTTTTTTGTTCCCGTAGAGAGATAAGTGTTAATTAATGAGCTTTAAAAAAGTAAAGAAAGGCTGTTAAAAGAGTCAGTCCAGCTGGTTTTTTGTCTCTTTTATCACTTCTGAAGCCAAACTTCCAATCAGAAGGAAAACACCCTACAAACACAAGCAACATCTGGACATAACACACATCCACGTTTCCAGTGACCGTTTCAAATTTTAGTCTTTGACGCTCAGAGAGAAGGAAAAACCCAACAACTCAGTCAGTCCAGTCCATGACACGCTGAAGGTCAGAACTGTCTGTCAGCGTTGTAGTCAAGACCACCTAAAACCAAAACCAAGTCATGACCGAGACCGAGGCTTTGACGGGTCGAGACCAAGTCCAGGCTAAGACCCATACAGGGCGAGACCAAGTCAAGACCCAGACCAGACTAGATACACAACAAGGGCATTACAGCAGCCAAGACTTTCAAATATTACAGAAATTTAGTGACATCCCTACAGCTGTGGTCTTGAAATAAAATCCAGATTTAAACTTTAAACCTTTTTGCTCGCCTAAGCCAAGTTGAGTAATCATCTCGTGTTAGTTTAGTCTCCCAGGCATCAAATATAAGAGGTTTAAAACAATCTGTGAGAACGACGAGACTTAAGACTGGAATCTGTACACACTAAACACTTGGTAACATTGTCTGTGACTCCAGACACCAACTGGAACAGACTCGGTCCAACTATTTCAACAGGTCTGTAACCTCAAACACCTCAAAGTACTGAGTTAGAGCATTGTTTTAAAAGTTTAAAATTTAAAAATACTGAGTTTCCAAATACTTAAAATGACCCATAATGTGTGAAATCATAGTCTGAAAACAACCAAACCGTGAGCCTTCCTGAGCTCCAACGAACAGAACCTGAAGGATACGAAGAAGAGCAGGACCTGGTGGTGTTTCAGGGCTCCGCAGAGCCCCATGAGGGCCACCAGGAACAGGAAGACGCCCACTCCGATGGCCCCCGCTGCCACCCTGATGCTGGACACCATGCCGAACCATTTCCCCCAGCTCGCTACTCCGATCAGCAGCAGACTCACCAGCTGGAGAGGAAAGACAAAACAATAGTGACGTGAGAAGAGATGGAGGAAGTATTCAGTGTCTCCTATCATTTCATATTTTAGTGAAAACATCTGAGGGAAAAGGCAGAACGACGGCGAAGCACTGACAGTATATGACGGGTTAGATCTGCTTCTAGTCCTCTCGGAAAATATCAGAACATGTCGAAAAGAGTTGTTCTGATCAACCAAGAGAGAATATTTCACCGAGTATCACATGAGAACCGACAATAAGCAAATGTGTTCATTCAAGATGCTGGAGTCAAGCATTAGATCAAAGAAACCTGGAATCTTATCTCTGAGAAATTAAAGGCAAGGTTTTCAAAAGTATTCGTTTCAGGCTTATTCCAATGCCAACAAGTTCATGTCATGGATTTTCTCAAAAAAAATAAATAAATAAATAAAAATAAAAAAATCGCTGTCAGATCAAAAATTTACCTTAAAACTCTTCTACAAATACCTTTTCAGTTCAGACTTTTTAAAGTTCGTCTCTCAGAGATAAGTTTCATCAGGTACGAGGTTTTGCTTATTTTTCGCTGGATTGAGTTGAAATTTATTCTGATCATGCAACATGGATTCATGGAAATTCTTATTAATTTGCTGAAATCAAATTAACATACAGAAATAATCTGTTACCCAAACAAAGACTGTTTCTTTTCTTTTTTTAATTAGAATTGAATCATGAAATATGTGAGGATATAAAAGACACAGTTTTGAATTAAATGACTTTTTCCAAATAAAATAACTTATTCCATATACAATAAATGGATCATAAACGGACTCTTACTGCACAGTCTGGGATTATATTATGTGTTCAGATTACATTAAAACGGTCTATATCTTTGATGCAAACCTCCTCAAATCAAAGCTTTAACATATGATCCATTATTTATGTGAAACTGAATGAGCTGAATCCCAGAAGATGAAGAAAATGAGACACTTCCAGTCTGAACTCAATCCTTTACTTTTACTGCAGACTCTGAGACTCTCTTCTCTTTTATTTCTTTTCCTTTTCTATTTCTTTTCTATTTCCTGCTGTGCAACAACGGACCGTGACGGTGATGAGACACTTCACGGAAGAAGCGCCGTTTTGTCTCTGGTGGGAAAAAAAATGGAAGTAAAGGTTTCAAATCCTCCTCCTCCTTAAGTTAAATTAACTCTTTACAAACCCTCTTGGATTCGCCGTAAAAATGCGTCAGGAAGCTGAAAACAGGCCTGTTTTTTCTGAGCT
>JAPQRN010000009.1:14725227-14738866 GCA_037367275.1 Coranthus polyacanthus
CATTGATGTACATAACTGATAAACATCAGTTATGTACATCAATGCCCCAGTCATTTATCTCAGGTCCACAAAAAAATATCCATAAAGTCTAATATAATCCTGGAAGATTAATCTGATGCAGATAAATCAAAGTTAAACCAGTGATGCGTTAACATGATTCCCTGTGAATTAATATGTTTTCTGACTGGCTGTCAGTGTTGTCAATGTTGTTATAGTTGTGATATGGACTCAACATCCACTGAGTTACAACCTTTTATAAACTTTACAGCTATAGTTCTTGGTGTGGACAGACCTTAGATCTGTATCTATCTCTGTAAATGCAATATTTCCTTTTAATTCTGGAAACGTAGAGAGATACAGAAGATAAGAGGTCAAGAAACAGGTTGAACGCTACAGTGGGAACTGGAGCTGCAATATCATCATTTATATTCATTCATAAATCTGACGGGTAGGGGTTGAATTTGTAAGTATGAGGTTTAGAGCTGCAACAATTAGACCAATAATCAATTAGCTGAATAAAAGAAAATTAATCTGCAAATATTTTGATAATTGAAATACATTTTTAGGCAAAAAGGCCAAAGAGGTCACAGGTTTCAGGTCCTAAAATGTGAGAATTTGTGAATTTGTCATATCTTTCTTTATTTCATAGGCCAATGCACGTTGATGATCATCAGTATAAAAAGTACAACTTATAAAAAGGTCTGCAGTCCCTTGGCAGGTATCAAAAAACAAAAGATGGTAAAAATATACAGCTACAAACATACAACCTGAGCAGAATCTGGTCTTAAACTGACTATCTTTGGGTCTGGATTGGTGATCAGATTTATAAGGGGATTGTCTGGGGCTGAGCTGTTTTATTTCCTGAAAAATAAAATGACTTAATGATTAATCGAGGACATTGTCTGCAGATAATAGTTATGAGACACTGTTACAGTGTGTGTGAAGCTGCAGTCAGACTTTGATCTTACGATCTGTTTGAGGATGGTGCTGCCAATGCTGTGCATGCCGATGTTCAGAGGAATTCTGTATCCGAATCCTCGTCCGAACTCGACCATCTGCAGCTGATCAGGGTCCTGAACTCCCTCCAAAGCCACGGTGAGCAGAGCAGTGACCCCTGAAGAAGAAAACCAACAGATTCACTCCATCTAAACAGTCAGATGTGACATAGTCACATGTATGTCACGTGGAAGTGTTTAGTCATTTACAGACGTCCCAAACAGAGCACATCTGTCTCGGTTTCTTACCAGACTGTCGCAGCAGCTCAGACTCATACTCCAGTCTCATCACGTCTTCATCAAGTCCATCTGAGAAGATCAGCAAAACCTAATGGATGAGAGTGAACGACAATATTTAAAATAAATGTAGAAAGGAACTGACTGAGATGGACTGTGCTAGTAGTTGGTGGGAAATATCTTCATGCACAAAAGACAGCCCAGAAGAAAATGTTCAGGAACCACTGCTCTAAATTCTAAGTGACCAACTCACCCAGAACTCCAAACTTTTCCCACTTCATATCCTGGATTTACTCTAAAAAATTCACTGGGTGATTATTTTTCACTGGATTGGACTAAAATTTGGACTGAACATCTAAGAAACACTATGGATCATTTACAACATGGATTCATGGAAATAATTGTTGCTGAAATCCCAATCATGTGAAAAATAAGCAACTGAATTGGAACACACTTCAAATATTCACAACTTAAAAGGATTTAGAGTTGAGCTTTAGGATTTATTTGTAAAAAAATAATATTCTTACATGTTATCATGCATTAAGCTCAAAGCACAATCAAGGCAATAAATATGTCACTGGTTTAAACCTATGGATGTGATGTTATGTTTTTAAAACTGATATGAACCCTAACATGGCAGTCATTCTTAAACTAAAACATTCTCATTGGTATATATGTGTACCAATACAGGCTTTGGGTTTACTTTAGCATCGCCTAGTTCACCAACTGGCCCCTGCCATGATTTTGGACTTTGTTATTTCCTGGAAAACCCTAAAATAATTCCCACACTTGGGGGCATGTACACTTTCTTGAATTTTTATGTCCCCGACAGTGGACCAACGAGCCACCCAGCAGTTCATCGCTGGGTTGTTACGGGTTTTCATTGAGTCGTTATGGGTCATTGCTCCACAAGTGGAGTTGACCAAACAGAACAGACTGGGCTTGGGTGGTCTTCATAGATTTTTTACATGAAACGCGTAAATATGGGAAAGCTAATAGCACACTGCAAGCTGTTTAATGGAGACTTCAAAACTAAATCATTATGAAGAGCTGACAAGATATGAGAGTTCACCTTCACTGAAGCACTGGATTTGGCCTTGAACATGTCTTTGAAGGCGCCCAACATGGCACTGTTGAAGTACGTGGGCTGTGTCATTGGCCAAGTCATGACTTTCCTCACCACCTCCTCAGCGTACGGCTCAAAGTTTGTGTCGTACCGGAGGCTTCCATCAAGACCCACCGCCGCAAAAGCCATGTTGGTCTGGACCGTAGAGCTGACACAGCACAGACCCTGAACTGAGGACACGTAGTGTACGATCTGCGGCAGGAAGGTCTGCAGCTTGGTGTGACCGCTGACCAGCATCTGACCGGGAGATTCACTTCTCTGAGAAATATCAAAGCCCATGGCGATGTCGATGGTGCAATTTTCAGAGGGTTCTGGTTATTCGGCAGTGACACAGAGAAACAGGGTTAATATACAGGTAGATAATGAAAACTAAACTGGCAAGCTTTCAGAACATTGCAGAGCAATGTGAAACATTGTGAATCTTAGATCACATCTGGACTTCAGGCTAAAACTAAACTAGCAAAAAGTTTGTTAACTGAATTAAATATAAAAACAAGGTCAAAGCTTGGTTTTGGTTTTTCCTCCAATGTTAATGATTCATGATGAACAATGATTAATAAACACTGGTATTGTAAATCATATTTGATGTCATTCAGTCTTTAGTCCAACCTTTTTCAGCTTCTAGAAATCAAGTCTTTCCTCATAAAACCTGAAAAACTCAAACTAAGACTAAAACTAAAGAAAAACTCATCAACAATTCATCTAAATAAATTGATAATAAAAAATACCTGCGTAAATCTTTTTCTGTCCAGACTTAATTTCCCTGTGGGGACAATAAAGGACATCTTATCCTGTCTCTAGAATGAAAATATGGGTCCCCTCAAACCAATGACCAGTATTGTAATTTTAAGAAAGACTCAATAAAAGTAAAAACTACTTGACAAGATGATGCCCCAAAGGACAAAATCACAGTCAACTCACGAGGTTCATCTTCTTGACACAGTTTGTTGACGATCTTCTGCTTAATGTCTGGCAGTCCGCTGAACGTCCTCACTGTGGACACCCTCTCGGGGCTACTGGTGATCTGCAGCAGCTGCAGGGGGAAGATGTCTCCGACGCCAATGGCATATATTACGACCCCCATAGCTCTCAGAGCGTCGGCCGCGTCCTCAACGTCATCGTGAGAGTCTCCGTCCGACATTAGCACCAGATACTTGGGGATGTTGGGTAATGTGCGACTGCCATGCACCGGACTGAAATATTCTGCGATTCTTGTTAAGGCTTTTCCAAGATAGGTGTCTCCCCCGATGTACTCCATATTCAGGATGTGTTTGACAACCTCCTCCTTTTTGTTGTACTCGCTGAGATAAAACTCATCCTTAGGATCGTCACTGAACTGTGCGAGTCCAACACGCACAAACTCCTGACCTATGTCAAAAGATTTCACCAGTTCAGCCGTGAAGTTCAACATCATGGTGTGGTTGTCTGGTGTGATGCTGCTGGACCGATCCAGGAGGAAGACCAAATCAGCTTTATCCACCTTACAAACTGGAACACAAATCACAGGCATTAACGATCAGCAGGTTAAATATAGTCTCAACTCCAGAACTCAGTGCAATTTGAGTTGTTCATAGTTAATGAATTAACAACAACTAAGGCTAAAAATAAAACCACATTCACTTGTTTTTACCTTTAAGACTAGGGCTGTATGATTTGGTGAAAAATTCATATTGTGCTTATTGTGGGAAATACTGTGATTTGTGATTGAGATTTCAATTTGAGTGGACTTGCTTGGTTATCAATGAAAATGCACAGATTACTCAGTTTGAAATTCACAAATGTTTTTTCCAACTCAAACTAGACACACTAGACACAGAGGTTGTGTTGATTTTGTTCCATTTCTGTAATTAGAACAAAATAAATCCTCCTCAATCTGGAGCTTTAAACTGTAGCCTGTACCCATTCTATAATTGCACAGGCTGATATTGCGAATCGATTAATTGTGCAAATGTGAGACCAAGTGCAATGTTTGCCTGTTTTTATCTTTGAGATCTGAAGTTTCGTGGAAACCCCTGAGGTTAGAGGAGCCTGTTTTCAAACCATGCTTAGGCCTTCATGGGTGAACTGTGCAGACCATGTCATATCACCTCTCACCTTTAGTAGAGTCACAGAACTCAGAGGAAATATTCAGGTACAGAGTTTCCAGGTCCTTAAAATCAGTCACAGAGAAGACTTTGGATGCGTCGTCACCAGCCATCGTCATCAGCTCGCTCCTGTCTGCTTCAAACACTCCGATACTGAACACTTTGACTTTGTGTTTTCGCAGTTCATCAGATGCAGCCTTCAGATCAGCAGGGTCGGTGGCAGCACCATCGGTGATCACCATGAGAATCTGAGGCACCTTATGTGTTGCCCGTCCACCATATTTACTGCCAAAGAACTGCACCGAGTACTTCAAGGCCTTACTGGTGTACGTGTCTCCTCCCGGTGCCTTCAGGTCCCTAATTGCTTTAAGAACACTTCGTTTGGAGTAATACTTGTTTAGAGTAAATTGGGAATTGACGTCAGTAGCATAGGTAATGACCCCGAAACGAGTTAAGTCCTTGCCAACACTAGTATCATTCACTATTGACGTCATGAACTTCAGCATGCTCTGGAACTGATCAACATTTATACTCCAGGAACCGTCCACCAGGAAGATAATGTCTGCTTCCTGTACCTTCTTACAATCTGAAACAACACCATCAAAAAAAAGTTAGGAGACCAGATTAATTACAGTCATTAATTACTTGTACATCTTTCGTCCTCCACTTTGGGAGGAAGAACAAAACTTTCAGTGTTCCTTTATGCCCACTGTGAGGACAGGTTGGTGTGGATGATGTGAGGGTGAGGCTTAACAACCAGGAACACTAACTGTCACCAGAGAAGAGGAGGAACAATATTTGACAAGATGAAAACAACATAAAAAAGCAACAAGACGACACAAGATGAAAACATTGTAATCAGGTCAAAATGTCAAGAATAATGGTGAAATGCTGAGCCGTCAAAACTTGAATATATGGAATGAACAATCTGAATATCTGGAATAACAGTTGTAAAAGGCTGTACCTCTGTCAGGATCGCAGAGCTCCAGTGCCACCTGATTCTCCAGTTCCTTCAGAGCATCGTAATTGCGTCGAATGAAGACTCTGTCGGCTGAGTCGCTGATCTCCATCAGCTGACTGCTGTTCACTCTGCCCACTCCGATGGTGTAGATCACCACTCCTTTGGCCCTCAGAGCTTCAGCGGGTCCTTTCACTTCATCCTGGGCCTCGCCGTCTGTTATGACCACCAGCTTCCTCCACAGGTGAGGACGCCCTCCATTGGCTGCGTCAAAATACTGCGACACCGCTGTTATGGCCTCTCCCGTCAGAGTACCTTCCTTTATCTGCGTCATTCCATCGATCGTGCTGCACATCTGTTCTTTGCTGAAGTACTGATTCAGGTCAAACACCAGTCTGTTGCTGTAGCTGTACTGCATCAGACCGACATGGACCTCATCTTTGCCAATAATCGACTTATTAATAACAGACTTGATGAAGTCCTTCATCTGCAGGTACTCTTCATCAGAGATGCTCCCAGAGCTATCGGCTAAGAAGATCAGGTCACCCGGTATGTCCTGACAAACTGAACACAAATCACAGACATGGAGCAGTTAGAGCGAGAAAACTTTTTATATCAGTCAGTATCGATGATTATCACCACAAATAATTATTTCTTTGAAGTTTAAAGGCATATTTTTACTCACATCCAGAGTGAAAGTTGAAGAAACCAGACAGTTATTTGTGGTTTTAAATTATTTGTTAAAGATGCAACAAGATAGAAATGAGATGAAAATGAAGTAAAAGATGTATCTAGACAAAAACAGTGTAAATGACAAAAGATCAAAAACAAGATTTTTTTTTTTTTAATCATAACTATTTTTGCAATTTTCACTTAAACCCACAATTTTACTACACAAAAAACACCTAAAAACATTGCAACATAACTTGCACTTTTTTGGAAAAGCTGTTGTGAAATCATGCATTTAAACTAAAATTATCCCAAAAAACAAGCCAGAGAAATCCTGGAGGGAATGTAAACTAAAACCCACATCTCATGAACCTGGAATGAGTGTGACACCACTGCTCTACTCTATCCATCTCTATTTAGTGGTAACTGAACAGTGGAGTGTTTCTTACCGTCTGGAGTACAGATGTCTGTGATGATGTCTTTGTTGATCGTCTTCAAGGCATCAAAGTTACGGACAAAGATAACTCTCTTGTCATCTCCGGCGATCTCCCGAAGCTCAGTCTGACTGGAGTTTTTAACCCCGATGGCGTAAATGATGACACCCTGGGCCCTCAGCTCTTCTGCAGGACCCTTCACATTATCTTGGGATTTCCCATCGGTGATGACGATTAGGTACTGCGGGACTTTCCCATCACGACTTTGAGTAGCTTCCTGAAAGTAGGGGCCCATGATTGACAGGGCTTTTCCGGTGTTTGTCCCGCCTCCTTTGTGCTCAATCCCCTCCACGGCTTTCTCCAGCGCATTGACGTCCGAGTACGCTGCCAGATTAAACTCTAGTGTCGGTGAATCTGCATACTTCACGAGCCCCATGCGCACATGTTGAGGCCCGATGTGGAAAGTATGAAGGAACTCGATGATGAACTTCTTCATGTCGTAGAAGTCAGAGTGTTCGATGCTTCCAGAGTCGTCGATCAGGAAGAAGAAGTCTGATTCATCCTTTTGTGAGCACGCTGGAAAGCAAAGTATCTTGAAGAGTTAAAACATCCAAAAATCATTCGCACACACAAGAAAAACTTACTGACATTTCATTCGACTTTCAACAAATACAATGAAACAAACATTTTTGGAAAGAACAGTTTAGGAAGAGATCCAATCTGGGACGTTATGGGTCGCCACTGGATCAATGGATCCTTATGGGTTGTAATGGCTCATTATGGGTCATCACTAAATTGTTACTATTATTATAGATGGTTAGTAGTTGCTAAGGATCATTATTGGCCGTTACTGGTTGTTAATGATCATTATGAGTCGTTACTGACAGGTGGGGGTTTTTCATCATCCTGCCCAGCTTTAACCAGAGCCTAAATATTTTAAGTAAGCATTTCAAATTATAGGCAATAACTAGTTTCTAAACTTCTTTATATGAATGGATTATGTGTTGGTTCTAACCTTCTTTGATGTTTGTTTTTCTTGTATTTTCTCTGACTTGTTTCATGATGTTATTGCACAGGGTTCTCTGCAGTTCCAGCTTCAGAGGTTTCAGTTCGGTGAAAGCTGTCACGTTGAACACATGGGTGCTGGGCGGGTACGACGCTATCTCCTTCAGTTCAGTAAAGTCTGCATTTTCTACTCCAACAGTGTAAATGGTGACATTTTCCCGACGCAGAGACTTCGCTGCTTCAGAAACCTCGTCCTGGGATTCACCGTCTGTGATGACTATCGCCACCTGCTGGACGCCCTTCCTATTGCCTCTTTCCTCAATGAAAATATTATCCCGTGTGAAGTTCAGTGCGGCTCCGGTGTTTGTCCCCCCTTCTCCATAAGGCAGAGTCTGGATGAACTGCAGGACTTCTGCCTTGTCTTTGAAGCTGTCGAGGTAGACGCGTGGTGTGGCCTCGTCACTGTACGTAACGATCCCAACACGCACTCTGTTCAGACTCACATCCAGGCTGCTCACAATGGAATACAGGAAAGTACGAACGAGATGGAAGTTTGAGTCACCGATGCTTCCTGACTCATCCACAATGAAAACGATGTCTGCCACATTGGCTCCTTTGCAATCTGTGAAAGAAGTAGATCTAGTTACATTTTACTCTTTAAAAGGTTGTGTAAGATCTAGTGGTGAAGTTGCATATTACAACCGATTGAACTCTGTAATCGATTAGTTGTTTCGTCTTAAAATAATCAATGTGATCAGTGTTTCAAAGTTGACGAACTCAAATGTCTTGTTTGGTCGAAAGAATTTCAGTTTACTGTCACAGAGAAGAAAAGAAACCAAAAAATATTCACATTTTTAGAATTTAGACGTTTTTTCTTAAAAGATTATTCAAATGGATCCATCGATTATCAAAACAGTTATAATAAGAATAATTTAATAGTTGACAAGTAATTTATTTCATTACTTTGTTCATTTTTGTTCATTTTCTTGATTATTTGGTCCTTTAAATTAATCAACATATTGTTGCAGCTCTAAATGAATACCTTGAATATTAAATGATAACTTACACCAATCAGCCATCACACTGTGGACACTTCACACGAAGTTCTACAGGTTAAAGTGAACGAACCGAACACTTTTAGGGCTGACAGACTCTAAAGAATCACTAGAAACAGACTGAAATGAACCCACTAGCCTAGCCACACTAATGCAATGACCCATGATGCAGCAATGAAGACTGGACACCGTGAGGAAAAAGATGACCCTCCATCTGAACAAAGACAAGGTTGTATGTGACTGGATGAACCACTTCTAGTTTAACCTAAAAACCAGTGTGAGACAGATTGTCTAATGTTCGATGACCTTATTGCTGCTGCTGTTTAATTTAAAAAGTGAATGTCCTTATATTAAAATTGAAAACCGGATGTCTAACCACTGCAGACTGTAAACACCCACAAAGACCTGCAGATTTGTGGATGCTCTGACCCTGTCATCAGGTCTGGTCAAAGTTACTCTGATCTTTATGCTGCACATTTTGCTGATTCCAACACATCGACTTCAAGGACTAAATGTTCTCTTGCTTTCTACTAGATCCCCACGGACAATGTAATGGCTGATCGGTGTATATTTATTTCACAGAGAGTCTGAAAACACATGGGTTTGCATAGCTAGGGTTGAGTGAGGTCATGAGAACATTAAAAATACCTTCAGAAACATCCTCCTTTTTCTGAATCATGATGGTGTTATTCAGAATGCTGACTCTGGGAGAGTTAAAAGCGTATCCAGGGCTGGCAAATCGGTATAATGTGTCCATCGGAGCTCCTGCACTCATCCCGACCAGAGTCACTCCTTTAGATTTGATCGTACGAGCGGCCCTCGTCACCAGATCGTCCGACTCTTTTCCACTGATGACCACCAGGAGCTGTCGGGAGCCTTGGTCCGCTCGGCCACCCCGGTCCGAGGTGAAGAAGTCCTGGGCCGATCGCAGAGCCGAACCCAGTCTCAGCTGCTGGCCGTTGGGCGGGGGTGTCAGCCGGAAACGACGCACTTTGTTCACGATCTGTTGTCGGTTTTGAAAAGTGTTGAGATCGAAATCGACCCTGGTGTCTTGATCGAACTGGGCCAGGCCAATCCGGTAAGTGGATGCTCCAGCGTTGAGTTGATTGATCAGTTTGATGAGTTCGGACTTAAACAGGTTCAACTGTTGTTGAGATATGCTGCTGTCCACCAAGAAGAAAGTATCCGCAAACCTGTTCTGCAAGGCTGAAAGAAAATTATTACAGTTAGAGATACTGTAGAAGAGTAATGAGTGTGGCCCAGTAATCAGCACCAACGGGACATTTTACAAACTGCCAGTATCAGCAGAGCTTGGCTCCGATAGGATAATATCACACTTTTCAACTGGAATTACTGACTTTGACAGAAAATAACAGCAAAAATTATATATGCAAATGAAAATGGTTGACTTCCTGGTGTTTTTTGTGTGTCTGGACCTGTTACATGTATCAATCAAATGTGGTACATCTGGGTCAAACCTCATACAGAGGCTGGATTTTTGAAATCTGATAGAGGTTGATATTGAGCCACTTCTGATGCATGTGCACAGTTTTGTGACTGATTGATCATGTTTAGATCCTCACAATGTGAACTTTTCAGAGAGTAATAATAATTCATGCTGATACAACAGGGTCTTCACACCAGGACTGCAGGCCTTTGCTTACCAGTCTGCTGCCGCTCCACTGAAGTGCACACACTTTTCAACAGCTTCTCGGTCCGGCTCTGCAGATCCTGGTAGTTTTGGATGGTGAGGAGGAAGTCGTCTGGGGGCCAGTTGGCGATGGACTGCAGCTGCTTCCTGTCGGCGTCTCCCACCCCGATGGCGAACACCGTGACCCCGTGCTGCCTCAGTTGACGGGCCGGGACCTCCACGTCGTCTACTGAGTCCCCGTCTGTGAGGACCACCGCGATCTGAGGAACCCTCTCAAGCACTCGGCTCCCAGCCCCCGCGGTGAAGTACTGGTTTCGGATGAAGTCCAGGGCCTTCCCGGTCTCGGTGCCTCCCGTTCTGTAGGGTAGTTTCTCCACAGCCGCCAGCAGAGACCTCTTGTCCATGTGATCCTTCAGTAAGAACTCCTGGTACGTGTTGTCGCTGTACTGAGCCAGACCAATGCGGACCTTGTTCTGGCCGACGTCCATCACCTTGATGACATTGCGGAGGAATCGTCGGACCTCCTGGAAGTTCTGAGGCCCGATGCTGGTGGAGCCGTCGACCAGGAAGACGATGTCAGCCACGGTGGCGTTTTCACAGTCTGGACAGAGAATAAAGGTCATACATGTCTTGAAATATGTAACTTAGGAACATATCAAGTCAAGGAGTAACTTCAGAGATGAGAATGTTTCTATGAACAAATGAAGCAGCTTTAATTATTTAACATGTGAAGTTATTATCGTTACTCAAAACTAACAAAATGCTGGGTGTGACAAAGCATTTTATATAAGTGAAATAAATAAAAGTCTTTAACAAAAAGGATAATGAATTGAAACTTCATTGTGTTTTTAAAAAACTAACTCAGAAGATTTAATCTTTGTCATTTTACTTCAGATGTAAATCGTGGATTTCAAATCTCAATCTGAAGATTATTCTAAATGTTTTCTGACCTTTTTGAATCTGAGCCTTGACAGATACAACATGTTACAAAAAGACTCAAATTAACACTGAAACTAATGAAAACTCAACCACAATTTAAGATAAAAAAAACCAATGAAAACTAAAACAAAGCATTTTCAAAAGATTCAAACTAAATCTAACAATTTTCTAAAATTAAAAGAAAAAAACTAACACTAAAAAAACCAGACTAACCAAAATCTAAAAATAAAAAACATAAAACACTAAAAACAAGTATTAAGTTAAGTTATTAAACTCCAACGTTTCCAATAAATAAATTAAACTTGTCTTTTACAAAAAACATGATTAAAAACCAAATTCAAAGTTTTGATTTAAAAACTAATTCAAACTCAACTGAAAACAAAAAGTCAAAAAGACATAAACTGTGACTCTGGATGATTTTAACGTCTCTATATTTAAAATGTGTTGTTTTCTTCTCGATTATTACATTTTCCATGTTTCTGTTGTTTCCTCACCTCCTCTCTGAGCAGAGACGTGGTCTGAACAAACACAGAAGATGAAGATGAAGATGAAGACACGTGTCCAGTCCATGATAGGACGACGTTACCTCCTGCAGTGTTTCAACATTAACATGATGATCTGACAAAGTGAATCCTAAACACAGTCACTTCAAAGTACAAAATGCTGTTTCATCTCATCTTTTACTTTACGTGGTTTTCATCTTGTTACATCTCTTCTGTCGTTGGAGTCCGTTTTCCATGTTTGATGAACCTTATGGTACCTTTTAGTCGATTCAAAATGCACTGACCTACTGCAACAAAGGTATTTCCAAACTAAATCTAAATTTACCTGAAAGAAATTATCATGAAACTGAGCAGATACTGAAACCTGTGCTTTCTGTTTTTTCTTACACATGAACAAAGAATCCTGAAGGATGTGAAACTGAACAAAGAAGAAGAAGAAGATAGAAGGATTTATTCAACCGGTAACATGTAACAAGAGACTTGGACTTTCACTTTGGAGAAGCTGCAAAAAAGGGCTTTTGTAAAGAAGTAACAGCTGCCTTTTCTTTCTAAAAATATGAATCAAAAACTGGAAACAATCAGATGTTCAGTCATTGAAACCTGTGTGAAATAAAAGCTAAATAAAGGCATCTTAATGTGTGTGTGTTCAAATCTGGGAATCATGTCAATTTGGCAAAGTCAGGATTCAGGAAAAACAAACACAAAGTTTAGTGAAAAGAGGAGGAGGAGGGAATTCCTGAGAATGTTCACTTCCATGGAAACCAAGACTGAGCCAAGTTCAGGTGGCTGCGATTCAGAAACAACACAGGAAAGACTCAACATCCAGCTCTGCTTTGATCCAGTCCATGATGAAAACACAGCAGAATCAAGGACAAAGAAGACACATTAGAGACAGAGTTCAGGCTGTAAATGACTGAACGAACACGGATGGTAATAAACCGATTAATCACAGACTCGTCAGTCCATAAACTGTCGCCTCTGGTTTCAGTCTGATCCGTCGGACGGAGACTAAACCTCGGAGACTGAAGGACGACGATGCATCGAATTCATGCACAGTGTGTCCTTTATATTCTACAGACTGGAGGAGGACGAGCGATAGAGACAAATGTCATCCACACAAACATGTATGATAATAATTATCACAATAAAACAGCTCACTGTTGGTCCTGAGTGAAAACCAAAGAAACCAGACGTTAACTGTGGTTTGAAATTATTCGTAAAAGACACAGATGACATTAAAGACGTAGTAAATGATGAAAACAACATGAGGCTAGAAGTGAACGAAACCATCTGAACATAAATTATAGAACTAAATAAAGTGATTAATACATTAAATGAATAATTCCATCCAGGTCTGAGGTCTGTGTTCAGGTCCAGACCCATGTGACGGGACCACCACGGCGCTGCTAAAACCCTGATCCATTACTGTTAAGACCAGAGGAAGCAGTATGAACCCAAACAACTGTCGCATTATTTATGAAGATGTGAAGATGCTCAGCTGGACTCGAACGCAGCACAAGTCACAAACGTAACTGAAGTCTAAGAACTAAGAACTGAACCAAGAAGAGCAAAGAGACACATTGTCTGAACCAGACGAGGAACCGAAAAGACGGAGATAAACCAGACCAGGACACGTAACATGAACAAACCAGTACACTTTACTACTGGACTTCAGTTCAGGATCTGGACTTGACTCAAGTCCTTTTACTACATTTTAACACAAATATCACATTTCTTTCCATGTTAAAGGCTGAAAGTTGGAGAAACCAGATGTTTTATTTTCTTCAGCTTTAAATATATATTTAAAGTTTAAAGTAAAGTAGAGGCAGTGTCTGTAAGTGGACTCTACGTGGACTTGTCCATGAGTGGACTCTACGTGGACTTGTCCATGAGTGGACTCTACGTAGACTTGTCCATGAGTGGACTCTACGTGGACTTGTCCATGAGTGGACTCTACGTAGACTCATCCATACAAAGATTCAT
>JAPQRN010000009.1:14780229-14791185 GCA_037367275.1 Coranthus polyacanthus
GCTGCTGCCTGAGCCGCTCTGCCTGCCTGCCTGCCTGCCTGCCTGCCTGCCTGCCTGCCTGCCTGCCTGCCTGCCTGTCATCACTGCTCACACACACCTCTTTGTTCACATGCTCACGGCCACTTTGAGGAAAGTAGTAGCTGAAAAAAAAAACTTTTTACAGCTAGTTTTGGATTTATGTTTCTAATACAGTTAATTACAATTAACCAAGACAGTTCATGTGTGGCAGTGCTTGTTAAGGATGGAGGAGTGCCATAGAGAGAAAGCGTCGCCCCCTCTGCTGGGCCCAATGGGACCTCACCTCAGAAAATTATGTTTATCTTCATATTCATGTATCTTCACAGTCTGATACTTCAACAGTTTTACAACAAACTACAACTTTCTTGACTCATGAATTTATCTTTTAAATTGGCATGATATGTGCAAATGATGGACAAGTGGGTTAAAATATTACTTGCTTCTCACCATTGATTGTAATACAACTTTCTTCTGAAATAACATCCTATGGGACACAGTGGAAGGGGCGGGGCTTCACCTCTATTGGAAGATTCATCAGTTATGGTGTTTTTCACCATCAGTCAGAGAGAGGGGATGCAAACCCTGTTGCACATGGACTACAACCTGTCTCAGAGTTACAGTCATAAATACACACACTTTCAGGTTCATGTTTAACAGATTTGTAAACAGAATTTGGTGTGTTTAACAAAGCGACAACATGTTCCTGTTGGTAGAGCTGCCACAACACTGAAATTTGAGCCGATGATCATTGTCTATTGTGTTCACTTTATGCCACCACAGTGTAAGTCTAATAATAGTTTAAACACCTTATGAAGATGAAGAGACATAACTGACATAGAACTTTGAAACATATGAAATTAATATTTAGTATATATTTCTGATATGACATTATGTAAATATACAAAGTCAATTAGTGAAATATTCAACCAAGGTACAAAATCAAAATAAACTATGTACTGTGGCCAAAACAGGTCATAAGTAAAAAAGTTAATTACACAGATATTATATAAACTTAAACATTGAGAAGAGGTCATTAAAAAAGCTAAACAACAACAACAACAACAATAACACCTGACAATCAAAGCTTCTATTCACCCTGAGACCTGATGGACCACAACACTTATTAGAGGGTCCACATAAAACCAATGAGGCCACAATGACTCCTTAGTATTTATATAGACAAGTTCAATTAAAGTCTATGGAGCCAGGGCTTTATGGAGCAGCATCTAGTGGCTGTCAGCGGTATTACACTGGAACAAACTTCTACAGTGACTTCACTTCAAGCTGTGGTTGTTGACCCTTGTTATAGATATAGGTGTAGTTGATTAGGTCAAAAGATCATGTCACAGTGTTTTTAACAACAATCCATGATTTGAAACACAATATCATATTAGAAATAACTATAATTACATCTTTAATTTAATATTAAAATAATCATTAATACCTAGATTGATTGATAATTGAAATAAAAGAGTTGTAATTGGCAGATACCATGTCTTTGACTAAATATAAAGTGAGCGACTGTCTCTTGATCAGGACTTTGTCAACTTCTCAAAAGCCTCATTCAGAGACAGCAATTTTGTTTTACAAGCAGGTGTTGTTGCTGAAGTTGTCAGGTGAAACTACACCTGACAATACAACATATATGTCTTAATTTGCAGATGTACTATAAGATACTGACTGTCAGGAAAGGTTAAGAAAGGAGTATTAAATGGCCATGTTCTGACATTTGGTGAGATGAAAGGATAAAATGTCTGTAAAACTGACAAAAACACCTCACTGCCAGGTGTTTTACAGCGCGGTCTCCATGGTAACAGCAGCATCCAGGTGAAGGTGAGGACCCTCTTTGAGACACTCTGCATCTACCTCCATCACAACATTACTAGTAGTTATATGGATACAGAGACTTGCTCAGGGGCACTTCAGATGACAGTTAATTTACTAAATTTTCTTCCTGCTGATATCCATCACTGCTAAACTTTCTTCCTGCTGATATTCATCACTGCTTCCACACATCACACACACACACTCATCCACACGTGCTCTGCCAACACTGGCTGCTTTTTCTAATCCGGGATTTAATGCCTTGCTCACTGACACTCGGTTACACACAGGAGATAATTAGATGCTTAAGTGCAGATTGTCTGCTTACAAAGCATGTAGAAATTACAGTGTTCGAAACCTACACCAAACTCCATTGAGAAATGCTGTAGTTTTAAGTATTTGTGCTTACCGGCAAACGTCAGTACTACAAACAGTGATAACCCACAGTTCATCTTAATCACTAGGGATGTAGTTAACATTCGGCGTCAGTCAAGTGTTTCATATAAGCAGAATTTAACAAATACTATGGCTTTATTAGGTTACACTGCGCGCCGCAACCAGGCGGAATACGGTGTTTCAGCGGCGGTGAGCGGAGGAAATGACAGAGGAGATAACAGGAAAAGACAGAACGTTTGTGAAAAATGTTGCAGCTGTTTGGATGTAAGTCACGCCGATTGAAAGAATAGTATCCATAGATTCGAATCTGTGTCTTACACCTGTCATATGACACGAATATATTTGTCAGAGAGCCGTGAAACACAGAATTAGAAAGTTCTCTAACGGGGTTCGTTACAGTCGAGAGAAAGACACGCATCGTTACTTCACTTCCTGGCAGAAGAAGCGTGGTCCCTTAAAAACAAAAGCAGCCGAGCTTCCAGCTGTGTTGAGAAGCTCTTCGTTTACTGACAGACACTTTAAACAACTCATAGTTTTTCTCACTACAGGCATCATCTTGAGAAAAGCCTCCAGTTTCTTCCCGGTGTCAGTTTTTGAGACAATCCGCGGCTCGCTGAGGAGTCGCTAGCCGTGGGGAAGCTAACACCTGAAAAGAGAAAAAGTGCTAACTTACAGATGTGAGGAGCGGTCTCATCTGTTCACTGTTATCGTCCTCCATTTCCACAAAACCTCCAGTAAACTTCTCCTCTGTGTCTCTCTTTGGTCAGGTGATAAATTCATCCAAGTTCACCCCCTTCTTCTCCACTTCTTTTATCGCCACTTCTTTACAACTGCCCGGAATATATTCGCTCCGGTACTTAACCCCGCCTCTCTTTGACTGACAGCTCCACGCTTCGCTCACGTGGCAAGACCGCTTTTCTTTCACCTATCACCGACCCCGAAAGGTAAGTGGGCGGGGCTTAACCGGTAACAAAGCAGAAGAGGCTTTTTTTCATTCACTTCAGTAGGTTTTTAATTACGGGCGATAAAAGGAAAGCTCATAACAACGGAATTAATAATTTATTTAACTCATATTCACTTATAACAACAGGATTGAATTTGTAGTGAACAAATATTCACTTATAACAACAAAATCAAACCTGTATTGAACTAAAACTCACTTACATAACATCATTAATAAATGTATTTTATAAGAACTTTACATACTTTTCTATGTATGTACTTTTATTAATTATTAGTCTGGATCAAATGTGGGAGGTACAGTTAGCTTTTAAAGTTTACAATTTCCACAGAATATTTGTTTTATTTCAATGTTTCCAATTAACATTTCTTTAAATTTCTGCTTGTACTTTTTTCTCAAAGCTAAATGAATGTATTTGTACTTTTTAAAAATGTAGAATAAGTAATTAGGTCATTATCTTATATTAGGGACATAATATTATTAGAATAAAGACATAAAATTCATGTAGATCAAATTAGAATTTTATTCTTGTTATAGTGACTTTTTTCTTACAAAATTATGATTTTATTGTCATAATATAATATAAATATATAAATATATATATAAAGTCTTTTTATCCTCACTTGTCTTATATGAGGCTAATAATTAATTTTAAGATTAATAAAGTAAACATAAATAAACATTTCATAAATAATAAGAATTTAATAATAAATAAGAATTTCCTGCAGCTCAGTAGACATAAAATAAGAAGATAATGGATCAAAGTGATTATTTTACTGACATGAGATCAATAAAAAATCTGAGAAAATAATCAGAAATGATCACGACATTTATTAAATCCTTTCCGACTCACTTTACAGACAACTGGACATAAGTGATCATTACTGGTATAAATTTATTACATTAAAATAATGGAAACAAAGTCTCACCTAATATTATGAAGTAGATTTAAAATTCTAAAACATTATTTAATATGTATTTAACAATGTTAATCAAATGCATTCTCAAAGAGATTTACTAAATATGTCAAGAGTCAACGAGTCTGATGACAGATAAATCTATAAATGGTTGATAATGTTAATAATTATAGATTTAGGTTGAACAGTCAAGTTCTCGAATTTAGAACAAGTAGTAGAAGAATTATCAAACAAAGGCACAAAAATACCACAAAAACAAATAATCTATAAAAAGAAAGAAAATCAACAATACCTTTCAGGTTATTTTTAAACAACTCGTCCAAATAAAAGAGTCAAATGATGAAATCCTACTGTTTCCTGACACTTTATTTTGAAAGAGTGCATTCATTTCTAACTTTTTTAACTCAAGACCCAAAAAACTCTATTGTCTCCTCAGAACCCAAATGTAAGATGTAAAAGAGAACACTCTACTTCTACTTGTATGTCATATGATTTTTTTGTATTTTACTCATGACCCGATAAATACAGCTCCACAACTCATTCTGGGTCCCAACTTTAAGTTTGGGAAACACAGGTTTTGAGGTTTGATGCTTAAAATGATTTATTGGAAGAAGTTAATTTGAGGTTGGATTTGCTGTTTTTGTCTCGTTATGTTAAAGGCATTCTGGGAAATAAAGTCAAAGTAAAGTAGAAGAGGACGAAGCAGGTTCAACAAAACAAACAACAACAAAACAGCACAGACTGGTCTTTTAAACAAGGACAAAACTAAAGAACTTATGACAAGTCGTATTTCCCAGTGTTTGAAGCGTCCCCTTAATGCACCATGGCCCTCTGGGAAAACCGAGATCTTGAAAACAGTAAAGTTCAGCTGATGATGAAAAACCAAATTGAAACGTTAAAGTGTGTGATGGAGGATCAACATTTCTCAGTCGTGGCCTTTTGAACAGCTTATCTGTGATTAGCAGCTCCATGTTTGTGTGGCGTTTCCCTCCCGCGGCTGTAATCCTGACAGATTATTTCATTACAGTCAAGTCATTGTTGTTTCACAAAGCAGCGCAGGGGACTCTGGGAGCTTTATTCAAACTGTTTCTGCAGGAAATAACACCCAGAGTGCTTCACAAAGTGTTTCACATCCAGCCTTTAATAAAAGACAAAATGTGCAAAAAGTACTTTATGTTTTTACTGCCTGGAAATACGTAAATGCTCTTTTTTTCCTGTCATTATGATTCTGTTGTATGGAAGATCATTACTGCCACAAGTTTTTTATTCTCATTCTTAATTAATAGATTATCTCATTATTAACGTTCTGAGACAGATTATAACCATGGAAATATAAAAACCAAACATTTTCTTCATGAAATTATCAGATAATTTCTTTTTTCTTCATTCTGTTTTGTATGAACAGAGGCTGATGACGTTTGCAGTTATTTTTAATGTCATGAAGTCAGTTTTAACTCGAGATAATAGAGCTTGATGATGTGTTAATTAATCTCTTTATGTTGAGAAAATAAAAAGTGGATTTCTCAATATAACAAGGTAGTTTATCACAAGAAAACGAGTGATCTGAATGCTATCTGTACCGTTTCCTATGAAAACGGGAAACAATCAACAGCAGCGACGACGATGACGGAAGATGAAGAATGTATGACAACAAATGGATGAATGTTGACAAACGATGACACGATGAACGGATGACGACGACAGCAAATGAATGAACAACGATGATGACGATGAACAGACAACAAGAAACAGACAGCGACAAAAGGACCCTGATGAACAACAAATAAACAACAAATAAGCAAACACACAAACAAGCAAATGAAAGAAAATTATTACTAAACCAATTATAATAAACTACTATTTATATCTCATGAAAGAGTGTTAATGATACAAAGTCAAAAGAAACCTTTGTGTCTTTAAATTGTATTATTTAACACTAAAAACAACCTTTTCTAAGGCTCTATAATTATAACAGACAAAGCCTTTCTTGAAGACAGGCTTATTTAAGGAGAAAAAATAATTTATTATGACAGATAAATATGAATAAATATGAAATATGTTCTAATAATTGCATTTTGTGTGACTATATTTAACTACTACTTTAACCTTGGAGACATAATAAACTGTCTCAGGTGTTTTTTCTGGTCCTTTTCTTTGCTTTTCATTAAAGTGATAGATTTAGGCCACCTGCAGGAGACGAGGCTCTGCAGCTTTTAATTAATATTTCAGACGACCTTTGGCCTTTTGTTACATAACAACATGCAGTCAGTGTTAGGGTTAGGGAGTTAAGAATGAAGCACAAATATGTTCACATGCTGATAAAAGAGATGAAAAAACATTAAATCTTATTTTTATTTGAATTCAGCTTTGAATCATTATAGAAACACAATAATAAACTCACAGATAGAAAGTTATATTTATCAGCGCTTGATGACAGAAAGATGCTGTTTTTATTCAACACTAACCAGAAGTGATGTCTAACAGTTTCTAGGTTATTTATTTCACTTTAACAGTTTTATTTTATAAGCAAACAGTAAAATATTCTGATTATTAAAATAATAATCATTTGTAAACCATTGAAGAAGAAGAAGTAATTCATTTCCCTTTACTTAGATATTTATCTTTCAGCCTGGAGTTTTTTCCATGACAGAAAATAGTTGACATTTGTCACATTTGATACAAAACCTGATGTTTCATCAGAAAATCTGAACTTATCAGTGACATTATTATTCTTTTATCTTTCAATATGATGAAAAACCCCACATGAGACACAACTGATTCTGATTCTCTCATTAAATGTGAATTTATGTTCAGTTTTCGCTCTCCTATTAGCTCTGTTTTGGTCTCCACCACCTCCTGAGACACACATCTGTCTCGTTACATAATAAATGTTTCACTTTGTTCACCACCATCTTTAACTGTGTCTGTCGCTTTGTAAGGACTTTTACTTTGATAAAAACACTGAAGTCATAACCTCACAGTTGATGAAACCCTAAACTTTTCAGATACTATACGTATGTGGACGGCTAAATTGTATATAAATCATATATAAATTAGAGAATAGTCTTTGATAATGAACAATGTTTTATAGACTAAATAAATAATCAGTTAATCAATAAAATAATTGTCAGAATAACTGATAAAGATTAAAGCAATGTTACAATCAGTAATAAGAAACCTTATTAAATATGTTAATTACAAACTTTCAAATATATAAAAAGAATCTGTTTTAACAAACTTAAAATGTTAAACTAAAAGCTAAAATGAAATAACTTTTTTTTTTATTTAAATAACTCTAAAGACTTTGGCTTTATCCAAGTGTTTCCTTTCAGGCTCTGGAAACTCGCTTGCTAACACTAACACACTGACGGACCACACTGCTAACTATCAAATGTTATGTTAAACATTGACACGTAATAGCAGCTACTTGCTAAATGTCACCACATACAGCTGTGTTTGACAACAGCAAACATCATATATTGTATAAGAAATAATTAGCAGGGTAGTAATGCTAAAGCAACACCAAATGAATTAGCTAATGTAGCTAAGCTATGCTAACAGGTGATTTATTGTAATTAAGCAACTGCAGCAACAATAGGTAATGTTGCTAAGTTATACCAGTTAGCTATTGTAATTTAACTTAATGCTAACATTAGCTAATGTAACTAAGTTGATTCAACTTTGTACTTAAGTAATGGTAAACCTAATGCTAAAAATGGCTAATGTAGCTAAGTTGCATCAGTTATTGTCATTAACTAATGGTATAAACTTAATACTAACATTAGCTAGTAGCTAAATTATGCAAGGTATTGTACTGAGGGTAAACTTGATGCTAACATTGGCTAATGTAACTAAGCTATGCTAACAGGCCAGGTTGTAACTAAGTAACAGTAAACTTCATGAAACATAAGTGTAACTTATGAACCACAGCTACAGTCAAACTGTCTGCCTGGAATTAATATGTGTTATTCAATAAACAGAAACTCTGAAAGTCTGACCCGGCAGCCAATGACTTGTCATTCACACCTGTCAATCACACCTGTCAATCACAAGCCGACACAACAGGCTTAAAATGCTATTAAAGGAGCAATAATTCACAGATGGACCAGAACACTTATTAGAGGGTCCAAATGAGACAAATGAGACCAGAATGACTCAGGGCCCAGAGTTTTGGAGTCAGTCCCTGGTGGTCATCAGTGGTATTACACTTCCACACTGCCTTCACATTCCAGCTGTTCCTTGGACATAAACATCTCTCTCTGGTTCTCCTCAGCCTGCAGAGTAAAGCCTCCTCACACTGGACTCTGCAGCACCCTCTGCTGGACCGGTTCATCATCAACACGTCTCTCCTGCAGCTGCAGGAGGTCAGACCGGCAGCTGGAGCTCAGAGGGATGCTGGGCGGGGCCACAGTGGCGCTGGGCAGGGCTTATCGTTAGCAGTTTCCTCAGGTGAGAGACGACCAGGTGTCTCATACTGCCTGAGGATTTAGAGTGAGCCAGAGCAATGGATTCTGGGAGATCAGTTCTGTGAGAGAGACAACAACCGAGTTCTGAAGTGACAGCACTGTTGTATATATAGAATATTAAAATTTAAATAACAAGACAAAAAATTAACATAATTTACTTTATGGACCTTAACACTCGATGCCACCTGATATTAAAGTGTGATTGTACACAATTGAAAACATATACCAGTATAAATATTCTATTATATTTCTGCCCTTAGATCCCTTAATACACAATGAACATTTAAAGAGGATCCATTACTTTATTTCAGAGTGAGTGTTTGAAATTACACAGACAATGCTTATTTTTTAATGCTGTTATCTTTAGATCAACTTAATTAAAGTTAATTATTTCATTATCTTGAGATAACGGGTAAATTTTTTCTTGTTATCTGGAGAAAACAAGCTGTGTTCTCTCTCGATAATGGTTATTAATCAACTCAATTTCAGAAGACGACTAACCCTCTTATTATTTCTATTTCTATTGTTTCTCAGAGATCAAAGCTGTCACATTTATAGATGACATCTTGACAACTGTAGCAACTGATTTAAAATGAAAATCTCAACATGAACCCATTAATGATGAATGTATCTGTACTTGAACCAAGGCTTAACAGACAGACATGAACCGACAGTTCTCATGATTAATTATTTTGTTCTCTTGGGAAATTAACCTATAGTTATCTTAATATAATGAGATAAATGAACCCATTATTGCGAGAGAACAAGCTTTATTATCTTGAGATAACAAAATAACTCATGATCCTGAGATGATGGCATTAAAAAATGAATTACAAGCTCAGCTGTTGTCGGCTTCTGTTTGACATAAACTAAGGAGACAGAAACATGTTCCTGTCCAAGTACTGATGGTCAGGGTGAGCTGTTACCTAGTGAGTCTGCAGTGTTTCTTGTGCAGGTAAAGGCCCTGCAGGTGGGGTCCCCTCAGGTGGGGTCCAGGGGGTCTTCGGGGGCAGCCGGGGACCCTCAGGTTCCTGGACAGAGCCGACAGGGACTCTCTGTAGACCAGACCGTGACGGGACGAGACAACGGGACAGTGATGACATGTGACCAGCTGAAACAAACACACACCTTAAATGAGTCTGTTTACATGATGCCACTGTTGTTGTTGTTTTTTACAAAAAAAACAAATCTTCTGTAAATGCTGGTGGAATTGGACGCAGCTGGTCAGTGATGATCATGTACAACGTATGTAATTACTGAACAGAGAAAACATGACATCTCCCATTAGTTTCTGTCATTTTGAAGTCAGTAGTTTGAGTTTTGGTCGTCGTCATGTTGGATATTTGTTGACAGAATACTTATATAAAAGGGGCAGAGCTGCAGGAACATGAGGGGTCAGCTAATGCTAAATGCTAACTTACTGACTCTGTAAAACTGTAAACCTCATCAAACACTGTGTAACAAAGTCATTTTACGTCTTGTTAGTGTAATTTATTATACACAACTATAGTCGAGATGTTTGTCAGGAAAAAAATATGAACCTAGACCTTATAATGGTATCAAATCTAAATAAATTCCTTCAGTCAAATTTATGCCATTTGCATTAACACAGGCCAAATGATCCAAAAAATAAAAAATAAAAATGTCCCAAATGATGCACAAGGGTTAAATGAAATCTGAACTGACCTTGTCTTAAAATCAGTCATTATTTAAAGAAAATCAAAGCGAAGACACAACAAACAAGTAAAACTAATGTGTCTGGCGGTTTACAGACCCTGCAGCACCCCCAGAGGTTGCACTGTGCATTACACTAGTAGAGAGACGTCTATGTGCTGATGGTCTCATGTTTGAACTTCTGTCCTTATTGTCATTAATCCAGTCATCACAGTCTCATCTAACCTGCCTCTGTTCCTCCTCTCATTCCTTCGCCATGTTTGGTTTGCCTTCCTGTCTTCTTCCTACCTCCAGTCCAGTCCAGTCCTCCACGGTTCCCAATCCACACCAGAGTCCGGCCCCTGGACTTTCCTCAAACTCATCCTGTTTGAAACCTCTGTCTCTGTCATCACTATTTTGCATTTGAGTCCATTTTGATCATGAAAACGTTAAACTAGTGTTTCCTGAATTAGACACGTGTCCCAGTTTGACTTTGACGAGGCTCAATGACGTGTTTTTTATCGTTTTCAGCACAGATGAATGAATCAGTTGAATCAGATAAATCAGGCTCCAGATACACAGACTAACTGTCTGTAGATGAATTCAGTACAAAGTCCAGAAAACCACTTGACTGATCCTTTAACTCACAGGTGTCAAACTGCGGTCCTCGAGGGCCACAATCCAGCATGTTTTAGATGTTTCCCTCTTCCAACACACCTGA
>JAPQRN010000009.1:14791285-14808504 GCA_037367275.1 Coranthus polyacanthus
ATTAAAAATATGACACAGAGGTTCTGCTATAAAGTCTGCAGCTGACCTCAAAAAGAAAGGCTCAAGATTGTCAGGCCGGGCAGATTTACTTAGATCCAACTGCTGTAAAGCTCTATGAACCTCGGCTACATCAAAAGGAGTCAGATCAAATCGTGGATCCATAGCGTTACTATGTTGTGATTGAGGGCAAACCCCCTGCAGATTAGATTGGTGTGGATGTGAGGACTCAAATAGAGGTTGAACACGAGTTGAAAACCAGGAATCCAACCATTAGACCATATGGGACCTGGTTGGAAACATTAAGACCAAATGTACTGCAGTAAAGAAGTTGAATCAGTACTTCACTGTTTTTAAACCAGTATCTGTACTAATGGTGGAGGAAACTCCGTCTGGACTAGTTGTACCTCTGCTCTCAGAAGAGAACATTACATACATAGAAACCAGGGCTACATTTGTTTGACAATAAACTGACTGATTAAATCGATCCTGTCCTGGTATTTTGGGGATGTCTGGTCCAGAACTGGTCCTGATCTGGGTTAGTCTGGGATAAAATAGAGCGTCAGAACCAGGACAGACCTCAGACCGGACATACAGATGGACACAAAACACATTCCTGACCTACATTTATTGTCCGGAGGCATCGAACCGGGGTCATCTGCTGTTTCATCTTCATCCACTCAACAAGTGTAAACATGACGCGACGGCTTCATGTTCAGGCAAATCTGATTTGACTGGATGTGCATTTAATGTTCAAACACTTTATTTAAGCTACAGATTCAGAGATGATGATGAGGAGGAGACGTAATTTTTTACTGTTTATCAAACTGTTTGTCATAAATTATGATTCACAGGTATCTTATAAAAAGGCTTTTTATGTGTAATAATATTTAGATGATTAAGAAACATTCCTATGCTGGTTAAAAAAGTAGGAAAGTAAAACGTCCTCCAGCCTAAACAACAGAACAGGTCGATATCCAGTCTCTCAGTCTCAGTCTCTCAACACAAACATGGACAATCTATATCAGCCTCTAATTCATGTAATGGATCTACATGTAGACTCATAATGTGATGTAACGTGTTCGTCATGTGTTCTTCATGTGTTCCAGATTCTGTACATGGCCTCGTTCTTCTACACTCTGAACTACGTGTGGAACCTGTTCACAGGAATCAGAGAGAAATACGTCAGCTGTGTGACCGGATATCCAGGACGGGTACGAACCCACGAACCCACAAACACCTGGTCTGAAGGAGATTTACCACAAAACAAACCTTTATGTTCAGCAACATGGTGAAATGATGGAGGCACTTCTACAGAGAAGTGTTTTATTAATTGGTGCATTATGTAAAAACAGAAAAAAAGCCTTCAGCCAATGACACACCTAATTATTAACCAATGAATCAATTTCAGAAAGATTCAAAGTCCTTCACAGAATTATACACAAATAAAATGTAGCAATAAATTAGAAACAGTTGTCGTCTTATTCTGTTTGATGCACATTAAGTTTCTTTTTCTTGATTTTTTCTTCAGTTTTCTAACAGAGTGAGCACTGCAGGAAAAATCACTGCCCTGCTTTCATGGTGAGTGTGAGCGTTTAATGTGTCTGTAGTTATTTAAAGTTGAATAATCTAGATCATACTTACAAGTGTTGTCTTTCAGTCTGCTTCCTGTTCTGCTCATGACTCCAGTGTTTATCGTCGCTGACGTCAAACACTGTCAGGCCAACTTCAGTGAACCATACAGGTGAGGACAGCAGAGCCAATCAGACTCAAGGATTTACAGAGGACACGGCATTGCGTTACTTACAAAACAGAAACACACATTTTTAACTAAATGCACAGGAAAAATAGAAGTACAAAGTTAACTGAACCTCGTGTCATATTAATATAAAGTGAAGACTATTAAACCATTCAACTTCGAATCAAATAAAAAACAATAGACTGAAAATAATCAACATTAACTTCACTCCAATGTGTAAATTGGTTTTCAGAACTGAAACATTCTGACAAATGATAAGATTTGTTGTAAATCTGCTTTGTTGTTTTTGTCCCTTGTGCTGCCCCGTACTGTCAGGTGTCTAATGATGTACACCGGAGCTGTGTTTCTGACCTCACAACACCTTCAGCCAATGGGAGCCTGCGGCCTCCTTCACACCTACTGCATCTCCGTTTTCCTAGCCTCCTTCCTCCTCACGCACATCGGCATCATGGTGAGTCACATGACACCAGCCAGACGTCACATGACACACAGCGCAACCTGACACCTGTCTCACCTGTCTCACCTGTCCGACCCCACCAGGTGCTCATGGGAAAAGCCCGTCGTATCTACCGTCGGGTCGTGACCTCGAATGGTTACCTGGGCAACCAGCAGCGGGCATTGTTCCGTGTGATGGACTGGAAGATGCTGCTGTACCCACTGATCTTCATCCTCTGCTGGGGCCCAGGTGAGTGTCCTCATCCTCAGGCACATCGCCATGGCAAGAGATGAGATAGACTCTGATGTGTCACCATGGAAACAGATGAGACACACTATGATGTGTCACCAAGGTAACAGATGAGACACAAGCTGATGTGTCACCATGGTAACAGATGAGACACACACTGATGTGTCCCGATGGTAACAAATGAGAGACTCTGATGTGTCACCATGGAAACAGATGAGACACACACTGATGTGTTACCATAGTAACAGATGAGACACACTCTGATATAACACCATGGTAACACATGAGACACACTCTGATCTGATGTGACACCATGGTAACATATGGGACATACTCTGATTGGTTGGTTTGTTGTTTTTCAGCTGTGGTTCTGGCTGTTCTGTTGGTGGTGGCGCCCTCTGCAGGTCATGGTAAAGCTGGAGTCGTCCTCTACATAGCACAGGTCAGTCTGCACCAGATCTCCATGGAAACGAGGTCAAAGGTCATGTTGGGATTTTTGTGACTCTGTACTGAGGCTGCGTGTGCAAAGACAGTCTTTATATTTAGTGTGACTTCTTGTAAATAAACAATAATCTGCAAACAGGTTTTAACCGAAACATGCTACATCAGATGAATGTGTTTATCTTTAACATTTAAGGATATAGGGTATATGAGGGCTGCAGGTCCCTGGGACATGTGTAACACTTTATTTGGGTGATTTGCCAGAAGAAATAAGAGGAAAACAATGCATACCTTTGGAGAATATTCACTGCAGCAGAAACAAATGCAACAATGACCCACAGCGGATACACATAGGCCTGAAATTATTAACGATGATAATAATTATTTTTTCTATTCACTACACTTTGACAGTGACACTGGAGGCTGCAGAACTCGTCTCCACTGAAAAAAGTGATGGTTATTATCAGACTTAGTTTCGGTTTTAGTTATAAACCAGTGTTTCCTTTTGTTTCCTAAAGAAGAAACATGTGGCCTAGTTTGAAGACAAGGCTCAGTGATGTGTGTTTTTAAAGGTTTTCAGTGTTTCAACTGTTACAATAAATAAACAAAATGGGGCAAAGTATGTAGATCGGTCCTTTAAGATGCAAAAAAAGGAGCTGAATGTGGCACTTTCTAATTCCCATTTGTTTTAAATCTGTTTCCTCAGGCCTTCACGTCAGCCTCTCAGGGTTTCCTGAACTGTCTGGTTTATGGATGGACTCGAGCTCATCTCCGCGGCGTCGGACGGACAGTTTTATGTCGAGACATGGACACGCAGACGCCTCTGCTGAGGTCACAAAAGAGCAGAGGTTACCAAACCCTGCGCACCACCGGCTGATAGGAAACAGGAAAAATAAAAAAACAACAACTGAGAAACTGAAAGTGAGTGGGCAGGAAAGTCTGAGAGTTTGACAGGAGGGGAAACACCGTGAGAATGATCCTGAAGCACTGAGGCAACAGAAAAGAGAAGAAGAAGAAGAGGTGGGAGTTTACACGAGAGGAAGACGACGCACAAAAAAGGATGTGAAAAGAAGATAAAACCTCACAGGTGGTTTGAGTTTAATGGACAGAGATCACATGATGCTCCTGATGGAACTGAGTGGATTTTTATCATGTTTGAAATGTTTCAACCTGTTCAGACTATTGACCAGTCACAAGGCTGTAAATAATGTTTCTATATATATTAGACACTAATCAGGAAACAGAATGGCTTCATTTATATTTTTATATTAACTTTAACATGAGACGAAAAGATTACAAAGAAGAACAATTACGCTGGAAAAAAAATTATGAGATAAAAATACGTTTTCTTTTTCTTTTCACTCAATAAAGATGCTTTTTACAGAATCTGTGCAGCAGGATTTTATTGTCAAAGCAACATTAATGATTAAGGATTAAAACCTGAAAACAGGTTTATTTCACAGTAAAGACCTCGTCGTGTTGATGCTCAGCAGCTTTGAGCAGCTGTTTTTTGTTTCTTTACTGGTTTTTCTGCCAGTTACTCCATTAATAAATTGTTTGTCTATATTTTGATGGTGTTTAACAAACTCTGAGCTCAGACTCTGATCTGATTAGTTCAGTCAACTGTGAGTCTTTTCACAGTTCAGAGAATAAATCATCATCAGTGAAGCTGAGATGATGATTGACCTCAGCATCAAAAAGCAGAGTAGCTGCAGAGAAAGAACCTGCATATAGTGGAAAAAATGTATGAATATGACATTATAGTACCATTAAGTTATTTACCATTAGCCATGGTTCATCGTTTATTATAGATCTCATTAATGGATTAATCTACATTTATTCATTCATTATTAACATGAAGCACAAAAAGGGAAAAACAGGATGTTTATATAGATATAGATTTGTGAAACTGCAGGGAAAAAAACACATCTCCTTCAAAGTGAACATTTGACATATAATAACAATAATAAATGTTTATTTATGTAGTACTTTTCTGGTGTTGCAGACGTCCTCCTCCTCTGTCCTTGGTTGTAGACCTCCTCCTCATCTGTCTGGTGTTGTAGACCTCCTCCTCCTCTGTCCATGGTTGTAGACCTCTTCCAATTCTGTTGAGGTTTGGTCCTGTTCAACATGGATGTCTTCCTTCACTTCTCTCTCAAATGTCTTCCAGATTGTGTTGTCGAGAGTCTCTTTTCTGTCTGCTTTTGGTAGATGATTGTTCATTAACAGAAGTCTGTGAAGAGACATAAATCGACATCATATTCTAAACATTCCTTTTGGCCTTGTGTTTCTGAGTGTCTTTGAGTAAATCCCTTAAATGTCTTAGTTCCCATACCGGGAGTTGAACCCGGGCCACCTGGGTGAAAACCAGGAATCCTAACCGCTAGACCATACGTGACCTGCTGAAAGCATGGTTTGTCTTGGAGAAGGTGTGTTTCATGAAGTCAAACTAGTTAAAGCTGCATTTACCTCTGACTGACCACTAGGGGTCAGAAACACTGCAGTAAAGTGGGTGCTTTCAAACTGGCGTGGCTCTGTGCCGGTTCCCGAACCTAATTTGGTTACGTCTACATTTTAATGTAATAAATCACTGTGTCCTGCTTTTCACCATGTGGTTCGACTCCCGGTTTGGGAACAAGTAACATCATTAACAATGATTTAGGAATAATTGCCTGTTCACTAACAATCACTTGATGGAAAGGAGACAAGGAAACAAAACAAGGATCCTTAAAGTTAAGCTACTAGGTCACATTTTCAATTTAAAAATAAATGTTGGCTTTGAAAAATTTGTTATGACACATAACTACATCCAAAATAACACAGCTCAGTGGAATAAATCAAACTTTGAAACTGACTGTTAGCTTACAGGGTTTAGTTTTATGTTGAAACATCCATGACCATATCCCATATGGTCTAGCGGTTAGGATTCCTGGTTTTCACCCAGGTGGCCCGGGTTCAACTCCCGGTATGGGAACAAATATGTTTTTGTGATTTAAACTGGGTAAAGATGACAAACGTTATAGGAAGTAAAGTAAAGTAACACAAAGACTCCTACATTTAGGAGATGATTCATCAGGATTAAGTGCAGCATTTACAGAAATTAATGCTAAGATATTTCAAACTGTGTGGAGTCTCTCCGGGTACTCTGGCTTCCTCCCACAGTCCAAAAACATGCACCTTAACCGTAACAGGTTAAACAGGTTAATTGGTCACTCTAAATTGCCCATAGGTGTAAATGTGAGAGTGAATGGTTGTTCGTCCCCTATATGTCAGCCCTGCGATGAACTGGCAACATGTCCACGGTGTACCCCGCCTTCGCCCGATGTCAGCTGGGATTGGCTCCAGCCCCCCCGCGACCCTCCAGAGTTACAGAAAATGAATGAATGAGTGAATATTTCAAACTTTGGAACTAACTGTTAGCTTACAGGGTTTAGGTCAAATCAGTCAAATGAATCCCAGGAAAATAAAAGTAAAATAAAAAGGAGACGACGACATCACATCACAAAGATAACAGAAACAAAAGCAAGATCAGAGCAATAAAACAAGAGTAAAATAATACAAGGAATAAGAATATTTACCCAGTGAATGTTTTATTAAATCCACTTCTTCAAAGTCACTTTGAACTCATGTTAAAGTGTCGTTTTCATCAGATCAGATTTTCACATCAACCCTCAGCAACATCTGTCAACATCAGTTCAGGTGAAAAACAGTTCAACTCATGAAACCTGGTTTTTGAACTAGATCTGATCTGGATTAGATCTGATCAGGTCTGATCTGATCTGGACTCTGTGGTCTCCACTCTGACCTCTGAAAACCATCCGTGCGTGAACATCTTGAGGCCCTGTTCGTGGTTGTGACGTAGATCCCGACCTCAGTCTTTGTCTCACGTGGCTTTTCGCCAGAATCTACAAACAATGTGTTTCCTCTTCAGTCCTGCGTCACAGTGATGTGGACCAGAAGGATCAGGGTTTCACTTTGAACTCACTGAAAACATACAGACGTTTGTAGAGGATCAGACGAGTCCTGAAATATGTGACTTATTATTTCAGATTTTATCTCAAACATGGTTTGTATGTGTTTTACTAAATAAACTGTATTTCATCACATTCCTGGTTTTGACATGAAGCCAAGATGAAAAATAAACATTTTAAAAACCCATGATGATAATGTTAATAATAAACAAATAAATCAGATCAAGAAAAATGTGTAAAGTTGAAATAAGTCATTTCCACTGAACAAACAATCCAAACAAAAATCCACAAATAATTAGATTTTATTAAAGTTCATAAATGTAGGTGAAAAAAAGACTAAATAGATAAAAAATAGAAAGAAGCTGATTAATTAAGGAAGAAAATAGCGTCTGTGCATTAAAATGAGGAGGCGTCTGAGAAAAAGGACATGAAACGCCACAAATAGAAGCAGTTTTTATTTTGATTAAAATGAACAATTGAAACATTGTGAAGCTTCTTCTGATGAAATGAAACTTGACGACTTCATGCATCAAACATGAAATGGTGTCATGACATAGCTTCGTTGTTTGTTTGTTTGTATTTGATAACCTGATGACCAATGACTTAAACAAATCTAAAACCACATCTAACCCTCAACGTTAAGACCTGAACCTGGGTTTCACATGTGATTCTGCTCAGTCACACGAGCTGAGTTGTGTAATGTTTACGTAACGTGTCAAACCGTGTGGTGACATAACGTGTGTGATCACGACCGACATGCCTTCAAACACTGTCTGTTCTTGTGCAGAAACACAACTGATGTGAATGTGATGAACATGAACAACTCAGTTCAACAAATCAGATGTTTCAACTGGAGAGAAACTTGGATTTGGATCATGTTTTATTGTCATGTTTTATTGTCAGATAAACAACATTTGAACGTGTTCATCGTTTGTCTTTTCATTTAAAGTATTTTATTCTGAGGTTTTATTTTATATTATTTGCAGTATGAAGGTGTTCATTGTAAACAGATAAATCTCTCCTTTTTGAACATATTTTATATTTTCTGGTGTAAATGATGGTTTTAATACATCACATGGAATATCCTTTCATTTTCTTCTCACTTTTTAATGATGTTTTATTTAGTTTTATTCACAAACAGCTTGTTTCCTCTCAATGTTTTTCTTTCATTCAGTCATGTTTTTTTATTTCGTTTATTTCTCTCAGAGACAGAATGAACCATCAGACAGTTTATGTAGATTAATAAATATAAATTAAACCAGAAATTATCTGTACATTAGTGATATTTATTCAAACAACAGAAAAGTTAAAAACTTTAGTTTCTTCATATTATTTTGTTTTATTTTTAGATTTGACAGAAAATGTGTTGAAAGAGAGAAACGACAAAACATCCAGTTGTTTCTTTTGACGTTAATGTTTTAATAAGATTCTGATCAATCAATATATATATACCAATATCAATATATTTTAATGGTCACGTGTGGAGATCAATAATTATTATAATTATTATTACAGGTGTAATAATATGTAGTAATAATAATTATAATAGTAATAATATTAATTAATATGATAAATTAATAGTTATTGTTGGTGGATTTTCTCTTTAAAATGAATGAGACTTTGGCGCCTCCTGATGGAGAAAAACACTTTGTTCATTAAAACTGAGTTTAGTTTGAGTCAGTTTTAAATAGTTTCAGTTTTATTTAGTTGAACTGACTGGTTTTAGTTTGAGTTTTTCAGGTTTCATGAGTAAAGTCTTGATTTACAGAATCTGAAAAAGTCAGATGAAAGAATGAACGACATCAAATATGATTTGAAAAAGCATTGTTTATTAAAGACATTTATACTTGTTCAACATGAACCATTAACATGAGAGGAAAAAACTAAACTAAACTGATTTTACCTGATGTTCTATTTAGTTTAGTTCATGTTCACGGGACTTCTCATGTTTTCTTTTCATTTCAGTTCAAATGGTTTTTTCACCTTTTTACATTGACCTGTAAAAAAGGTCACGTAAAAAAGGTGAAGCCCGTAGCGAAGGTGTGACCTTTAACCTCACACCTTCAGTGTGAGGTTAAAGGTCACATTAGAGGAATCAGACTCTGCTGCATCGAACACATCTTTCCCAAAGATCAGGTATTTCCTTCAGTATCTTATGAATCAAAATGAATTCAGGACCAGAGCTTCAGGTCAGAACAGGACGACCACATCACATCGAGACATTAATAAAAGCTCTTTCTGTCTTTCGTCTGGTGTCTGGAAACGCTGTCATCTGATTGACTCAGAGGCGTCTCTGCAGGGTTGTGTCGTCGGAGTGAACGAAGGCGTCTCCACTGCCAAACACGTCCGAGCTGCTGGAACTGACGCCTCCGATGGTGGCAAGATACGAGTGGTGGAGGATGGGCAGCTGAACGGAAAGACGACGGCGGACGCTGAGGACAGACACGGAAAGACATGGAAAGACATGACAACAGGAAGGATGTTTGTCAGCATAATACAAATGACTGACACGGGTTCAATTTTTGTCATTTTTTTTAATGTATTCTTTAATTGTAAAACACATTGTAACCGTTTTTGATGCGATTCTTCCATCATTCAGGTTTAAAGGTTTTACTCTGTGAGCATTAAGTCCAGTTCAGACCAAAGATTCATCACAAGACGAGACAGTGAATCGTTTCCATAGCAACGACTCTCTGTACATCGTCTCTAACTACTGGCTTTTCAAGGTATTTATGGTGGGATATAAACTATGAATGAGGACGTGATAGTGAGTCATTTACTACAGCTGCTCTTCTAGTGTTTACTGAAGCGGTGAAGTGATTCCCAAACTTAGGGTTGAGACCCAATTCAGGTCCCAGAGCTGTTTTTATTGGGTCCATTGTCAAATGTCAAGTTAAATACATAACAATAATATGAAAAAAAATGTAAATTGATTTTCCTAATTAAAACAGAAGAAGAGTGTCCCGTGGAAGAGTTTATTAATGTTGACATCAACAAAGCCACACAAAAAATAAAAGGCAAAAATAACATAATGAACATATCGACTTCCTTGAGTCATGTCTCTGATGTAAATTTGTTGTTTGTTTGTGTTTGTTATGCACTCACTGTTCAGGAGAGTTGATGTGGTCTGGCTCCAATTCTGGACTCAAAGGCTTCATCTCTGAGTCTTTGTTTTCAGCACAGACCTGAACCACGTGAGTCCACATCCCTGATCTCACCTCAGACCGGACTAAACCTAAAGTACAGACATTTCACACTGCGGTAACTCCAGTTGTTCTTATCTAAAGGCAGCAGCAGCAGCAGTTTTCAGCCTTCAGCCTTTTTACTTCTGACTGTAGTTTTTGTAGTTCCTGCTGAAGGCCTCTAGAGGGCAGCGGTGTGATCTTCTATGTGTATATTTACCATAGTTTGCGTTGCTGGTCGTGAGCTGAAGGTCTGGATCCGACTCTGATGTCTCACTCAGCTGCATGGAGATGGTTTCTATTTCTACATCCAGCTGTCGATGACATCAGTCACAACACATCATTTATTAACAGATTATAATGTTCGCAGAATGTTTTGTTTTAGATCTGTATCTCTATCTGAGTCTGTTGTAAATCTGGTCCAGGTGTGTGTTCACCTGTGTGGTCCTGGTCTTCAGGTTCTGGTTTAACCTTATGCGCTCCGTGTTTTCATCATGTTGCTGCTGAAGCTGGAGCTTAGCACTGTCTGAACACACAAACAGACACTGAAAAGAAAACGGGTCAGGAGGATCATTCAGGACTCAGAGATAAAGGTGAAGAGACCAGGGTCAGACTCACCTTGGGACCGAACAGAGAGACCAGGAGCAGGATGTTACAACTGAGGATCGACGAGCTGATGAGACAGAACTGAAGAGGAGGATCATGGGACATCATCATGGCCGCTGATAGTCCTGACACACTGAACAGCACCAGAGCAGACATACTGAAGGTCAGCTGTTTACTGGAGACCACCACGTCATCAGAGAGTCCAGATCTGAGACTCCAGGCCACAAAACACCCCAGACCCTGAAACACAGGATTTATTTACAGCATGAAAATACTTACAAACAGTATTATTATAAGGTTTTCAAGTATGAACAACCTCTCTGACACTGTGCAACAACAAATAAATATTATTCTGAAAAGCAACTGGAAACTGCATGTTAAAAAGCTACATTGTCTGTAACGTTTTCTTGCATTACTGTTTTGTTTTTCAGGTTGTTGCAGATGTTAAATATTATTTTGTCAAATCTGCATCATAGTCAGCTTCGATGAGCTGCAGTGTTGATTCCTGACCAGCAGGGGGCCTTTGTATCCACACACAGCCGTGACCCACAGCTCCATGTTTCTACTGCTGCACTGTTTGGAAAATGGCTGAATGATCACGTCCTGATCAGAGGAGTCGCTCTGAAAAACACAACACATGTTAACTGTCCATCAGCCTTGACGTCATTAAAAATCATCTGAATCTTCAGTAACTCTGCTCTTCCTCCTGTTCTACCTCTGTGTTGTGCTGTATCACCACCCATCTAAGAGGGTCCAGGATCTGCCAGGAGGTTAAAACAAACACATCCAACAGGATCATCCAGAGGAGGATGCAGCCGGATCTCTGAAGACCAGTCTGCTGCTGCAAAACACATTTAAAACCCTTTAAAGTCACGAAAGACAGAATAAAACATTCAACTCAAGGTGAGTGAATCTTCATTAAAACACAGATGAAGGAAGGGAAACATGGAATGAGGAGTGAGGAGTGAGTCCTCATGCAGAAGGAAGGTGAAGACGAAGAGGATCTGAAACAAGATGGAACTGGAGCTGGACAAAGAAAACAAACACAGGCTGCTGGGAACACAGAGCTTCTTCTTAACGGACAGTTACAATACAAGTATTAAACATTAAAATGAGACATAGTGTTTTACCTTCTGGTTGATGAGTCCCCGTAAATAAACCCTCCATGTCTTAGTGAACAGAACAGTGAAGCCCACAGTGTGTCCAACTGACAGAGTCCACAGACGCAGCTGCAGCACCAAACAACAAACAAACAACTTACATGTGATCACAACCTGGCTGAATGAATGGTCACACCTTCAGGATGTATGTCAGCTGATGGTCAGTATGTCTGGTTTATGGACATGTTTGTGTAAAGTCTGTGTTAATGTTATTTTGATGATCCACTTCAGACTGTTTATAATTATCGGATGGAGGAACCATGACGTCTCCCATTAGACTTATATAATATATATAATGAATGGAAGTTGTCTCTATACTGACATGTGTTGAATAATGATGACTGACGTTTCAGATATAAAATATCAGCACATGTTCATTTCATCCCATTAAACATTTGTGTGAAATTATGTCATAATTGATGTAGAAATTCTTGAGTTATGGATAAAAAGTGGGGGTTTTTTGAGCCAGTGAACTTGACCTTTGACCACCAAAGTATTTGGGTTCATGTTTGAGTCCAAGTTAAAGTTTGTAACCAATTTTTACTAAATTCTGTAAAGCTGTTCCTAAGATATCAGGTTCACAAGAACTGGACGGACAACCTGAAAATATAACAAATTGTGGAGGCAACAATACGACAATAATAATGCTGATCAGTTTTACTCACAGAGCAGAGCAGGTCAAAGGTCCAGTCTGACAGCGAGGCTTCATCCAGACCAGAGATCAGGACTGAGGAGGAGCAGAGAAGTACACCCAGCAGGAGCAGCTCATCCTGGGATCCACCACTCGATGTGAGCCGCCTGGACGACAACAACAACAACACAAACAGTTCAGTGTGTGAGCTGAGTCAGGTCTGTCTTGTTCATCTGTGGTTGTACCAGTGCTTATGTGTGATGACGCTGAAGCAGACGACGCTCAAAGTGAGGACGATGGTCACAGCAGCAGCTGAAGACACGATGACATACATGAGGAGGCTGACGTATCGATGCTGCAGACGGACCTCGGTCTGGTCTCTGGCTGGTCCTGAACCTGAAGGGAAGACATCTGAACGTTCACATGTTCTCTGAACGCCTCATAAACACTGTTAACAGATGTAGAAACCATCTCACTGCTTCTAAATGTGATGAATTTATGAACTAAAATCAGGTCTAGTACCTGTCAAACCAGCTACTTCTTTTAACTATAATGTTATGCAGATGACACACACTTTATATGACTCTGTCTCCTGATGACACTGGACATTTTAAATGATTTATTTCTTATTAATTTTAGATATTAATATAGGGATGTGATAAAAAACTTTTTATTAAAACTAGTTATGCTCTCGTAAAAGTAACTCGACCTAAACTGAAAGACTCTGACGTGAGTTGAGTTTCTGACCTTTGAACCTGAGCAGGTTATTCATCAGTTTGAGCTGCTGGGAGCTGGTGATGAACTCACCCACCAACACGCCACCGCTACCTGAGGACACACACACACACACACACACACACAAAGAGGTATGTTAACATGTATGTAACATGTGCAAATGTACATGCAAACTGAGCAGAGCAGTGATAACAGCACCTTGAAACTGGATCAGCTCGATACTCGTCATTCTCTCCCCGTTCCGAAAGAAAACTGGGCCCTGAAAGCAGCACGGTGCTTTTAAAATGATTATATCAACATGACAGTTTTATTTTATCTCCACATGTGTTTAGTAGGCATGTAGGCATATTCCAGGTGTGTGGATGTGCTCACTGTGACTCCTTCAAACTGCGTGTGCTTCAGGGCCTCCAGGAGCCTCTTTCCAAAGTCCTCTTCGCTGACACTCACGTTTCTGTGGACGCTGTATTTCTCCCGTTGTTTCTCTGTCTCCATCACGAGACTCAGGGCTTTGGCGGCGACCCACACTGCGTCATAGGCGAAGCCATGGAGGGAGCTGACCTTTGACCCCTCATGGACCAGCTGCCTGATGTAGGCCTCCTCGTATTCTTGAGGAGTCTGAACAGAAGCAGAAGGTCAAAGTCACAGTTTAGAAAAACACCTGATTATGGCACTAAATGAAAAGCCAGAAGGTCATGAGATATGAGGGGGGATCAGATCCCCTGATCCCGTATCTGGGGATCAGGAATGTAGTCAGAGGGACTTGGTTCAGAACTGACTGTGCTCACATCTGCCCAAATGAATCACAACAAAAGGGAAAATGAACCAGAGCCTAATTTAACAACGTGTTAGAACTGTCGTCAAGACCACCCAAACTGAGACCACCTTGCGGCCGAGACCAGAGTGTATCAAGCCGAGCCGAGTCGAGACCAGTGGCGGACGTTACTAAATGAGGCACAAGAGAATATGAATACAGCAGTTATGAATTTGTGACAGAGACAAGCTTCTGATGTCAGTCAGCTGATGATGTGTGTTAGTATCATAACAAAAGTGCTGTTCAGACCTGTTGATAAAAATATACTTCATAAACCAAATGTCAGTCAGGATTCCTCAGATTTTCATAGAATTAGACTAGAATAAACCCTGACGTCGTTTCCGTTGTTTGCTGTGGTTCTGATCAGCAGATGTTTGTATATTAGATTTTCTGACCCGTCCAGAGAAGCCCGGTGTGTTGGTGCTGCTCAGAGGTCTGATCTGCAGTCTGATAGCTCCGTCTGCAGCCTTCAGTAGATTGTTGGCCGTACAGCCGGAGATCTGCCAACCCAACTTCCATCCTACGGCTCCTCCTCCTGCCATGATCCACTGATACCCAGACCCGAACAGGTTCAGCCTGTACGCCTGAAAAACCACACAGACAACATCGCTGACTCCTGCTCGTTTTAGAATAAATGTAAAGATTTTACTGATCTCTTTTAAAGCTTGTCTGGGTCCGGCATGGCTGATACTTTCCTCTCATTCATTGTGATCAGACCAGTATGTTCTGACTGAGGTGTTTTTATGGGCCATTATTCACATTATTAGTGGAATATTATGGTCCGTGGGAAACACATTCACCTACATCTTCTACAAGACCTTATGGCTCCAAAAAGCACTGTGAGAAAAATGGTCTTCATTTAGCCACGTAGGATATTTTATTTTAAATTAGGTCAATTTGCAAATCATCCCACAGCCTCATGTTTATTTGCTTTCTTATTTTTGTTTATAACATGTAAATATTCATAAATCAAAAGTTTATCTGAACACAACAAGTCCAAGTTAGACATGTCTAGTAGAAGAATCTTTTTAAAAACTTTCTAGTGTTAAATTTCCGCTTTTGCTTCTACACTGGATCTGAAGAGGTAGGACATTGGAATATATTACTATCTGTTTATTTTGTCTCCTTTCACTTAAAATACATTATGAACCAGAGGGGTGATTACAGCAAACAAAAACTGTTTCTGTCATCATACTGTATTTGCGCCTGACTTGAAAAGAGCTCAAACTAGAGAATGAAGACCGCAGGGGTGTCCACATACTTTAGGTCATGTGATGTGCATCGTACTTACACAGCAGAAAATCTCAGAAGCAGAATCCTCTTCAAACTGTCCAATAAATATCCGTACATCACTTTCCTGCAAAAAAACAGAGGCAAACTACCTGAATCACAATGGAAACAACCGACATGATAAACAGTCCATTATTCTCTCTCTTTTTAGCTCTGCTTTGGTCTCCACCACCTCCTTAGAAAAACATCTACCTCCTCTTCTGGTTCATGTTCCACATTTTTTTCACCAGCTGATCTCTAATTGTCTGTCCACACATAATGTCTGTAAATCTACTGCTTTTTCTACGTCAGCACCTTAAGTTTCTTGAGTTTGCTGCAGGCGTCATCTGAGAAACTTTCCGCAGAAACCACGTGAACGTCGGCCTTCGCCAGCTGTCGGAGCAGGTCCTTCTGCATCTGCAAACGACGACGTCACAAAAGAAAACAAACATGACCTAAAGCTTCATGAGCGGTGGAACGCAGTGATTTACCTTCTGCTTGAGGACAGTGTCATATCTTGCTCATACTCTATGCTGATGATACAGTTATTTTTACTGCAGAAGTGTTGCAAAAAAGCTAACAGGTGTTATTTAAAGGTGATGTTCTGACTTAACCAATTTTGTTTGTGATAGAATGTGTCAAAAACAGTTTGTATGTTTTTCTCCAAAGGCCACAGTGTCAATGTGGAACAAAATGTTCTCATCTGTAGAGAAAGAGACTCCAAGTTGTTTCAGAATACAAATATTTAGTGCATTTAGATTCAAACCTCGACATCAAAACCGTCATAAAAAGAGTCAGTAAAGAGGTGAAATTCAGGTTAAAATTTTAGGTTTTGATCAGAAACTTCTACTATCAAGTGAGGCAGCAAAGCAACCAGAACAATAAAATACTGTTGTTATACGTTTCTTGATAGACGTATATCAGTGTTATAGTGTTTTTAGAGTCTATCTGTTGCAGAAATTATATTCATATTTCTATTTAATGATTTCTGTGTTAGGTTTAGGCACCAAAAACTTATTTTAAACTGAACAAATAAAGTCTGAATGTGGTAGAAGTCACAGACTCAGTCCAGGTCAAAGTTTTACCTCTGAAGGTCTCGGTCTCCGCTGGGTGAGGATGCCGACTCTGGTCCACCTGTACCTCTGCAGCAGCTTCACAGAGGCCTGATTCAGAGCCCGGTCTGAAGGCACCGTACTAAACAGGTTACTGTACCACTTTCTGTTGGAAAAACCTGGAGCCGAGGCAGCGAAAGACACCTGAGAAAAGAAAGATTGCATTTTATTTCATCAAACTGGACACTGCTTTACATGAAAACAGTAAAACATCAGAGAGAAGATGTGAATCTCTTTGTTTATTTACGAAACCTGCTAAAAAATATTATTTCCTCAAATTCTGTGTCAAACATCAACAACAAACTTTTTATGTTGACACAAAATCACCAATATTTTATGGACAGAAAGATGATAGATTATGATGCTATTGTAGTTTTTACCTAAACTGTATTTGAACAAAAAGAAAGTACAAAAACAGCCATATAATAATAATAATCATAATAATAATAAAAGAAAAAAGAATATTTCAAAGCATAAACTTCAATCAGCTTGGATGTGAAGCTCAGTAAACAGTTCATTAAGTTCTTCATTAACATTAAAATGATCTTTCTTTGTAAATTAATCAGTGAGATGTAGATCAGCCTGTAGCTGTGGTTCTACCTGGACCAGGTTCAGAGCCGGCAGAGAACGACCAATGAGCGTCATCACGGATGGACACACGCCTCCAAACAGCAGTAGGTACTTTGGCCCCACCCACATGGCATCGAACAGGGCTTTGAGTCCACGAGGAGCATCACACTGAGGACACACGAGCAAAACATGCAACACTGAGCTGTTTAGAGTAGGGGTGTCCAATTCCGGTCCTCAAGGGCCACAATCCAGCATGTTTTAGATGTTTCCCTCTTCCAACACACCTGATT
>JAPQRN010000009.1:14816588-14831589 GCA_037367275.1 Coranthus polyacanthus
AAAGTTCCCCTCGGGGAGAGTAGTTCCTAGAACCAAATTCGAGGTGGATAGTTCCTAGAACTAAGTTCCTAGAACTAAGTTCTTAGAACTACTCTGTGCGAAAGCGCCTTTTGACTCAGACATTCAGTTCAACAGTTGTCTGGTTTTATAATCACACGAAGGATGGTTAGTTTTAGACATGCTCGATGTGTTTTCAGTGACAGGGATGATATGAGTTGATTAATTGGTTATTGGCTTATATCGGCCTTTAAAAATCAACTATCTTGCGACTTTGATTAAAATCATATAATATAACATCATTATTGGCCATCATTATTATCGTCATGTCTGTCTGCACATTTTGGAAAAGCTAGAGCAGATAATAAATAAACAGCAACCAAATGACAAAACCTGCAGAGGAAGAGCAGGAGACATATTAAATCTGGGAAATGTCATTTAGTTTTGATTCTCTCCTCATGTACTTTACATTTATTTGGTTTAGGCATTGCCCCAAATGACCTGGATGCTGCATCTGAGACTTATAACTGTAGAGAAAACCCTGTTAAAGGACACACAAAACTTCTGCTTCTAATATGAAGAGAAAAGTGTGAAATTAAAGTCAACGAACAAACACAGAGTCTTAAACCTGAGGTTGAACTGAAACATGAAAAACTCTTCTTCTCGTTTCCTTTTGTTGCTGCTGCTCTGTCATGGAGGCTCCTGTAGAACTGATGATATTTTGCTCATGAACCAAAGAAGAAGAAAGTTGTGGGTTCAGTCTAGACCTTGAATGTATTAAGAGAACTGGATTCGGTTCCACCACTCAAACTACAGCCCAAAACTGATGGACCCACAGAGCACCATGATAGAAGAGATGTTATAAAACACTGTGGTTTTAGATATGTTAAATCTTGTGAATTCCCAGAAAACATTTTAAAATGTAAAACAACTCCTGAAGCTTTCTATTGCATGAAACAGACATGTAACTCTCAGTGGAATGGCCCTTTAATTTTCAAGGCTCAGTCCATTAATCACAGAAAACTCCACAGACACAACGTCTTTTGTGTGAAATGTGTCAAAAAGTCATTAGCATTTGGGGTTGTTTTGTTTAAAAATACTTTTCCATTCCTTTAATGTTGAGTGTTTGAAGTATTTCCACACTCGGAACGTGAGTGAGCTGTGGGTCTGTGGGATGGGGGGTTATTGTGTGTGTTGGACGTTCTCTCTGTGGAACAAACGTCTTCACTCTCATCGCCACAGTCTGACATAACGGCCGCGGGTTTATGAGGAAATTCTTTCTCATATTTTCTGGTTGTAAAAGTTGAACGGAGCTTTTCTTCGAGTTTCCAGCAGATCTGAGTCACCGAACAGGTTTTCCTGAAAGAGCTGAGATCAGCAGTTCAAACGCACTCACACACAGGCTGTTTTATTTATTTAGTTTAGAGCTTCTGTTCCAGAAGGAAGAAAAGTCCATTCACAATCCAGAGACGTTTACACTGAGTTAAGATGTCGCTTTCTACATAGTCAAACCTGTAGCTTCAGCTCCTCCATCACAGCTTCACAACGTCATGACAGATGAAACAATGGAAGAGATGATCCCTTTCTGAATCCATGGGTGTATATCACACAACAAATGGAACAAGATGAAAAATATAAAAGACATCAGAAGATGAAAATTAGGTAAAAGACATAAAAAGACAAAAGCATAAGAAGGAAGGAAGGAACATGGAGGAGTTCAGACTCCAGAGACATGTTCGTAAAATGCTGCCTCTTCACAGTAATGATGGTCGTTTTCTTCTTGTTAATACAATATTTACTTCTGTGGCATGTGCTAAGGAGCAGACAAACAGCTGGCGTGTTGACGTGCTGATGGTATGTTATGTCATGTCATGTTGTGTGTCTTCTCTCTTTAAGGCCTACGCTCAGTTTGCAGGAGCTCCACTGAAACTTCACAAGATCTCCAACCCCTGGAGGAGTCCCAGCGGTGAGACCCCTCCCACACCCGCTGCTAGTCCTGTTTTACCTATCACAACACAAATAGAAATGAAGATTATCATTATTTTTTTGAAGGTTCTCTACCTGCTCTGAGGACCAATCAGAAAGAGACCCTGTCCAGACCCTCTGACATCATCATCCACCTCAGAAAACAGGTACTGCCTCCTCCGTCATTAACACAGGAGACCAACGTCAATGAGCAGCAAGTTTGACTTTTATCGATTTCCTGTTTTGGTCAAATGTTTAGATGACAAACATTCAAAAAGTAAATAGTATTTTATATTATTTATGTACCGTAAAGACATATCATCCACTGACTTGTACATTTAAAACAAATGCGTTTTCATGTTTCCTATTTTACTAGTTTCACACACAGACTGTATTTAGGTGTGTGTAGTAGGTACATTAACAGCTGCCAACGTATATGTAGTCATTCATTACATATTTTATTTTTTATTCATTTAAATGTCTAAGAACAACGTCATCTGCGTCAAAATAAGCTGATGACTTATATGTCATTTTACATTCACACATACATTACACTGCCTGGTTGTCATTTTCATTTTCAAGTTACACTTTCGACAGTTTACCACGAGTCGTCTTTCAGTGTGTTGTGATGTTACTGTAGCATGCGGGGTCCATCTCTAGTCCTCACACATGTATCTGTGTTTAGGAACCGATACGTCCTACCTTGCATTGTATCAGTTCTAACTTTGATTCCCAACCCTGTGTAACAGAACACTGGCTGTCAATCAAACGCTACAGAGGCCCCGCCAACCCACAGGCCTCACATAGACTCCATGTAAAACCGTGTAAAGCATTAACAGCAGCTGCAGGGACATTGTCATTCATATTTTGCGACGGTGAACTCAGCCGATGTCCAGTCAACATTCAGTCGATGTTTCCCTTAAGTCTCTGACCCACTTTCCTCTCAGCAGTCACCGCCACTCTGAGCCCCCGTCTGCATTCAGCAGCTAACAGGCAGCTGGAAGCTATTACCCAGCATGCTCGGTGCCTGTGGCTGCGGTAGGTCGGTCAGAAACCGCAGCGAGAGGCTGCAGAGGAAAGTGTCGGCTTCGCGCTCCACTGCACAGATTAACTGAGTTTCAGCTGCTGCTCTGCTTCCGTGTAGAAGAAAAAGAAGAAGAAGGAGAACAAGGCTCCTGCTTTTCTCAGATACATTTCTTTTGTTGCAGTTTTGTGTGTGTGAAACCTGGCAGTTTTGTGATCTCTGACCTTTGCTGTGATCAATAATGTTATTGTCAGCAAGTTGTGTTAATCAGTTCTTCATGCATTGGGACAGGAACACAAATAAGACTCTTCATCAGCTGAGAAAACAGAATAAAGGATAATATTATAAGTGTGAATGTTTTACATTAAATGAAAATGGAGCCTGTAAATCCATTCTCCTCCTCCTCCTTGTCTTGTCCAGTGTGATGTGGTGTTTGTGTGTTTAACCCTTCAGGTGTTGGGTCACACCTGTACGAGTCTCTGAGGAGCTAATAAAACCTGAAAACCAGCTGAGAGCGTGTGCAGAGCTGCCTCTGAGCTCACACCAACGTCTGGTTCTGGATTTAAACACAACCCTGACTCTGACGGACACGTATCAGTCTGACTTTACAGAGACATCAGAGCCTCTACCTGTCTGACCCAACCAGGGTTTCCATAAGAAAGTGTCAAATCCAATAATCTGAATTTCAGGTCTGCAATCTGCTCTCAGCAAAAACATAGACAAGTGATAAGTTAAAAGTGTTAGTGTTAACGTAGACCTGGATGATACGAGGATCTCCAAACAGGATCGTGATAAAATGTATGATGACAGTGATAAACACTGGACATTTTTTACTGGATATGGATAAAAACTTGACATGTGACAAGTACACGCCCATTTCTGACCTATTGCAAAAAAGGTTATTTAAAATATTTATGTATTTAACATATTTATTTATGTTTATATATTTTTTTTTATTTCCTTCATTTAAAGGTGCGTTGTGTAAGATTTACAAGCATTGAATGACAGAACATTAGTTTCTAATGACCTGAACATAAGACCCTGGTTTTAAATTGAACTTGAAACCTGTTGATGTTGTGTCTATTGGTTTTGTGTTTTTTTCAGAAATACAACGCAGACTATGACCTGTCAGCGAAGGAAGGAGCCGACAGCCTGGCCTTCATCTCTCTGATGGAGGAGAAGCTGACGCCGGCTTTGGTGACAGATATCTCTACTCTGAATGTGTTGGTGGTAAATACAGACCGGTATCAGCTGATGCGTTTCGTCCTCTGCAGATCTACACCTTCTGGGTTGAGCCTAAGAACTACGTGGAAGCAACTCGCCGCTGGTACGCCGAGCACATGCCCTTCCCCCTCAACTTTTTCCTGCCCGGTCGGATGCAGCGCAGGCAGCTGGAAAAACTACGACTGCTGCGAGGAGACGAGAGTCTGGAGGCCGGAGATGAGCTGGAGAAGGAGGTGAGGGCCGATACGCGTGACGTAAGACGAGGAAAAAACGACGGTTACAACAGAACAGAAGAGCAAACCGCTGCGGGCTGCAGTGGACGGAACGCGTCTGCCTTTAATTGTGCGTCAGATCAGCAGCAGCTCTCGGTTTTCCACTCCACGCTCAGATATGGTTTCCATGTGTTCAGGCCTTCAAGTGGTCGGAACAAATTTCCAGAGAGGAAAAACTCCTCAGTGTATCTGTGTCTTGGAAACGTGAGGTCAGGGGTCACGGAACGGTTCATTCATGCAGAACATCCACATTTAGAGAAAACAGAAGCTGAGAGTTAAGTTTAAATCACAACATGAGTCCAGGTCAGGGTTGGAGACACTCATCCTCTCCTAACTGAGGTTAACTGGTGACCTCTGAGCTTCCCCCATTCCTTCCCCCAAGACTTTCCAAAAAGAAACAGCTATTGTCACAGTCATATTTTACTGAAATGATCTATTATATATTAAAGAATATATTTTTCTGGAAGTACCCTTTTTAAAAGCAGAGGTTGTTCCTCGTGAGACTAGAATTACTTGTTGACAATGTCAAATATTAAATATAAATATGTCAAGTATCTGTAAATGCAGTATTTTACATTGGTCCTGTTCATTGACATCCATCCTGGTAAATGTAAAACACTCATGACCCATTGACAGGTGGTCTGGGACACGCTGAAGGACTGAACACTCAGCCAATGGCGTTTTATCAAAGTGTTTTAAAGATGTCCACAGGTAGAGCAGGTCGTACAAAGACTGTCACCGAAACTGGAGTTCACATCCCAGGGGAAAATATGATTTTTAGACTTTGACTTATTATTTCTGCAGGATTACTGCAGATCAGATTAGTCAACAGCAGATACTGTAGTGAGGCAATATGAAGTCCTTTGAGTCATTAAAACATCCTCAGCCACAGAAAAATCTGTTACACAAACTCCTGCAGGTTCAAGTGAACTACAACTGGAGACTTTTCATGCTGACAAACTCACTAGACATATGTACACTTATACCTATACACTAAGTAGACTGACAACATGAATGATGTAAACTACTGGGTCCAATTAAATGTAGTCAACCTCGAAAATCATGTTGAAGAGTCACAGACTTCACCTGCTGCTGCGTTTGGTGCATTAAAATGAGGATGTTCACAGAAAAAAGCTGAAAAAAGCATCAGTTTTCACCTCTTTTCTTTTGATTGTTCGGTGGAAGCTGATTGGTTGACATGTTGCATTCAGCGTGTGTTGTGTTTTTCAGTTGTACCGTGAAGCTGCAGAGTGTATGAACCTGCTGTCCCAGCGCCTCGGATCACACAAGTTCTTCTTTGGAGACTCGTAAGTGTTTTAGGAGCCGGGGTCTGTATTCATAAAGACTCCTTAACTTCTCAGACCAAGACTTAAACCTCAGAGAGGAGGCGGAGTCAGCCCTGTTCTTTTGAAAAGTGTGATTGGTTGATCATCATGTGATCATGTGCAGAGAAAGAACAGTGAAATCAATCAGAATTGAGTGTTTGTTAAGACACGATATTGTTTCATGTAAAGATGATGACATCAGACGTCATAGACTTTTGAAATGTTCATTAGTTTGTTTGTTTTTTCTTTCAATTTGGTTTGACTTAGTTTTACATGTGCATAAGTAGTTTAAGATGAATTGACAAGTTTTATTTGAGTTTTTCTTGTGTAGTAAAAGTCATTTTCTTCCTTTACTTCTGGTTGCATATTCTATTTTTTCATTATAGCCAAACTCTATAAATGGTTCATGTTGTTGTTTTGTTTCTAAAAGTCCAACGTGTTGTGTAAGTTGTTGTGCACCCGGTGTCTCCTCAGGCCTTCCTCTCTGGACGCCTACGTGTTCGGTCAATTGGCTCCGATCCTGAAGTCCAAACTGCCCAACGGGAAGCTGCAGCAGCACCTTAAGTCTCTGGATAACCTGAACCACTTCTGCACCAACATCCTGCTGCTCTACTTCCCCCGAGACGGACGAGGTGAGCTTGACTGAGCCGAGACGGTCAGAGGACCGCTGAGTTCACACTGTGAGCCAGTCTGAGAGCTTTGAGTTCATTAAAGGGTCAGTACGGACGGTTTCTATTAGATCTTGTCGACAAAACCTCCAGAGAGGATAAAGCCTGGTGCAGATAGAGGATTTTCAAATCGTAGTCCATTTTAAAAATGTGGGAAACCACAGATATAACTAATCTGTTTTAATTATTTTAAATCAAGTGTGAGCTGGAAATAAAGAGTCGAACTGCTGCGTAAAATAGTCACAACAAAAATTCACACCACAGCAAACAGTGACACTAAAGTGGTTGTATGTAGTATTAATATTCCCAGCTATCAACATGAGGGGAAGTCGTGAACTAGATTGAACCACATCTACTAAAACCACCAGTGAATCCCCGCTCCGTCTCCACAGACTGAATCACTCACTGAATAAACTCATCTGTTTTATGGATCATCTAGTTTTCTCCTTCAGTTTAAATAACACTGTGTCTTATAATGTCAACGTGCTGTGTCGGCCCATAGTTTACATTATAGCTCTGTCAGCTTAGCTTTGTTTTTAGACTGAAAACAGCCACAGTAAAACCACTAATCACCTCTGTTTTACCTACGGTTTGTGTCGTCAATAGCTGTACTAAAGATCTGTTTTGAATTGTCCAAACAAGGTCATAACTGTCGCAGTTTAGTCTGAACCATGGATCAACAAACGGCAGCAACATAATAACATGACATAGTAACTTTATACCTTCATAAGCTTCACAATCAAACTCACCAGCGGAGAAGAAATGCTGACATTTCAGCATCAAACATCATTCTGTTACTTTAAAGTCGACTCCAGTCAAAAAAACCACAGTGAGTCTTTTCTTTGACTCTGAAAGTTGTTTCTTGCGGTTCTCATATTTACTGTTAGTTTTCACATCAGTGAGAGACCGACAGAATGACTCACAACTGCCTCTACTGGTCACATGACATGTTGCTCTGTCACTATGAAGACACTCATATCTCTGAAATCCAACACACCTTTGACATAATGTCACAACTCCTTATAATCTTAGGTCATTTTTTGATATTTTAAAGTATAAATACTACTTACAGCTCCTTTAAACATGGATTAAACAAGGATCAGTCCTGTGATTTTCTATACTTGAGTTGCCATTGCCATTAAATCCTCTGAACAGACAAACAGCCACAGTGAATTCATCTACAAACAGTACTGTATGTGTGACCTGGTTTATCTTATTGGACTGTGTTGTAGACAAACAGTTTGTCTGAAAACCATTAAAAACACATGACAGAGCCTTGTCATTAAACCTGGTCACATGTAAACACAAAGTCTGATAATGATCACTTACACTTACACTTTCAGTGGAGATGAATTGACCTGGTCGTTGTCAGATGTTGGAGCTGTTTTGTTCATAAAATGACGGACTGACCCTTTAAGCTCTGCAGTATCAGCTCAGTGAATCCTGTCTTCTATCCAGTGAGACCGTAGATCTACACAGTGAGCTCATATAAACCATGTAAAGATGGAAAATGAAAGTTCCTGGTCCGTGTTTGGATTAAACGGCTGATGACGCTGTGTTTCTGTTTCTGACTTGAACTGCTCTGGGGTCTGTTCCAGAAAACACGTTCAACAAACTCTGAAGTTAAAGTTAACAAACTCAGAGATGGGAAACATTTCAACTGATCAGAGTTGGTTCATTCAGCTGTGAGTTAAGAGAATCACCACAGCAACGGGCCAATACAATGCCAGTTCAATTAAGATAAAAATATGTAGACGACAATGATTACTTTTACTGCTGTTTGGTTTATAAAATGCCAGAACATGGTGTTTCCCAAAAACACAGGACAACATCCTCAAACGTCTTGTTTGATCCATGACCCAAAGTTCTTCAGTTCCTGTCACAGAAGAGGAAAGAAACTGAATTTAACAAGATGGAATCAGAGATTTCATATTAGTATTTCAAGTTACTGATTAATTGTTACAGCTGTAACTTCAAGTTATAGCTTTAAATGCAACCAATAATTTGAGTCAAATTTTTCCAGTTTTGACACTGAATACACCGTCTAACCCTAGTGATTGTGTGTTTTCAGTGTTGTCTCTTTATGACACAAAATAAAAATACACACCTACTGCCTTTACCACCATTTAATCATCTTAAATATGGATGTTATTTCAGTTGGTTGACATAATGCCCCTGCTGTGTATCTGCTCTGGTCTTGATTGATGTCCCTTTAGGCTGTCTTGATTACAACACTAGCGTGTGGTGTCTAATGGTCAACGATGTGTGAAACATGACATCAAACAATAACCAGCAGCATTAGGTCCTGGTCTGAGCAGGTTTACTCCTTAGGTGTTGAAATCAAAAGGACGTTTCAACAGTAATTCGTTCTGTGCCATAAAAGTATCCACGTTCAGTATCCAGTCCTGGTTCTGGTCTCTGCTGACTCTGTCCGTCTCCACAGAGAGCACCAATCTGAAGCCGTCGCCACAGCCTGAAGGCGGAGACTTTGACAACGTCCCCAACAAGCGGAGGAAGCAGTTCCTGTCGGCGCTGGTGGCTCTGGGCGCCATGCTGAGCTATGCTCTGCTGACCGGCATGGTGTCCATTCAAAACGTCCAGCAGGAGGCGCTGGAGGAGCCGCCCGACCTGCAGGACCTCGAAGCCCACCAGCACGAGGACGAGGGTGACGGCTGAGGTCAGAGGTCACCAAGACAACTGTCAATTAGTTCTGTTTGACCAAAGAAAGAGAGAAAAGAGACGAGTGTAGATGGAGGAGCCGTCCATCTGTGGACGAGAGGAACAGGTCGTTTTATCTGCAACTTTGGTTTAAACTTCACTCCTTTACAGATGGATCATTGGCTCTTTGTTTAATGAATTAATGTTTTTCTTTTTTTTACATCTCTTCCACATTAATCACATTAATCTGTAAATTTTTGTTATCATTCATCTGAAATCTAAAATACTAATATAAAAATAAAAGTAGAATGAAGATGAAGGGGTTCTTATTTCACCTGGAAGCAAAACGGACTGTTTACTATTTACACTCCTCCTCAGTTCAGCTTTGGTTGTGATGATTGAGTTAAATTGTAGAAATATGACATTCATGTTACAAAGTAATCCATCATGTAATGACGATGAAATGCAAAAGTTGAACCACATTCAGCTTTTTTTCTGGACGACTTCCTCATCAGCCTCATTTCTATGAATACGACACTGAGTCAACTCGAACGCAGCTTTATTCCAGTGATATATATACAAAATATTCATAATAAAAGCCCCAAAGCAGTTAGAATACTGTACATGTTCAATCCATCAGTGAACACTGAACGAGTCACAGTTGAAACAAATTCACTGCTGGTGTGAATAGTTTTGATGTGAGATATTCACAGGCAAGTGTTTTCCATGTATTTGCAACGCCTCTGGTGTGTAAAGGCCTTCAGTCTGTCAACATGCAAATATGTAACCTAGTTTTACCAAACCCAGCAGGACAGATTCCTGTACAGTTTGGAGGAGGAGGAGGGTCGGTGTGGAGTAAATGTAGAGTAAATACAGGCCTGAACTCATGAACACAACAGAGCAGCAGGAAACAACAACATCCACATGTGAAGTGAATGGAAACTCACTTTAATCCTCTCTGAGCCAAACTGCCCCTCCTGTCCTGACCGGGTCTGGACCCCAGGGACGCACAGCTGCACATGACGCCATCGCACAGGAATCTGCCTCAGTGTGTGTGTGTGTGTGTGTGTGTGTGTTAATGAGCTGATCTGGAAGCAGTTTGGGAGCTGAATTCTTTGTGGCGACGGTAAAGCGGTGGCCTGCTGCTCGCCAGCGTTCACCTCTGAGCGTTACAGGAAAACAACTCGCTTTAACTCGGAGCGCTGCTGTTGGCGGAGGGAGGGAGGCCGGCCGACGCCTCCCCCCCCTTGTTAAATGCATGTCTCCATGGCAACACTGTGGTGTCAGAAACAAACAGCCCTACAGTGTGAGACCCAAACCCTCCGTTATGTTCCACTGATTTCACTGCAGAGGATTTTACAAACACTGCTGTACAAGCTCCACCTCCTCAGCAGGGGCCAGAAGTCTACCACTGGCCCCAGGACCCTCAGGGGCCCCAGACGCAGCAAAGGACCCAGAGCTCCACCTCCTCATCAGGGGCTGGACGTCTACCTCTGGGCTTACTTGAGTCTTCCACACTGTGTCTTGGTCAAACCTCATATAGCGGCTTGATTTTTTTAAAATGCTCTAGGAGGTGATAATGACTCATAAAATATAAAGGTTTTCACCTCCTCTCACCTGTGTTTGCAAAGTTTTGTGAGTTTTCAAAGGTTCAGCCAATCAAAAATGTGATGATTCTTTGTGATGATTCATTGGAGTCTGGCAGGGTTTGGACTCCAGCGACTCGCTGATGAAAGAGCATCCAGTTGCATTGTGGGAGATATAGGCTGCAGTATTTTTGGTATCTGCTTCTCAGATTCTGTTTAATGTGTCTGATTGAGTGATTTGAACAGAATCGATCAGTCGTGAACGTGTGAGTCCGTCCCTCAGTCTCACCCTCTGGTTCTGGACTTTCTTTTGGGTCACTGCAGGACTGAACAGAGATTCAGAACAAAAGATGAATGGACAGCACAAAGACTCCTGACCTTTGACTTCTGCCCTGTTACTGTTAACAATGGAGGCAGGTTTGATGGATAGAGGAGCTGTTCATCTGTCAATCAATGGTCATTTTAATCTCAATCTTAGTGAAGTCCACCGTGACAATATTGCATTTCTCTATCTTTCTATCTCTTGATCTCATAATAAACTGAAGTTCAGTTTGAACGTTTGGTCAGATTTAACCCTGTAAATAAATGTTCATTTTACTGAGTCAGTTAATGTATATACTAATTCTAAAAGTAATGGAATATATAATAGAAAATCTTGATCTTGGTGAAAATGCTTGATGATGCTTTAATATGTCATATACAATCAATTAACTATAGAATATATTGATTACCAATAGAAGAAGACCCAATAATAAGTTGTAATTTAACCTCAATAACTTTAAATTAAACAGATGATGATGATCCACACTTCACCGTCCTAACAATAAAATATTTAGGTTTAATTCTACATAAATGTCCACTTTTGTATCATTGACGTGTAATAACATGATCTAAACTGGGACATAAATGTGCATTTATTTAAAGACCACATGTACTGGTGATATACGATCATATATTTTAATCTCTCTTTATTTTAGTCTGTCACTGTATTAATTATAGCAAAGAAAATACGTGAAAAAGTTCTGAACAAGTGTTAATGCAGGTGCAGCTGAATGAAAAGTATAAACCAAAGTAAAATGTCACTAATATTTTCATAGTTCTCCAGGTTCCGGTTGTCGCGCGCTTTATGTTAATCGTATCCAGTCAGTCAACGCGCACGAGCCGTTTGGAGACGTGTGGAGCGCGCGCCAGCAGCCAGTTTCCAGCTGGGCTCGTGAACCCGGCCGTGAGTCAGTCCGTCCTCTCCGGCTCCGTGTCCGCTCCGGTCCTCAGTCTGTCCGTGTGGATCCAGTCGGTTCACTCCCCCTCTGAGACCCGGGTCCCGGTCCGTCCGTCTGTCTGTCTGCCTGCCTCGGTCCGCGCGGTTCTCCCGCCTCTCCGTCCAGAGTTTCCTCGGTGTCCGGTTCCAGTCGGTCGTTGTGCGGTTCCCCGCCGGTAGCTGACCGCCGGTGTGTGACTCCTCCGCCTTCCTTTGACACTTTTCCACTTGTATCCCCGGGTCTCTGTTGGTTCTCCGGGTTTCTTCTTCTTCCTTCCCTCGGTAACCGTTCAGATATGGGCTGGAGAGTTGTGGTCCCGGTTCTGCTGTCAGTCATCGGGGTTCAGCTCACGGCGGGAGTCCCGGACGGACCGGACGTCCAAGGTAAAGACCCAAACATTTCAACTAACAGAAGTTGAAGTAGGTACATGAGGTACAGTGAGAAGAGCCGCTGAACTGACACCTTCATTATGGTTTCTCCTTTAACTTCAACTTTATCATGACTATTATGTCCTAATAATAACTTATTATTTCATAATAATGAGCCGTTTTCTCACAGCGATGACTTTTAAACGCTTAGTAATGTGATAAAAAGCCATAACTTTGAGAAAATGTTCTCATATCATGATTCATTATTATGAGAACTTAACTCACGATTGTGATAAATGTTCTGGTTATTATGAAACAGCTGAAGCAACAAACTCCAAGACGCCTTGGTTTACACTGATCTTTTACAGCTGAGGGTTTTTTTTTCATGACAGGGAGCAGGGTCATTATTATGATATAGTAAGATATAACTTTTCTTGTCTTTGGAGAGAGATACTATGTCATAACAACAGGCTGATGTCACAGTGAAATCTGACCAGATCAGCTCGTAGGAAACACACAGTACATTAAAGGAGAAGTGGATGAAAACACAGTCACTGAAGTTTAACAGAGTTGAAAGTGTGAGGCTAACTCCAGACCAGGTGAGTCTGCTCATATCCAGGTGGTTTCCACTGAAAACTGTCAGAGTCCAACCCTCATCTGTCTGTGATGGTCATTACTACAGTATTTTCACTGTTCATCTCCACCTGTGATGTTCATGATCCAGTTACTTTCAGTTTCTACAGGATCTGTCAGGTGTTGTGATTGTCCGCGGTTGTCGTCATGGTTAATGTCAAAACATCAGCCACAGGACGGGAAGCGGGTGGCAGATTATCAGCTGTTTTTCTTCCTCTGTGGTGTTTCTGTTGGCGTCTGAATTTCAAACTATCCAATCAGCTGCAGCTTGAAACAAAAAAAATCACCTGATTATTTTTTCAAAATCTACTTCAGTTTCAAAATAAAAGCCTGAATGTGAGCTGATTGAAAGGTGGTGAAGAGTCCCAGAAACAACAGCATCACCCGTAACCATGGTAACCGTCTAACATCATGGATTAAAGATACTGAACTGAATGGATACACAAGTCCATAAGGAGTTAGTATAGTATATGACTAGTGAATTCAGTTTTATTTAGATGAATTCACTAGTTTTAGGTGAGTTTTTCTTTAGTTTGAGTTTGAGTTTTTCAGGTTTTATGAGTTAAAGTCTTAATTTATAGAAGCCTTCTCTTCTTGCTCCTCCTCCTTCTCCTCCTCTTCCTCCACTTCCTGATCCTCTTCCTTCTCCTCCTCCTCATCCTCCTTCTCTTCCTCCTCCTTTTCCTCATCCTCCTCCTACTTCTCTTCTTTCTCCTCCTCCTCTTCTTCCTCCTTCTCCTCTTTCTCTTCTTCCTCCTCTTCTTCCTCATTCTCCCTCTCTTCTTCCTCCTCTTCCTCCTCCTCTTCCTCAGTGATTGACGTGCTGAGTCTTCAGGATTCGAAGCAGAGCGTTGCAGCGGTGGAGAAGCTGTCAGGCGGTCTGAGCGCGCTCAGTGACGTGTACGTGGTGTCGACATTCCGGCTGCCGGCAAAGCTGGGCGGAGTCCTGCTGGGTCTCTACAGCAAACAGGACAACAGGAAGTACCTGGAGGTCGCCGTCATGGGGAAGATCAACAAAGGTCAGTTCATCAAAGCCTCTGATGGTTCATTCTGGGAAACGTAGGCTACACTGTGTCACTTGTTAAAATGAATGACACCAGAAGTCAGTCCTCTTACAGGTTTAACTAGAAGATGATGATCCAGATCTGATTCTAGAATCCAGATTCTAGAATTCTAGAAAGGATTCTTCACCACTGGGAGATACAGGGCACTTTTGACATTTTTGTCATTTTGAAATGGATGCAGTTATTGAAAACAACAAGTTTTCATTTCATCTCTAAAGCATCCATATCTGATGGTCGTTCCTGACCTCAGTTTTGAAAGTAGTACCTTCAGATTTGGTTTTTGCTCTCATCGTTCATTCATTCTAAGTATGTTCATACTCAGTCTGGTCATAGAACTGGAATAGAATTGGCTACACACCCCTGTTCAAAGCCAGGTTTTTGTGATGTAAATAATTTCACAACTTTTTCCACCTGAGGTGAAGTAAAAATAAAAAACTAAGATAATGAGGTTGCACAAGTGTGCACACCCTCTTATAACTGGGGATGTGGCTGTGTTCGGATTTAATCAAACTCATGTTAAATTGGAGTCAGCACACACCTGTCACCATTTAAAGTGCCTCTGATTAACGCCAAATAAATTTCAGCTGTTCTAGTAGGCTTTTTGTTGCCACATCTTCCAGCACAAGCCATGGTCCACAGAGAGCTTCCAAAGGATCAGAGAAATCTCACTGTTCAAAGGTATCAGTCAGGTGAAGGGTACAAAAGAATTTCCAAGGAATTAAACGCAAATGGAATGCAGTGAATGTGTTATGGTGAAACCAAGGTTGAACTTTTTGGCCATAATTCCAAAAGGTATGTTTGGCGCAAAAACAACATTGCTCATTACTAAAAGTACACCATACCTACAGTGAAGCATAGTGATGGCAGCATCATGCTTTGGAGCTGTTTTTCTTCAGCTGGAACTGGGGCCTTAGTCAGGGTGGAGGGAATTATGAACAGTTCCAAATACCAGTCAGTG
>JAPQRN010000009.1:14831892-14843810 GCA_037367275.1 Coranthus polyacanthus
CAAGATGTTCCACGCTGATAGACTCCTACCCAAAAAGACTGAGTGCTGTAATAAAAGCCAAAGGTTCTGCAACAAAGAATTAGTTTAAGGGTGTACATATTTATGCAACCAGGTTATTTATTTTCTAAATTTTTATCCCTTTATAGGTTTAAGTTTGTTTTGTACAGGTTATAGGTCACATTAAAGGTGGAAAAAGTTGTGAAATTATTACTTTTTATATCCACTGCATCTGATGGGTTGTAGTTATGGTTTTTTAATGCATATGATTGAATTTGTGCTCATTCAAAGATAATATGATGAAGGAATGAAAGACTTTAAAACAGTTAAATCAAACCATTGTTACATATATAATGAAGATCTCTCTGGAACAAAAGGGGGGTAAATAACAAAAAAACAAATAGAAACTAGCATCGGCCAAATTGTTCTTTTAAATATCATTATCAGTGCATCCCCTACCTGACAATACTGACACTGAAGTCACATCCACTGCACAACAAGTAACTTCAGAACTACTGACAACAGACAATACAATAATCCAGTACATTCTTATCACTGTTCCATTTAATCGTCCAGTCTGACTTCACTACTTCACCATCTGCATCTCCAGTTTCCTCAGTGTCGCCAAACTGTTCGTTCATGGTCAGACTTTCCCTGCAGGTGCATACATTCTCTTATCCAGTTTGTTTTTATAGATCATGAGTTTTGTGTGGAAACTGTTCCTCTTTCAGGCCTTGTTTTATGTGAACACAGTGGTTTTAAATGAGGCTCCAGGTCTCTGCTGGTTCTGTTGTTGATCCTCTGATAATAACAGACTGAGCTGCAGCCCTTCATTCACTGCTCTATAATCTGACCCATGACTTCATTAACCACTGTGTGTGTGTTTGGGCACAGTGTGACCTTTGACCCCTGCACGGAACAATGACTTCATTATGAATCCTCAGTAACTCTTCTTCTCCTCCTCCTCCTCCTCCTCCTTCATCTTCTTCTCCTCCTCCTCCTTCAGTGCTGGTTCGATACGTCCGAGCTGATGGGAAGCTCCACACGGTGAACCTGCAGAATGCTATTCTGGCTGATGGGCGGAGCCACTCCATCATCCTGCGGGTCGGCGGTCTTCACCGTGACAACATGCAGATGGAGCTGTACGTTGACTGCCGATTGGCCGACTCCAGCCAGGGCCTGCCACCATTGGTCCCTCTGCCCAGAGAGGCAGACATGGTGGAGATCCGACACGGACAGAAGGCCTACGCACGACTGCAGGTCACACTTTAGTTATTTCAGTTTATGACCCTGAAACATACAAAACAGTACGTTAGTGTGAAGTTCTACCAGTAACACAAGCAACAAAACATCTATAGCACATGTCGGTTCTTAATAAACATTGGCTCATTTAGTTGTAGCTGTGGTCTGCACAGGGTTAGGGTTAGTCTGGCCCTGTTCAGACCTGGCATTAACATGTGTCTCCATATGTGTCTCCAGTGATCGCTGTTGATCAGATCTCACTTTCCTGCTGGATATGCAAATAAAAACGCTATATCATCTATAGCCTAAAATGTAATACTTAGTCTATTTGATACTAACAGGGGAAAACTCTCTCAGTTTTCATGAGTTTCAGTGTTTGGAGAATATTTCTTCTACGTCTTTGTTGTTCTTTCATTTTCTCCTCTGCTTCAGAAACTCTTCAGCCTCTTAAAGTCCTCTGACAACTCTGAACAGTTTTCCCCCTGAGGAGGACTCAAGACCATTTGTGATTTTAAAACATGCTGCACTTTTTTCTGATCCTGATGTTGATGAAGGGCTTCTCCTTTCCTGGTTTCTTGTCTCCTGGTTTCTCGTCTCCTCTCCTCATTACTCCTGGTGTCTCCTCTCCTGGTTTCTCGTTTCCTCTCCTGGTTTCTCCTCTCCTCGTTACTCCTGGTTTCTCTTCTCCTTGTTTCTCCTTGTTTCTCCTCTCCTCTCCTCTCCTGTCCTATCCCATCCTGTCCTGTCTCTCAGGGTGCGGTGGACTCCCTCAGACTTGCTCTAGGGGGCAGCGTTGCCAAGGCCGGAGCTCTGACCGACTGTCCGTTCCAGGGGGACTCGTCAGCCTATAACTCAGGTTAGCTGAGCCCAGATTGACCATTAACCCTGTGACTGTGAAGGACCATTCAGTGTCTCATGTTGTCGTACGTGAACACAGTCTGTGTTTTGTTTTTTATTTTCCAGTGAGCGGCGACGTGAACTCCATCCTGGGTGAGTTTTTGAATCACTTCACAGACTAATCAATAACCTGATCAGTTCACCTGTTCTGAGATCAGTGGTTTTGATGGTTACCTGTCAGGTGATCACACCAAGGCTCTGATTGGTCAGCTCATCATCTTCAACCAGATCCTGGGAGAGCTGCGACAGGACATCAGAGAACAGGTGAGTCTACGTTATTCACCTGAGTCTGTATTCAGTTAAAGACTAGAACCACATACAACTAAATCTGAAGTCCACCTGTCTCTGTATTGGTTATTGATTGACTTAGTTGACTTACCCTCAATTTGTGGAGGTTTAGATGCTGGGGTGAGTTTTTGTTGTTTTTTTCTGACTAAAACCGCTCCATTTTGGAATAATTTTAGATCTATATTATTACAAACTTCTTTTTTGAGTATTTGAAGTGAAGATAAAAATAGTCTGGGTTGCTATTTATTTTTCATACATTAAGTAACTAAAGTCCACTTCTTATTCATCTACTTAAAGGTTGTGAACGGTTTCATCCTTGAAAAGTCATGGAAAAGTTTTGAAATTTTGTCTGTGAAATGTATGGGAACCTTGTAATTCAGACCTACATGTTACATACGGTGTGCGTAAATACTGTCTGTGAATATGAGTCTGTGCTGTTTTTTTCAGTCTGTATGAATTAAATCCTCTGGTATGTGTTAATATCATCTGCTGTCAATGTGAAGGTGAAGGGTTAATGTGATGTGATATTCGTTCATGTCTGATGTTTCACCGTCGTACGGCGACTGAACTGTGATTGACAGGTGAAGGAGATGTCTCTGATCAGAAACACCATCCTGGAGTGTCAGGTTTGTGGTGAGTCCAGTGTTTGTTCTTCACACACTGTTGGTCTGTGTGTTTGGTATGAGGACCTGATTGAAGCCTCCTCTGTAGGTTTCCATGAGCCTCGTTCCCGCTGCTCTCCAAACCCCTGCTATAAGGGCGTGGCCTGTATGGACAGTCTGCAGTATCCTGGATACACCTGCGGACCCTGTCCACCTGGGACCACGGGCAATGGGACCCACTGCCAGGACATCGACGAGGTACAAATCATCATCAAGAATCTGATTTTAACGGTGGCAGGATACTGTGATTAGTCTGCACATTCAGTGAAGAAATGTTTTATTACTTCATCACATTTGATGATTTTATTGTGTTTGATACTTAAAACAGAATGGAAGCTTGAGGTTCTGTTCACACTAATACGGTTTTGTTTTAAAACTCAGCTTTTATTTGTTTACAATTGTTCGTTTACACCTAGCGTCCACACGACTCCACTGTTTGAGTCATAGTCTGTTTTGTATTTATTGAACAGAGGAACCATGGCACCTTCCATTAGTTTCTGTTGTTTTGAAATCAGTAGTTTGTGTTTTGGAGCTGGAAGTGACCATATTTGGGCAAAAGGGCTGGAGCTGTGGAAGTGCGAGGGGTCATGAGTGAGCTAATGCTAAACGCTAACTCTGTAAAAGGTAAACTTTATCAAACATTGTTATCGATACGCCGACCTCTCCACCTTTACCCAGCGTAAAACATCTTGCAATATTTCAAGGCTTTTTTCACATTTTCTGTGTTTTTTTTATTCACAAATTGAAACTGAATAGAAACCTCTGGATGGAAACTCACCCAGTGTGATTATGTATGTTCTCGTAATAACACGTGAATGTCATTAATGTTGATGTTTCATCCTCAGTGTGAGCTGCAGCCCTGTTACTCTCCGGACGCCTGTGTGAACACTGTGGGCGGGTTCAGCTGTAAACCCTGTCCTCCAGGCCTGTGGGGGGCGCCGCTGTCTGGGACCGGCCTCGACTACGCCAAGACACACAGACAGGTCTCACACACACACACAGAGCAGAGGCAGCCTGTACATGTGTAGGAGGGGTTGGTCTTTAGTCTTTACAATCATTTTCTGATTCTTCTGACTCTTTGCATTTCAGTGATTTTCAGCTGAATTTTGCTACAACCTGCTTTACAAGTGTGTCTTTGAAGGCCTCTCATCCCTGACCTGTTGTCATTACGATTCCCGCTCCTGTTGCCTTTGTATCCTGTCTCAGTCATGTGATAAATAGTGAAAAAGACTCCCATCCCACCAATCACCTAAGATTTAAACAACGCTAGTGATTGTTTAAATCTTGCATGAGTCATGACTTGTAGTTTTTCTTGAGCTGATCAGCCTCTGAGGATCATAAACTGTACAGACTGTGTGTTATTTTATGACTGAAGTTGCTTTAAATGATGACATGTGTTTACATTTGTAGGAATGTGCAGATATTGACGAGTGTGTGGATTTACCGGACGCCTGCGTGTCAAACTCTGTCTGCATCAACACTGTGGTGAGTTCACATCTCTTTCCTGCAGCGTTATTCTTCTACTTTTTCTCTACTCCATTTGTCTGACAGCTTCAGGTGTAAGTAGTTGTATCTGTGAAGGCTGAGCTGCAGTCAGACAGTGCCCCCTGGTGGACACGTTACTGTAACACCTTTCAGCTTCTCCAACATGACAGCCGACTGGTTTTATTTGTTTGTGTTCTCAGGGCTCATATAAATGTGGAGGCTGTAAACCTGGTTTCCTTGGTAACCAGACAGCGGGATGCTTCCCCAGGAAGTCGTGCGCAGCGCTGACCTTTAACCCATGTGACACCAACGCCCATTGCAGCATGGAGAGGAGCGGAGAGGTTTCGTGTACGGTAAGTGATCCAGTCATCTGTGAGTCAGACACTGTTCACAGACAGGTTCATGTATTGTATATGTGTGTGTTCAGTGTAACGTGGGCTGGGCCGGTAACGGGAACACGTGTGGCTTTGACACAGACATCGACGGTTACCCCGACCGCTCTCTTCCCTGCATGGACAACGACAAACACTGCAAACAGGTAACATCACCACAGCCTGTCCAGTCACTACTTACAAACACAGGACAAAACAAGACAACACATCATTACGTGAAATGGATCAGCTTTATTGTACCAGTTGGTGATTGGCTGATGTGCTGTCTCCGCCCATCAGGACAACTGTGTCTACACTCCGAACTCTGGACAAGAGGACGCCGATAACGATGGCATCGGAGACCAGTGTGACGAAGACGCAGATGGAGACGGCATCAAAAATGTTGAGGTTAGAGAGAGAGTAATCCAGTTCTTATTGTTTAGAAAATAAACTTTATTTTGATTTCAGTTTGGTTTCACAAGTTTATAAGTAGTTTTAGTTTTATGTTTATTTAGATGAATTGACTAGTTTTAGTTTAGAGTTTTACTCTTAGTTTGTGTTGTTTGTGTTTGATTTCTGTTCTGTTTTGGTTTGTGTTTCATTGCAGTTTTTGTATTTTTATTTCAGTTATTGATATTAGTTTGAGGCTGCAGTCCAGTAAAAGTGCTGATGGGGAAGTCCAGTTCAGAGAGTGATTTACTAACAATAACAATACAAGTTATAAACACCTGTTCATTTCAGTAATGACCGATGCAATCTACCAAGAAACCTATGAACACAAACCTAATGAGGTTCAGGTTCTACATAAACGCACACTGTTACTGTACTTTAAAATCACAACCTTTTCACAAATAAACGTCTGACCACTGAGTCGTCCACATTTGTGAGACGTCACATTTATAGAAGACACTGATGTCTCAATAACACAATCCACAACAAACCTGACCAGTAGATTAATTTATTCTATATGTTGGTAGGAAATTGTTTTTTAATGTCAGTAAAACAGAGGAAACCCTGTGCACCGCCTGTATCGGCTATAGAACCACCGGCCTCTATATTAACTCTGGACCCGTGTCCTTCAGGATAACTGTCGTCTGGTTCCAAACAAAGACCAGCAGAACTCGGACAGCGACTCGTTTGGAGACGCCTGTGATAACTGTCCCAACGTCCCCAACAGCGACCAGAAGGACACCGACAGCAACGGGCAGGGAGATGCCTGCGACCAGGACATCGACGGAGACGGTAGGACAGAGACAAATCCACAGAGTGTGTGCAGCTTCCAGAGGTCAGACCTTCACATGTGACTGGTTTTATGTGCAGGTATCCCGAACGTTCTGGATAACTGTCCGAAGGTTCCCAACCCGATGCAGACGGACCGAGACAGAGACGGAGTGGGAGACGCCTGCGACAGCTGTCCTGAACTCAGCAACCCCATGCAGGTACACGGTCACCTTCTCAGAAAACCATCTGATGAGATTTTTGATGGAATGTCTAGAATCTGCCTGTATAGAAATTAATGCAATATTGTTATGCTTTTAGCATAAAACAATAGTGCTAGTAAAAATATTAAAAATATTATATATCTTGGCTGTCCTCGGAACGCCTCGGTGTCCCCCCGGAGGAGGTGCTGAACCTGGGATACGGCCTGGACCTGGACTCGGATGAGTAAGAGGAAGAAAACAGATGGATGGATAAAGTAATGTCCACATACTGTCTCGTCTCTTTCAGACTGACATCGATAACGACCTGGTGGGAGACGTTTGTGACACCAACCAGGACACGTATGTACAGATTAAAAACACACACAGGACACACAAGTACTGCACATGTAGACACACTGATGACCTCTGACCTCTGTGTAGGGATGGAGACGGCCTGCAAGACAGCAGAGACAACTGTCCCGACATCCCCAACAGCTCTCAGCTGGACTCGGACAACGACGGCCTCGGAGACGACTGCGACCACGATGACGACAACGACGGCGTCCTTGATGACCATGATAACTGCAGACTCATCGTCAACCCCAACCAGAAGGACTCCGACAGTAAGAACTCCCACAAGTCCCTGCTGATCTTTTGACTCATTTTACAAAATGTTCTTACAAAGTTCCAACCTTTCCGTATGAATTATTTCTTAAAGCTAGTTTAGTTTGTATCTTTAGATTAGTTTTCATTTAGTGTTTATTCGTTTCAGTGTTATGACAGAAAATGACCACAACAGTGTATTAGGAACAATTTAGGTACAAAAAATTACAAATTTACTAAAAAAACATCACAATTTCTGAGATTAAAGTCCTATATTTATTAGAAGAACAATTTGAGATTGAAGTGGTAAATTTACAAGAAAAAACTGACACGTTTGTGAGGCAAAAACAAAATTATTCTCTGAGATTATAAAGTCATAAATTTACAAGAAAAAGATTCAAGATATTTATTGTCATATATACAGTAAAAATACAATGGTTGCAGCATATAATGAAATTCTTCCTTCTCAGTGTCCCCTCAAGCAAAAACAAAGAGATAATGTCTGAGATTAACGTGACAAATGTACAAGAAATATAACCTAGTTTACCTAGTCACTTCTCATACCTTGATTTTTTCCTCTAGAGATTTGACCTCCTTCCACTATGAGAGTCTGTCTCATATCATATCATATTCAAAGTCATTTCAGAGTTTTCTCCTGTCGTTCTCCTCCGTGAAGCCAAACGTTGATGGATTGGATGGACTGCTGTGAAACTGAAGATAGATATCCACCAAACACTTGGTTTATGTCTGAAATAAATGGACAAAGATTCAAACTAGTCTTTTTTCTATAGAGTTTATTGTAGTTTTGTTAACACACAATACAGTTTCGGTTATTTTTTTGTAAATCCTCATTTTATTTTTATTCCAGTTAATGGAAATGTTTGTTCTCACCCAGTTTTCATTATTTCTGTCGTTTTTGTTGTGGATAATAACCTGTTTCTCTGTCTCAGTGAACGGTGTCGGCGACGTCTGTGAAAACGACTTCGATAACGACGCGGTGATGGATTTGTTTGACGTTTGTCCGGAGAGCGCTGAGGTCACTCTGACGGACTTCAGAGCCTATCAGACGGTGATCCTCGACCCCGAGGGCGACGCCCAGATCGACCCAAACTGGGTGGTCCTGAACCAGGTGACCTTTGACCCCTGCTCAAGTGATACGGGGGCTCTGATGAGGACTGTACAGCTGACACCCGTCACGGGGTCTATTTGAAGCCTTCTGTTTATAGTACAACAGAAATTAAAATACAAAAAGTGTACTGACTGTTTGTTTATTGACAGGAAACATGTGCAACATCTTCAAATCTCTCTGAAAGATATTTAAACCATCACAGGTGTTCAGCTTTCCTGTGGAATAAAACAAATACACATTTATAAAATAGAAGCTAAATATGCACAACATTATTATTATTACTTCATTACACTTTACCACAGTGTGTCTACAACTGAGTGAGATTTGAAAACTTGTCATATTGCGTTTTTCTTGACTAACCTTCAAATGTAATCAGGTTTGTGATGTTGAAATATTCCACATTTCAAAACTTAAAGTTACTGTCTTTTTCATGAACACCTGGTGGAACTGAGACCAGTGAACATGTGTGTGTCTTCCATGGTCTGATTAGACTTTACAGAGAGTGCAGATCAATATCAGCTGTTAACAAGTGGTGGGTAATGAACTGGAGCAGTTTTAATAACTGAGACCCAGGCTTTGGAATAAACACTCTTGTTGTGTCTCAGGGGATGGAGATCGTCCAGACCATGAACAGCGACCCAGGTCTCGCTGTGGGTGAGTGTCTATATTTTAAATGTTGTTAACTTCAACAGACCAGACCAACCCAGTCCTCAGTGTGGACGCTGTGTGTGTCTGCAGGCTACACAGCGTTTAACGGCGTTGACTTTGAGGGAACATTCCACGTCAACACTGTCACCGACGACGACTACGCTGGCTTCATCTTCGGCTACCAGGATTCATCCAGTTTCTACGTAGTGATGTGGAAACAGACGGAGCAGACATACTGGCAGAGTCTGCCCTTCAGAGCCACGGCCCAGCCCGCCCTGCAGCTCAAAGTAATCTACTGATATCTACTGTAATATACTGTAATCCACTAATATCTACTATAATCTACTGTAGTCTACTGTAATCTATCAGAGCCACAGCACACCCTGCAAGTCAGGTAATGTACTCTAATCCACTCTACTGGGTTTCCACAGATGATGTCAATTTCTTTCACTTCTGTTCTTACCTTTCACAGTAAAAGCTCTAAACACATACACTGTGACTGAACGTAGTCACTCAAAGCATTTCTCTAAGAGGAAACTCAACAAAATAACTTTGTTTGATTCACATCATATTTAGTGACATATGTTCACGTTTTGTCATTTCGTTCTAAACTAAATTAAACCCCCTAGGGGGGGCGCAGTGCCATTGCAAGGGGGGCGCGGTATGGATGAATGAATGTATGAATGCTTTACGTCTAGGTGGGGGCTCCTTTTAGTTTAAATTTTATTGTAAACTAAAGGGAACTACTGCATTAATGTTAATTCAGTAAAGAGGATACGATTCCACTGACAGATAATCAAATGAAACTTTGAACATCATTGGAAACATTTGATACAATGTACATTCACAAGTCAACTTAATCTAGAACAGACCTGGTCGTTTTTTTGAAAAGTTTACAATAATATGAATTTTAAGGCCTTAAAGCCTGGGCTGCAGCAACAAGGATTATTTTTTAAACCCAATTAAATCATCATTTAACTTTCAATAATGTTGCATCAAACTTTAAAACAAAATGAAGAAACATTTCATTTAAACCTAAATTTAGTATTTTTACTCTAAACCTACATTAAATTTAATTCTGTTGCACCAAAACATTGACCTCTAATTTAAAATGTGATCCAGTATTTACTTACACTTGAGTAGGTTTAACTTTTAAACTGACTGAGTTAAAGGACGTACACATCTGTGTTCATCCTGCAGGCGGTGAAGTCTGTGACGGGTCCCGGGGAGTTTCTGAGGAACGCCCTGTGGCACACTGGAGACACACCTGGAGAGGTCAAGCTGCTATGGAAAGACCCCCGAAACCTGGGCTGGAAGGACAAAACCTCGTACCGTTGGCAGCTCAGCCACCGGCCACAGGTGGGCTACATCAGGTAAGACTTGACTTGAGGGGAGGGGGAGGGGCCTAAAGGTGTGCAACATCAGGTGAGACCACACCTGAAGGGGAAGTTATTAGTCTAAACTAGTATTATCTTTATAATACTACAGTTTTAGTAGTATTCTGTGTATAGTACTATAGTTTCTGTAGTATTATCTGTATAATACTGCAGTATTCCATAGTATTGTGTAGTATTCTGTGTACTACAGTAGTATTACTGTAGTATTCCCTGTACTAGAGTAGTATTACTGTAGTATTCTGTGTTCTAGAGTAGTATTACTGTAGTATTCCGTGTTCTACAGTAGTATTACTGTAGTATTCCGTGTTCTACAGTAGTATTACTGTAGTATTCTGTGTACTACAGTTGCGTTGGCGGCTGCAGCTGTCTCTCCTGCTCTCGTCTGCTGTTCTTTTCTCTTTACTGCATTCTTTCCCTCTCTAACTTCTTTGTGGCCCCTGGGCCCCCCAGTACTCTATTGTACTGGTCGCCATGGCAACCAAAGCCCTGGCAAGAATCCGCCTCGGCAACCGTTGATATGCAGATGAGACGGAGAGGCAGAGAGGAGCAGAGCTGAGCCGATCTGTGTGTTCTGATGGTGGAACCGCAGCGATCACTATCGTGATCGATCAATAATCAGCTGATCAGTTTGATTAACTGTTGGAGTTTGTTGTTACACAGAGGAGACAATGAAGGTGCAGTTTTTTAATCTTTATTTTGACTTCAGTTTGTGAACAGACTGGTGGGGTTTAAAGGGTCAGTTTGTGTGTTTTACACAGATTAAAAAGTCTGGACTCACATTCTTCAGTCGAGAAAGAGCAGAAAAGAAATGAGGAGGAGGACGAAGGGTTTTGTACAGAGTCTATTCAAACTGCTCTCTCTCTCTCCACTATATTGTTTCAAAGCTGCTCTGTCACAGTCCTTCATGTTCACATCGTTCACATCACTGATGTGAATGTAAACTTTAACACAAAGCGCATTTTATCTCATGTGAAAACACTTTGTTTCGTTTAGTTGAACTAGATTTAGGGTTTTTACACCTTTAGTCCAGTTCAGTTGAACCCTCGTTCGTTTCCCCCTTGGTGTGGTTCAAATGAATAAATGTTTTTTTCTACTTGTCCACACTCTCACATTGTCTGCAGTGATGCATTTTGGTTCAATTGGATGTTTGGAAACTGAACAAAGTGGAAATGCTCCAAGTTTACAAACTCATCAATGGATTCAGACCAGAGTAAAATGAGCCTGCACTCTACTAAATAATATCAAACACAGGCAGGTCACATTTATTATTTGCTGTATGAACACATTAGGCTACAGAATTATGAAAAGAGACTCTGACCTACCTGTACCTACCTCAGAAATTGACAACAAAACAACTCCTGTGGTTTATTTCATCTACAGTATCTCAAATCAATCAAACTATGCTAAACCAGAGTTTTAATCAGGATATATAAGTCATTGGTCATAAGGTGGAAAAATCATCACAGTTGTGTTTTGTATGTCTTGTAATTGTCCAAATGATTCTACTTTCAAAGACCTAATGGAGCATTGATAGCAGACTGTGGTGAGCACCTCCGACCACAGGAGGCGCCAAATCCAACACACTGACATCTGGGAGCGGTTGCTTTGCAGGTGTTTAACTGTTGGAATGTTTGTTCCCTGACCCGGCGTCTCCAGGTGTTTACCTGGTCTCCAGGTGTTTAACTGTTGGAACGTTTGGTTCCTGACCCGGCGTCTCCAGGTGTTTACCTGGTCTCCAGGTGTTTAACTGTTGGAACGTTTGGTTCCTGACCCGGCGT
>JAPQRN010000009.1:14844040-14854290 GCA_037367275.1 Coranthus polyacanthus
GTTTGGTTCCTGACCCGGCGTCTCCAGGTGTTTACCTGGTGGAGCGTTTGGTTCCTGACCCGGCGTCTCCAGGTGTTTACCTGGTGGAGCGTTTGGTTCCTGACCCAGCGTCTCCAGGTGTTTAACTGTTGGAACGTTTGGTTCCTGACCCGGCTTCTCCAGGTGTTTACCTGGTGGAGCGTTTGGTTCCTGACCTGGCGTGTTCCTTCTGTTTGTGTTGTCAGGATGAAGCTGTTCGAGGGGACCGACCTCGTGGCTGACTCCGGCGTCGTGATCGACACCATGATGAGAGGCGGTCGACTCGGCGTCTTCTGCTTCTCTCAGGAAAACATCATCTGGTCCAACCTGCGTTACCGATGTAACGGTACGACCTCTGACACTCACGGAAAACTGGGTCACACTTTATTTTGGATATTATTTTAGTGTCTTTGTGACATTTCAACAGCTTATGTTCAGTATTTAATATATAATTTAAAACTGAAGTTTGTAAAATGTATTTCAATGTCTGCTCATTTTTGGAGAATAAAAACGTCTTGTCTTCTCTTGATGAATCTCAAATAATAGGCTGTTGAAGTGTCATGTTTTGTTGTTGTTTTGTTTTTTTGTTGTTTCATGTCTGTTTGTTTTTCAGACACGGTGCCTGAAGACTTCCAGTCTCATCGTAAACAAGTCCTGATGCACATTCAGGTCTGAGCTGAAGGACTGTATCTGTATATACACAAACAAACACAGCTGAGCTCCTCTGAATCCATTTAACTGTAGTTTGAGTGTTTGGTGTGAACGTTTGTGTGTGTTTGTGTGTGTGTTGTTTAGTTCAGTTTAACCAAAGAACAAACATGAAACCTTTAACAGCTGAACTAAAAGCTGCAAGCTGATTGGCTAACGTTACGATGGGAGGTGAAAACAGCAGATTGTGCCTTTTTTAAATATTTCTGTACATATCTTTGTTGAAATAAACTCACACATGACTTTTTAACCTGGCTTTAAGGCGTCCTTCTTCTTCAACTTGTACTAGTATTATACAGACTTTAATTTCATAGTTGGTTTTATTGTTTTCTTCATTTAAGGACAGAGTTTATTAGAGTGTTTTATTGTATTGTATGTTGTCATGTTTGTCTGTGTTGTTTGTAAAATGTGTGTTCCACCAGCAGGGGGAAGCGTCTCTCAGTAGGAGGACATGTCTTATATCGGGTTCAGACCCTATGACGATCTTTCGCAAACCAAACCAACCAAAATGATGTAAAAGATGAAAACAAGACGAAGTCAAAACAAGGCGATAAAAACTTAAGCAAGATAAAACCAACATAAAAGATTTAGTTTCAGTGCCATAAACATGGTTTCACGTTTCAGTTTTCAGTATTTATTAAGGACGTTGTTCTGGATTTAATGTCATCACCTTCATGTAAGTATCTGTCTCTGTATTATTTTGTTTCATATGATTGTTTACTTATTATTTCTTTTCTTATTGTTTCCATTTATACAGTTTCATTTCTTTATCTTCATTATTTTTTATATCTTGTAGGTTTTGACATTTTCTCATCATGTTTTGGCTTAGAAATATAAATCAAACTGTTTGTTTGTTTGTTCACCTCTCTTCGCTCCAGCGGCGTCTCCCTCCTCCTCCTCCTCCTCAGAGTCTAGGGGTCATGAGGCCGTGACCCCTGGGCCGGGGAGGCCGGGACGAGTGCAATATTGGAGAGAGACATGACAACAATGCACCGCATCCCGGACCTGCCCGCCCCCGGGAGGAAACTCACCTGACACACCTGAAACACATGCAGAGGGGCGGAGTCAGCGCCGTAACCACAGGTATCTCTTTAAACACCTGCTGTTCTGTTCACACTTTCATTGTTCAAGTGTTGGTTCAGTTAAATTTATGAGTTTATCTTCATCAAAACAAACATAAATACAGCAAAACAGCAATAAAACAATATGTAAAAAAGATCATCTCTATATTTAAACTTAATCTGCAGCTTCTCACACGTATGATCAAAATGATCCAGATGATTGAAACCATCACTGTCTGAAGGTCATCATATCCTGACGTCCATGTGTTTTATAATAACATGATAACACGATGGAAAAATAAAACTCAAGCTAACACTAGTTATGACTCAAACTCAAACCAGACTCAAAGACTCCGTATGTGGAGCTAATTTCCTGACAAAACATAACAAACAAAACATATTTCACAAATGTACTGATTCATCAACAAACACCAACTGAAAGGAAAACATGATTAGATCCTTTTAAAGCCTGAAAATAAACCTAAAGGTGTCGAAACAAACTAAAAACAAGTCATTTCATCTGAATCAAACTAAACTGAAATGAGAAAAACAAACTGAAAGACTCAGTAAAAATAAAAACTAAGGAGCTTTTCTAAACTATAAAAATTCACCTGGTTTTGTCAAATAAAATTCATAAAAATAATCAAAGAGATAAACTTGGTGTAATTTTCAGGTTTGTTTGTAAAGAAAACACTTGAATTTATGACATTTATCACCACTTAGTTCTGCAGCTGCTAACATGTAAATAAATGAACGTATTTTATTTTATTATAATTTTAAGTTTTATTGATTAACTTATCATTTCACCCGTTAAATCATAAAAACTGACCCAAACGTCAGAAAAACATTTTACTTCAAACAGAAGTCGATTAGTTTTTAAATCTCTTTAACATGACTCAGTGTGAACAGATTCTCTGATTGTGATGATAAACGATCATTGAAACACTTTGACTTAATCTGTAAAAATGACCTTGTGTTTGCTGTGAAATATTAAAACTCGTATCGTGCAATGGAGGATTTGGACGAGGCTGAAGGAAGAAACAATATCACAAGAATAAAGAAAAACAAAATCATAACATTTTGAGAAAACCCTTGTTCTGCTCCTGGTTCGTGAATGTGTTGATCGCCTGAAAGAAGATTATTCTGATGGAACAGATTGAGTTTTAAAGTAAATAAATAAACTTTATTTCTAAAACACGTTTCCAGTCCACAGTTAAAAGCTTCTGTACAAAGTAAAGAGTAAAAGGTAAAATAGAAGTTAAAAACAAAAACAAACATCTAAAGACAATGAAAATGGTAAAACTGTAAATGTAAATACACTTACGTCACATTATGATTTATACCTAATTTTTATTTGACTGAAAAGTTTCATCTGTTGGAAAAATATACACATGTAACAAAAACAAATGAAACTATTATCTATTTCAAGGAGTTTGAATAATTTTGGACAGTTTTAGTAAAAACATGTAAGTAGTTCAACATTTTCATTAACGTTGATTTATTGATTAATTCATAATTTTCTTCATTAAATAGTAAAAATACATAAACAGTCCAAGCATCAGATTCGACAAAGACGAACATTTTACTTCAACAAACAGATCATTTAAATAAACCTCATGTGAACAGATTTATTGAATCTGTAGAAACTGATGTTGTGTTTGTTCTGAAATATTAAACTTTTACAGATGTTCCTGTTTGTCAACTTTGATAGAAACAGAGTTTTAGTTTGAATAAAGACAGAAGGCAGATGAACTCACCGGCGCTGCTGCTGCTCTGTGTTCTGGTCTGTTCTGGTCTCTGTTCTGGTCTGTGTTCTGGTCTCAGTGGTCCGGCTCCCCCAACCCACCCCCCCACCCCCGACCAACACAAAGGCTGAGATCTGCTCAGCGAGGCGTAGAGGGGCCCCGGTCCACACTTAAAGGGCTAACGCCTCCTGAAGCACGGACCCACAAAACACAGCAAGAAAACGGAGATGAAAACTAAAACCAGCAGAAAGAAAACTGTGACGTTAAAGGAAAAACTGAGACTAAAACTAAAACCAGCAGAAAGAAAAACTGTGACGTTAAAGTAAAAACTGAGACTAAAACTAAAACCAGCACAAAGAAAAACTGTGACGTTAAAGTAAAAACTGAGACTAAAACTAAAACCAGCAGAAAGAAAAACTGTGATGTTAAAGTAAAAACTGAGACTAAAACTAAAACCAGCAGAAAGAAAAAAAGTCCTAATATTCCAGGAATAAAGTCTCAATATTAGTAAGAGTAAAAAATTGAGGAAAAAATGCGAATGCAAATACAGTTGTAATATTTCCATTTAAAGTCATAGTAGTTGATAGTCGTTGAATTGTTTTTAATATTTTCAGAATAAAGTCATAATATTTTGTGAAAAAAGTTGTAATATCTCAGGAAGAAAAAAAATCATTCCAAGATTAAAATAATATTTTTTGTGAAAAAAAAGGCATCAGGATCACATGACCAGCTGTCAGGACATTGATCACGTGACCAGTGTCAGGATCATGTGACCAGGCGTCAGAACATTGATCACATGACCAGCGTCAGGATCACATGACCAGGTGTCAGGACATTGATCACGTGACCAGTGTCAGGATCACATGACCAGGCGTCAGGATCACATGACCAGGTGTCAGGACATTGATCACGTGACCAGCGTCAGAATCACGTGGCCAGGTGTCAGGACATTGATCACGTGACCAGGCGTTAGGATCACGTGACCAGGCGTTAGGATCACATGACCAGGCGTTAGGATCACATGACCAGGTGTCAGGATCACGTGGCCAGGCGTCAGGACATTAATCACGTGTTTCAGGTGAACGAGTCTGAGATCAAATAAATCCTTAATAACATGAACTCATCACCATGTGACTGTAAACACATCTGTAGCTTGTTTTCCAGTGTCAATGCTGCCCCCTGCTGACTGTGTGATGATACTACAGCTGATGATGAAGATATATATTTATATATATATATATATGTGTGTATATATATACGTATATATATATACATATGTATATGTATATATATATATACGTATATATATATACAAAAAACTTGAGTATTCTCAGGGATTAATGTCATAAATTAACGGTTTAATTATGAACCAGTTCAATGTTTATTCATAAATCACACAAACTGATCTGAGGTCAGGGAATCTGCTGTAAAATCCACTCAGTGACAGAGGATACGAATAGAAACAGACAAAAATAAACCACACTCCGTGTGTGTGTGTGTTTTCAGTGTGTGTTTGTGTCAGTTGTCACAGCAGCTGTTGGTTGTTGGTGATTTATTTAGAAACACTGAAGCTCCCAGTCGGCTGTGAACGTACCACGAGGCCCGGACTGGGACCAGGACCAGACCCAGACCAGGACAGGACACAGCTCCAGAGTCTGGGTCCGGGTCCAGGACCTGCAGATCCAGCAGACTGAGGACAGAGTCTTTGAGGAGCAGCAGGTATTTGAGTTTTCTTTTGTTATTAATATAAATCTGTTCATATCAGTTCAGTTTGTAAATGTTCATGACTTTTTATTTCTATTCAGTTCAGTTTGAGTTAGTTTTACAAGCAATTACTTAGTTTAATTTTGAGTTTTATTTAGATGAATTGACCAGTTTTAGTTAAGTTTTTATTTAGTTTTTGTCTAAATTTGAGTTTTTGAGGTAAATAATTCATGAATAAAATATCTTCACATTATAACAACGTATTTTAATTTTATAACAAGATGATTTCATGTTAAAACTCTCTACTATGTGTAATGTGAAACATTTCAAAATTAAAGATTTTCAGGTGATAACAGTATTATATCATCTTGTTCTCTACGTTCTGTTATAATATGACAGTGATCCATTTAAAACAAAAATATACAGAGATTGTAAAAGTCTATAAATACAGTTCCTTATACATAATAATATACGACTTCAGAAGGAAGCAGTTTACAGTTTATTTGTAAACTACTGTGTCCATTTAATGATACAACTATGTTAGGAAGTTTAATTTATCTTTAAATATTCAGCAAGTTGAACGTCAGACACAACAAACCAAACTTCAGGCAGAATTTTGTGTTTACACCATCTGTCATTATACGCATATACATATATTAAGGGTCTGTGTCCAAGTGCATTGTGAGAAATGTAGGTTTTGTTGTTTTTGTCTGTTGTTCCTGTTCTGAAGATCAGATCACAGTTTCAAGTCTCAATATTCCTTAAAATGACTAAATCTGAGTGTGATTTTTATGAGGTGGCGACTATAAGGATGCGGTTTTAAATGATAAACATCCACTGACATCATATGACTGGCATTAAGCGTCTCATCAGTTTATTCAACCTGTCCTACAGCTGTTTGACCACTTTACATTAGACATTACATTACATCTGATCTATGAGACATTACAGCTGCGAAGTAAGAGTCGATAGATAATCAACTGAAAAACTAAAATAACTGTCACTGAGAGAACATTCAAGACTATTTATAAAACTCTAACAACAGTTGAATGTTGTTAAGAGACTTTTAAAACATGGTTTTCTTCAGATTTTCTATGATAAATAATGCAACCGCTGGGAGAGTAACATACACGCTATAATATGAAATGTAAATTCATTTTCATAACTAAAATGGAAGATGAGTGTCCAAAAGCGTGTGTAAAAAATGATGTAAAAGACAAAAGTAACGTAAAAAAACCACAACAAGACAAAAACAAAACAAAAAAGTAACAAGACACAAAACGAGCTGAAATCGTTTGGGAACTACTGGTTTAGACTGAAGACACATTATTTATATTTATGAGAGAAACATGTAAAAAAAAAAAAAAAGGCTTTTATTTAAAGAAAATTAATATTTGAAAATACACAAAAAGTGTTTGTAACACAAAAGGTAACACTAAGTGGAAAATTGTTTTGTTTATTGTTTCGTTATCATTATTATTATTATTATTATAGTTATTGTTAGTAGTAGTATTGTTATTAGTGTGTGTGTGTGTGTGTGGACAACTGGTGTTTAAATATAACACACACACCTGTCAGAGGTCAGCTGACTGTTAGTCATCTTAAAGGGACAGTTCAACAGAAATAATCACTCATAGAAACGTCTGGTTGATGATGTCAATTACCTGGACCAATGAATGACAAGCGCTACAGTTAGCCCTGCCCCCTGCCGCTGTTTGTTCTGCAGACAAACAGACGAGAGTCCAGATTTCAACATCAGACAGAGATGTGAACACTGAGCTGCTCAAATGATCAATATGACTGATTATTAGTTATGAACAACCGCAGGTAGGCCTTCAACTAACTATCACCTACTGATTAGTAAAGATCAATAATCCAGACAAATGACTCTTTAAACTGATTTAATCTGATGTGAAAAACAAACAGCAGCAAATGTAAAGAAACCAATCTGTTCTTCTGCTAATCAATGAACTGATCGATTGACTGATCAATGTACAGATGTGTTTTTCCATTTGTTTTTTACTTGAGCTTTTATTTTCCATATTTTAACACAAATATCTGTACTTTCTCCTCCTTGCATTTTCAAAACAGGCTTTAGTTTTAATACGTCTGAGTTGAATTATCCATTATTTTTATTTTACATCGTGTCTTCGCATCGACACTGATTTCAACCTAAATGGATGAAAGAATAACCAGTGTTTTCTCTACAAAAGTATGTGGAGAGCATCACAACTAACTGGATTTTGTTGATTATCTGCTCTAATTTGTATTAATATATGTTCACAGATATGGTAATAATAATAATGGTCCAAAATGGTATGAAATTCTGTATATTTTTTATAGAAAAATGTAACATTTTTTGCAGGAGGATTTCCAAACCCTACACCCAAGTCTTACACAAATTTAGGGAAAATACTGGATCCCAGACAACACCTACTGTAAAACCAAGAGAAAACCCAACAACACGTAGAAAAGACGATCAGTAGGTGAATATCACACACCACAAACAGAGCAAGATGAAAACAATGTAAAAGATGAAAATGTCACTTTCTCACAATTGTCACTTTTACTACAGTTAAGAATCATTTCTACTTTCACCACAGTGTGTTTTTACACTGTATCTGTTCTTCTACTGGAGGAAACTATGTGTATCCATACAAACTCAGTTAACAATCTGTAAATATATGCTAAGTATCTGGAGACGGGAAACATTTTGAAAGTGATATTTATCAAGCACAAATAGATTTAAAACACAAGTCTAACAGGTGAATCTGATGGACCAGAGAAGGATGAAGCTGATCTGAGATGATGATGATGATGATGATGATGATGATGATTGTGCCTCCGTCCAACAGGAATAAGATGTGTCGACTCATCACTGATGATCACAGTCAATAATTATCAACAGATCTGATTCAGAGGAATCACTGAGACACACAGAGCTGACTGGAAACAGACACACTGACCTGAAATCAGATCTACACACTGGTCTCTAACAGCGCCCCCTGTAGGCTCCGACTCCACCACACGTCAGACCTGGTTCAGGTCTGACCTAACGGACCTCATGACTTTCCCATCAGCCTCAGCGTCTGACTGGTGCTTCAGGGGTTCGTCCTTGTGATGGAGCCTCGGGCTGCCATCACGCCGCGCACAGTGTTACCATGGAAACGCTGCCTCCCCCTGGCTCTGCTGCTGGTCCAGCTGAGCTTCACTGGAGGTAAACACAGTGACGTTACCAGACACAGGCTTAATATTAGAATATTAGGACAGAATCAGAGACACCTCTGAACCGTATGAAGCTCTGGAAGGGTTAGTTTGAGTCCCAAGACCCAAAAAAAACATATATTTATATAGTTATATTTAAGGTGATCTGGTTTTTGTCTTTTTTTGTTACTATTCTAACCCTGTTTTTTTCATCTGCTGTTTCTTCTACAGTTGGAGCATCCTGTCGTATCCTGAGGTGTAACTCTGACTTTGTGGCTGCGACCCTTGACCTCGGCAGCAGCAGTAGCACCGGAGCGGCGTCTCTCAGCAGGGAGGCTGTGAACGCTGGTTACTGCAGCGCCCTTCGTTCTTACGCCATGTGCACCAGGCGGATGGCGCGGGCCTGTCGCGGCGACCTGGCCTACCACTCGGCCGTTCAGGGCATTGAGGACCTGCTGATCCAGCACCGCTGTCCAAGGGCGGGACCTACCGCTCAGCCCCGCCCTCTGCCACAGGGTACGCTGTCAGGTGACTCCTGCCTCTACGAGAAGGGTTTCATAGGCCGAGAGGGCCACGACCCGGAGTACCTACACTGCGGCGTGTTTGGAGACCCACATGTCCGAACCTTCAGCCACGACTTCCAGACATGTGGTGTGAAGGGGGCGTGGCCTCTGATCGACAATGAGTACCTGTACATACAGGCCACCAGCTCATCCACAGGACCTGGGTCCAATGGTACGGTGCTCAGCAAGGTGAGTGACGGACAGGTGTCAGAGAGGAGACAGGCGAACAGATTAAAACCACTGTACAGACAGGTGAAGCCCCACGCCCTCCACTGAGCCCCACCCCCTACACTGAACCCCATGAGACCGTACTAAGGAAAAATAATACATACAATAAAATATTTTTCGGCTCCCCCCCCCCCCCCCCTTTTGGCTCTTGGGATGTGGAACATCACCTCACTGGGGGGGGAGGAGCTTGAGCTTGTGTGGGAGGTTGAGAGGTACCATCTAGATATAGTCGGGCTCACCTCCACACACAGCCTGGGCTCTGGAACCCAGCTCCTCGAGATGGGCTGGACCCTCCACTTTTCTGGAGTTGCCCGCGGAGAGAGGCGGCGGGCTGGTGTGGCTTTGCTTACAGCCCCTAACATCAGCCGTCATGTGTTGGAGGTTACCCCGGTGAACGAGAGGGTCGCGTCCCTGCACCTTCGGGTCAGGGACAGGTCTCTCACTGTTGTCTCGGCCTATGGCCTGAGCGGCAGTGTGAAGTACCCGGCCTTCTTGGAGTCCCTGGGAGGGGTGCTGGATAATGCTCCGACTGGGGACTCCAACGTCTGGCGGAGCCTTCTGTCAGCGCGGCTTTCAACTCCCACTTCCGGGAGAGCTTCCCTCAGGAAGTCATCTTCCTCGTGGCATCCTGTGGGGGGTGCTCCAGGAGTATGGGGTCCGGGGCCCTTTGCTAAGGGCAGTCCGGTCCCTGTACGACCGGAGCAGGAGTCTGGTTCGTATTGCCTGCAATAAGTCAGACCTGTTCCCAGTGCACATTGGACTCCAACAGGGCTGCCCTTTGTCAGCGGTTCTGTTCATAATTTTTATGGACAGAATTTCTAGGCGCAGCCAGGGGCCGGAGGGGGTCCAGACCACAGGATCTCGTCTGTGCTTTTTCATTTCAATTCAATTTTATTTATATAGCCCAATATCACAAATCAAGATTTGCCTCAAAGGGCTTTACAGACCCTCGGTTCGAGTGAGGAAAAACTGCCCAAAAAACCCATCTGGGAAAAATGGTAGAAACCTCAGGAAGAGCC
>JAPQRN010000009.1:14854390-14886479 GCA_037367275.1 Coranthus polyacanthus
CACATTTAATTGTCTTGTTTTTATTCTCAGCCAGAGCAATAGTACTAATTCTAATCAGATTATTATCTGTAACTCCTGTTTTTGTTGTTTGATTTATATATTTTAGCGGGACAGGGAGCAGACACAGTCTCTGAACTGTGTGGGTGACAGCTTTAGTGAAGCAGCAGAGAGGTGTGTAAGACTGCAACTCTGCATCCTGGTCTGAACTCTGAGTTGTCAATTTGAGTCACTAATAAATACAGCCATGTTTCTAGATAGGAGAGCAGCACCATCAAAGGTGGGATGGATGCCATCTCTCCTAATGAGACCAGGCTTTCCCCAAAAAGATTTCCAATTGTCAATGAAGCCCACGTCGTTTTCTGGACACCACTTAGACAGCCAGCGGTTGAAGGATGACATGCGGCTAAACATGTCATCACTGGTCGATTTGGTAGGGGTCCTGAGAAAATTACAGAGTCCGACATTGTTTTAGCAAAGCTACACACCATGTGGAATCGGATGATGTGGTCCTGATGGCTTCATCGAACCTGGACCTTCAGCGTGCATTGTGGTGGTTTGCAGCCGAGTGTGAAGCGGCAGGGTGAGGATTAGCACCTCCAAATCCGAGGCCATGGTTCTCGACCGGAAAAAGGTGGCCTGCCCTCTCCGGGTTGGTGGAGAGGTCCTGCCTCAAGTGGAGGAGTTTAAATATTTCGGCATCTTGTTCATGAGTTAGGGGAGGACAGATCGGGAGATTGACAGGTGGATTGGTGCAGCGTCTGCAGTCATGCGGTTGCTGTATCGGTCCGTCGTGGTGAAGGGGGAGCTAAGCCGGAAGGCGAGGCTCTCAATTTACTGGTCAATCTACGTTCCTACTCTCAACTATGGTCATGAGCTTTGGGTCATGACCGAAAGAACGAGATTCCAGATACAAGCGGCCGAAATGAGTTTCCTCCGCAGGGTGGCTGGGCGCACCCTATGAGATAGAGCCGCTACTTCTCCACATCGAGAGGAAACCGTTGAGATGGCTTGGACATCTGTTCTGGATGCCCAAGGGACGCCTCCCTCAGGAGGTGTTCCGGGCATGTCCCACTGGGAGGAGGCCTCGGGGTAGACCTAGGACACACTGGAGGGACTATGTCTCTCGGCGCCTCGGGGTCCCACCGGATGAGCTTGAGGAGGTGTCTGGGGTGAGGGAAGTCTGGACCTCCCCGCTTAGACTGCTGCCCCTGCGTCCTGGCCCTGGATAAGTGGTAGTTAATGAATGGATGGATGTATGGATCCTGTTTGAATTATGCCATCAGTTACACTCTATAGAAAAATCTATAATGATGTTTATAGAATGTTACTGATCATTGGTCCTCTGTCTCTGCACAGATCACCATCATCTTTAAGAGCTGGCGTCACTGTATTGATCAGCAGCTCTATCAGGCAGAGCTGGATAACGTACCGGCGGCGTTCGCGGATGGCTCGGTGTGGAGTGGGGAGCGTCGTGGTCAACATGTCCTGACGGTGCGTACGCAGAGCGCCGGTCGTCACGCGGAGATCCGTGCTGCTCACATCGGGACACTGCTGGTGGTTCGTCAGAGCGGCCGCTCGCTCAGCCTTGCCGTGCGGTCGCCACGCGCCATAGTCGAAGCCTTCACCCCCGAGCAGGACCTGCAGCTGTGTGTGTGGGGATGCCCTGCCTCCCAGAGGCTTGACAGGCTCCGCCCACCACTCGCCTCCTCCTCGGCAGCAGCTGTGGCTCAGGCCCACTGCGCCACGCTGCTTCCTGTCCAGGATGTCTACTACCAGGCCTGTGTGTTCGACCTTCTGACCACCAGAGACCTGAATGCCAGTGCCGCCGCTGTGGCCGCGCAGCAGGACGCCTGCACCATGATCCCCGACCCCGGATCAGTCCACCTGCTGCCAGTCGCCTCCGCCCAGCCACGCCCACTCAGACCGGACCTACTGCTGCTGCTGCTCGGCATTCTGGGAACTTCAACAAGTCCGTGTTGATACAACACACTGTCCCAGTCACAGTCCCCGACCTGAACCCTGATCACTAAATCCTCACAGACTTTACTGGCTCGGCTGCCCAATGTTAACGGAATAAAACAGAATAAAAAGAACAGGACAGGACTTTGATATATGTCACATGATGTTACATTGATGCCGCAAACACATGAGCGATGAAGACCTGACATTAACTTTATTAACCCCATCGGGATAATTCAATTGACAGGAGTTGAGGAAACATTAACAACATGACTCATCCTTTCCTCTGAGCTTTCATTCTAAACACATCAGTTAAATATGACGTGTGAAACAGCTGCATCATCTCTTATTTAGTTACAGTTACTTTTGTATTTTATGATCTGTCAGATGAGTGTTCATGTAAATTTACGATTAACATTTAATTCACTTCACAACATGGCAGAATATGTCAGTAGGCGATGCAGGGATGTCATACAGCATTTGATCATTTTAAACCACTAATACAACTTCTGAATGAGGAGAACTTTCACTTTTAAAGTCCTGTATGATGTCTTTAAAGGCCTCCTCGCTCCTTGATGCGCATTTTAGGAACTGAAACATAATTTAAGATGATGTTCTGAGATTTCGGGGAAAATGAGAGCTACTGATGTTTCATATTAGTAATATTTATTCATGTTCAGCTGATCTCAAACCAGCTGAATAAGCTTCTTTCATGCCAACATTTACAAAATCTTGATATTGAACAGTGTCACATATCACATATGGATAACACATATCCAGTTTATTCTGAAAGGTTGTGTGTGTGTTTATATTTTAACAGAGCTCAGATTATGATAAACCTTCAGAATCTGCCTGAGAATCCGTCTGTTTTTCAGTTTTCTTCAGTCTCTCATGAATCCAGTGATCATCGTCTGAACGTCCATGTTTACAGAGCAAACAGGAGCTGATGACACACATTTAACTGTGATAGCGAATCAGAAGGCAGACAGGAGTTTCACAGACAAATGAGTCCTAATCCAAGACTAAAACAGCATTTTAAACCAAATTAACAGAAATCCACTACTTTCTCAGTCAGGGTTTGAAGTAGTCCTAGACTTGGTTTGGTCCTGAATCTACTATTTCCTGAAGGAAGATGAGGGCCACTGCAGGACTAAACTGAGACTTAGATTAAACTCCCCAAGAGGCAGGTTTAACTTCAGATTCACGTCATTTCTCAACCAGACCTACTTCTAGTGAAAGCAGTATCTCAGAAACACGCTGAGGAATTTTTTTCTAATTTGACACAAATGTTCATTTGGACCCAAAGGATGAACTGATCATATTTTTGTGTCAAAGGTTAAAGATGTTTTCATTTCATTTATGGACATAACTGATAGTAAATGACTCAACTGCATGAACAGATTATGATGCAAGACGAGTGGAGGCATGTGGTTGAATTTACCGTTCTTGTTGAGCTAGAATTCTAGAAGACTAAGACCACTTCCTGGCTTTATTCAAACCCCATCTGGGAAACAGCCTCTATATGCTGAATTGATGCCATTTTCACACGAGTCAAATCTAAACACACCAACATGAAACATGAATGTTTGATATATGCTTAAAAAAGAGGGAAAAAAACCCTCCTGTATCTGCAGATCCTGTCTGTGAATCTTCAGTCTCACATGAATCCAGTGATAGTTACATGATGATAACTGATCCATATGTCAACAAATCAAACATTCAGTCTCTAGTCTTTCATAGTGGTGTCATTCCTGTACCTGCGCTCTGTGAAAATGTGTTTTATTTTACACAGTATCTACAGTTACAGGAGTGGATGTAATTAGTCACCTCATCCCCTCATCCCGGTTGTTTCATCATATAAACCACATAATATGGTTCATCACAGGTGAGCGACTGAGCCACATGCCTATAAAAGACACAACAACATGAACATGATGTGAAAGACAAAAGACATAACATCCTCAGAAAATCACAGACGATGGATCAATGAATGAAATGGAATGGAATTTTTTTTAATACCTTAACAGTGATGTGTTTCTACTAAAACACAATCAAGGTTTTCATGTGTGAGCGTCGGTTGCACATGCTGTTACCTGCCTCAAGTGTGTGTGGGTGTGTGTTTGGATGTCAGTCAAACTTCCAGTGAAATGGAATCTGAAAACGTCGACATCCTGCCTGCTCTTACAGCAGCTACAAATAATCTTTGTGTCATCATCACAGACTCCTATCGACACCAACTTCAACACAAAAACTGCAAAAAAGTCCCACACTTTAATATTTCATTGGACACTTTCATCTTTGATTACGTCACATTCACTGTGGCATCATTTCAGTGAACTTATTCAATGTTCAATGTCACAACATTTATTTCCATCCAGAGCCATTAGTTTTTGTCCCAGCTCTTGTGTTGATAATGGAGATTCTGCAGTTCAGGTCTGGGCTCTTTGTCAATCTGATGCTGATGAATCCTGGCATCGCGCCATCAGGGTTGATGTAAAAGCTGGTCCTTCAGTATATTCAGATTCATTTTATGGGCACATAATGTTGCTGAACCTAGACCTGACCAACCCCAGAACACTGCCCCCACAGGTTGGTACAGTAGGCGCTGAGCATGATGGGTAATGACTTCATCCTCCTCTCGTCTCACCCTGATGCACCCATCACTCTGCAGTAATTATCTAATGAAAGGATCTGAACTATTTACTGAGTTAAATCCAGGCGGAGGTTGGGCAGTATGTGTGTATATGTATATATACTGTATGTTTGTGGAGCACATGTAGCTGTAGATGTCAGTCATATTTAATCTCAGTCAGACTTGCTTTACCTTGTGGGGGATTTTTGCAGTATCTGAGACACCTACGCCTTCCAGTCAATGAATTCAAACATTGGCCTCTGGGCTGTTTCCTATGGACGTAGAGAATATGATTACAAAACAGGCAACAGATGAAGTCACTTAGAAAACCTTGTCCTCAGGCCACATTGAGAAGAAGAGACCACACAACTGGAAACAAACCCATCGTTGGTGCAGAAACAGCAGATATTTTCTTCTGTATATGTAGTTCTATATGTATGTTACTGTCTCGTCTGCGGATTTAAATGAAGGAGGCTGAGGAGTTAATGTTCATACATTTGAAGAAACAGAAATGAGTGAAGTTCAAACTCACATCAGAACCTCGATTGTATCAGGATGTTTATGATCCAGACTGAACGTTATAATAACTGAGAGGAGACGTAGAAACCATTTACACATATCTTTACTGTTTCTAGAAAGACTATTAAACCAACTTCAAATCAAATAAAAATCAATAGACTGAAAATAATCAACATTAATTTCAGTTTAAGGTCAGAAACAGAAACATTATGATCTAGATTGCGTTTACAGTCAGTTCATCTGCTTTGACTTTTATGTTTTTGTCTTATTTTGTCTTTTTACGTTTTCATTTATTACATTGTTTTCGTCTTTTTGCATCTTTTATATAATTTCTGTCTTTTATCTTTTATGTTTTTGTCTTTTATTTTCATCTTGTGTCTTTTATGTCATTTTCATTTTATTTTTGTCTTTTGCATAATTTTGTCTTTTTACGTCTTATTTTGTCTTAGTTTGTGTTTTACATCATTTTGTCATGTGTGATTTTCTCCGATGGATTCATCAAGGTGTTGTCTTTTCTATGTGTTGTTGTTTCATCATTTAAATCAGTCTTGACGTTGTGAAGACGCACAATGATGTGACATAAAAATAATGGATAATTCACCTCAAATGTATTAAAACCTTTTTTGAGTAGAAAGCAGTTTGTTTCTTTTTCTGTCATGTTTTTGGATTTTTGTAAAAAACATTTTCCTGTTCTGAAAACTGAGTCACACCAGATCCGGGTGATGAAACCAGTTCTACAGAAAACTGAGAAGTGATGATGAAACGTGCAGAGTTTAACCATCACTGAGTCAGACTCAGCAGAAAACTGATGTCAAACCTTCTAGGAACCAAACACGCTGACATTCTCAGAACAATCTCAGCCTCATATAAATATGAGCATCTGCAGCATGGAGTCCAGCAGATCCACATCCAGCAGAGACCACATCCTCCTCCTCCTTCTTCTTTTCTTCAGACAGTGAGTCTTTAATCCTTGTTTTTCTGGACCGTTTTCTCACATGCTTCACTTTATGTGGACTTTAAAGGAACATTCAGTGATTTTCCATGTTTTGCATCATTTCTGTTTTAGTTTAGTTTTGTCTTTTACGTCGAACACTGAGCTGTGTTTGATGCAGGTGAAGCTCAAACTAAAACCAACTATGAAAAAATACTTGTGTTAAACTCTCCTCAATATTATATCATTACATGTTTTTCTACTAAAATGGGTCGATAAATGACTTAAATATGGTAATTCAGTGTAATATGTATTAAGACTACCTACTGTTTTTTTTACATAAATGTTTTTAGTGAATGATTTTAAATATTAATTCATTGTCAGTCTTCACAGAAATCATTTTTCTCAGGAATCTTTTCAGTATTTATCTGTTGAGTCCAGACTTGGTTTTAATCCTGAAACTCTGGGTTTTCAGGTTCAGTTGATCAGTTACTGCAGAGATGAGGATTTCAAAAACATTTTAAAAAGTTGTCTTAAAAACATACTTTAGATTTGTTGTATTTATTTATGTTGGTTTCATGTTATTTAAGATGATTTTCCACCTTTTTGCTCCGTGTTTTAGTCTAGTTATTAACTATTCTATTCTATTCTATTAACTATTTTAGCTGTTATTTTATTTTACTTTATTTCTTTTAATAGATTTAACTCAGATGTTCAGCTGTTATTCTTTTATTGGTTATTTTATTATTTCACCTCATGTAATACACCTCGTGTATTGTTTTCTATTCATGTCTTATGATCTGATAAAAGGTGTAACTGCAAAACAATGAGAAATATTAATATCTGAACCACTCAGAGTGTATGGAAGTGTACTGAAGGAGAACAAATAAACAAAAACACGTCTGTCTGTGATTCTGTAAATGAAGGTGCAGCTTTTTTTCTTCTTCCTGCTTCATTTTCATCAAAAAATATATCTGGTTTTGGATGTTTTTTAACTGAAATAAGTGAAATGATGTGAATCTGTTCTCGTGCTCCTGTTGCAGTGCATTGTGGGTACCTGAGCCTTCTGTTCATGCTGTGGGCAGAGCTTGTTGCGGCGCGAGTTTTACTTTCAGTCGTAAAAGACGCCGACCTGCAGAGCAACATCGAGGACCTGCAGGTGGCGTTGCAGAACTACAACAGCTTGCTTAAACAGACGGTAAGGCAACAAACAAACACATAAACAACCATAAATAAACAAACACCTACTACAGCATGTTCAAAGAAACAGTGAGGCAACAGACAAACAAACAAATACGAGGCAAACAAGCATAGTTTCATTTACAAGCGCAGACGAACATGTTTCCAGCAGCAGAGTTCATCTGGTTTTGTGTTTATTTATTAGTTTGTTTGTTGTTTACAGCCCATCCTGAAGGACCTTCCTGTCTTCAGCTGCACACAGGACCCAGCTCCACTGGACCAGGTACAGCTGCCACTCACTGCTCTGGTTTCAGGTTTAGTCTTAGTTTTCATTTACCTATAATAACCTGTTTATTTGGATGTGTGTTTGTACAGACGTCCATGGTTTCCTCCAAACTGTCTCAGTATCAGGTCTGTGTAGATCCACTCGGGTCTCTGGCTCAGGACGCTCTGTGTCAGGTCGTCAGGCTGAACAACGACCTGCTGGAAAACCTGGTGAGTATCTGATGTTACATGAACTAGTTATTCTATATCACTGGTCTGTTTTTGAAAGAAACTCTGATATTTTTGTTTGTTTGTTTGTGTTTGCGTGTTCACCAGCGTCGTTCAGATAAAGACTCAGCAGACTGTCCCTCCTCCTCCTCACTCGCTTCGTCTCCGACAGATTTCGACTCTCTGCAGAGATCCATGCAGTGTGTTCAGTGCTGGATCCAGCAGGTGGCAGCGTTACGCAGATAACACACACACACAAAAAGTAAACTGAACCTTAAATAAGCTACAGTTCTGTCCAAGATGTTCTGCTCACAAAGGGTGTTTACAGTCTTAGCTGTTTCACCACTGATGGAAACGTAGCATCTAAACTGGGGCTAATTAGCTTTAGTTTATCACTGTGAACAATGGTTCAGTTTTCAGACATCACCCGACATTCTCCTAATGCTGACGACAGTTAGTCTTGTGGTTCAGCAGCAGGTTTCTCAGCCGTGGAGGGAGAGATCAGTCAGAGGTTTAGTGAGTTACTATTTTTATTGTTGCACCCCAAAAAAACAACGGGGCGACTGAAGTGAAGGTGAACCACCAGGGGGCACTAGAGTGAACATGGTGACGCTGTGATAAATTTTTATAAGTTTCATATTCTTGTATCTTCACAGCGTTTTGTTGAATACCTCATGAACTGTATATCGTACATTCAAATGTTTCATATCCACTCATTCCTTGAATTGCATCTGAATCACATCAAGGTCTCATAGGAGTTTGTTCAGGAACTGAGACACAGGATTCAAACAGAACAGACTCTCCCTCTGAAAGCAGAATATCTCTGGTTCTGTCATTAACTCAATCGACAGGAGTCGATGTTTATACGTGATATTCTTTTTTTTTTATCAAATAAACATATGTTTCTATGTGCTCAGTCAAATCAGTAAATGTTAGCTCGAGAGTGAAGCACAGTTTGCTGACATGAAATGACCAAAGTTAAAAACCTAAAAGATTTGAGGCATAAAGTGTTTATTTAACAAAACATGGAGCTAATCCTCTATTCCACCAGCACCATACATTAAAAACAAGAAAAATGTGCATTTATTTAATTACTGAAGTAATTTGATTCCTGTATTTCAGAAACCCAAGATAACATTATTTTATTTAAATCTACAACATATTATTTTTTTAATGTTTTTATTATGTCCATAAATAGATTTATACTGTTTAAATATTTGTATGTGACACAGTGTATTTTGTACTGATTTTTATTTATGACTAAAATCTTTTAATTTTATTTTATTTAATGTCCTTATTTATGATCCACTTACCTGATGTATTCTGTGTGTGGACACTAATTCTTACATTATTACATGTTGTATTAATATTAAACTGAGTTTTTTACAGATTCATGTTTTTATATTTATATTTCATTCATTGTAATTTGCTGTACTCTTTCTACTGCTCAACAATTTTTAAATACATTTTTGGATTGAAACTAGCCTCAGCCTCATGGTTGTTTCAGCTCCAACCAGTTACAGTTTCCATCCATGTGTGTCCAGACTCACACATGTTCAACCTGCAGTACAGAAGATGCATATGAGTGTTCAACTAAAACAGTAGGATACCCCTAGACATCATCCAGGTCCTTTATCAGCATCCACATCTGATAAAATCAGGTGTTTTTACATCTGTAATTCCCCTGGAAAGCAAGATATACACTTCATACCAGGGTTTTCAAACTGTTTCAGCTCAAGACTCAAAAGAGAAGTTTGGTATACATTTAAATATATATACATATATACATGTGTGTGTCTGATAAACACCATTCAGAGTTTATGGGTAAAGTAGACACAGCAACTGAAATACATCTGATTGTTTGCTTCTAAATGAATGTGAAATACACTTCTCACAATTTGCTAAGGAGCAAGGTCATTTTATCCAGAGTTGCATGATGAAGTGTTTTTTGGCTATAAATATCAGATTTGTAATAATTTCACACCAATACACACCACAATATACACCAAAATACACACCTAAACCAAAAAATTACATATAAGGCATCAACTTTAATCCAGAATGATATATCTCAAATTCTGTGCTTGCTCCTTAGCAAATTATGAGAAGTGTACATTCTCTAATTCTCTTCCTTGAACTCTAACGTCCTGTTCTTCTACAGAAGTGATTACATAACTTCTTTGATTATTGATCCTTTTAGGACAGTGAAAAGGTGTAGATTTCATTTTATTTGGAGTCATACATTGATGTAATAATCCGATAAACTGCAGCTGAACACAGATTTCCAGTGAGCTGCAAGAAACCACAGAGTTAACACAAAGAGCAGCTGACACATAGCATTTAAAGCATCTAATGACATGAAACTCTGATGAGAAGCCAGCGTTAAACTGAAACGTTCACAGAGAAGTGTGTGTTGACTCCTCTACACATGAATCTGTCTGATGATCAGATGTGGTGATATTTTAGAAAACTGGTCACTGCTAGGATAGAACATTATTTATACATAGGCATTTTAATGTGTTCTAAACAAAAGGAATATCTACAGAAAAATTAAAACAATAAAGAAAGAAATATTGAAAATATAATTAAACTTCTCCTGTAGGCCCACCACCTGCAGAGGGATCCATGGGGGCCGGGTGCAATGTGGATCGGGTGGCAGTCGACGGCGGGGGCCTCGGCGACCTGATCCCCGGACGCAGACTTTGGCTCTTGGGACATGGAATGTCACCTCACTGGGGGGGAAGGAGCAATGACAGTGAAACCTGGAGGGGGGTGATTAGGATGAACGGCCTCCCCGATCTAAACCTGAGTGGTGTTCTGTTATTGGACTTCTGTGCTAGTTACACCTTGTCCATAACGAACACCTTGTTCGAGCACAGGGGTGTCCATAAGTGCACATGGCACCAGGACACCCTGGGCCGGAGGTCGATGATAGACTTTGTAGTCGTGTCATCTGATCTTCGGCCACGTGTCTTGGACACCCGGGTGAAGAGAGGGGCAGAGCTGTCAACTGATCACCACCTGGTGGTGAGTTGGGTGTGCTGGCGGGGGAGAAAGCCGGACAGACTGGGCAGGCCCAAGAGTGTTGTGAGGGTCTGCTGGGAACGTCTGGCGGAGCCTTCTGTCAGCGCGGCCTTCAACTCCCATCTCCGGGAGAGCTTCTCTCAGATCCCGGGGGAGGCTGGAGACATTGGGTTCGAGTGGACCATGTTCTCCGCCTCCATTGTTGAAGGTGCCGCGCGGAGCTGCGGTCGCAAGGTCTCTGGTGCCTGTCATGGCGGCAACCCTCGAACCTGGTGGTGGACACCGGAAGTAAGGAACGCCGTCAACTTGAAGAAGGAGTCCTATCGAGCATTGTTGGCTCTTGGGACTCCTGAGGCAGCTGACGGGTACGGGCAGGCCAAGCGTGCTGTGGCCCGGGCTGTTGTGGAGGCAAAAACTCAAGGAGGAACAAGGAGTTCGGGGAGGCCATGGAGGCGGACTATCAGTTGGCCCCGAAGAAATTCTGGCAAGCTAATGTTATACATTATTTTTAGTGGCTCACTAGCTTCTGTTAGTGCATATAATGTTGTTATCTTGTGAGCTAGCATTAGCTGACATTTACATTAGATCATAATGAAGTTTGTTTTTTCTTTGAATCTCTGAACATTAACATAAAGCTATATGAGAGAAACATGCTCATGTGAATATATATAATATATTAAACATCTGGACTTTTTTAGACAAATCTTAAAATGCTAAAGATCCAAAGTTTTGTTTGCATTTTTTATTTTTTAGGCATAGACTATATATGACTTAAAACACATTGAATACACAAAACAAGTAAATTATTGATGTTTCATTTTTGTGTCATTGCTTGTGACGTATTGATTATCAGTTAAACCTGAACCAATCCCAGAATCAGTTATTAATTACTGACTTATGTTTATAAATAAAACACTTGTTGACACCAGTGGTGCTGCTCATGTGTGTCTAGTTCGTCTCGTAGTGATCGGGGTTGACATAATGTGGGTTGTCCTGGTAAAGTGCTGGGTGGTCAGAGTCCGTGTAGACGTAGTTCTGTTCCCCATAGTCCAGGTCATTGTTGTAGTCAGGGTCGGATTGTGGGCGGGTTCTTTTTAAAGAAGCTATTCTGCTGAAGGCTCGGTACAGGTACACAGCGACGACGAACTGAACCACCTGCAGATGTACACAAAGAGGGGAGTTAAACCTGCTGGTGACCCCTAGAGGCTGCTGAGGGTCATTACACATCAAAACAGGTGTTTCAGGACGTTTTATTACCTGGACAAATATGAGGCTGATGTCCATGCCGGCGATGGTCAGAGCATTCTCCGTCAGCCAATCACTGAGCTTCATCTTACAGCCCTGCAGCAACACACACTCAGATGTTAGTGTTGAAGTCAAGACCACCCAGATTTATATACAAAGTTAGGTATTTTTGTATCTGAAATTTTTTCTGAATTATTTAGGATATCGTCTGCTATTACTGTGTGTTATTAATATTTATTACATTTAGATACAGATTATTAATGATGTAGCAGTAAAAGAACAAGGAACAGGACATGTATTGTTCTAACATTATTGTATAATTTCTGTGTGTTTTACCTCTGAATGCGAGTTGTTTCCATATCCGATCAGCAGGTCGGTGACATTCATCAGCCCCGAACACCAGGACGAGTTAAAGCTGTGAGGATACGAGTCAAAACACGAACATGGAAGAACGTACGGCGATGTCAGGTTCAGGGTGGTGTTGAGGAAAGAGTTCTGCAGCCAATCAGAAGGGGCCGTCATGCCACAACACTCCGCCTACACACAGACACACATACAGACAGACAGTTAGAATCACCAAGTTAAAAGCACTGAGTCTCACAGACGTGTTTTATTCTGGTGATAAACTGACGTAGTGTTGCACGTTGTCCAGCAGTCTGTCCTGACCGTCCTCAGAGTCCGGATACTCACGGATCATCTGATCCACGGCAGCTTCCAGAGATGCTGCGATCTGAACACAAACATCACAAAGAAAGAACACATTAAGAACACACATGATGAAGTTTATTCTCTAGACTCTAATAAAGATATATCTGTGATCTGATTAAAGTCAGGATGAGCTGGACTGACACCGTGAAGCAAAGCAAAGCACATGAAAGAAAACGTGTTTGTTGTGTGTTGTGTTTCCATAAACAGGTTTGTAGTGAATAAACTAGTGTGTGTGTAGTGGGGTCAGAAGGTGTCGCTGTAGGCCATGTCCACTCTAATGGTTTAGGTTTTTGAAGTGTATTCTTTACATTATATAGATTTAACGTGTCTCTCTCCAAATGTGTCTTTGCCGTTTCTAGGTTTGTAAAGGTCATCACTAAAGCCATGTGAGCAGAGGAGACGACAGAGTCGGAAAAGACACGAGACAAAAACACTGTGGGGGACGAAATTGAAGTCTGTCCAAACTGAAAGACTAAAGAAGTTCTGTAAAGGAAGGATCACTCCTCTGGAACTCCCATGAGCCTCAGCTGCTGTTGCCATGGAGACGAGGTCTCCTCCCCATCAGGTAAATGATGTGTTCAATGTTACAGTGATGTCAGCTTACCTTGTCTTTGCTTAAGAGCAGCAGCATCATGACGAAGAGCTGTCCAAGCACAAGGATGACGAGGAAGGTCATGTACTGGGGAGGAGGAAAAGCAGAGGTCAGGGGTCACACAGGTGGACTCGTTACATCAACGCTTACAGGTGACTCACCACCAGAAGCAGGAATCTGTTTTCACCGTGAGCCCCTAAACACCCCACGACGCTGGCTGCCGTCACCACACCACCAATCAGGAGTAGCCCCGCCCCCACTGTACGCAGTTCATCTGAACACAAACAAGCAAACAAACACACAGAGGTAAACAAACACGCAAATGGGTAAACACAAACAAAAAGATGAACAAACAAGTAAACAAACACGCAAATGGGTAAACACAAACAAAGAAGCACAAAGGTAAACACAATAACAAAAAAACACAAAAAAACAAGCAAACATGAAACAGACAAACACAGAGGTAACACAAACAAACAGGTAAACAAACAAAGAAGTAAACAAAAACAGGCAAACACAAAAAACTGGTAAAAAATAGAGGTCATAAAACTGAACTGATGACATAGTTAACAAAGCATCATGGGAGATGTAGTTGACAGTAGAAATCTCTTGTGTTAAAAACAGTGTGAACATGGACAGAATTCACTGTTACCAGATGAGAGGATGTTGAGGAAGTTTCCTCTGTCGAACAGGATCCACGCAGCACATCCCACCACACTGACCCCCAGAGCCTACAGAGGTCAAAGGTCAGCATCACTGGTATGAATGTGTTTTCATTTGATTTGTTCAGATCAGAAACAAACCAGGAGCCTGTTTTCTTCTAATGTCTTACATCTTTTTTGTCTTGATACGTCTTTTATGTTGTTTTTGTTGTCTCTCTTTAACTTTGTTTTCGATTTGTTGCATTATGACCATTTTCATCTGATTTCTGTCTTTTAGAAATAATGTGAACCTCTGGTTTCTTCAACTTTCACTCAGAACCAAAGATCAGCCTTTAAACTGTAGAGAAATAATGATGTGTTCACAGTGTTGGTCATGAACATTAACCAGGTTGTATCTATTCAGTTCTAATCAAACAGGAACCAGGAGGCATCAAAAAGCATCAGAACCATGAAACCACATGAAACCGACAGTAAAACAAGATTAAACAGTTATTACTGATGTGATTTTAACAGTTTTGACTAATAAAGACGATTTCATGTAATGTATAAAACAGAGATCCGGTTATTAATATAAACTTAGACTAAAACTAAAACTAGCAGTGAAACAATAAGTTCAGTAACTGAAACAAAAATAAAAACAGTTTTCAAAAACAACAGAATGTCTTGGTTTTGTTCTTTCTTCTAATGTTAATGGTTCATGATGAACAAGAATAAAATGTCTTTGTACAATATGGACCTTTAATAAACAATGTTATCTTTATTAAACAGGTTTTCTATATTTCATGTCATTCGTTCATCCGACATTTCTATGAATCAAGGATTTAACTCATGAAACCTGAAAAACTCAAACTAAAGAAAACCTCAAAAGTCAATTCATCTCAATAAAACTCAAACTAAAACTACTGATGCACTCATAAAACTAAACTGAACTGAAAGACTGAACAAAAATAAAACCTGATGAACATTTCTAAACTATAAGAACTTTGATCAATACTAATTCTGATCTATTGATTAATGGATGATAAACAGATCGATCGTCTTCTCACCAGGAAGATGGAGTTAAATATGGTCGAGAAGAACTTCAGCAACTGAATCTTCACCTCCAGCTTCATGTTTGTTTGATTGTTTGTTTGTTTTCTCCAGAGTTCTGTGGTGGAATGTGTTCAGTAACAATGATCTGACTTCTTCTGACTGAGCGACAGGGAACAGAGTTCACTTCCTTATTGTCTTTACACATTAACCAGACCTGAGGGTTTCCATGGTAACACACACACACACACACACACACACACACACACACAGAGTTCAATTTACTTTAATATTATCTTTCATCAGTTTTTCATATTTTGTCTTTTTGTGAAACACGGTACAGTTCATGTGAAGCAGAAATACATATGTGTTGAGAGTATTGATGCTTCATGCTGTGGGCGAACTACATTTCCCATAGTGCATTTCAGGAGCATGTCCTCTGTTCTGTTGTTGAAGCTGCTGAAAACAAACCGACCAGGAAACAAAGTGAAAATCCTCCAGTTACACAGAGACGTTAAAACATGTTTGTATCATGTTGATCAGTTTGTTGTTCTTGAATTTTTGTGTCATAAAGTTTTGGGTAAATGTATACACATTTAAAAAATATCTGAAAATCTGGAAACAAGAAAAGAGAAATGAGTTCATTCAGTTACATATTGAGGTTAGTGTAATTTGTATTTTGTTTTTTTTCTTATATATTTATTTATTATCTGTTTAGTTTTTATTTTACTACACAGCTTGGATTTACTGTTGGTTTGATAAATTTTTTCGAAGCTTGTTAATAAAAACCTACGATAAACCGAGCAGACAACCTGATTCTAATTAAATATAATGTAAGTCAACGTCATCAGAACATCGTGAGCAGGAACATGAATAATCAGTAATTAAATCTGCTGAGTCATGTGACCTGTTCATGAGGCTGGTTTGTTATGTTTAATAAATCAGTTCTATCTTTGGGTCAGGGTGTAGTACTGCAGGGGAAGCAGCAGAGGGCACTGGTTGACCTCTGAACTCAACCACGGAGACTCTCAGAAAAACATCATGAAAATGAAAAACTATTCCTCATGTCCATGATGTCATTTAGAATAAACATAATACATCATGATGAGTAAAAATACAATTTCAGATACAGGTGAAGAAAATCCACTAATGGGAGGACACACGATCCTGAAAGGCATTATGGGAAATGTAGTTAATCCAGAACATAAAGTCAAAGTGGTCTCTTTAAATGAAGATCATTTATAAATATCGCTTCATGTCAAAGGCTGGTGTTTTCACCAGTGTTAAGGCCATTAAGGCCGTTTTCCCCCAGTTGCATATTTATTTTTAATGTCCTGGGGATGGTTGGGACAAAATTACTCAACAGCTCCCCCTGGAGGATTATAAAAATTAAGCCCCCGCATATGGTTTCACCTACATTCATAAAATTTGGTATGAACATGTATTAGGTCCAGATGCACAAAAAAGTATCTTGGAGCCAAACCCTAAACCCAACAGGATGTCGACCATTTTGGATTGAATACGCTATTTTTGCCTAATTTTTGCCATTTCCAGCTGTTATACTTTAACTCTTCACTTTAAATGAACCCAAGTGACTTCAGATTTGGTGAGTTTCATTCAAAGATGTTTGTGATGAAAACTTCAATCAATATGGTGACTTTTTGTTGAACGGTGGTCATTTTTGCCCCAATAGCGCCCCCTACAACATTTCAGAAACTAAGACCCTGTATGAGTTTTGTCCTCAAGCAACCAAATTAGGAAAGAATGTGTATCAGGTCCAGACGCATAAAAAAAGCCTCTTGGAGTCGTACCTAAACCCAACAGGGAGTCGGCCATTTTGGATTGAATGTACAATTTCTGCCCCATTTTTTCAGCCTTTGTAGTATTGACACAGGAACCACATTACGTCTACAACTACATGGACCACACCTGGACTGAAGCCCCGACAGACCTGGAGCTGTCAGGACCTGATCACTGCTGTTTGCAACATTAATTACATGTAATTTCTGTAAATAATTTGGTAACTAGATGTAATTATGTGTTTTATGTTGTATATGGTAATGTTTTTTCTTGTCTCCGTCGGTTTCCTTCAATAGTATGTGAAGTCTGATGTAGCGTGTGATGGTCCACATACGATACCTGTCCCACAGCTGAACCTCAGACTAGTGGATCCTGTCACAGACTCCCTCCTGAACACCTCAGTGATCTCACTGATCCTAGATCAGATGGACTCTGAGTCACCGTGTCGTTACCAGGCGACAGCGCTGACACACCAAATGGCTGCAGCTGATTGGCTGTCTGCCCACCGCCTGAAATCAGCAGCCGTAAACCAGCGCCATGTCCAGATGAACGTGGGAACGACTCTGAGCTGTAACTCAGCCCGACCTCTGACCCCAAAGAGACTCACTCTGAATCTGTAACACCTTTCTCTTTAACTCAGGGTCAAAGGTCATGCTAAGTGTTTATATTTCTCTTCAGCACAGCTGCAGGGCTCAGTCTGGGGTCGGAGGACCTGCAGGGGTCCTCAAGGGCTGATAAAGGTTAATATCCATGTTTATGTTTTCATTAGTGAATAATTAGCTGAAAATAAGAACCGTTGTGCTTATCTTTCCATTAGTCATTCATTTATATCTAGAGTAGGTCACGTCAAAGAGTCCACCATGTTTATCCTGAAGAACAGAACAGACTTCTATTTCTTCTTTAGATCAGGTGACATCCAGTGTTACGGTTCTTTACGTCTCCTACTGTGTCTGAATGTGGAGTTAAAATGCCCTGAACTAAAGGGACCAGAACAGACTAAACACTGACTCGAACAAGGGGCTTTTTTTGCAGCCTCTGTAGGAGAATGATTCAGTTGGTTTAAATGTGCAGCTTCACCACTAGATGTCACTAAACATCACACACTGAACCTTTAAGACTTGAACTTGTTTGACTCGGGATCCGTTGGTGTTAAACTCTGGGGTCTGAATTATCCTGGGACATGGTTTTGACCTCTGACCTGCCTTCTTTTTATGATATTGATAAGTCTCTGGAAAGCACTTTGTGACACTGTTCAAGTAAAAGAACTATATAAATAAAGTTTATTATTATGTTAAACCTGCTCGTCGTCCACTCACTCACACCGTGTTTCTCGGCAGGAAGAATTCCTGACAGACAGCTCCATCCATCACCCTCCTCCCCTCATTGCCCTGTGGCATTCTGGGAGTGATCACCGGGACCTCTGGGAGTCTGGATTACTGTCGGTGTCCAGCTGAGAGAAGACGGCAGACGTTAAACCTGGACAGGAGTCTGAAGTAAACATTTCAAATTTGAACTTTTACACATTTGACATAAAACCCTGTGAATTCTATCACCTCTAGGTGGATGTTCAGTGACATTCTGCTCACATTGAAATGTTATTCACTGTTGTACTGGATACAAACTGTTACCAGAACAATATAATTAACAAATCACTAATGTTGTTACTTTAATTTACACAGGACTTTGTTCAAGATTATGTATGACATTAACTGGCTGAATCTCTGGGTTGAAACAATCCTGCTGAAAAACACACACCAACATATTGTGTTTGAATGTGTTTATTGGAGGTGGCATCGACTTCCATTTGTTTCCTGGAGAGCTGACTTAACTCTGGTCTTAAAACAACTCTTAACCCTGTGATTCAATGATTTATGTCACAACACGACTATCTTGAGACAGATTTATGTCCCATGATGTAAGAAACACACACTGTGTGTTGGGATGTGTCCTGTGTTGGTTTTACTTTCTTCATGACTGAAAAAAACACAGACTCTCATCTCATTTTAAACATGTAATTAGTGTCAAAAGTTCACTAATATTTTCCTCCAGTAGAAGTTCAGATAAAAACAGATTAAGGTAAAAGTAGAACTGATTCAACTTCTTAACTGCAGTAAAAGTGAAAAAGTACAGGCTCTGAAATGTACTTGAATTATATGTTATTTTTCATCTTGTTGCATGTTCTTGTCTTGTTTCGTTTGTTGTGTGTGATTTTCATTGTTGTTTCATCCATTCAGGCTGAAATCAGTCCTGATGTGAAGACACACAATGATGTCAAATAAAAATAATTCACCTCAAAAGCATTAAAAATTAAGCCTGTTTTGAAAATGTAAGGACTAGAAAGTACAGATATTTGTTAAAATGTAGGAATTAAAAATACTCAAGTGAAGTACAGTAATGAAGTATTTGTACATTGTTTCTCTTTTTACAAAAAACAAATAGTAATGGCCTTTCTCATCACTAATAAGTAATGAATGTTAGCGTTTGATGTTTTTGTCTCTTTTTTCTGTAAAGTTGAATCAAAAAGCAGTGTATGAGGCCCCTCCCCCTCCCCCTCCTCTCTCTCCCTCCATGTCTCTGTCTCTCATCTCAGTCTGTACTGGTCTCTGGTCCAGGATGAAGCACCGTCCGCTCGCTCTCTGTCTCTGCATCATTCTGCTGATGACGTCCAGCTGTGGTGAGTGACCTTTGACCTCTCTGTAGGACAGTCTTTACACAGAGCGACTCAAGTGAAGTTTAAAGTGAAACGGTTGAAGTTAAAGAGAAGTGAAACTGGAGGATTGAAAACACCTCAGACTGAATGAAGTGAAAACTCTGAACAGATTCACATAAACAGACTGTTTCACATCATGTCTTCAACACATTTAAACGACCAGACGTTAAATATTTCAGACGCAGGTTTAAATGTACCAGTATTTGTATAAAACTTTCAGACTGTTGTTCAGAACATGAAGGTACATGTGATGAACTTCACGAGCCAAAAACAGGACTAAACATGTCAGAACAGACACGCCATGCTTCACCATGTTCCACTTTAAAGGAACAGTCTGCTGATTTTCTCTACTTTGGTTGAGGCTATTGGTGCAGCGTAATTATACTCAAAGACGATGCAAAGATGCAAGTTGAAAATGTTTCAATGTGAGTATAAACTGTCTGTGATGTACAGAGCAAACAAGAAGTGGAGAAAAGTGAATAATTCAGTTATCGGTTACTGTGAACCTATGACTCACAGGATGTTGGAATAATCCTCCACAGGCTTTATCCTCCTCCATTCTGCTATCTGCATGTTAGCGTTTTCTAAGTCCTCCTCCCAACCTCCTTTACATTTCAGCCTTTTGTGGTTCTATACTTGCACAGACTGATGTTGTGATTACGATTGCGATTAATTGCACAGCTCTAGTCTAGTCCGTTAGGAGCGAAGATGGGCTGAGGTCCATCAGTTTGTCAACAAGTATGTGAGAAAATTATTGAAAAGTACCAGTGGATCACTTTCAGAGTGAAACACTGACAGCCAATCAGAAAACTGTGTGGATTAAAGGATATGTGGACTTTCAAGACGTCCACTCAGTTAGAATGAGTCGTTTCTATCGACAAAGGAGCAGGTCGCCTCCACAGAGTCCACCACGTGTTTACAGTAGAACAGAACAGAGTTCTTCTTCTTCTTGTCCATTTTATACCAGGTGACGTCCAGGATGGTTCATTAAGGTTCATTACTTCACTACTGTGTCTGAATGTGGACCAGAGTTAACATCACCTGAACTGAAAAGACCAGAATGTACAAAACAAACACTGACTGTAGTGGAGAGTGGGAGGATTCAGTTGGTTACAATCTGCATCTTCACCACTAGATATCACTAAACACCACACAGTGAACCTGTAAGGGTTTCACCAGCAGTTTCAACATAGTCTTCAGTTCCAACTTATATCTTAGTCCTAACCCTCAGTAGATGTAAAGCATTGTTTTGAATCATGAGAAACTTAGAGGATGAGAAGAAGTTAATTATATCAGCGGGTTTTGTAGACTCTGTGACAGATGACGTGTTGAATTTCTGACGAACTCAAACATGCAGCAAATTTGAACTTTAATGACACATAACGTGAGTGTAAAAAACAGGTCCTGGATTCGAATCATTGAATGTGATGGAGATAAAGCTGCGTTTGTGTGAGATAAGCCCCACCTCCTTTCACCTCTGCTGCCTCTTTGAATCCGTTCAGATTGTGAAATACCCCAAACCTCCTCGTTGGTCCCATCTGCCCTCTGTCAACCCACTCTGTGTTGGTTTTTTCCGGGGTCGGACTCGTCTCTACAGATTCTTTGTGGTTTAAATGTTGAAACTTTACCTGCTGGATGTGATCAGACAGAAACACAGCTGCTCTGCTTGCACACTCTTTCGCCCATGAATCACAACATCTGAAGATGAGAAACCAAAACCTGGACATGAGGCGTCCTGTTCCTTCAGACAAACACGTCCATCACTGTTAGGATGAGCAGGTTTTAGACAGTCTACGTATCAGGGCTCTTTCCTGGTCCTCAGCTCTGGAGGTTCCACTTTGAGGATCATTTACTGTTTCATTTTTAACTTTTTTAAAACCTATTTTACAGACTGATCCAATTAAAATAATCCAACAATACACAATCTCCTCTCATCCTTTCACAGAGGTTCCTAAAGTTCACTGTTGTATTGATACACACTTGGCCGATGTGGAAAAGTTTTTCTTCTGTGTAAAGTAAGAAGCTGTAATGTTTGCTGTTCCGTCTGTTATGTTTAAGTGGTGGAAGTCTGTACAATGTACAATCTAAACATATTTGTGGTTCTTTGTATTAATGTTGAAATCAGTGTAGACCAGGGGATCTCAGACTTTTTGGGACCAGGACTAAGACTCTGTACATAAGGACAGCCCTCATACACCCCACACTTTTACCATTTATACTCTTAAATGCCACTGAAACTGTCTGGATTCTAAAACTTTTCAGCCTAAATACTGCAATTCAAAGCTGTTACATGGTGATAAACAGAAATACATTTCATTTTTGAATCACGTTCATTGTGAGACTGGAATAGTCCTAATGAACACAGTTCAAATGACTGTTTCAGCTTTATAATAATCACCTTATTCCTCCTGATTCACAGTAGAAAACTCTGAACAACTCCTAACATCTTATCAGTGTTGCTCCATCTGTAGAGCAACTCTTCGAATGATGCAGCACAACTTAACCATTTATTCAGACTCCACTTTGACGACCACTGGTCTAAACGGTCTCATGTTAATTCCAGATCACAATGGTCATCTGTGTTCATTCATCTCTGCTCACGACATCTTTCAGCATCTACAGCGGACTTTGTTAACTTAAAGGTTCAGTGTGTGATTTTTAGTGATACCTAGTGGTGAAGTTGCAGATTTCTGTTCTGTAACCTCTGTAGACCATGGTGGACTTGGAGGCTCTGTCTGTAGATATAAACCACTCATTCTAACTCGTCTCGGTTTTGGTTCCAGCTCATTTTATTTCCACTGCAGGTATAGAACCCCATCAGCTGGTTGTCATAGCAACGCAAAATAAACATATTATCACATTGTGTTCAGTGCGACTGTACGAGCAATGCAACAATGGAGGAAACTTTACCTGTAAGTTAGAATTTTTAAAATAAAATGTAGTTTTAATATTTTTTTAGGTGAGAATATAGTTGTTTACTCAAACATTTACATTTGTTCTGTTTCGGAGATTTCTGTCTTGGCTTGGTGTCCAACATCTCGATAGGATGACACACATACTGTAGGTATTGACAAGACTCTGAATCGACCAATCTGTGATCTGCATGTTTTTACATCACATTTAGTACTCACCTCAACTTGGCACGTAAGAGCAGGGACCACCAGGAACCATTGGGGATCACCTGGGACCACAAGGAACCGTCATGGACCACCAGGAACCATCGGGGACCACCAGACACAATTTTTTTTGCCTCCTTTTAGCTGAGGTTCCAATCAAGCTAAAGCCAATACTAGATGTGATGTAAAATGATGCAGGTCACAGATGAGTCAATGCAGAATTGTTGCTGTCATCAATGGAAAAGAGGCAAAAAGGAATGAAAACATGATTCTCATTTTCATGTGATTATAGACTGATGAAAAGATAACATAAAGTACAAGTACTTTGAATTTGTCCTGAAGTACTGCAGTAAAAGTACTGAGTTACATTCCACCACTAATTCAATGTGTTAATAAATAAACTGTCAGCTCCATTAGTCACGTGTTTGTTGTTGGTCTAGATCCATTTTGTTCTCAGTGTGGAAGTGGTTCTGAGTCCCTGAGTTCAGACTACAGACAAGTCCCAACACGTGAAACAGCCTCAGGTGAAGAGTTTTGATCTAAACAGACGAGTTCGATCAGAGAAGGCGAGTCTGAGCCAAACAGGTTCAAATCTGTGCATTCATGCAACATCAGCTGATCAGCTGATACAGAGAGAAAACACATTTAACACAAGAAACATTTATCAAGTGAATTATCCTTACTTACTCCTAACTTACATACATAAGTCAACTCAGTACTTGTTTTTCTACCAAAACTGGTTAAAGTTCAATCAGTAAAAGATGTAAATATGTTTCATTCAGTTTCATATTTCTTAAAACTACCTTTGGTCTATTTTATTGAGTGAATGTTACATTTATTTATTGACTAAGTATTAATTCAATCCTGTCTCACCTTTCACAGTGTAATGTTTGCTGGTGAAATGCACCCTGGAAGTTGTAATTACCTTCTCTCCTTCAGTGTTTGTGTGGATCTTTTGTTTCTTTCACTGACTGTTTAAATAAAGGAACCGCCATCGTTTTATCAACTCTTGGCCTGATGAGGAAAAAGTGTTGTGTTTTTTCTTGTTTCAGATTCAGGAGAAGTTGGAGGCCATGAAGATGAAGAATACGACGACTACGGGACTCCTACTCCAACGCCCGACTACGACTACACCGCCACCTTCGACTATTACTACAGTAAGCACAGAGGGACAAAACAGCTTCGTCTCCAACATGAATCCAGTTTAGTTTGTTCCAGTGTAATACCACTGACAGCCACTAGATGCTGCTCCATAAAGCCCTGGCTCCATAGACTTCCATTGAACTTGCCTGTATAAATACTAAGGAGCCATTGTGGTCTCATTGGTTTTATGTGGACCCTCTAATAAGTGTTGTGGCCCATGGTTGATCAGGTCTCAGGTCTAATAGAAGCTTTGATGTCAGCCTTTGATTGACAGTTGTGATTGACAGCTCACTGCTACTGAGTCAGACTTTCACAGCTGATGTTTATTTGTTGTGTTTAATACGTTACACTAACAAGACTTAAAATTACTTTGTTACATAGTGTTTGATGAAGTTTATGGTTTTACTGCAGTAAGTTAGCGTTTAGCATTAGCTCACACATGACCCCTCACGCTCCCATCCAAATATGGTCACTTAAGCCAACATGACGACGACCAAAGCACAAACTACTGACTTCAAAACAACAGAAACTAATGGGAGACGTCGCGGTTCCTCTGTTCAATAATTATAAACAGACTATGTTTGAATCTTTGTTTTATGTTGAATATTTGAATAAATGAGTATTAATGTGAGTACTTTGTGTTTTTTGTCTGCAGTCACTGGTCCGTACCGTCCTGTCATAAACAGGGTGAGAATCTGTTTTACTTTTTTATTCTCAAAGTTTCTCCAGATTTAATCTTTCATTGATTTGATCATTATTATTTCTCATAATAATGCACTGATGGTCATTTTATATTATGAGTCAAATGTGTTTTTCTAATTATGTACGTACACGTCAAATACATATCAGTGTTTGTATCATTAATGTTAAAATTAATCATAATCAGGAAACTCGTCACTGATTCCCACTGTGTCCCTGAACGCACCATCCTGTCTGTCTGTCTGTCTGTCAGGCCTCAGTGATTGGTCAGCTGACCCCAGTGCTGCTCTTGGGATTGGCTGTCAGTCACATGTGGGGCTGATGGGGGGGGGGCGGAGCCAGGACCCAGCTGCAGACAGGTGTAAAACAGTCACATGACCCACATACTGGTGACCTTTCAGAGACCAGGACCAAAGCTCTACAATATTATTTAATTGAATAATATTACACACATCTGCCTAAAATAACTGAAAAGTTGTTGTACTTAAATGAAAGAAAAATGTTCTAAAAATACATAATTGTGTGTAAATAGAGCGACGTATTAACTCTTCAGTTGTTTTACTCTGTTATTATTTTACGTCGTCTCTACTTTCACTGAGAGGGAAATAAAAATAGATGGAATAATTTTATATTGATAATAGTTCAATATGTGTGTGTGTTGGATCAAATCTGATGATAGTTTTATTTCTGTAGGTCTGTGACCTCTGACCCCAGCTGAAGACCCAACAGGCAGCTGATCAGTTTATCTGTTACCATGGCGACGTAGTCCCTCAGTTTGTGACTCTGTTTATAGTTTTTAATTGTGAAATAAATGATTTTTATGAACTGAACAGAATGACTTTAGTTCCTTTGGTGACATTCAACTACACACTGGATCATTTTATTCTCATTGTTTCATCACTGTTACTGATTAAAGTCTTTTATAAACAACCTGATGATGACACTGGAGATAAACCCAAACAGTTTGAACTCAGTCGACCTGTAACACAGCCGTTCCCAAACGTAGGCTCGGGACCCAAAAGGGGTCACAGGGTTGTTTTTATCAGGTCGCCAAATGTAATGAGTAAAATACATGATAATATGACATGTGAATTCATTCAATAGAAGAGTGTAACTGCAAGAGTTAATAAATGTTGACCAAAGCCATGTGAAATGTACAGATAGAAGACGAAACGAAACAGAAACAAAGTGACTACACAAAAATGATGCAAAGAAGAGACTTTGAGACAGAGTTGGACAGTGAGGAAGTCAGACATGTTTGTGTACATTGGCTTTTGAATTATTTGTTTCATGTGGCTGTCTGTTGCTGACAGTGTGTTACTAGTGAACTGACTTGTTCGAAGTGACTGTGGATGTTATTTTTCTATCAGTGACTGATGATCTGACGAGTGCATTTATTTAACATTGTTTTGATGGTGAACTCAGTAAAAACGTTGGTGACATGTTTGATCTGAATTTGGATCCAGAGGAGACACAACACTCTTCATTTGGGTCATTTGGAAACACCACTCTATTGTCTTCAGTCTTAGAAACTTTCCCATCATCCTCTAGTGACAGCAGACCTCGTATCCTATGAGCTGAAACACATGGAGTGAGTGTGTCGCCCTCTGCTGGACTAAACACAGACTAACCTTCAATCTGTTGACATGGAAATGAAGACATTTGAAAGTTTATCTGTTAGGAGGAAGAACAGCTGTTTGTGTGACTGATGTGTCTTATATGAATCTGTTTCTAAGTCAGAAAACATGTTGCTTTCTGCCAAAGTGTTGTTAGGTATAAACTAACTACTTCTAGATCATCTGCTGGATTCTTCTGTTTCCAGGGTTCCACATGTTACTGCTTTACATAAACCTGTGTGAGCTATGGACTTCGCTGGTTTGGTCCATTTGCATCCTTCTTACTTTTTATGATGCTTGTATAAATTTACTGTCTTTTATATGTGAAATTCTTTTCTACGTGAAACTGTTGTCACTGCCATTTTGACCTGGACTCAGGACGAACAACAGATCTGTATCTCAACAGGACCTTCCTGGATAAATGAAGGATAAATAAATAAGAGGCGTCATGGTTCTACTGTCACACCGACGTGGTTCATGTCTGTCGCATCACGATTGGTCGAGTTACACATGATGGTTTTTAGAGCAGGTTCAGTAACAGTAACAGTGACGCCAGTTTTATCAGATGTCACTCTGGTCTGGTGATGGGACACAGAACCCAGGACGGTTCATATTAAACAAACAGCTGTTATTGATGGAACGTCAGGACGTTTTTAAGGCTAAATGTGTAGAAAAAGGCGATAATATTGGATATGAAAAGTTTATTAGTAAACCTCGTGCGTCACTAGGGACATTTTTAACCTCAGTTCCTGAACTGAACTTAAATTCAGGAAAATGAGACCAAAAAAATTATACCCCCTTTCATTTAGTCTGCAGGATATTATTCTTTTTTTGTGTTTTTTCACCAACGGTGGAATTATGTCAACAAATGGAAATTGCTGGTCAAATTATTTAAGTCAGTAAGAGTGGAAAATAATATTTCGATATTTTTAAAAGCTGTTTTATGAGGGAGATATTTTGTCCTCTAAAGTTACAATGAGGAGTTTTTTGTAACCAACACTGAAGAAAAATGTAAAAACCTCAAAATCTGGTGTTCCAGATTCAGGTGATTTCAGAATCAGGTGATTCAACAGATTTGACTCAATGACACTTTTGTACTCGAACATCATCAGAGAAACAAGTTTTTAAAGCAGGACAAGATAAAGTGTTATTAACTCTGATGTTTATGAAAATAGGTTCAAACGCAGAACAGAAGTGACGTCTCAGAAACACAATCAGACAGGTCAGTGAAGTATTCACAGAGGCGTTTACGTGACCAAAGAAAAACTGAACATCCTCCTCCTTTACCTTTAACTCACCTGAGACATCTTCACTCAGATTCAAAGTCAACTTTTAAACAAACAAACAAGCTTCAGTCCTAAACGTTACTGTCCTTCGTCCTCCTCCACCCTCCTTCATCGTCCTCATCCTCAGTCCCACAGCGGCGTCTGTCCTGCCATCGCCATGTACTCGTCCAACTGAGCATCCAAACAACTCTTGGACCGGGACATGTAGTCTTCGAGCTGCTGGTCCAGTCGGCTCCTGGTCATGGACATGTACTCGTCCAGCTGCGCGTCCAGCTGCTTCTTCGTTGGTACGGGGTCTCTCCTCAGGCCACGCCTCTTCGCAGCTGTGTCTCCGCCTCCTGACAGGCTGAGCCGTGGTCGTCCTGAAGAACGGACACAATTTGAATAAGACTGAATATCCTGATGCATAGAGGTTAGTGTCGTTAAGACAAAGATGCAGTGATCATATGATTCAAATCATTTCATGAAGTGCAAATAAAAAACTCCAATGAACAATTTAACCTGAACTAAACAAAAAGTCAGATTTGTTTGTGTTAATGGTTCATGATGAACAAGAATAAAATGTCTTTGCACAATATGAACCTTTAATAAACTAAAACGAGTCAATTAATCTAAATAAAACTCAAACTAACACTACTTACAGTGACCTCTAGGAAAACTGACTCTAACCAAACTGAAAGACTCAATAAAAGACTCCAGTACATTGTGCTGATAATACTTCTCTTCTAAGTAAGACATATGAAAGCAAGGATTTCCTCTGGGCCTGATTCTGTCCCAGGTTCCAGTAGATGAATCACGTTGATCAGCTGTGACTCAAACATCAGTCATGATGATGTGTAAACTTGTATTCAGTTGATGGTTTCCTAATCCTAAAGTTTGACTCCAGATCCTGTTCTAGTTGTGAATGTTTGTCTCTAAAGGAGCTGAACATCGTCGTCCATCTGTGTCTCTGAGACTCAACAGGTGATTCTTTTTACCTGGACTGAGTTGACATTTGTTGTGAACATAAAGAAACACTAAGGATCATTTACAACATGGATTCAAGGAAGTAAGATGTTGCTGAAATCAACAATTAATTTACAGACGGTACCTGTTTCCTTTAATTTTGAAAAGTTAATGTCTTCATTAGTTTTCACTTTGTTTAATTTGACATAATACAGTTCTTTCAGATGTACAGTTATGTCTCTACACGTCAGTTAAATGTAACTTCAGACTGTTTTTAACCCACAAGGATCATTTACATTTCACTGAAGCTTTTGTTTTTAAATTGTAATTATTATTATTCACTGCAGACGTTCAGTATTCCATTTTGTGTGTTGTTTCACTTCAGTGTGACGGTGCTGATAAACTGACCTGCAGTCGGTTTCTGGATGTTTCTGTTCCTCTGGAGGTGACGCTGACCAAGTCGACGCCTCAGACTGAATCCTCCTACAAAAGGAAACACCACAACTGGTCAATGTCTGAAATGTCACTAAAACCTGCTCCGAGACTTGTTGAAAGTCACTGGATTAAAGCATAATCTGATACACATGTCGATCCAGAACAGAGACACTTTGTTGGCACCGCCATGTTTGCATTTCTGTTGGGTCACTTGGTGTCTGTGCAGTATTTCACAGCTGACAGAAACCAGGATACTGTTACGTGTATACGTCTGATCCTGGTTTCTGACAGGGACCTCCAGCTAGAGTATTCGGGTTTCTCAAAATCGGGATATGGTCCTATCCAGGCTTCTGAAATCAGAATATGATGTTTACATGTGCAGACACAAAGACGGGATAAAAAAAAATCTGACAACACCCGGGATGCTCCAGTCCCTGTAAACACACTGGGTTAGAGGTTCAGTGATTGGTTGGAACTCACTGATATGGGTGGAGCCAGTCCTGGCTCTCCAGCTGTACTTCTTCCTGAAGCTCCAGAAGCCTCTGTGAGACGAGCACCGCCATCCAAGACGAGTCCAGACGCTTTGCCTCCTCTGACACAGCTGCTGTGACCTCAACAAGGGGGCGGAGTCGGGGCTCTGTGTCAGAATAGGAATATGAAGTCCATGTGCAGCTCTCTCATTAGTCCACATGTCTGTCACTCACCTGCAAACAGAACGCTGGCCGCTCACTCTTTAGCAGCATGACCACCGGAGAACTGCAGTACGGCAAGGGGTTAAAGGTCACCACGCTGGGACGGCTCAGCTGGTCCACCAGGACCTGAGAGAAACTACAGCAGGACACAGAAAAACGAGAGATCAACACACAATTCCAATTTTGAATCCTGATTTCCAGGGAGACCTCAGCAGAGTTTTCTTGTTTCTGAGCTGCGTAAAACTGCTTAAACGCTGCACCTTTGAAAGTCATCGTTTCTACTCTGACTCATGTATCCTCCCTCGTCTGCCTTGTTTCATTTGTTTTTGTCAGGGTTCATGTTATAGCTGTTGTATGTAACACCCTGCTTAAATAAAAAACTGTAGACTGAGGTACGTTAACCTTCATTTTGCCAACAGGTAAGTGTGTGTATGAGGTGGACAGGAGACACAGGAGACATCGACTCACTTTGACAAAAAACAACCGGAATGATGGATACATTGAATTAGATTAAATATTTGTGCCAATTCAAATGTAAGAGAATTTAATGGCTTCTAAGGCCCAATTTTTTTTAGACTTACTTGTTAAGGACCTGCAGACACTCTTAAATATATGTATCTGCAAAATATCAGTAACTACAGACAAATGTAGAGGAGTAAAGAGTTTAACATATACCTCTGAGGTCAAGTGGAGTAAAGGATGAAGCTGTAAAAAATGGAAATCGTACAAGTACCTTAAATTTGTGGTTAAGTATAGCTACCTCCATATAAGTAGCTACGTAGTTTCATTCCACCAGTGGTACGTGTGTGTGTCTGCGTTTCTCACCGGTCATTGAGAGACACTGATGAGGTACTTTTCAGGTGAAATTTCACTGGTTTAGACTCCATGTTTCTGTTCGTCTGAGTCGGTCTTCTTCTCCTTCGACCTGTTGGACAAACACAAAACGTCATTTTCAGTAATGACAGAAAACCCAGGACAAAACCCCGGTCAAAGTCTGGCACTTTCTTGTATTTTCACGTTTATCGGCACAAACAGGATCTGCCATCTAAAGGCCGACCGTAAGAGCGCTTCTTCGTTGTTCAATCAACAGCCAAATTGACGTGAAGAGCACAAAGAATCACCGGCAAGAAGATGCGGTTCGCTTCTAAACAAAAACCAGACGAAAAACGCCATGAAATGAGTTTGGTTTTTAAAGTTTGCCGCCGCTGTCAAAATACCGCAAAACATGCTAATTGGTGCGAATATTTCATCTGTATCTGACGAATGAACATTTACTATTAAATCAATGTCATAATTTTAAAAGTGTCGCCGAAGAAGAGATGTATAACAGTGAGAGGCTCCAACAACCTACCTCAACCTGTCCAGGTGATACCGACACTCTCTGATGCTAATCAGCTATAGAGCTAATTAGCATGAAGACGTTTTATGGCGCACTAGCTTGTCATTCAGCGCGGAAAGTGACTTTATGTGCTGTCGGTGCGGTCAAAACAACACAATAACCCCCAAAATGACCCGACAAGTGTATTTAGATCAGAACGAAATGACAAACGTGTGTTGGTTTGTTAAAATATGTTCAAATGTGACAACAAGCTAGCGGTGAAGCTAAGCTAACAGACAACACCCTTACCTGTTTCTCCGGTTTGGTTTGATCCTCATTAAACCGCACAGATCGGTCACACCTGAACTCAGAACAAATGTTTTAAATGTTTTAAAGTTTGTCTCTGTTCAGCTAGCTATGAACGGCTAACGGTTGATTAACTTTAAAGTTAAACCTTAAACTTTAAAGTGTAGCTGTTACCATTGGGGCTCTACAGTGTTAAAGGTGCAGGGTTTCCCATTAATGATAGACTATCTACCATAGTTAAATAATGAGACTGTTGAGCAGTCTCACTTCACAATGTAGCTAACGATGTAGATTCATTTAGGGAGGAATTAGAAACGTGTTAAAATTACAAAGCAAACTAAAACTAACCACACACACATTTTACAATATCCACACGTGTGTAGGTAGGCACATCACCGCCGGTGTGTTGGCTGTGCTTTGATAAGGCAACAAAAACCCAACAAATGTGGTGCTTTAGAAATGCAACTGAAAACTTCTTTCCTTTAAGATGAATGCCATTAGAAGACCCCTCTCACATTGGACATTTCTAAAATGACAAGCAAAACAAAATGTAATTTAATTTTGGTTGTGTTGTTCCAGTTGAATGACATTAGAATTCCATATATATACGACAATCCATATTTGTGTTGCTGATTTAAGCACCAGTCAAAGCCAAAATGTTCAAAAAAGGGCTTCACTTTGAAAGTGTTTAAATCGTTTAAAATTTTAATAGATAACGTAGTCTGACAAAAATGAAATGTGTTCTAGCCTCATGCAAATAACAAACCATGACTTAAATAAGTGATTCTAAATAGTAATTAAGATTAAATCAGTAGAACCCTAATGTCATATTTATTCACCTGTCATTACACCTTTTCCACCAAAACACATTCTGTCCACGTTTCCAATAAAATCCTAAGAAATTACATTAAAAGACGTTTAACCTTTAACTCATTAAACAACATACATGCATGTATTATAAAATGAACTAGTTAACATTTCAAACTTTCTTTCAAACCTTTCTAACATTTTATTTAAAAATATTTACAGAAAAAAAATCATTTAAAAACTA
>JAPQRN010000009.1:14887392-14899427 GCA_037367275.1 Coranthus polyacanthus
TCTGTAAATGAACAGGTTGTACTTTCAAAGGCAGGGCACTTGATGGCGCCGAAAGCACACAGACCTGTTTCTGTATCTCTGTGAGGACTCTCCTTGACATAATGCATTCTTTGGCCTCTTACACTAATAAATCCATCACATCTCTCTAACACTAACCTAAGTCTAGTATTGACTCCAAAACCAGGTCTGAACCTTCAAACACACGCTGAAAGCCACGAGGACCGAAAATGTCCCCACAGTGACGGTTAAACACCAACATTTGTCCAGAGAAAGCCTTCAAAATAAAAGCATTATTAAACACAGCAAGAGGGAACTTCAAACTCCACGTGGGCTGTGTAAGAGACACCTGAACATATATTTATCATATATTTATCTCATGTATGTATTTATGCGCTTTATAATGTATCACATGTTAATGTTATCGTAGAAACAGCTGGAAACTGTTTGTGTCTGTGTTTTCGTCCACATATTCCGTCCTGAAGGAGTGAGTATGAAGTTACACTGACTTTTTAATGACAGATTATGATGATCTGATGTGTTTTTCCGCAGTGTTTCGGAAAGCTGCTTTTATTTTTATTTTTAGAAACTATTGAAGTTGCCTCACTTCCTGTTATGTCTGGCCGTCGGGGTAGCATGACACATCCTCCTCCTCCTCCTCAGCAGACTCAGACAGTCTGGATCAGACGGAGGGACCGGCGGACAGACAGACCGACACAGGCAGCGGACCACAGACGAGCGGAGAGAGCCGAGTCCGGGTGAGTGAGGCCGCTTTCTCCGGTTCCTCCAGTTCCTCCGGTTCCTCTGGTTCTGTTACAGCTGACAGCTGTCCTTTTACCTCTGTCTCTGTTATCTTTTCTTTCTGGACATCAGCTACAGTAAACTGAGATGCTTCATTTTAGTTTCATCAGAGTTGTTTTGGTCCAGAATAATGTCAGCTATAACTTACTCTGTTACATTAGTCAAAGTGTATTTTAAATATTTTGCTTTAATTTAGCATTGTTTTACATTATGTGTGAGTGAATGTGGCTTGAATGAGAAGTCACTTTGAATCAGAGGTGACTTCATGACTGTAAAAGAGTTTTCAATATCTGGAAATGAGTAGTTATGTCTCTGATGAATTTTTCCTATTACTTCCTACATTTTAACATAAATATCTGTACTTTCTACTTCTTACTTTTTCAAACAGACTTTAGTTTTAATGCATTTTGAAAACTTCACAACATCAAGACTAATTTGAACCTAAATGGATGAAAAAACAACACATAGAAGAGATGATGCCTTGATGAATCCATCGGAGAAAATCACACACGACAAACATAAGATGAAACTAATGTAAAAGACAAAACAAGATGAAAATAACGTAAACATGGTAACATGAGAATATGTGTGACACTACAATATATGCACACTACTAATACACTTCTATACAACTTACACCATGTCAAGTTCTGTCATAAAAAGCACTGACTGTATCACATCAACTAATATCTTTCCCCTTTCTACAATAATTGGTAGTTGTGGTTATTGTAGATGTTTTCTAACAGTATGTGGATCTTTGTGAACCTCGTCCCTGGTCCTTCAGGTCACCATGTCGGTCCTCGGCCCTGCCCCCAGTAGCGCCGATGCCTGCCTCAGCATCGTCCACAGCCTCATGTGCCACCGTCAGGGAGGAGAGAATGAGGGCTTCGCCAAACGAGCCATCGAGAGCCTGGTGAAGAAGCTGAAGGAGAAGAAGGACGAGCTGGACTCGCTCATCACCGCCGTCACCACCAACGGAGTCCATCCCAGCAAGTGTGTGACCATCCAGAGGACGCTGGACGGACGTCTGCAGGTACGTCTGACTCCAAACCACCACCCGTCACCGAGGAAATGCCACAGTGTCACAACACCAACCTAAAACACTGCATGAAGGGACTCGTGAGGTGGAGGTTTTGGTGATGTATCATCATCTTAGATAACCTGGACTGAATCTGAAGTTTCCACACTTTGTCTTGACAGATTTGTCTTTAGTGATTTAACATGTTGAGAAATGTATCCCAATGTAACTGAACATCAGTCAAAGAAGGCGTGTCTGATTAATTTATTATCTTCAGTGAACGGAGGTGAAAGGGTTTATGCCAACAATACGTTTACATCCAGCTGTTTTTATTCATGTTTTCCATTTTTACACTTGGGAGACGAGTAAAAGTAGTTATATTGATCAAAGGTGAACGTAAACCAGGTCAATGTAAACAGATGTAGTGAATAATGTGTGTGTTTTCATGTGATGAGACTGTAATTAAGACTAGAAACCAATGAAATGACATATGGAAAAACAGTAAAACATCACCATGTATGAACTGAGCTCCAGAAACACGTTAGACAAAGACTATGAGCCAGACCAGAGGTTCAGTTCAGAGACTAAAACTTTAAACCACACTCAGGTTTTTACGTCAGCTCCTCAATCAATGCGTTGATGTGTGAAAAACCACATTGAAGTGGAACAGATTGAAACCAGCTCTGAATGTTCACAGAGCAGCATTGGATGGAAACATGTACATTTGAGTTTTCTTTTGTCAAGTTAAAGTTTGTGATACATTTGGATGGAAAACCACCTGATGTACTTAAGTAGAAGTTGTGCATCTGGTGGGTGTGTGTGGTAACCATGGCAACAGGATGATGTGGCAAAGGTCCAGGGAAACCAACATCTCCCCTATTTTCAAAAATACTTTTATTTATTTGTTATTATTTGGCCAATAAAACAAAAGGAAGAGACAAGGATTAAAATACAGCAAATTGTGCAGGTGAGACTAAAAAAGCAGACTTATAAAATGATCTAAATAAGAATCAGTAAATAAAAGAATTTGATTCTAGTCATTAAATTGTACATATTTTATGTAAATAGTGCCTCCTTCACCTGTTTAACTCAGATTCAATGAGAGTTTCTTCTCAATCAGAAAAGTAGGAAACCTTCAGTTCAACAAAGGAACGTGTGATCTTTGATCCCTGGTTGTGTCACAGTCACGTGACCTGATCCGGTGTCAGGTGGGTCTGTGTTTGTGTTGCTTCCTGTATCTGACAGACGGGTGTGGTCTGGACTCAGACTCTAATCATCAGAGCAGACGGATGTAAACATGGATCGCACTTATTATATGAGGAACCAGAGGAACCACATCAGGGACTCCAGGAACCAACACGATGAACTCTTTTAACGCCATGATAAAAAAAACCCCCTCCTCCTCCTTTTTATTTTATTTCAGTTAATCAGAATGTTTTTTCACACCTAGTTTTTGTTATGACGTTAGTTTTAGTTTATAATAATAACCTTCACACATTAACCATAAAAAAAAAACTTTCTCAAGACCCTTTAGATCCACCTTTAGAACCTTTAAGAATCTGTCAGACAAACAGATTCACTAACATGTTTTTATTTCAAAACACTTAACAATTGCTGCATTTACACCATAGTCTGTTTATAATTATTGAACAGAGGAACCATGATGTTTTCCATTAGTTTCTGTCGTTTTGAAGTCAGTAGTTTGTATTTTGGTCATCAGAAGTGTCCACATTTGGACAAAATTGGCAGAGCTGCAGGAGCGCGAGGGGTCATGTGTGAGCTAATGCTAAACGCTAACTTACTGGCGCAGTAAAACTGCAAACTTAATCTGTGTTCATCTGTCCTCAACACTGTGTAACAAAGTCATTTTATGTCTTGTTAGTGTAACTTATTAAACACAACTACAATCGAGATGTTTGTTTTATTAAATAAACGTCAGCTGTGAAAGTCTGACTCTGCAGCAGTGAGCTGTCAATCACACTTGTCAATCAAAGGCCGACACTGCAGACATCAAAGCTTCTATTAGACCTGAGGCCTGATCAACCAAGGACCACAACACTTATTAGAGGGTCCACATAAAACCAATGAGACCACAATGACTCCTTAGTATTTATAGAGACAAGTTCAATGGAAGTCTTTGGAGCCAGGGCTTTATGGAGCAGCATCTAGTGGCCATCAGTGGTATTACACTGGAACTTGGTTTACATGTAGCGTTCACGGCTCCTGTCGTCATGTGATGTGTGTCAGGCAAGTAAAATGTTTAGAGATTATTTGTGAAACTAGTGTGGATGTAGTTTAAAGCATTTTAGGACAGACTTCTGGAAAACCTCCACAACACATCAACTGTTTTACCTTTTACTTCCTACATTTTAACACAAATATCTGTACTTTCTACTCCTTACATTTTCTAAACAGGCTTTAGTTTGAATAAATTTGAGGTGAACTATCCATCATTGTGCGCCTTCACAACATGAAGACTGATTTAAATGATGAAACAATAACACATAGAAAAGACGATGCCTTGATGAATCCATCACACATGAACGAAACAAGACGAAAATTATGTAAAAGATTAAATAAAGTGAAATAAGTAAATACATATATTTTAGCCAAACTCTCATTTGTAGAAACTTAAAAGCTCAACAGGAAGACAACGTTTACACAATAAAAGCCCTGTTAAGAAATGCATGGTCAGATGGTTTTTAATTTGAAATGGTTTGTATTAATAGTTTAAAGTTGATTAAAGTTTATATTAAAAACACAATGCAGTAAACGAGAGCAGATCAGAATTAGGTTTTGTACTAAATAAAACCATTTCTGCTTATTGAACAAGATATGATAAAGACCTGGACCCTGTTAGAGGACACACACTAACCAGTTTGTCACATTAATCACAACCAACAGGACAGTTTACAAACTACCAGTAAATGTAGAAATTACCTCTGATAGCAATCAATGGATAATATGAAACTGGAATCACTGAGTCTCACGGAAAATACCACATTTATTTATTCATTCATTCATTTATTTACTCCTTTGGCTTAAATGTTCAACAGTTGGTTTAATATACAGTTATATCTGTCTTTAAAACATACTATTGGTCGACCTTGAGCCACCGCTGACTTTTAAGGTGGAATATTTTGTTGCATGTTACATGTGAAGCAGTCAACACTTCAAACGTTGACCCTTCTGTTTGTTCTTTACTGATGATCCTCAGTCTCTTTAAAACTTTATATGAATTTCAACCAGATGAAACAAACTGTGAATGTTCAGATCCTTTAGTACCTGTGGATCTTCACCCTGAAAACCTCCCACTCTGTTTTAAATTCCTACATAAGTCTTGAGCCATTCCAACTCACTGGCTCGTCTGTATCATATGAAACCTCCTCATGGCCTTTGAGAACCTCCAGAGGAACCCTGTCAACCCTGAGTCCAACCCTGGAGCTGGTCGAGACTCACATGTGCATCTGATGTGTCGGTTCTACTTCTGTGAATCAGAGAATGTCACTGAGAACGTCTGACTCGAAGCCACACATTCAACAGACAGTTTCACAGCGTCTGATGTAACAGAGACTGAAGTCAGTGTTTTCGTCGCTGAAGGAGCAGGAGGAAGGGCAGGAGGCTTGTTTTGTCTGAAACACAGGAAAGGGGCGGGGCTACGTTAAGCCAGACAGACTCTGTGTGTGTGTGTGTGTGTCAGACAGGGGAATGTGGACTCGTCTCGGATTCAGACTCAGATCTCACACCATACAGTTTCTACGCTGTAAAAAAACTATGTTCTGATTTTAACGTCCTGTCAGTTTTAATAAAGTGACTTTTTTACTTTTAGCAGCTGAAGGAGGAAATAAAAAACAGAGTAGATAAGTAGACATGGAGTGAAGTTAACTCCTCACTCGAGTACAAATATGAAGCTCAAGAAACAAACACTAACATTTTTCTTCTTCTTCTTCTTCTTCTTCTTGTTATTAGTCTGACATGTTGATCCCATGTTGATCGTTTCAGCATCTATTAATCTTAGTTTAAACCTATCACTGAGTCAATTTCCACAGTCTCTCTCTTCTCAGTGTCAGTATATTCTGTTTTTATTCTGATAAAGATCAAATTCCTAATAATCTGTTTCCATGACTACTATTCATATTTACATGCAGCTGTTTTCCACTGGTTCCAGTCGTTCCACTGTGTGAACTCAGCCTTCATCTTTCATTCCTTCAAACACCTTCTGGAAAAGGTTGTTTCTGATATCTGTTCATCTCCATAAACCTGTTGAATCCTCTGTCATTGTGTTCAACAGTAGGTGTGTTTCTCCTTTGTCTCTGTTCTGGAAACAGGACTGGAGCTTCTCAACCTGTAGTAAAACAACACATACTCTGAATGTAAACATGTCCAAAGAATCCTCATAAAACCAGAATAACGTCAGCAGATCCACTTGTCTGAAGGACTTTGCTAAAAAGTGCCAAATACTCGCCCACGAATATTTTGCATCAAAACTACTGACACCAGTCGACGCCAGTCCAGATCGACGGGTCCAGATCCATGACCGTTGTGTCACATGACGTCTGTTTTACTCAGATGATTGGTCAATGTCTTCCTTATATATGGTCTGAAAAAATAAAAGGCTGCTTTTTCACGTTCTGTGTGAAAATACAAACAATGGTTCAGCAATTATGATGTGAGAATGTGAGAATTAACTGCACGAAAAGTCGGAAAATGCTTCATTGAGAAAAACTCATCTAAACGGAATCTACTGTTAACACGACACCTAGTAAATTCAGAACCTTACTGTCATTTTCAGAATAATAGTCAAATTTCACAGACTGACATTAGGATTGTGAATCCTCGATTCTCATTGGTCAATGATACTGTTTAATAAGTAGGATGATGTACAGCATCATTATGTACATTATTGTGAAATGAACCCAGACAAGTTTTACTTCTTTTTTTCTTTAACCCTCAGTTTCTGTTCTTGTTCATTTAGTTTTTCTATGTCATCAGTAGCATCAGGTGTCGAACGTCATCTGATTCAGTTTCATCTGGTTCATTTAAAGTCACACTTTAAATTTGTTTGGTTTTTCTTATTTAGAGAGTTGAACGTAGATGTTTCTGTCTACATGTGACCCTTCCTAAGCAAGTTACAGCCGTTTATTTGCTCAGATTAAGAAATGATGATGAATCAAAGCTAAACAACGTTAAGGTTTAAACACATTCACTACGGAGCCTCTGAATGTCCAGATAAGACACAAACGTGGCTCAAACGTTGTTCAATAGACATTTTCACCACAGACATTGGCCTCGGACTTTGAGCGTTCATTTAGTTTTATAATATATGGAATGAAATCAATCACTCAGTCTGAGGCAGATCATAGACTGAATATAAACATCACGTCTCACTTTGTGTCAAAAAGTGATGGAAAACGAGTAAGATTTTAGGTAATGAAGGAAAAAACCTACGTAACGGCTCATCAAGAGGACGTAACGTAGACGAGTAACACCATCCAACAACCAAGTAGAACGTGTCATGTGGCACTGAGGTGTTTAACATATGAACATGTGATTCCTGTTTAGTCTCCAACAGGTCGGTTTGGTTTGAGTTGTTCTAGAGGATTGATGTTTTTCTGCACAGTGTGTTTTGTCTTCAGTTTTATCCCTGCCCTTCACCTCAACACACAGAACACACTCTGCACCCAGAATTCACGCTGTTTCCGACCTCAAAACCCAAAAACGACCCAAAAACCGTGTTCTCTTTTCTGTTTCATTTTCTGGTGGAAACATCATGAAGCATCAATGTCAGTAGATTCAGTTCAAAAAGTATCACAACTCAGGGTTAAAGTTAAAGCTGCAACCTTTAATCAATTAGTGTCGACTATTAAATTAATCCACAACTCCTTTGATCCATAATCCACAATTGGTTTGAGTAATTTTTTAAGACAAAGAAGTAAAAGTTCTCTAATGGCAGTTTGTTAAATGTGAATATTTTGTGGTTTATTTCCTCCTCTGTGACAGTAAACCAAGCGATCAGTTGAGAAAAGAATTGACAGATTAATCAACAATGAAAATAATCATTAAAGCCTCAGTAAATATAGTACAGGTCTATGAATTCTGTGTTCAGTGTAAAATATCTCATATTTCTGACGATTTGAAGGTTAAGAGTCAGGTTCATTTTTATACTGAGACACTAGAGTTTGATTTTTCAGTATCAGACAAACAAACGAAACACTGCTATTCACTTAAAACAATTGAAAAAGTCCAGAGGGTATTTTTTACAGTGTTTCTCACACACAACACTAATCGAACCTAATTCTAACCTTAACACTGAGTCTGAACCGTCACCCACACGTTTAGAGAGAAAAGCAGAATGTCCCCAGACACACACGCAGCCACGAGGTCAGACGTGGTGTCATGGCCGTGGTTTGTTTCCGTGGTAACCGCTGCTCACCATGACTCAGTGTGTTCTGATGGTTTATTTACATTTCCATGAATGAAGTTTCCTCACTGACCGTCTGCCTGTCTCTGTCTGTCTGTCTCTGCCTGCCTGTCTAACAGCAGCAGTGGAATGTAACTCACTTACCCTAAGTACTTCAGTTTTGAGGTACTTGTACTTCTTTCTAGTATATTTATCACTCCATGTCAGAGGCAAATATTGTACTTTTTACTCCACTGTAAATGTCTAACAGCTTTTTTTCATATTTTAAGACTTCACACAATTGACAATATGATAATTGTTAAAAATCCAACACAGACCAGTGTCCATGTACAACAACGTTTGAGCCACTGATCATGTCTGTCAGGGTCGTATCTGGATGTGCAGAGGCTCCATAGTGAATGAGTTCAAACTTGAACGTTGATTCATCATCATTTCTTAATTTGAGGCAATAAATGGCTGTAACTTGCTTTGTTTTACTTAATTGTACTCGTGTATATTTTGATGTTAAACATTTTTTCATTATAATAGTAATGTTCTACATCATCCATTTTTTACGTTGGTTTCATGTTGTTTTGTCTTTTGTGTCACTTTCATCTTGTAATAATGATTCTACATTTATTGTGATTAATATGGATATGGACTCATATGAATATTTTTGGACGTATCACCCACACCGACTTGCATTGGAACATTTATTGAAGTAAAGTGTCTGAATACTTCTTCCACCTGTTTCTGTGTGTGTGTTTCCAGGTTGCAGGTCGTAAAGGTTTCCCTCATGTGATCTACGCTCGTCTGTGGCGTTGGCCCGACCTGCACAAGAATGAACTCAAACATGTCAAGTTCTGCCAGTTTGCCTTCGACCTCAAGTACGACAGCGTCTGTGTGAACCCCTACCACTACGAGAGGGTGGTGCCCCCCCCTGCAGGTAAATAACAGACCCCTCCCACTATAAGGTGGTGCCCCCCCCCCCCCCAGGTAACTCCTCCTTCTCTGAATGTGATCATGTGAAACCCTTCCCTGTCCTCTTTCAGGTCCTCAGACTTTGATAAAGGAGGAGTTCATACAGGACTGTCTTCAGATCGACCTGCCCCCCCACTCAGACCCCTATGCTCAGCCCCGCCCCATCAGCATGTATCCCAGCATGCCCCTCTCCCCTCCAGGTGAGTCAACTGGGTCCATGTTCAATATTTTGTTGAACTTCTGTATTTACATTAGATCAAATGATTCCAATAATGTTCATATTCAGAGAATATCTGTAGTTTTATTCACCAGCTGTGTGTTTCATTTGGTCATCTGTCAGAGTCAAACCTGAGTTGTTCTATGCATGTGTGGAAATACTATTTCCCGTCACCAGTATTTTTAAGTAAAATATGTTGTAGATTTAATTAAATTAATGTTATCTTTGGTTTTGCTAGTGATGAAATAGAAGATTCATATTATTTCTTATTAAATATGCATTTTTCTTTTGTAAAGAGTGTCTAATATATGATGCTAATGAAATAGATGTTCAGCTACATTTTCTTTATTAATTAAATAAACTGAGGCTCCAGACAAATGTTTTCTCAAAAGACACAAATAACTTTTTAACTTTTTTGTACTTTCCCCTCAGTGTTACTGAACTGTCAAATTGTGCTTAGCTTGCTAGCTAATGTTAGCTGCTGTTAACTAATGTTAGCTTGCTGGGTACTGTTAGCTGCTGTTAGCTTGCTTGTTAATGTTAGGTGCTGTTAGCTGCTGTTAGCTTATGTTAGCTCACTCACTAATGCTAGTGTTTGATTCTTTTAGCTCACTAGGTAATGTTAGATGCTGTTAGCTTGCTTGCTAATGTTAGGTGCTGTTAGCTAATGTTCGCTGGGTAATGTTAGCTGTTTTTAGCTAATGTTAGGTGCTGTTAGCTTGCCGGGTAATGCTAGCTGCTGTTAGCTAACATTAACTGATTTGACTGACAAAAAACTGAACCTTATATATATCATAACTACTGAAGCCGATTATTTTGTTCAAATCCTAGAAATTACTTAAATACTGGTGACAGAAAGCAGTATTTTCACATGTGTGGAATAGGTTGGGTTTCTGGTTTGGATCAGACAGTGACTAATCCTAATGGCAGAATTTGCATGTTCATGTATGTTCAGTGTGTTGTTGTAATGTTGTGTTTTATCCTGCAGGAGGCGCTGGTTGCAGCAGTGGGGGAGGGGTCACTGAGGCTCAGGGTCTCCTTCAGATTGCCCCACCTCCAAACCTGGGGGGCCGAGCCTCCCCGCCTCATCCAAACCCTCCTCACACCCCTCACACCCCCAGACCACCTCAACCACCAACACCCACCCCGACTCCGACCACAACGCAGCAGAGTCCAGAGTACAGCAGTACGCCTAGATCTGGTACTGTATCTGAAGTACACAGAGTACTACACCTGTACTATATCTGTGCTACACCTGTACTACACTTGTACACTCCTGTACACAACGTAATATGCCTGTACTACACTAAAGTACACCCGAACTAATCAGCAATACTACAGTATCATCAGTAAACAGTAACAGATACTCACCTGTCTCTGTGTCTCCTCAGCTACTTGGACAGGTAATAGCCCCATCCCCTACAGTCCTGCAGGACCTCAGCAGAGTGGGCGGAGCCACCAGCAGCAGCCTCCGTTACATCATCACCACACACCCAATACTCACTTCTGTACGACATCATGCGATGAGAGTTTTATTTTACCATACAGTGTGATGTTCTTTTATAACTGACTAGTGTATGTTCTCCAGGGTCTCAGCATCACAGCACAGCGCCATATCCACAACCAGTGTCCAACCATCCAGGTAAACAAACACTTATTTAACTAAACCACTTGGGGAATCTTCCACTTTGGTAAATGCCCTATTACACCATTTAATCTTCTTATCTTGGTGTGACTTGGTTCATTTATTATCAGATAGTTCATCATTTATATAAAGTTCAAGACGTCTCCCACTGTATTCTCTAAAACTAATAGGGCTGCTGGGACACAGAAATGCATATTGTTTTATTGTGAGTTTTCAAAACTTTGCTTCAAATTTGCTTGACATTTTGTAGAAAATGACAACTGACAGCGTCAGTCCTGTCTGTCTGTGTTCAGGTCCAGAGTTCTGGTGCTCCATCTCGTACTTCGAGTTGGACGTTCAGGTCGGTGAGATGTTTAAGGTCCAGTCCGGTTGTCCTCTGGTCACTGTGGACGGATACGTGGATCCTTCAGGAGGGGATCGATTCTGCCTCGGACAACTGAGCAACGTCCACCGCACGGCTGCCAGCCACCGGGCCAGGTGACCAGATTGAACCGGTTTAAACTGGGTTCAGCCGGTTTGAACCAGTTTAACCCAATCTGCAGTAGTAGCAGATATATCGTCATTGTTTTTTTAATTTAATACAGGAGAATAATACATTTAACGTACATAATAATTAAATGTAGTCTCAATGAAAACACAACAAAAACAATTGGACAATTGATCCAAAATAGAATCCCTTCAGTTTTTTTTTCAGCATTTTATTTCCAATTCATTAGGGCCCGAGCCGAACACGAAGTGTCGGGTGAAGGCCCTATTGGAACTGCAATGTTTATTAGGGCCCGAGCCGACACACAAAGTATTGCACATGTGTCAAACTCAAGGTCTGGGCCACATCCGCAATACAATTACATCTGGCCCGTGAGATAATATTATATTCTATATATATATCTATATCTATAGTCTATTATTAATGGTTCACCGGTACACAGCACTCTCACCACTCATACTACAAATCCCATAATGCACTGCAGCGATT
>JAPQRN010000009.1:14899527-14914799 GCA_037367275.1 Coranthus polyacanthus
TGTGATAAATGTTTTCATTGGAAAAGACTCTTAACTCTTAAAAAGTGATGATAGAGAGGGAGACGAAAAATATTAATTATCCTGATTGTCTTGTATTTTAAATTTGATCTGTCATCTCTCATTTGTTTTTTTCTAATACCCCTGCTTTGGTTTGAGTTCTGCCATGTCTTGGGAGCAGTTAAGTTCATATTTCTGATGAAAACATGGTCAGTTTAACTCTATTCAATAAATGTTGACCCTGTTTGGCCTTCGACTTAGACCATGTTTTAAGTTTCGGCCCCTGCTGTGATTGAGTTTGACACCCCTGCCCTATTGGAATCGCAATATTTATTAGGGCCCGCGCACCAAAACCTTTTGTTTTTGCTCGGATTATTATTAGGGCCCGAGCCGACACACGAAGTGTAGGTGGAGGCCCTATTGAAATTGAGTTATTAGGGCCCAAGCCATACGTAGTATGGGCGAAGCCCCTATTGTATCTGTAGGATTACACTAAATGTTTAGGCTCAATTTTGAGTATCTAAATATACACGAAAACTCAGGAAAATTGGCAAAGACATCAGAAATGCTGAAAAATTTTATAATTTATAGGGTTCGTTCATTAAACTGCAAAAATGTCTCTGTAGCGCCCCCTACAGACCACTGCACTTGACCTAGACAAATGAAATTCGTTACATGTGTACCACACTGAGATCTATAAAAAAGGTTTGGTCAGTTTCAGCAAATTTGGTCAGTCCAGTCTGAATACGTGGGAGATTAAAAGTTATGGAAATGGTGAGTTTTCGGGACACTATACGTTCAGGGTTCAGGGGAATTTTGATGTCTCGCTATGAAACACGAAATGGTTAGAACTCTGTAGTTTTTTGTCATATCTGCACCAAACTTGACATGTACGATCAGAGTCCCGCCCTGAACAGAATGACATGTCAATATTGAACCTAAGTCATAGCGCCACCTATTGGCAACAGGACATGTCATGTTTTACCTTTTGATGTGCTACTCCTATTCAAATTTGGTCAGGAGAGGCAAAACAAGTTAATGACACAATGTGGTTCAGGTCGTAACGTTTCGAGACTCTATACGCTCAGGGCGGGCCGGCGAATTTTGATGTCTCACCATGAAACACGAAATGGTTATAACTCGGCTGTACATGGTCCAATCTGCACCAAACTTAACATGTATGATGAGTCCCGCCCTGAACAGAATGACAGAACAATATTGACTCTGACGTATAGCGCCGTCTACTGGTGACGGGAAGTAATACGCCGTAAACTTTTAATCACTACTCCTTCTAGGGTCATCAGATCCACCTGAAATTTCATCAGCACAGTTGTGAGACCGTGATGATACTACATTATGAAGCTTTTTACCGGTCATCAAATGCTGTTACCATAGCGAGAATTGTGTGAATTCTCGCCATGAAACACGCAGCTGTTTTTGGGGGGTTAGGAATGATCCCAGTCCCGAAACTTAGCACACGTGTCATGAGGAGTGTATCTTGTTGACAGATTCTTTGGCTCGAGATTTGGTAAAATGGTTCCATAGCGTCCCCTGCAAAATTTCAAATACCCTGTGCCTGCGTCCAGAGCATCGGATCTGTCTCCAATTTTACATGTTTGATGAGAGTACAGTTCTGAAGACATGTGCACATGAATATTTTATCAGAGTCGTAGCGCCACCTACTGGCAACAGGAAGTCAGCCTCACAGCACAATTGTTGTCCGATTGACCTGAAATTTGCACAGTATGTTCTAAACGTGATGTACAGTGACATGACATACACTTGGTGGGTGTTCTCTAGCACCACATAGTGGACGGTGTTTGTGACTACATCCTCAACAACGTTAGACCCGACAACGCCTACCTGCCTGCGGTGGTGAATCCCCTCTACCACAGCCCGCCCCGAGTCGCATATGGGTGCGAGTGCCCGTTCCTAACTGCTTGCAGTTAATAGTTTTGTGTTATTACTGTAATGGTTTGTAATAATATTTTTTTCTATAAGAAATTTGCTTTGCAGTGTATTTGTTAAAAATCTTAAATTCAGATTAGTTCTTGGTTGAGTATTCAGTATAAATATTTTATCAAACAGAATAATTATTGTCAGTATGTTTTACACTCTTCTTCTGTTGTTTTTCCATGTACAGGCTCCACATCGGTCGGGGCGTTCAGCTGGAGTGTCGGGGGGAGGGGGACATCTGGATGCGTTGCCTTAGCGACCACTCGGTGTTCGTCCAGAGTTTCTACCTGGACCGAGAGGCCGGCCGAGCACCGGGAGACGGAGTTCACAAAATCTACCCTGGAGCTTACATCAAGGTGACGACACTAAAAAGATGAACACAACCTGGATCTGGTAGACTGTCTGTCTGTCTGTCTCACCCGTCTATCTGTCTGTATTTCACCCCGTCTCTGTCTGTCTCAACTGTCTGTCTGTCCGTCTGACCTGTCTGTCTGTCTCTCTGTATGTCACCCATCTGTCTGTCTGTCCGTCCGTCTGTCTGTATCTCACCCGTCTGTCTGTCTCACTCATCTGTCTGTCTTTTCAGGTGTTTGACCTGCGTCAGTGTCACAGACAGATGCAGCAGCAGGCGGCGGCAGCTCAGGCAGCCATCGTATCTCAGGCGGCGGCGGTTGCTGGTGTGATTCCCAGTCCGAGCAGCATGGGAGGTATTGCCCCGGCCGTCAGTGAGTAACACCAGTCTGTCCAGACACAGAGCTGAGAATAACCAAATTAACTAACTAGTTAACTAGAGAAGTACTGTGTGAAAACGGTTGTTACTATAATTTTGAGGCTCAGGCCCCCTTTTGCCTGCACAAGCTGTTAATTTAAATTTATAATAATTTGATGTATTTTGTTATTGCTTAATGAAATGTGAATGTGTTACATTTTGCTGAGTTATTATGAAACAAAGCAATACTTATTACATAGTGCTGTGTTTGTACATAGTGAGTTCCATGTCGTTGACCTTTGACCCCTCCCCTACAGGTGTGTGCTCATCAGCAGGTCTCGGTGTGGACGACCTTCGCAGGTTGTGTATCGTTCGTCTGAGCTTCGTTAAAGGCTGGGGCTGTGATTATCCGCGGCAGAGCATTAAAGACACCCCCTGCTGGTTGGAGGTTCACCTGCACCGAGCACTGCAGCTGCTTGACCAGGTGCTGCACACGCTGCCGCCACGGGAACACGTGCTCTGACAAGGACAGCCAATCACAGCTCAGTGTTTCAGTCAGGTGAGACGGACAGTAACCTGACAACATCACAGGCCCCGCCCACCTTGTCCTCCTCCAGACACGTGTACACTCTCTCATCTTTCCAGTTTCCATGGATACCAGCATCCAGCATCATTAAAGGGTCAGTTCACCCAATCACTGACGAAACAAATCTCTTTTCATAATATAATATAAAATATACATATTACAGTAATAGTGATCTATAGAATAGTCGGGACCAGGAGCTCTGTTCTTCTCTGATTTGTCAGAGAAACGTTACTTTTATTTTTGAAAATATCTTATCTTAAGTGAAGATAATATCACATTATCTTCACTTTACAAAACTACAAAAATTCAAGAAAATGTCCTTCCTTTACAGAAATTAATTGAATTTGGTGACACACAACTATTTTTTTCAGTTTATCACTTTTCAGTTTTCAGTGGAATCAAATGAGCAGAAAGCTTTAAGTGTGAATGTTGAGACTAAAAATTATCCGTTTAAAGATTGAACCATATTACTGTGTTAAAACAGGACAAAGAGCAGGTTTGGTCACTTTCACGTCTTCCCATTAGAAATGAATGCAAGGTTTTTCACAGTTTTTCTAGATTTTTATAGTTACTTGAAGCACAAAACTGTTCCTTAACTTTTCACACATTTTAATATAAAGTCTGTGTGAATTTAGTGAACTGGCCCTTTATATCCATAATAATACTCCAATCCGAGCCCTGCTGGAGATCAGACTGTCTCTATTTTTTAATGTTTATTTATTTTATCGATCATCAACCAAAGATCTATTTCCTTCTTCTGTTGACATATCCTCTTTTCTTTGTGATTCACATTATTTATTCTGGTTTTCCTCTCTCTGTGTTTTTTATATAACATTTAACAGTTAGATTTTATACTGAAAATGCCTCAGTTGTTTGTTCAAATGAATATTTTCTGATAAAAAATAAATCAGCTGTTTCTTCTGCGTCTTTGTCTCCTGCTGCTGAATGAAGCTCGGTCCATGAAGTTCACATTAAATCACATAGAAACCAGCTGCTACATCACTGCTACATTCACTTCTGCTCATTGATTTTACATAACTTCTGGCTTAGGTTCTGCGTCGAAGCCTGACAATGGAAGGGACAATCTGGCTATGGATGGTATTTTGTGTCCATAAATGTATGTACATTGTATATGTTGTTTTGGGAGTGATTGGAAATTGACCTGTTTTGACAATTAGACAGAATTAGACAGAAGACATAATGCCAAAACCATGAGAACAGTTTTTCAGATAGTTTTGCCATTCCATTCTCTGTACAGTCCATTCTTCTTCCATTTTTGCCCAACGTAAATATATTAACATATAAACATTTTATTCTGTGTAAATACAGGACAAATCAAAAACTCTCCAAAGCCATTCCTGAGGTCATCTCTCCAAACACGCAGGTTCTTCTGCAAAGTTAAAGAACTGGCTCTAAATCTCTTCATTAATTTCCACCAGCCTTGGTAAACTGGCTCAATCACGCCCCCTGCTGGACGTTTTTGATGTCTCCTCTACATCCTGTCTCTAATGCAGATTCTGTTGCCCATTTTCACAACATATGACTTTGTTAAAATAGAATGAACATTAGTGGACACTAGTCAGTTATTCTAAGAAACAGGAACCTTTTTCGCTCTCTCATTTTCAGTTATTTTCACAATCACTTCAAATACTAAAAACTATGAAGACAATCAGCCATTTTTGTTAGACCTGTAATAATCCAAAAATATGTGGAAATGCATTGATTTTAGTCAAATAACGACAATAAAACCCATTGCAGCACCTCAACAAACTCATCAGAGGTGACAAAGATGAAAAACCCCTCATGGTCATGCAAAAAAACAGCTTTAAATGTGATTTACACTCATTTTTGCATCAGGATGTAGAAGAACCCATATTTAAAATTATTTCATCTTACTGCTCCATGTGAAACGTTTGGCTTTAAACCCACCTTTCTGCATGTACGTGGTCTGGATTTCACAACGTTGTATTAAACACATTCAGTAACCTGTATTGTTGATATTTCGCTTTTCATCTCAAATCAGCTCATTTTGCCAAAACTTTTGACGATTTTACTTAATTTCCTGTCTTTTCCAGATTTTTCATGACAGTGGAAACCCTTTAAACACGATGAAATCTCTGTAAACTGTTCTTGAACATGTGAACAGTGACACGTTCACATTAAAAAGTGTTTGTTTTCATGGCGTTTGTCTTCACTTGCGCTTCTGTTGTTGGCGCCACTGAGGACAAAGACTGGGCGTGTCTAAAGTTTAAATGTTTCATGTCATCCTTTCTATTGGATACAATCAGGAACCGCCTTTACGATTCCAGCCAATAGAAGAGAAGAGTTTGGCATAGTAAGGTACTGAAGGTGGGATTTGAAGAGTGGCTTCTAAACGGACCAATCGGAAACTAGAGTCTGAACATTCACTTGGAAGGGGGCGTGGTCTTCCAGTGGAGGACGGGCGCGAGTGAACATGGCGGTTTAGTTCTCTCCTGGCGTCCGTCGGAGCAGGAAGGCCACCGTGAAAGCGCGCTTCGCTGTACCGTGTTTTATTTTCAGTTTTCCTTTGTTATACTTTGTTTTTTTGCCCTTTGTCTTGGGCTTCAACATGGAGATGAAGAAGAGGATTAGTCTGGAGCTGAGGAACAGAAATCCAGCCGAGGTGTGTAACTACAACAGCGAGCGCCGACTTTAATTTATTTATTTCCTTAAGAAATTCGTCAGGGATGCGGACTCGACTAGAAATGACAATTCTGGGGACATTCAGTGGGAGCGGGCGTCGAGTTTTCCCCGACGGTGACCCAGAAACCGCCCGGTCCAACATGGAGGAACCCGTCTGTCTTCAACGGGCTGCGCTGGAGACGCCAGCCGCGTGCAGCCGCTGCTCCCTCGCGCTCTGACTACGGTCGCTCGTGGGGGGCAGCCTGGAGCATCGCGTGAGCCCCTTTCAGTTAGCATCAGGGGCTAACGGGCTAACCGGAGTCCGCTTTAACAGACCGAGCCGAGTCCAGGGTTAACGGGCGGAGAGCTCGCGCTGCTGCCCGGCGGTAGACAAACTAAACATATCGACGTGGTTATCTGGCTTCGGTTAATGTTTACAAAGCCGCCAGGTTCACAGTGTGGCCGAGTTGGCTTCCATTTTAACCTTCAATGTTCAATAGTTCACGATGCTTGTGATCTGAAGGCACAAACCAGGGTCCGTTCATGAAACGGTTACTTCACGCTATATTCATCTGAATCCTTCTTGTTAAATAGTCTCAGCGCTTTAATAACTCGCCAGGTGCTGCTTGTGATTTCAACCCTCTTATTTTTCAAAATATCAGCCGTAGATTAAGTTGAACCGGGTCGCCCCGCTGCTCCCCCGCCCACCGGGGTGACGACCGGTCTGGAGACCAGCACAAGAGGCGGTCACTCACTTCATAGCTATTTAAAATGGAAGATGAGTCCAGATGTTTCAGTGTTGTTTTAATATTTTACAAATGTACGCAAATATAAATGCATATGTTCAGAAAGCGACAGATGTAACATATACCGACCGATTAGCTAATTGGACGTTTTAGATATATCTGTATCGGTCCGATACATAGGTGCCACTGACTTTTAGGTAAAGCACTAGCTCAAAACATAAAAACGGTGCCCAGAATTGCTAAGATTAGTTTTAGTTTCAGATTTATTGATTTACGTATTTGTTACTTTGACTTGGATCAAACACTGGTTCAACACTTCAAGTTTCTAATTAAGTCAGAAATACTTTAGTCTAAAGCTGCAGCAGTTAATCTGTTTGTTGTCGGCTATTAAATTATCAACAACTATTTTGAAAATCAATAATTGTTTGGGCCATTTTTTAAAAATATGTCGTTGCAGCTTCTTAAATGTGAATATTGTTTTGTTTCCTCATCTGTGACAGTAATATGAATATCTGGGTTATGGACTAAAGACATTTGAGTTAATCATCTTGGGTTTTTGAGAAACTAATGAACAGCTTAATTGACAACGAGAATAATCATTAGTTGCAGCTGTAGATAATACCCAACAAGTGATGATATCGGCCGATTAATCTGCATTTTTCTGTTATGAATTATCATTAATAGATCCTTTAAAACCCCTCTATCTGTTGACCTCTGATGTACAATGTGAACAACACATGTGCAGTTGGTTATATGTAAATGTAAGACCAAAATATCATTTAATTGTTTTGCAAATATATTGTTTGTGAAAAGTAATGTATTGACCGAAAATGTTTAGGCAGAAGCTTTAGCTCAGACATCAAGTGATGGTGGATTTTTAAACGCTGATAGAATAATGATGGTTTGATCAGCTTTCTCCTGCTGCAATCAGCTGATATAAACCCACCCTGTTTGACTTTATTAGAAAACATCTAAGTCAAAGTAATAAATAAAGTAATCTGGTACTGAACAAAAAAGATAGATATTATCCATCAGGGCCAAGTTGTGTCGAACCATCAGGGCTGATTCATCTCTATTTATACTTTTTATATCACGTATTGTAATAACCAACCCTTTCACTGCTCCAAAACTAAACAGAAACACAAAGAAGTTTCAAACACAATGATCAGTTTTATATTTGTTCACCACGTTCTCTTAAAACATGTTTCATTTTCATGTTTACTTCTCTGACACTGTCCTTACCCTTGTTCTTTAAACACATGAATGTTCATTATATTGAATTATACCCTGATCATATGTTATATCACTGCATGTTAGGATTAGATTTTCTTTCTCTGCTCTGTTTTCAATTTAAACTTGATTCTAGTGTTTCATGGTGAACTCTCCTGCTTCAGGGTCAGATCTTTAGATAGATTTGTAGTTATCTGATTTAATTCTTCAGTTTCCAGTAGAATTAGTGGAATCCTCTAATTTTCATGTATTATGCACCGAATAATGTACATAGTCATGGCAGCAGTTGGTCTGTTAGAGGTGTTTGACTGAAATGTGAATCCTTGTTAGTCTGCGGTTACTTTACTGTTAAACGTTGAAGCCACATACCGGGTCACATGGTATTTTTGATGTGGTCACATGATGTGTTGTGGTTGTCAGGTGGTGGAGCTGGTGGTGGATAACTGTCGCTCCAGTGACGGGGAGGTGGAAGGTCTGACAGACGAGTACTCGGACCTGGAGATCCTCAGCATGGTGAACGTTGGCCTCAGCTCACTTGCCAAGCTGCCCTCGCTGCCCAAACTACGCAAGGTCAGTATGCCACCGCCTCCTCCCTCCCACAGTGCACCACAGTCTGTCACCTCCGGTCTCACCTGAGTGTCTGTGTTTCAGCTGGAGGTCAGCGATAACAACATTGCAGGAGGTTTGGACTCGTTGGCAGAGAAATGTCCCAATGTGTCCTACCTGAACCTGAGTGGAAATAAAATCAAAGAGCTGAGCTCCATCAAGGCCCTGGTACGTCTCACTGCTTCTCATAACAGTAGTGCCGGGAAACAGTCACATAACAGACACTAAGTCACATTTTCTTTTGATGAGTTTTCTGAAAATTTGTAATAAATTTGGATGGAAACCTGACTAGTGACTGCACTTCATAGCTCAGCACAGTGACTCTGTGGTACAACTGTTTACTTGTTCATATTCACAGATATACACAGATCAGTGTTTTTCCTGCTCAAAGTGATGCAGGTTGTACTGTTCTGATCATGTGTAGCTGTATATTTTACTAGTTCTAATAAGTACATGATTGAAGAAAATGACCATTATCACGTTAAACACTACATTAACCAGTTTCGCTGTTACAAACACCTCAGAATCAGGGAATATAAATCAGTGATTATTACATGGGTCCACCCTGCAGTTTAGACACAGCTATGTTTGTTGGAGGCTTGAAGAAAAAAGTGAGATCAGTGAGGCGAACCCATTGAAAACTTCAAAGCCGCCTTTCTACACCAGTAATTTTTCTATTTTGTGAAACTCACAGCATCACTACATCAGCTGAAACTGCATTTATAAAGGACAGCAGTTCACTGAGTGTGAAGGTCTATCTTTTAATTCTCTTTGCAGGAAAAACCCTGAAGGTAAATAAGATAATTCAAATGACATGCAATGTTGACATAACATTTTGAACTCTGACTTCCTCTGCTGTCGTCCTTATGGTTGTGCTGTGGATTTGAGTTTAAAAAACTTCATAGTAATTATGTGGTGTGGATGACCCTTAATGTAGGAAACAAAAATAGTGATTTTAAAAGATGCAGAGTCTGTGTGAGGCAAAATTTTGACAGTTTCATATAGATCTGGTTGTGTAACATGTTTGTCATAAATAATGACATGAAATGACGACTTCAGACAGTGAAGAATCAGTGTAAGTCAGTGATCTGCTGGTCTGACTTCTGAACCATGACGTGCAGTGAGGCTGATTTACACAGATCCTTCAGAGTTACGTTAGAGTGTAAAAACATTAAAATTCATTGTAAAACTCTGTTGGGACAAATGAGGCCACATTCTATGGAATGAATGAAACACTGCAGCGTCACAGATGGTTGTACAGTTAAGAACATGCGGACTAGTGTTTACTTCATCTACACATTGAACAAAGATTGGAATAATATGGAGCAAAATTATGCACAAATGCAGAGTTTCTAGTTAGATGCAACAACACAAAGCATCACACACAGGTTAAACCTCCACAAACCAGAGGAAACTACAGCAAGACTGAATTCCACTACATCTAGAAAACTGATTCACATCATGGATCCAGATTCTACCTCAGATCCTCATATGACCTTTAGACCAGATCCACCAGACTTTGATTCTTGATACTTTGTCCAAAATCTAAAATACAGATGAGTTGAACTGATCGATACGTCACCTGGTCCGACCTGAGATAAAGGAGGTTTATTTTATATGTGAGAGATGCTGTTGAGACCTGGTGTTTGTGTCGTGGTGGCCTCTGCAGCAGAACCTGAAGAACCTGAAGAGTCTGGACCTGTACAGCTGTGAGGTGACGACGCTGGACAACTACAGAGAGAGTGTGTTCAAGCTGCTGCCTCAGCTCACGTACCTGGACGGATACGACCAGGAGGACAATGAGGTGCCTGACTCCGAGGCCGATAACGGTGAGACTCCACTAGAGCTCATGGTCTGACTGGGTTTAAATAAGAACAGGGTTTCAGAGGGTCTGTTCAGGTCTTTTATCTCAGCACAGTCCCAGTAGATCAGGTCTACACAGAAACCAATTTGAAACCCACTTGACCATCTGCATTTGTGTCCAGATGAGGATGATGAAGCCGGTCCCCATGGAGACGATGACGAGGATGACGAGGATGATGATGATGAAGGCTCTGAAGGAGACGAGGATGAGGTCGGTCTGTCATACCTGATGAAGGAGGGAATCCAGGTGAGTCTGAGATCCAAACCGGACACAGGGGTGATGTGATGGAATTGCATGTTGTGACTGTTCACTGATCTGCATAGTCTTTGTCTCAGGATGAAGATGACGATGGAGACTACGTTGAAGAGGAGGAAGACGACGAGGAGGAGGAGGAAGACGGAGGTTTGTGTTAATCAGATCTGAGGGTTTACATCCTGTAGGAACCTGTAATGTGTAACCTTTTATTCAGTTATTATAGTTTTGAAATGTTTTATTTTTATTCAGTCTTTCAGTTTACTTTGAGTTATTTTTACAAGTGCATAGTAGTTTGAGTTTTATTTTTGAGGAAATTACTAGTTGAGTTTTTCAGGCATTTTCACACCTGAAAATTCAAACCAAGGTTCTTTGTGTTTTTTTTTTGTTTTTTTTTTCTCCATTGTCTACATTTGGTCCACTTAGTTTTTCTTTCTCTCTGTATTAAGATCAGATAAATATCATCTACATGTTGCTGCGTCATTTTTAACGTCTTTTTCACAACGATAGCTTTGCTTAAATTCCTGTGACTGGTCCAAACCTTCCAGACAGTGTTTTCACACTGTACATGAATCGGACCGTGGTTCAGTTTGATCTGGACCGAGCCCACCTCGTTTGGTTGGACCAAAGACCGGCTGTTTGGTCCACACCGTGGTCTGGGGGAGGGGTCACACCTGAACATTAGGTTCAGATCAAACTGGAATGTCTGGACTAAACTAGGTCGGAGTAAATCAACCCTTAGTTTGTCAAATATTAAGATAAAACCCTGATTTATAGGAGCTGAAAAAGTTTGGATTAAAGATTCATCAGATATGATTTACAAAACCATTCTTTATTAAAGACATTTTATTCTTGTTTATCATGAACCATTAACACCGGAGGAAAAAAAAAATCATGTGCTTTTACCTTTTTAGTTCATGTTGATGTGTTGTGTTTTATTTGTAACTGGTCTCTGAGGGGAGGAGCTAATGTTCACATTGAGGATACGAGTGGGATCTGGAGACTCCGATCCTGAGATCTGGTTTTGTTTGACTCTTGTGAACTTCTGACCCTCTGAGACGTTGACCTTTGACCTGAACTGACGGGCTGTAATTCCATAGGCCGCTCTCTGTTACCTTATGACAGAAGAGAAACAAAAGGTCTGCATCATTTCTTTATTGTGGCTTTTGGAGAATGAACAGGTTCTGGATCGAGCTGATCAAACTGTAGCTTTGCCCTTATTTCATTGCAAACCCAGTGTTACTGCCTGAAGAAACTCCACCCAATAACCTCAGACAGAGGACGAGATGGAACTGGTTTTCAAATGCAGGTGGAAATTAATTAGTAGATTTTGAACCAGAATTCTTTGATTTTTGCAGCATCAGAATCAAAACAAGTGGACGAGAGCGACTGTAGTCGTTCAGTAACATCAGGAAATAGTCGACAGCTTCATGTCCGAGACATAGTGTTTACATAAAACAAAACGACACAAATGGATGGAAGTGTGGATGGCCAGGGTTCAGTCTTTCTTCACTTTCTGCTCTTCGTTATATAGGATTTCAACCTTCTAAAAGGTTACTCAACGTAGCAGTATGTAGTGAAATGTGTCTAACAGGAGTTTGAAACTTTACACTGAACGAAGCTGAGGCTGTAGGTTGAACTCATTCCCTGTAGGGGGTGCTGGTTACATGAAAGCTCTTCTACACACTGTTAGAACCATCAGCAGCGTCTGTAGAAACATCCCCCATGTATTTACATAAATGAACGACTGATCCAGAAGGTTCATAAAGAACATGATGAACCTCGTTGTGCTCTTACACTTCATGACGACTAAAGAGATTTTGAATTAAGAAATTGTTTTGTTAACATTGTCAAATTAATCATATATTAAATCATATTCAGATGCTTTAAAAAAGATTTTCTCATAATAGTTTTTAATTTGGAGAAATGATCAGCTACACTGGCTTTATTCTTTAAATCACAACTAAGAAAATGGACAAAATAAGAAGTACAGGTGTGTTTTGTGTTTTTTATGTTTTTCATCTGATTTCCATCTTTTACCAATAATTTGAAACATGTCACATTTTTTGTCATAACTGACATGAACTGATAGGAAAACGTTCTTGGCCACATTGACCTACACTTCATCATATTTTCTTTCCTCAGAGTTCACTTTAAAATGTGTGTCGTCGTGTGTTGCCGTGTTCATCTGTGTTTCTTTCCCGTCAGACGAGGACGGTGCCGGTGTTCGAGGCGAGAAGAGGAAGAGAGACGCAGAGGACGACGGTGACGACGATGACGATGAGTAGTGGAACCACCTGAACACTGTTACCCCCGACCTCTGACCCCTCCCTCATCCAGTGACCTCTGACCCCACCGGAGCGCTGGCCGCCTCAGAGCCGCAGGACAGGACGCCACCTTCAGGTTCAGGACTCAGTGTCTGAAAATACACCGTTAAGTCAGTCTGTCGTCAAGTCACACCAACACGTTTCTGGTTCATTTTAAACTCTTCTTCCACTTTTATCTGATGAATGTTTTACAGTCACATGATGAGACGTTAAACACTTGAAGATCTTTATTTATCATGTGTGTGGTTGTTTAAAACAACAGCAGTGAAATGACAATTTGGGAAAAAACAGGGACAGTAACCGTTTATCACAGCATTAAAGTACAAACTCACCTTTACAGATAATTAAACATCAAAAGAACAAATTAAAGTGAATGTTTCATGTGAATCTGATCATAAACATCCATTTTCTCCAGAATCTGATCATTTCTGTTCATATTTGACACTTTGTTTGATTCTTAAATGAATATTCAGTTCTTCACTGTAAACACAATGAAAGATTAGCAGAAAAATGTGTTTTTAGGAAATGAATAAGTTATTCATGTAGTACTTTAATACAAAATGTTTAAAATAAACCCAAAAGAATGAAAATGACATAAAACTGAATAAAATCAAACAGTAAATGAAGTCAGTATTTAAATGCGAGGCGTCACATTACTGCATTAAGGCTGAAGTTATGTGTTTATTGGTGTTTTTTCATATTTAAATTAAGTAACTAAAGTTACGATGTGGAGGAAAAGTATAAAATGTCACTAAAGGATCCGTTATTTCCTGTTGAATCCCTGGAAACTTCAGACCAACGTCAAAAATAAACCATTATTATTGATTGATGACATTTTTTTTATTGTTAATTAGTTGTTTTGTCATAAAATATTGAATCTTTCTGTTCAACTGCAGCTCATTGAATATTTTAGTCAGTAACTGATCGTTGATTGGTTTTTCAGCTGCAGCATTAAGTCTTTCCGTTGGTGTTATATCTACTACTTTACCCAGGAGTCTGTGTGGCCCTCCTTCATTTTAAAATGTGACTGTTGGTGCGTGTGCGGTCAGGTGTAGCCCCGCCCCCCGCTCCGCCCCCTCACCTGTCACCTGCGGCTCTGTGTCATCCGTCGTTCTCTCTGTAAATAGACCTGATCTGGTGTTGTAGGTTTGTGTCGTGTCGTTGACGCTTCTTCTCTGGTTTATTTTATTTTTTTATTCCTGTGTGATGTCATCAGAGTGTTTTTGAATAAAACCAGCTGAATTCTGTTTCTGGTTTGTTGTCAATATGTCACATGTTACATATAATCAATGCTCACACATGTAATAAACTACAGGTTTGATTTTTCATTATTTTCTTTTAGTTGTTTGGTTTATTAAATGTACAGTGGCTGAGAAGGTTCATCAGCGCAACTTGAGAAAAAGACAACATAAATGAGGTTCATTAAGTCATGATCTTTAAATCCACGTTTTAAAGCCGACAAGGTTCAGGATGACCCCCATTCAACATGAACAAATTCAACCATTAATTTTCAGAAAAGGGAGATGTTATGTTAGTTCATGATGCATGGTTTCTCCTTCTGGGTCTTGAGATAAAACTCAGTCTCTAATGGCTTCACATCTTTATTTGCTTCCCTGAATATTTTGAGGTTTTATTATTTGAGGAAATGTTCATGTTGAATTCACTCGAAACTAAGGTTAAGTGTTGATTTTCATTACAAATAGTTTATATAAGAGTTTAATGATGATCCATGACTCCAAAAGCAGGAGAGGTGAGTATTAGTATTTTGTCTGTATTAACTACTCACCTATTATGGTTTGTTTGACCACTTGGTGGCGCTGCTCACCAGCTGAATTTCAGTATTTATTAGAGATTGAGTTTTTAAACATTTCTTCACTGTGTTCATGAGACATTTAATGAGTTTGAATTAACTGACTTCAGAATTACATTTACTGGACATATTCTTAATATTTTTACTGACTTTTCCTTCAGATGTTTTAATTTGAACAGATCACTTTATTATTTTTCTTCTGTCAGTTTGTTTCTTAATGGTCTCAGCTGCTGCCCCCTGGTGACCTTTGACCCCTGTGATGATGATGCAGAGCTTCATCTCCTCACTGATGCTGAACCAAACATTCTAGAACTAAAGATTCTTTTAGTTAGATCATCTTTGGCTGAGCATCAGACTCCGCTGCAGGTTAGAGGTCATGTGATGTCACTGTGCGTTGCCGTAGAGATGATTCAGAGTTTAAAAAGTTGATCAGTTTGTAAATTTACATCTGAACACATTCATGAGGAGAGTGTGTGTGTGTGTGTGTTTTTCCTTTTCACCTTATATGGAAGTACAGACTGAGGGGGTGTGGCTTAGTAAATAATC
>JAPQRN010000009.1:14961158-14974789 GCA_037367275.1 Coranthus polyacanthus
TGATCATTTGAATCAGGTGTGTTGGAAGAGGGAAACATCTAAAACATGCTGGATTGTGGCCCTCGAGGACCGCAGTTGGACACCCCTGCTCTACAGTATCGTAACAGATACCTATAGACTGATGACATGCTGGTATTTTTGTTTCATATATTATAATAAAAAGTGGCTCCTGATATTTCTAGTGACATTAATATGAATTATATTTCTTCTGTCAGACATGAAGACAGGACTGATCTTCCTGCTGCTTTCAGGTGAGAACACCTGTCAGGTCTATGAATGATAATGATAATAATGATAAAGAATTATATTGTGATATTAACTCATTACTGTTTTATCACCCAGCCTTCTCCAGATGTTTGAAAACCTTCTTGTGTTTGTGTACCTCAGGTGTGGTTCTGGTCTCCAGCAGCTTCAGCAGGCGGTTCCACGTCGTCTCTCAGCATCTGAACTGGACTGAAGCTCAGTGTCACTGCAGAAAGCACTTCACAGACCTCGCCAACATCCAGGACTCTGGTCAACACGCCAAAGCCAAGGCGGCGGCGGTGGGGCTGGGGTGGTTCTGGATCGGACTGCTCCTCACCTGGAGGTGGTCTCTGGGGCATCAGGATGTCGTGCCGTTCACTGGGTTCTCCAACTGGGGCTCCAACCAACCAAGAACCAGGAAGTGTGTGTCGATATCCAGAGACAGGAAGTGGATCCCCAAATCCTGTGGCACTGAGCTTCCCATGGTCTGTTACAACGGTGAGCACCGTTCATCCATTATCACTTATCTCCTTTTCAATTTACCTTTCATTTAGTGATCACTTTTATAGATTCATTTATTTATTGTTTATAGATCTCGCCTTTATTTCTTATTCATTGATCCTTTCATTGATTTATGTTCATAATAGATTTTGTTGTCATTAATGTATCTATTTATTGATATATCTGTTGTTTATTGATGTTTTTTGTGAGTTGTGCATTGATCTTTTTGTTAAATGAATACATCACAGTTCACTCTGTTTAAATATTTGCTCAGTGACAAGCTTTGCTCAATCAAGTCAAGTCAGTAACGACAGCTAATGCTAGCTGGTAAGCTAAGTGCATTTTGCCAGTTCACTCACAGAGACGAAGGGGAAGTAACACAAGGTTGAAGTTCAAAACCTGAAAAATGTGGGTTAAGATTAGCCAGCAGCTAACGTTAGCTTGTATGTAATTGCAGGTAACATTAGTTAGTAATCACCTGCAGCTAACGTTAGCCAGCGTCCTCACACCTGAAGCCAGTGTTTAGTGGCGTTCAGTGCTGTTACTTTAACATACTTCTGCACTGACTTCAATTTCGAGCTATGTCTTCTTTCCATTGATCTGTTTTTGTCTCTTTCAGCGGAGACAGACTCTCACGTCCTGGTCCAGGATGCGATGACCTGGTTTGAAGCTCAGACTCACTGCAGGAATGTGTACACCGACCTGAGCAGCATCCGAGACCATCAGGAGAACATGAGGGTCGCTGCTCAGCTTCTGACCACTGATCATACTCACTCTGATGCCACCAATAAGGACGGCGTGACTGTCAGTCAGATTAGCCCCAGCCTCGCCTGGATCGGCCTCTACAAGAAGAGTTGGATGTGGTCAGATGGGAGCAGCATCTCCTACAGGCGGTGGGGAAATGAACAGACTCCTGTTGAAGGACCAGGATGCATCGTGATGGACACGAATGGTGAAGGCGACTGGTACAAACATCACTGCAGAGAGTCATGGCCCTTTCTCTGCTACACAGGTGAGTCTCAATGTCCACTGAAATATATGGATATGTGAAACTGGGATGTCCTTCAGGATGGAGGACCAGAACGATCTGGTCTCAGTGGGCTGTGTCTTGTGTCCACAGACGTCCCAACTTCAGAGGTGAAGTCGGTGAAGATTCGGCTGAGTCGAGGATCCGCAGACCTGAACGATCCGGCGGTGCAAGAGTCCATCCTGCAGCAGGTCAGAGGTCAAACCACGGTTCTCACAGTTTAGAAATGTCCACCAGTTTTTTATTTCTATTCAGTCTTTCAGTTTGGTTTTTAATTTCAGTTTAGTTTGAGTTAGCTTTACAAGTTCATAAGTGGATTTATTTGGAATAATTGACTAGTTTTAGTTGAGTTTGCCTTTAGTTTTATTGTTTGAGTTTTTCCAGGTATCATGAGGATTTACGTGACGTTAAATTCAATTTACAAAACCACTGTTTCTTCAAAGGTCCCATGTTGTGTGAAGACATTTTAACATTAAACTGATTTTACTCATAGTCCTATTTCATTTTAGTTTAATTGTCAGTGGTAGTTTTTATTGAGTTTTTTGATTTCAGTTGGTAAAGTTGCGTCTTCACAGCTACTTTAAGTGTTCGTTTTAGTCTTAGTTTTCTGCAGATGGTTTATTTTACACATGAAGAACCCGAGGCAGGAGTCAGACTCTTCTACTTGTGTTTGTTTACGGAGCCGGTTGAAGAACGGGCGGGGCTTGTGGCTAGGCAGGAGTCATGAAAACTGACCAATCAGAACAGATTTGGCTAATACGTCCTGTTTCACACGGAGCTGCTTTGAAGACCAGCCTGAGATAAATGAGGAGGTCTTGACTTTAAATCCTGTGAAGATGTTCCAGTAGAAAAGCCTTGTGTTAATGTTTGTGTTTGTGAATGTTTCAGGTGAAGCACAGGCTGGAGCTGCAAGGCCTCGGAGACGTGAAGCTGAGGTGGAGGCTTCAGCCTGATGGGAAGGTTTTCCACAGGGAGGAGGAGAGGGCGCCCCCCAGTGGCGTCTGTGAGGAAATAGACTGAATCATCTGCTGAAAGTAACAACAAACACTAGCAACATGTTTGACTTGAGATTTCATATATTGTTTGACCAGGACTGGACAAACTTTAGTTAGTTTGGTCAAATCAGTTTCATCCCGTAGTGTATTTTCCAAATGAACTCCTACATGATTTATGCCTCAGCCTGTGCTGATATAAATAGTGAACTTTGGAGATTAAATATGCATTTTAAAGGATGTGTTTTGTTCTCTAAACATTTTAGTAGCTGTGCATACATTTAATAAGTTGTAAAAGAAATTAAAACTTCAAGCAGCTATGACTGGGCTCTTGGGCCTCAGTGTCCATCAGGAAGAAATGGAAAAAAATGGAAAATATTCAAACAGAAATAGACTTCCTGTTGGGTTTAGGGTTAGGGTTTTAGGGTATGGGTCTGTATCTCAGTTTGTACATTTAGGTCAAACCTCATGCAGGGTCTTAAGGTTTTTTTCTAGGGGGTGCTATTGAGGCCATTTTACCACTTCATTCCCAAAGACATGAAATATTACACTCTTTTGACAGTTTTGATGCTTGTGCAAAGTTTAGTGACTTTTCGAGCATCACTGAGCTTCATTAAATAATAAACCTTACAGATAGAGTCTGATAGTCAGATAGATGGGGCCTTAAAGACAGATATCGTTTATATCTCACGTCGATGGCTTAAGATCATCTTTTTAACTTTAAATACAGATTCTCTCCTGTGAACGATAGATTTACAACGAAGAGGCTGTTGTCAGACATGTTAGTTGAGTTTAAAACCACTGAGATAAGATACACTTTTTCAAATGCACAGATTTAAATGATGATTAATTAATGCTCAAGAGACATAGTGGAGAGAATAAAGGAGTGGATCAGAGAAATGAAACACATGTACATATATGAACAGATTGAGCAGAAATCAGAGAAACTCGTGTTTCCGTCCAACTGCTTCCACTTGCATTTTCAACTTGTGCAAATAAAAAGGTAAACATGTGAACAGTAGTGAATAACAGTGTGTGTTCATGTGTGTTTGATGATGAGACTGAATTATGAATGAAACATTAGATGGAAACCACCACAGTGTCGACAACGTTATATGATCCAGACCAGAGGTTCAGTAAAGAGATGAAAACCAGCTTCAGGTTTTTACATGGACCAGCTCCTCAGTCAACAGCTCAGGTCACGTTATGTATGAAACACTACATGTATCAGACCTTCAGAGACGAGCTGTCAATACAACCACATATAACACACACTATCACCTTACACTTTAACCACGACCACATCAACACCAACATGAAGCTGATCTTCAACCACAAAGCACATGTACACGACTGTGAACTAGAGCAGCATCAACGTCAGGACTTCATTCACACACATGAACAGCAAAACACATCTGTAACTGTAATGTCTGGTGTTTTTATCCTCAGTGTGACCCTAATATTTCCTATGTACTAGTTGTATTTGTCCTGTGCAGTGTTGTGTCATTCAGTCCAAAAGGGTTTTTATTACTTTTAATGAAAACTAACAACACAAGGAAAGTCTGATGAACTGAAATGAAGTTAAAAGTGACAGTTTACCAAAGGATCAGAGCTGACCGAGACTGCATTGTCTCTACAAAACTATAGACAAAATGTCTTTCGTTTTGGTCTTTGTTTCACACATAAGTTGTGTATTTTTGTGGATATTAAATCTATAGTTTGTCAGTTTGTAGCTGTTTCAGTTTCACACCAGCAGATGGCAGCACATCACAACTAATTTAAATCATTACTGTGTCTGTAGCGCCTCCCATAGGCAGTTTGTCATGTGACTTTTATTGACCTGAAACCTGATGATCCGACCTGATTCTGTTGAGAAAAAAATTCATTCATAAGGAATCGAGTTACAGTTTGTAATTAATTATAATTATAATGAAATCTAAAGTAAAACTAGGCATTTTCATAGATGACAAGTGTTAAATGAAACAAGCAAACCTGTTTTCAAAAAGAACTCACAATAAACTGGAAACAAAAAGTCAAAATGAACAAAAATAAAAGCTCATGAAGACGTTGTGTATAAAAACATAAAGACATTTTACTGTAATGACTTTACTGTAAAGCAGGAGTCACCAACGTTTTGAGTCATACAATGAGCTACCAGTTTGATACGCTCTGCGGAAATAATACATTTGCTCAGTTTGCCTTTAGTTATACATTATTAATAATGATTAAAGATACTCATCTATGTGAAGACACTGATCACGTTAATGATTTCTCACAATAATTATCAACAATGACAACAAGGTGGGAATCATATCAATATTCAGCACTTTATCTCTATTGATCTCAGTAATTGTTAAATTTTCAGATGATCACGTACATCACTACATTTCATAGGAGAAACATATATTAGTTTGACTTTTTAAAACTCATCAATATCTTGGTATATTTTATATGTTGTTTTTTGTGCATTCATATTGTTTAATTCATTACATTTTGCACTGTTTAATGATTTATTTATGTATTTCATGTTTTTCATTGTTTATTTCCTTTCTTTTACATGAACATGTTTAATTCTTCAGATTTCTTGATTTACATTTCAATTTTGTCGATGTTTGGACTCTTATTGTCTTTTTAAATTTTATTAATGAATTTCTTCGTTTTAGATCAGTTTGCACTTTACACATTTTACTGATTTTAACCTGAATGTTTCATATATTTCATGTTTATATGTCTTTATTTTATCTGTACATGTTTAATTTTATGACTTATTGAACTGTTTTTTAATTTGTTGTCTTTGGTCCTCCATACCTGCAGACTCTGTGGCTCCGCCCCCTGTGGTGCATTCAGGTTCTTTTTACATCTGCAGCTCATTTCTTACATGATTAACTCAACAGACATTGAATTGTTTTATCAAAAGACAGATTTATTCACATATAAACTGCATCATGACAGGATTTAACGTAACATTCAAACCGTTAGTATCAAAACATTTTAATGATGAGACGAACGCATAAAATAATGAAGGATTATATTTGACAAAGGTCTGAAGTAAAAGACATTTCTGTCGTCATTTCTATATAAAAACATGCAGTCATTCATTAAAACTTTGTTTAAATTCAGTAAAATGTTGCTTTTACTTTTAATTCACAACAATGTTAAATCTGTGTATGGAGGACCAAAGGGGACAAAAATGAATACAATTTAAATAATTTGGAAAAAAGTCAACTTAAACAAACTCATCATGAAATAATTTTGAAACGAACAAACGCTTGTAGATGTTTACTCACTAGATGTGTCTTATTTATTTTTATTTTTTAGATGATTACTTTGTAAATTTAATTTTCATTTGTTTGTCGTTTTGTCATCTATACATTTATAAACTGCATCTAAATTATCATTATTTTTAAAATACATTTATTTGTCAATTTCTTGGTATGTTTTATATATTTACTGTTTGTCTTTTGTGGATTTATAATTGTTTCATTTATTAAACACAGTTTGTACTTTCTGCCACTAGAGGTCTCTAAAAACACAATACAAAAAATGTTTTTTGATGATGTGAAGTAGTGTGGAATCATGGGAGCTGTAGTTTTCACCACCGTGTTTACAGACGTGTTAAAGTTTAGTTAAAGTTTACATTTGATAAAATGTAAAAACACAAGTCAATAAACTATAGAACATAAAGTAGATCTGGTTGGTTTTACGTTATTAAATGTGGAAATGTGACATATTGTGACATTTTACTGATTATTTCCTTAATTATTTGTGTATTTCATAAATGTTTTTGACTTAGTGAATTAATGTTTTGATTTGTATTTAAATTTCATAAATGTCTGGCTCATTTTATTTCCTGTTATTACTCATTTAAAACTCAACATCTTTTTTTGTTTTTATCATTTCTCCATTTATGCTTTTAATGTCATTTTCATTTTGTTTTGTCTTCTTCACATTAACGTTTACAGTTCTGTCTAAATCAGCCTATAATTTTTATTTTTTAGTAATTACTCAATATTTTTACTTACTTTTTTTACTAATTTATTAGTATATATATATATATTTATTAGTGTATCTATATTTGATCTACATGGTTAATTTTATCGACTTAATGAAATGATTTTTTTAAATTCGTCCTCTTTGGTCCTCTGTACACAAGACTCTCCATAAGCTAACTGAGGAATGAGACTCTGCTGTGGTCCTGGTCCTGCGGCGCCCCCTGTGGTGCGTTCAGGTTCACTGCAGGACACAGTTGCACTTGATGCTCTTGTCTTTGTGCATGGTGTCGAACAGCCCGACGGCCTGTTTGTTGATCAGAGTCCAGAAGTTCTCGAAGGAGATGTCCTGACCGCTCTGGATCCCCATCTGCTGCAGGACCTGACCCAGGCCTTCCTCATTCTCCACCGTCTACAAACAGGAAACACAGATCAGTCATCACAGACACATGGAGCCAGTTAGAGGAAAACACCAGGGACAGTTACATCAGAAACCAAGTGTTTCACAAAGCACCGTCAGCCAAAACCGACCCATAGAAAACCTTGACTGTGGTTCAGAACCAGAAGATCCACTTTATGTCTCCTTCAGACCCAAATTCACAGTAATACGACATGAACTGCCATAATGTATCTCTATCATATATTAATGTTAGTGAACTGTGTGTAGCATTAACTCACTGGTCTCTAAAAGGTGAAGGCTTCAACGTCTGATTATTTTCTGAATGTCAGTTTCTTGTCTAAAAGGTAAAACTGTGTAAATCCTCAGGTCGTCTTCAGAGCTGTTCCACCGGCGTGTGGCCACTAGGGGGCAGCAGAGGAGGCACGTCATCTTTAGTTTGAACCATAGTCTGTTTCTAATTATTGAACAGAGGAACCATGGCCATTAGTTTCTGTCATTCTGAAGTCAGTAGTTTGTGTTTTGGTCGTCACCATGTTGGCCTTTTAGAGCCACAAGTGACCATATTTGGATAAAAGGGGTGGAGCTGAGGGAGCGCGACAAAATTACATAATTATACGACAGAAACCTTTACACATCAATCTACAAATTAGACAATTGACATGTTGACTAAATAAACCTGCATCTATTTTGATGATAGAGTCGTAGTTTTCAGTGATTTTTCAAGCAAAAATGCGTAAACTTTGCAGGCCATTGCTTCTCAAGTGTGAAGATCAGCTTCTTTTCTGTCAAATCTCAGAGAAAACAGAATATTTTGGATTTTTTTTGTTGGATTAAAAAAGATACTTAAACACATTACGTATGAAATGATTAAAGAAATGAAACACGTTCAGCAGTAAAATGAATCCAAAACATCCGCTACAACAGTAAAACACTGACGGGGGAAAATACTGAAGGAGGGTTTCCTTTTTTTAGCTCGGTGTGTTGTAAAAACAGGTCTGAACCTGCAGCAGGAGGGGGGTCGGCGGGGGCTGGGGTGTGCTGTGATTGGTGGACGGTACCTTAGCGAATGCAGGCAGCTGCTTGGAGACCATGGTCTGGAACTGGGTGGTGTTCATGGTGGGCCCGTTGTCGGCTGCTTTGTGGAACTCTGTGACCAGCGTGTTGATGGCCAGCTCCAGGTCTGAGTACTGAGACAACACGCAGACCAATCAGCAACAAGCAACGACCAGAACACGACATCAACACCATCACGACTCCAGAACCGTCATGACGTGAAAATCCAGACGCTCTTCTGTACTTCTAAGTTCAGAGAGTTGTAGCGAAGTTCTAATGTCAAAAATAAAGATTGTGTTTTAGAGGTGAAGGAACTGGACGTCCAGGTGTGGACAGGACGGGGACATGAAATGTTTTATTTTTGCTTTATTTTGTTCACTTTCTCTGTTAAAACACTTTAAAAATGCTTCAATGTTTTATTGTTTTACCTCATGTATATTTTGATCATTTTAACACTCTTAAACGTTCTACGTCTAGATTTGTCAGATGTTCTGACGTGTTCTGAACATAAAGAAGAATTTAATTTCATTTATTTATTTAATATAAATGAAGGAAATGAGCAAAATAAGGACACGATCACAAAATCAGGGACTGCAGGTGGGTTTTCGTTTCGTCTTTTACGTGGTTTTCGTCTCCTTTGGTCATTTTCTTCTTGTTGCGTTTGTCGAGTGTGATATTCATTCATATGAATTTCTATGTGTTATTGTTTCATCGGTCTGGATGCTGTGGAGACATACAATGATACAAAATAAAGAATAATGGATAATTCACCTCAAATGCATTTAAACTAAAGCCTGTTTTTAAAAATGTAAGGCTTTGTTACTCCGTCTGGATTCAGACTAAATAAAACTTGTGTTTGTTCGATTAAACACCTCATTGTTCCAGCGACTTTATGAATTCAGTGTCTTGAAATAACCAGGACTGTTTACACTGAAATCACGAGAAAACAAACTAGAATGATGCTCATAGAGACCGATCCCAGTTTTAATGAAGTGCTGAAGACCCCAGACCCTCACAGTGTGTTTCTGGTCTCCACATGTTTGTCTCTCGCTGCAGACACTCCCCTCAGCTGGAATCTCAGGAATCTGGAGCAGCGTTGGACGTCTCCAGTCTGAGCACAACGGTATTTTTACAGCCGGAAACCCAAATCTCTGATAAATAAAACACCGTCTTCTACTCTCAAACAAACACACTGTAGTTGACTACGACTCCCAGAATGCCCCTGCTGACCTCTGGTGTTCAGTTTTCACTTCAACAAAAACAACACCTAGAAATGTCTGTAGTTATAACATGAGATTATCATCGTAACAATCTGATTATTTATAAGGTGAGACTCTGTCTTAATCACCTGGTCACTCCTTATGTCAACACCAGAGCTTTGTTCTGATTGGCTGCATCACAGGTATTCACAGCGTGGCAGCCAATCAGAATCCACACTGATAAGCAGTTTGATTTGTCTTTATTTGTAATGTTTGGTGTTGAGCTCAGTGGACTGATTAGTTTATTTACTCAGGTTGAAGTTCAGAGAGTTGCAGTAGATGTTTGTGGGATGAAAGTTCAAGTAAAAACATAAAATGATGATATGCTGACATTAAAGAACCACTGATGGAACAGGGTTTCACACTGATCCGAGGACATTACAATAAGTTCTGCTCCCTGAGTTTAAGTTAATCTGTTACTCTGCTGTCATTTAGGTCTTTTGTCAAAAGCTGAGAGTTAAGATTTGCACAGTTTTAGGAGCGTTGAGGTTGTTTTTCAGTGAATACGATGCGCTTGTTGTACTGTTGTGTAATTCAGAAATATCCAGAAATGTTTTAGGATGTTTAATGTGTTACTTTTAAAATGAATCTGTTGTAAAACAGCTTTAATGTGTGAATTGAAAGCAGTGTTATCGATGCTCTCGGTGTTAGCGGTAAAGTAAGCTAGGAGTGTTAGCTGCACGTCTTCAGCGTCAGCAGTTTGTGAGGTTTTATATCTACATTAAACACTCCTTCAGTAGCACAACATACGACGTCATCGCTGAGTTTAAAGTGTTATATGTTAGCAGTGTATTTTTAACTGTTTTTTAAAGAGTCTAGCAGTGTGTTAAAAAGTCAGTCTGTATCTGAACCCAGGTCTGTTCTAAAATACTACTTCCTGTTTATAAGTCATTTAAAGAAACTGAATATAAATGTACATTTGGTTTTCATTTTTGTCAAGTACATATATGTTTTTTCCAAACAGACGTGAGTTAACGTTAGCTAACGATTGGCTAGTGAGCTAACAGACGTTAACATTAACTAGGAGCTAAATTTAACGAAGCACAGTCAGTCAGACTGAGAGGAAACTACAGAAAAAGTGATTTAAAAACTTAAAGATTTGGGTGTTTTGAGAAAACATTCATCTGGAACCTCCGTAAAATATAGTTAACGTTCTGTTTCACTAGCACCATATATTAGACACACTTTACAAAAGAAAAATGTGCATTTATCTAATAAATTATTTGAAGCAAAACCAAAGATAAGTGATTTGAATTAAATGTAGAATAAATCCAGTTGAATAAGGTCGACCGCGGTGGATGTTACAAAACGTTAGCTCTGTCGCAGTGTGTTGTACTAATAACACATTGTTGGTACAAAAGGGTTAGATGTAGTGTGTTATCTGTGTAAATGCAGTATGTGCTGTGTTGTGTAATGTCAAATACAATGTTCGCAGCGGTTGAGGCGTTAACGGTTGTAATCAGTGTTTACTTTGTAGGAGGAGAATCAGTCTTCGGTTTGTTCAACAGAAAACTCAGATCTTTGAAAAACAAAACGAGACTTCACTCTTTTATTTCAGGTGTTGGTTTAATTTTCTGCCATAACCCAACACCGCAGACATGGAGAAACAAACTACAGCCTGTGAGTTAATAAACATTTAGAGTTTAACCTGATTTATTCAAGATCATTTTCAGTTCTAACGTCATTATGGAAAATAACTCATATAAAGAGTTTTCAGGATGAAATTATGGGATTATGTTCTTGACTTAATAGAAAAAGGAGTAACAGCTTTAAAATGAAGCCCTGAACAGGATCGCTATTAAAATAAAAACTAGAAACACATGATATCTTCCAGAGACACTCCCTGCTTTTGTTATTGACCCCCTGATCCCAGATTCTGGCACAACCCTCAACATATCTGTCAGACTCGTAGCGTACTCTCAAATCCCACAACGTTCTCCGAGCCAAAGACAAAGTAAGGGCGTATCTTTAAACAGTGAAGTCATGGCAGGAAAATGATGATAGTTTTTAATGCCTGGGGCTGATTTTATTCTGAGCTTCCAGTTAAACAGCTGAATGAGATCAGGGCTGTTGTTGAGAAAGAGGGCGGCGGCTGCAGAGCTGTAGTCTGATCCCAAACTAATATCCTCATCAAAAACAGCCAGAAAACAGTTTGACTGTTTGTTTCCAGCAGGATACCAACCGACGCTCCGTGTGCACACGCCGCCTCATTTTAATAAGCATTCAGCTCATTACTGGACGAGTACAGTCTGACCTGAAGCTTCCAGCAGTTTTATCAAGATTCATTGTAGTTTTAGGCTGTAAAGTGACACCACTTAGACAGGAGTCAGGATTATCCTGCACAGTTTAAGTAAAACAGTGAATCAAAGTCAACGCATTTAGCCTGAACACTTAATAAATGCCATAATACGTCTACACTTTGGTTAATGTTAAAGTCATGGTGATCTAGTTGCCTCTATGCATGACACGTTACCTATTACCTATAAACTGTAGAGGACGTGAGCAGTGAAAAGACAATAAAATAAAAAAGCCTGCATACTTTAGGTAACGTAAAGCTGCAGTTTGTTAAGCTTTGTCTCAGTTTGTCTCACAAAACCATCATTTAGTTCATGTTAGATCTATCAGGTGATACGATGTTAAACATCATCACAGAGGTGGTTTATTCAGTGAACTTTCACTTCTCCCATAGGATCCACTCAAACAGAACAGACTGTGGTCCACCTTGGAAGACCCCAACACCATGACGTTAACACCTGAAGACTGGAATCTGTCGTCTTTAGTCAGAGAAGCTTTGGTTATGGAGAGATGGTTCATGAACCTTTATGCTGTGGTAATACTGAACAGAGAGCATGGATTATTTACACGTATTAAGACTGTTTGATATAAGCTGCAGGGGATGAGTTTGAAGTGTAGCAGTGAAATGACAGTACAATACATAAAGCTATGGTTCACGGTCCACTTACTGAAGGCTAAAGCTGAGCGTGTCTTTATGGAAGTTATGAGCTAGTTAGCCTCTACATTTGTGCTCATGCTGAAGCCGTGGGTCGGAGGATGATTGACAGCTACACTATGACTAACGCTCTGTTTAAGTTGCAGATGGAGGCGTTTGAAAGTAAAACCATAGTAAAATGCACAAAAGCAGGTCAGTTGAGCCACGCCCCTCTGCTCCAGGTAAACGGACTTAAAGCTGCAGCACAAGCACAACTCACCTGAGTCACATGAAATACATAATAATAATGAGAAAACAGACTCTTAGTGGCGCGTCTTTAGTTCACAACATTAACATTTTAATTTAATTCACTAGTTTGAACAGCGGTGGTGTGGACTTATTGATTATTTATACTTTAATTCTATTTTATTGACTAATTTCACCATCGCTCTGGATAAATATGACAGTTTTCATTCACTTCAACATGTCTAGTGTTCTATAATTTCATTAAATTAATCACTTTAAATACATCCTACTGCTGCAGCCTGAAATACATTATGCTTCTTAAAATCAGCTTCAGCCGTTTTAATACTTTGCTTCGTCTGCACGTTTACTTCAGAACCGCCCGGTCCACTCGCCTCAACATGTAAATGGATACTACACATGAAAACACTCAAATCCAGTCGCATAATCATGAACCTGACTTTAGGACTTTTCATAGTAACACTGTGAATAAATATAGTTCAGATAAAGTTGCTGTCACGTGATGAAAGGCGACATCTCTGTCACTCATCACACAAACATCAGGAGTCACTCGGGTGTTTCCGCTGCTCTCCGACGTCCTGCTGTCCGTATTTATAAACCTGATCAAACTGATCGACGTGGGATCGATCGGTGGCTGCGCAGCTGTTCGGTCCTCTTACCTTGGTCGCCATCTGTGCAGGTTTGGTCCCAAAAAACACCGAAAACACACGAGAGCGGAGACGCGGACGGCGAGTCGACACTGACGGAGTTTAACACCGGGTCCGCCCGAAGGAGAGAGAGAGACATAGAGAGAGACGTAGAGAGAGAGAGAGGAGAGAGAGACGTAGAGAGAGAGAGAGAGAGAGGAGAGAGAGGAGAGAGAGAGAGACGTAGAGAGAGAGAGGAGAGAGAGAGAGAGAGGAGAGAGAGAGAGACGTAGAGAGAGAGACGTAGAGAGAGACGTAGAGAGAGAGAGAGGAGAGACATAGAGAGAG
>JAPQRN010000009.1:15005534-15020772 GCA_037367275.1 Coranthus polyacanthus
GTGTGTGTGTGTGTGTGTGTGTGTGTGTGTGTGTGTGTGTGTGTGTGTGTGTGTGTGTGTGTGTGTGTGTGAGAGAAACTCTAAATTCTACTTCCGGTTACATCTTTTCAAAACAAAAGCCAGGTGTCAGTTTCACAAATAGAACACGACTAAGGTTCAGATAAACGCCTTAATCTGCTTTGAATTCTGCGTAAATTAAGTCTTTTTTTTTTCTTTTTTTTTTTATCAAGAGCTTTTTCAAAGTAAAAATCAGGGCTGATCGTGTCACCACTTCAAACCTGTCGTTCAGTTCACTACTGCAGAAACCTTTTACCAAAACAGTTACAGGATATTTTACAAAGAAAATTTAGGAACATTAAGGATATTTATTTTATAACGTCTTTGTTGCTTATTTTATTCACACAGAACAAGCAAACCTCACGTTATATAATTGTCTTTATTATAATAAATCTGTTTTTATTTCATCACGTCTTTTTTAATTGATTTATATTACACTTAATATTTTACTCTTCGTATGTGAAAAGAACAAGCTAACTTCACATTCTATGATTATCTTTATTTAATATTTGAATGATTACATATTTCTATTTCATCACGTCTTTTTTTTAAAGGTTTGTTCACGTTGACTTTTAATTTGAAGGTCCACTTCCGCTGTGCTCCGTTAGCTCCGTTAGCTTAACTCGGTAAAATGACGTATCCGTTAACTCGCGGTATAAACACAGGGTCCTCCGTCCTCCCGTTATGAGTCTGTTTGGGGCCTTTGAGGACGGATAAAGTGATCTACCGGAGTCACACAGACCAGAGACCCGGACCCTGCCTCCAAATCCCCGGCCTCTCACCCGCCTTTAGTCCGGTACAGCCGCCGCTCTGCCCCGCTCCTCTCCGTGGATGTTACCGGGAAAAGAGGCGTCATGGAGTCCCGCTGGTGCCTCCGCTGCTCGGACACGGTGAGGTAACGGACCGGGGCTTCGGACTACCTGTTGCCGGTGGTCGGTGACGCAGACTGAAGATGAGCGGAGCCGCCGCCGCCGCCGCTCTGGTCCCGCTGCTGCTCCTGCTGCTCAGCGGCCGCGCTGCGTTCACTGCCGCCCGGTCCCTGAACGCACCGCAGGACGGAGGGACTCTGTCAGAGACCGGACAGACGGACGGGACCGACGGTCTGACCGCCCCGGTGTCAGGTAAAGGTGAGCAGTCACGTGTTCAGGGTAGAAATAGAAGCTTTAAAGGGATAGTTGGTCTAAAGTCAACTCAAACCTGAGCTGAACTCAGTCTGGAGGTGAATGAGTCTGTGTGACCTTTAACCTCTGACCTGTTGCTCGGAGACTGAATGAGGCTAATCTGACTGTTAGCCTGAGAGCTAACGGCTGTAGAGTAACCCTGAAATAAGATTAAAGTTGTTTTAAGTCACTGTCAGAATGAAGAGCAGAAAAACACGACTTTACTTCATGAATGTCATGTCAGTCACATTATTACACAGCAGTAGAACATGTCAACATGTGATAATAAAACACATTAACTGAACTTTGAATGAGGGGTGAGGTTTTTTTGATTCTGTCCGTCTTCTTGCTGGTGTTTAAACTCTTAGTCTAAACCATCATTTTACAGTATCGCAGTAATCGACCATGGTTTTAACTACTTTGAACCTGTACTAGTACTTGTAGTAGTACTAGTAAGCGTCAGGAGGTGTAACCTGGTTTACAGTCAAACCAGTTAACTGTTTCATCCCTACTTGAGTTTAACTTGTTAAAATAAAGTTATACTGTTTTAAAGCAAAGTAATTTAACTTTACTCCTTTAGTTTAATTTATTAAACTAAATTAAATGTATTAAACTAAATAGTTTAATTTATTCAACTGGAATGGTTGTGTTAGACTTCATTTGAAAAGGAACATCTTCTAGTTTCTGTTTTTAACTTGTGGCTGTAACACAACATGTAACACAAGTTAAACTACATCAGTTAAACTATAGACTGTTTATACAGATTTACACTGTGACGTAAAAAAAAACCTCAGTGTGGACCAGTATCAGTATCAGAGGAGTCTGGGTCTGACAGGGGTTGACATCAGGTTTCTCGTCACTTTTCACAGTGGAGACCAGTTCTGGTCTGTAGCCTCCACACTGTAAAAAGTGACCGTCCCAGTCGTCCCAGTAAACAGCAGACTGTGTGTCCTCAGGTGGGATCAGACGGCGCTTCCTGCTGGAGAAAACTCGTCCCTTCATCCTGATGGACGGACAGAGACGAAGCCTGTCTGAAGCTTTACAGGTGAGACACAGACAAACTGGACGAACTGGGTTTAATGGTTGATTCCAGCTGCAAAATAAGCACTAAAAATGAAATCAGACAAAAACATGTCAGTGTGACAGTGTCTTCAACTTTCACTCAGGAAAGTGAGTTCATTCAGAAATCACGAATAATGATTTGACATTTATTGTGATACTTATCGATATCGACTGATAGGAAAGTTTTTGGCCTGATGTCGTCCAGACCTTCTCAGATGTTACTGGTTAGTTATAGATGTTTATTGTGTTGAGTGAGTTTTTACTGGTGTGTTCCAGTCTGAGTCTGTTCACTCTGAGTTCAGAGCCCAGTAAATTAAGTCCATTATCAGTGGATCTAAGAGACGATGAGTCACCATGACAACGGGTCACCAGAAGGCGGAGACGCCATGTTAATTCAATGGAGACAAAAATATGTCCAGAAATACATGCATGTGTTCATGGACTATATGGACATTGGTTTTAAAAAACTATCAGCTGTAAAGACTAAAGAGCCACAGGTGACATCGCCGTCGGAGACCAGAGACTGGACCACCATGGAATCCACATCGGACTCTGAACACAGGACAGACCACCGTTCAGATCTCTACGTGAAGGAGACTCCCTCTGTTACACTGCAGGGAATGTGTGGCTCATGATGCATCTGTGGTTTTGGAGATGAGCCGTCATATAATGTGTATGAATGGAGCGGCCAATCACAGAGCTCCTTCAGACAAGAGGAGGAGGAGTCACAGAAACTCAAGGTCTGATGAAGAAAACCTGCCAGGTTCAGTTTGTGAAACCAGGTCCTGGTCAGTTTGTGGAGTATGTCGCTGCTTTTCTGGTTCTGTTTACCGGTTCTGTTCCGTGTTGCTCTGGTTCTGTTTACCGGTTCTGTTCTGGTTCTGTTCTGTGTTGCTGTGACATGTTTACTGATTCTGTTCTGGTTCTGTTGTCTGGTTTCCTTCAGTACAAACTGCTCTGGATGTTTGTTCTGGGTGGGACGCGCTCACTCCCTTCCCTGTAACATATGTGAGAAACAAAAGCAGAAGTTGGCACCCCACCTGTTGCCATGGTTACCCAGTGGGTGTGTCTCTGCCTGCCTGTGTCACGGTCTCGTGGGAGTCGTAGTTGTTGGAAAGCATGAAGCGTTCGGGCGGTCAACGATGCTGCATTCGAGTGTAAAGAGAGAAAGAGAGGAAGTTTGAGCGTTGGCAGGTTTCACCAGGAGCTTCCTGCAGGAGGGAGGGGGGTGGTGTTAGAGGACGGACACTTCCTGTGCAGCTGACAGACGGCCTGAGATCATTTCCTGTACAACCTCCACCCAGAAGAAGAAGAGGAGGAAACGAGGAGAAAGTAGACAAGCTGTGATGGCATGTGCTCGGATAAAGGAGCAGTACAACCAAATAAAGAGCTGCACTGTTGAGATCATAACTCCTCTGGTGCTGTTTACTTCATCTCCTCCTCCTCCATCGTGGTCTCAGTCTGAGCCTCACCCTTCAGCTCTGACTTCATCTGCTGCTGGACGACAGATGTGACCTCACCACAGAAACAGGGGAGAGTTAGAAGAAGAAGAAGAAGAAGAGATGGTGAGAAGTGGGCGAGAGAGGCTTCCAAACACAGCGAGAGAGAGAAATACATGAAAACTACACATGCCTTCATGCAGCTGACCTCCTGCTGACTGGGCCGTCAGAACTGTGTGGGTTGTCGGTTTGAATCCTTGAGCTCAGCTTTAAAGGAGCCATCCCACTGTTTATTTCCCAGTAAAAACCCTGTGTGTGTTTGTGATGTTTGACGGAGCTGTTGTGTCTTTTCTGGATCTCAAATCCACTTTCCTGACGTCAATTTTCATTTGTCACAAATCCAGTTCGTCCTCTGCAGCTTCTCGTCTCGGTCCAAATCTACGACTAAACGTAAACACACGTGAACCTGTCGCTGTGGAAAAGTGAAGCCTCTGTGTCGAGCCCCGTGTGTCTGAAGCTGATCAGGGATTGGTAATTCCAGCTGTCAATCACATATTTAACCCTACCTGTCTGAAAACACCTGTGATTAGACAACACCTCCTGTCGTGAGGTAGATGCATTTTATGCTGGAAACAGTTTGTCAAAATTTGGCACAAACTTTCACTTGGATGCAAGGATGCAGTGAAATAATTTTGGTGGCCAAAGGTCATTGGTAGATGAAGCAAACATTTAACAGAATGTTAAGTAAAAGGTTAGTTAAATTTAAACACATTTACACATGATTACAGCTCTGTTAAAACACAAATATAACGTACATCCAGGCTGATGGAACAGCAGTTTATTGAACAGTAAGGACTGAGCCACGTGGCGCTGAATTCACCATTAAACGGTAAGACAGTTGTGTCACATGGTTCAGTCTGTCCAATGAATCGGTTTCCTGTGTGTGTGTGTGTGTTTGAGTCGGACACACCCACATGAATCACAGCCTCCGTCCTCTGCTTCCTGATGTACGACGATCCCACCCCCGTCTGGGTGGAGAGACGGGAATTCTGGGGAATTCTGCTCTTTAAAGGACCAACACCCAAAACCTGGGTTAGTTTGAACCTGTGTCCTGCTGATACATGTCAGCTGACTGGACGTCACTGTGGTCTTTTCAATGTACTTTATAAATACATGTGGTTTGGATGTTTATACATGAGAGACCAGAGATGAGAAGTAACACAGTACAAATACTTCAGTAGAGTTTTCAGGTATCTCTACTTTACTAGAGTACTTATTTTTCTAACAGATGTGTCATTTTACTTCCTACATTTTAACACAATTATCTGTACTCTCTACTCCTTACATTTATAAAACAGGCTTGTTACTTAATTTTTAGGAAAAGATGATCCGTTAGTGAATCCATCAGTGCATATCCCACGACACAAACGTAACAAGACGTAACAGGATGAAAACGATGTAAAACCTGCAACAAGACGGGACTGAAGTGAAAGACGAGACCAGATAAAAACTGTGTAAAAGACGTAAGAAGACGGTCTGCTTTTGACTTTTATTCTTTGAGGACATTTCAGAGCCTGGACTTTGTCACTTTTACTGCAGTAAAGAATCAGTTCTACTTTACTTCTACTGGAGGAAACTGTGCAGACTTTAACGCCTCTGAATGTGATGTATAATTAAAGACGTTATAATAGAAACACTCTGGAGTGAATAACAATCAGTGTCTGATGTCACGGAGGAAATATTCTGCTCAAATATAATCCTCATAAATCCTGTTATCAGCTGCAACTAAATCCAGAACAATAATGTCTAATTATGTAATAATGAGCAGAAATGTCACCACAGCTAAACACACGACAGAAGGAAGCGTGTGTTCTTCAAACAGCTCAGTTAACGGACAGGAAGAGCCTTTGATTGGATAGCGGATGCACGGCCCCGCCCACATCCTGAGGGAACAGAGACAGGAAGTGACACGTGAAAATGGAGAAAACCGAGAGGGAATGTGTGAACCAATCAGATCACTGTTTGACGTTCTTTACCTCTTTGAATGGGAGCGATTGTGTGTTTTTATTGGCTGTGTCATGTCAGTTTGAACCAGATCCTGTTCAGATTCACACCTGATCAAAAACAGGCCGATCCCTCCCTTTTTCTGATACGACGTCTTCAAACTGCACGGTGTGATGTCCTACCTTCGATACCGAGTTGACTTGTCTACTTGCATTATATCAAATGTTTCTAATGACGTTTACATTTGTATAAATGTGTAGTTTATTCAGTGTAATGCTCCGTTTCGTATCCCCTTCACTAAGTTAACATTAATGTGTTAAAGTCTTTTACTAAGTGATTTAGTGTCTGTTTTTGTTCATTTTCTTTGGTTTTAATTAATAAATAAATAAAATGTGCACAATCTGAGTTTTTTGTCAAGTTGATCCACGTAGACGATGGCGACGCATTCGTCTGATTCTAGAATCACAGAGTGAAAGAAAAAGGAACTGGACCCAACGTAGACGATGTAACACAGGGACTGGTTGTGGTTTCAGGACTCTCACCCGGACCGACTGCAGTGTGGTCTGGAGTTCAGAGGACGACTCTACCTGTTGGACCTGGAGAAGAACCGGTGAGTCCGATTCACACTCTGACATTGAACGCATCACGAGCAGAGTCCGTCTGACCTGGACAGAGTTTTGTTTTAGTTCTTCGTTTTCATTTTCAGTTTAGTCTGAATTTCTTTTTTAAATCAGATTTCTGGTTCGTTTTAGTTTGTGTTAATGTTCAGGGTCGGAGAGATGAATATGTGGTCATAATAATGGTCCACAATGATCCAATCCATTTTCATGAAAGACACACTTATTGTACTAATAATCAACCATTAGATCTGGGAAAAGTGACTTTTTGTTCATTGTGATGCTCTTCATATTTTAACCACATCGGTTGAACAGATGAACTAGACTTGACAAATATTAAAAGTTAGGTTCATAATAACTGTGGATCTACAGCCTATAAGACACAGACAGGCTTCGAAGTTAAACATTTCAGTGAAATAAATGACATTACATAACTTTTACAGCAGTAAAATGAATTAATTCTGGGTTTTGTCTTTATCCTGATGCGTAAATCGACTATAAATCCACATTTTAAAGCTTCCTCGTGAAGCTGGACCTGGTAGAGGTTCACATCATCTCGAATGAAATATTGTAATAATGTAATTACATAATTACTTCAAAAATTCCTTGAAAAATGTTGCTGTTCATGTACTTAAAGGTTGTGAATGATGATGGAAATTATAAGATTTAAAATGTTTTTAAATTTTGTTGTTTTGTAAAAAAATATGTCAGAACCCTGAACCCAATAATGTAAATCAGTTCCGTTGGATTAAAAGACTATTTCTAAATCCAAACCTCACCATGTTTGTTGATTTGTATCTGATGTGTTTGTGTTTCTACAGTGAGCTGCTTCCCAAACCTCCAAACGTCTTCTACTACCTGCCCAACGGCACTGGAGTGTCTGTGAGAGCCGACCCAGTGGTGAGTCATGAACGCACCGCTGACCCCATCAGACGACCTCCTCAGACCCTCCTCAGACCTCCTCAGACCCTTCTCAGACCTCCTCAGACCTGCTTAGACCTCCTCAGATGTCCTCAGACCTCTTCAGACCTCCTCAGACCCTCAGACTTCCTCAGACCTCCTTAGACCACCTCAGACCCTCCTCAGACCCTCCTCAGACCCTCCTCAGACCCTCCTCAGACCCTTCTCAGACCTCCTCAGACCTGCTTAGACCTCCTCAGACCTCCTCAGACCCTCCTCAGACCCTCCTCAGACGTCTTAGACCTGCTTAGACCTCCTCAGATGTCCTCAGACCTCTTCAGACCTCCTCAGACCCTCCTCAGACTTCCTCAGACCTCCTTAGACCCCCTCAGACCCTCCTCAGACCCTCCTCAGACCCTTCTCAGACCTCCTCAGACCTGCTTAGACCTCCTCAGACGTCCTCAGACCTCCTCAGACCTCCTTAGACCCCCTCAGACCCTCCTCAGACCCTTCTCAGACCTCCTCAGACCTGCTTAGACCTCCTCAGACCCTCCTCAGATGTCCTCAGACCCTCCTCAGGCCGCCTTAGACCTTCTCAGACCCTCCTCAGACTTTCTCGGACCTCCTTAGACCTTCAGATGTTTATTTGGGTTGTCGTGTTTTGTGTTCTCTCTCCAGACTCACTGTTATTACCACGGCAGCGTCCGAGGATTCCCTCAGTCCAGAGTCGCTCTGAGCACCTGCTCCGGACTCCGGTCAGTTACCATGACAACAGCTATGACCAACACTGTCTGGTGGACACATGTACATGTCTGTGGTGTCCAGACTTTTGCATTTTCTCACACCTGAAAGTTTGAACAAAGGTTGATGTTTCTGTTCTGCTTCATACGTGTAGTCCAGTTGGTTTTGTTTTGATGCTGCAGCTTCATGAAGTAACTACACCTACATGTGGGTGATTCTTCAGACGTCGCTCTTTTATGGTCTTCGTTTTCTTATATTATGTCTCTCTGTCAGAAAAGACCAAAGTAACTGAACTGAAATCAAAAACCAAACTGAAAGACTCGAAAAGAACAACTCATGAACATTTCTAAACGTTAAGAATCTGCCCAAACTGTGGACTTTAAAACCTTCTGATCTGGTTTGTTGGAGTCCGGACCAGAAAACGTGAGTTCTTCAGAGTGAGGACATGGTCAGCGTTCCTCTGCAGGTTAAATCGATCCGGATTACCACCAAGACCTCCGACCCCTGCAGCACAGAGCCTTGGCCTCCTCTGTGGATTTGTGGCTTTGCTTGAGAGCTCACGTGAAAGCATCGGGTCCAGTTTGAGGTTTTCTGGGTCAGAGGGTCGACCTGAAGCCGTTAGTACATGAGTGATTAGTGATTAACACGATTAGACATTTGATTGATCCTTTTAAAAAGAGCTGAGAACAAAAAAAAACAGCTCAGACGCAAACAACAACATTTATGAAGATTTATTACAAATATCAAAACACGGTGGAATACGCTTCAGGTTTCTTTATTTCAGCAGAAATAAATCTGCTGGGTTTATTGTTTCATAAAATCATGAAAAAATAAACCCACGATTCTCTTCTGGAGAATGAAACCATCCAATCTGTTTCTGGATAAACAAACGTTTTTCAACCCAATTAAATCATGGTTTATTGAACGATGTTGCACCAAACTTTAAAACTCGTTCCTGTTTGGTTTGATGATATTTAAAGTCCTGACAACATCTGGAGTTTTTTTAAACCACCTAAAAGCTTCTAAAATCTGACCATAATAAACAAAGTAAAGCCCAGCTCTTACATAGTATTACAAACAGAAAGAGGTGATAGTAATAATCAATAATAATCCAATTTACCGTTCACTCCCACAGCTTCCATTTCTGCAGAAACACAAGTTGTGGAATGAGTGATTTCCATGTGGAAATAGAAGCAGGTTAATCTCTGACCCGCTTCCCTCAGAGCTTCAGTCTCCAACATTAGAAGGCTTTGAATAACTTGTCGTATCACATACATGGTACATTCCCACAGGAAATGAAGCCGAGTGCCTTGGATTTTACATTTGGGACAATTTGACAAAATTCCCTTTTTAAACTTACTATAAATATACGGTGAAATAAACATGATGCGATATTAAATGTAGGACATATTGAAATTGTGGAAGGCAGGAGCAGCATTTTCTTTCACACGTTTGAGAAGTGTGAATTACTTCTGTATTTTATGTCATGGAACAGAATGTGAAAATCTGTTCAGCTTCTGTCATCAAAACCAAAAGCAGACAGAACAAACCCACTGACGACCGACGCAGAAGAGTCGAATGTAAACTCACCTCTAGTTTTAAGACTCATTTCTGCAGCAGCGTGTGAAGTATTTGAACAGGTCTGATTAAACGACTGCTGCTTGTGTTTTTTACAGTGGCGTCATTGCCTTCAACTCCACTCTGAGCTTCGAGCTGCAGCCGCAGGAAGACGAGCACCTTCACCAGGAGGAAGAGGAGGAGGAGGAGGAGGGGGGAGCGGGGAGCGGAGGAGCAGGAAGTGGAGGCAGTGGAGGAGGAGGCGGAGGCGGGGTCCACCTGCTGTACTCCACCAGTCCTCTGGAGGGCGACGGCGCTGGAGGATGTGGGGTTTCACACAGCACCGTCCCTCCCATCCACAGCTCCACACACACACACAGGGTGAGGCTCCGGACACACACACTGTTCACAAAGAGTCCAGACTGAGTGAAACCACCTGAAGTATCTGACGTCAGATGATGAGAGATGTTTGGAATCAGAGACGAGAACGACAGTTCACGAAGACAAACTAAACTTTAACATGTTGGAAGTTTAACACATAGTTATGGAAAATGTCTGTCCCATCTGTCGTGTGGATGCTTTCGTTGTACTGAGTCTTTGACAAATAATTTGAAACAACAAACAACCGTCTGGTTTCTCCAACTTTCACTCAGGACCAAAAAATGTACACATCATGTCATTTATTTCACAGCTGAACGTTTAAACCAAGGTTTATGTTTTTTGTTGGGTTTTTTTACATTTGATGCAGTTAGTTTTGTTTTTACTTTGTATTTAGGTGAGGAAACTAAAGAGTTCTGCAGACAAACCCACACGTAGGTCTGGGTGAAACTGACAAAAATGTTCCCATGATAAACAGTTTCATATGAATCAATACTGATAATTAACAGAACAAATATCAAATAATTTCTTCACAGCTTAAAGGATGAATGCAGACTGTTATTAGTGGTTTTAAATTATCTGTAAAAGACACCACAAGACGAAAACCATGTAAAAGATGCAGAAAACCTGAGACAACACGAGCCACGTGAACCTCTTCCACGTTTTCCACCAAGGTCAAACATTCAGAAAAGGAGACAGGACGTCTGACTACACTTACTGTGAGGTAACATGTTGCTTCATCTGTTGACCTCTGACCCCTGTCCTGTGTCTACTGTGTCTGCAGAGGAAGAGAGACATCCTGTCTGAGACCAAATACATCGAGCTGGTTCTGGTAGCCGATCACCAGGAGGTCAGTGTCTAAGTCTGTCTACAGAGTGTTTGGGTTTCTTCAGTTTGTTTGTGTTCTGTTCCACAAGCTGCTCAAACACATTGTCTCTAATGAAATGAATGAAGTCTTGTGTTGTTGTGTTCATTCATCATGATACAGCAGGTCTGCATAGATTAAATAGATTAAATGTTTTCAGATTAATAGTCCAGAGTTTAATCAGTAGATTTCCTCTGGACGCTTGTTGGAAAAATGTTTATTGTGGTTTTGTCTGAGCAAATTGGGCTGAAGTTAAGTCGGTCTCACTGTAAGAAGTGACGGACGTTATCAGACTGTTTGTGTTTAGTTAAAAACCACTGTCCTTCGTGTTTCCTAAAGTAGAAAAATGACAAGGCTCAGTGACGTGTTTCAGTGGTTTTCAGATCAATATGATAAATCAGGTTCCACATACACACCCACTTGTAGATGAATTCACTGCTGTTTGTCTCTACAGAGGATTTACTGATGATAGTAAAGAACAGAAAGTCACCACATCCTTTAACAGTAGTGAATGAAACTGTGTTGAATGAAAACTTGCTCATTGACCGTTTGCAGTAACAGCTTTTTAAAACTTTTTAAAACATAACAAAATCTGATTGAATGTGAATCTGCTCCTCAGTTTCTGAACTACCAGAAGAACAACAAGACCATCATCTACCGCATGCTGGATGTGGCCAACCAGGTGGACTGGGTGAGACCTCCGACCTCTGTGTAACCATGGTGACGCAGGAGCCGGTTGTGCTGATCATCTTTGCTGTTTGTGTTTCAGTTTTATCGTCCTCTGAACGTCCGTGTGGCGTTGACGGGTCTGGAGATCTGGAGTGACCGCGATAAGATCCAGGTGGAGAAGAATCCAACCGACACGCTCAACAACTTCCTGGAGTGGAGAACCAGAGAGCTGCTGCCGCGCCTTCGCCACGACAACGCCCAGCTCGTCATGTACGACAGGAACATCACACACGATGTAAACGTATTTAACTCCAGGTTGTCGTCATCACGGGTCATGTGATGTGTTGCAGGGGCGGGTCTTTTGACGGCACCACGGTGGGGATGGCGTCGCAGTCGTCGATGTGCTCCAGAGACAGATCAGGAGGAGTCAACGTGGTGAGACTTTACTTATACTGGTTTAGTTTAGACGAGTTCACCATGATCTACGTACAGGATCGAAACCACTTTGTTGTTCCCTGTCCATGTCAGGATCACCTGGTCAGTGTTCTGGGCGTGGCCTCGACCGTCGCTCATGAACTGGGTCATAACCTGGGGATGAGCCACGACACCGCAGAGCGACGCTGCTCCTGTCAGAACGAACCACGACTCGGAGGATGCATCATGGAACCTTCAACCGGGTCAGTACCACAACCGCAACCAGAACATGATCCAGGACCAACACCGTTAGTCTGGGTCGGTTTAACCAGACCTACATGAGGTCAGTAGAACATAGTATTAAAATGTTTTACTGGAGCAGAGACACGGGCCACAGCATTAGAACAGAATCCTCCAGTCAGGGACACAGTACAGATTTATTTATCAAACACCTGTTAAACAGCAGCATTGTCTTCTAACCCCTGGTTTTAACTCTCTGCCTTCTCTTAATCTGCAGTCGCTACCTTTTACACAGACACATAGAGCTAAAAACTGTAGAATGAAAACAGTTGTGTTTGTGTCATTTTGAGCCTCAAACCCTCCTTTTACCAGAAGATGAGCAGACGTGGAGGTTGTCACACTGCAGAACTTATATGGATAAGAAGTGAAAGTCAATATATCATTCCATCGCAACAGAGTTACTTTTCTGTCATTTTGGATTGAAAGTGGTTTCAAAAAGCACCACAGTTTCGTGTTTTTCCTCTCATCTCTGTGTTTTTTCTCCTTGCTTCTGTCAAATAACTTCAATGGATAAGAAGTGAAGCTAACTGTTTCATGGTAACATCAGTGTGTCTCAGCAGAGCTACACCTGCACCACGTTGGACTGGAATCTCTTTCACCTCTTTACTTCTAAACTGTTTACATTTAAGAATCAGAATTCTTCAGTACATATGGAATCAGTAGAGAAGTGCTTTATCTCAGAACAACCGTCCGTGTCGTTGTCGGTCTTTGAGGATCTCAGCAGGTGACCTCTGACCTCTGACCCTCAGGTTCATGCCGGGGCAGCAGTTCAGCAGCTGCAGCGCTGCAGACCTGTCGGTCAGTCTGCTGCACGGGGGAGGGATGTGTCTGTTCAACGTCCCGCAGCCGGAGCGTCTGCTGGGAGGGCCGCGATGTGGAAACCTGTACGTGGAGAAAGGAGAGCAGTGTGACTGCGGCCTGTTGGAGGTATCGCCTGTTACTACACCTCTCTGTGCCCATAGGAACCAGTTAGGTTCCTGTGTGTCCTGTGGGTTATGAGTGATGTGGTCTTCTGTTCTCTGATTGGTCAGGAGTGTGAAGACCCCTGCTGTAACGCCTCCACCTGTCAGCTGGTACCTGGAGCTCAGTGCTCCTCTGACGGCATCTGCTGCCGAGACTGTAAGGTGAGACTGACAAATAAACCATATCTGTAACGTCAGCCATATCTGTAACACATCACACAAAACTGACACACATTCCACAAACACATCTGTAGAGTCTGATGGTGTCCTTGTGGTCCTCAGTTACGATCCGCCGGCTCCGTGTGCCGTGACCCCCTCGGAGAATGCGACCTCCCAGAGTTCTGCACCGGCTCCTCCCCCTACTGTCCCCCCAACGTCTTCCTGCAGAATGGAGAGCCCTGTGAGGATGGCGCCTCCTACTGCTACGGAGGAGTCTGCACCAGCATGCACAGCCAGTGTCAGACCCTGTGGGGACCCAGTAAGAAAAAACAGTTTATACTGGTCCAGTTACTTCATATAGAAATCTGTATTTAACTGCGAGGTGTGCATTGGATAAATGTAAGACTTGAGGCGTCCCTGAAAATATGGATCATGTTCTAATGAGGTGTAGTTGGTATGATTCAAGAAACGATGCATAGATTATGAGTTAGGACGAGCATTTTAGAGCAGGGTGAAAAGAACAGTTCACGGCGTCCTGATGTTACACCCTCCAGTGTAGTAGGTGGCGCTATGCATCTAAACATGTTGGATGTGATCTGCCAATAAAACCACAGAAGAAGAAGTTTATAGTGAGACTAAACCAGTTTGTACTGTATATACACTGTCCTCACACCAGTTTGACCAGTATGTCTGTCTTCAGATGCCACCAGTGCTCCAGCCATTTGTTTCTCATCAGTGAACAAACAGGGAAATAAATATGGAAACTGTGGTCAGATGACCAACGGGTCTTACATCCCCTGTGCAAACTCGTGAGTATTATTTATATAATGTTCTTGCTCACTGTCTAATATATGGTGCTCTTATACTGGAGGCAGGAAATAGCAATTCACGCACAAGAAATCAGGTTTTCAGTACAAATCACGTAGAGACTCCCACACAGACACTGATGTTGACTGATGCAGCTATTCCAAGAATACCTGTTCTGTCACACAACTTCCTGTGTGTGTTTGTGTTTGCGTGTTAGTGACGTGCACTGTGGGAGGATCCAGTGTCAGGGGGGACGTGAGCGCCCCCTGCTGGGCACTAACGCAGAGATCATCACAGTGCGCTTCAACAACAGCGATCTGACCTGCAGAGGAACCTTCTTCCACCTGGGAGACGACGTGTCCGACCCGGCTGTCGTGGCCCAAGGCACCGCATGTGGACCGGGAAAGGTCAGGGAGACCAGCGCCACCTACTGGAGCAAAATCAATACTATATATACAATAAACTGTTAAAAAGCACAGCAGCAGCTTTACAGGTTCCATAAGAAGTGAACCTGTAAGACATGCTTTTCTGAATGTCTCACAGAAAAGCTGTTTTAAAGTGTTTTTGTTTTTAGGCCTGTTTGAACCAGAAGTGTCAGGACGTGTCTGTGTTCGGAGTCGACGAATGTCACATGAAGTGTAACGGTCACGGGGTGAGTGAAGAATTCTGATTTGAAAAGTCCTTCAGTCAGGTTCAGGTTTAGAGAGCAAAGCTACAGCCAGACTCACGGTTTTGGACTAGGTTTTAGGTTTGTTGTTGTTGATGAACCAACTCTTAATAGTTGTTTTTCTGAAAATTTGACCCAACTATAGCTGCAAACAGACCCCACATTGAAGCCAGTGGATTTGAATGGGTCGTGGTCATGTGTATGTTGCTGTGGATTCAAGGTTTCACCGTGTGCAGGTGTGATGTGTGTTTTTCTGTTGCAGGTGTGTAACAGTAATAAGAACTGTCACTGTGACATGGGCTGGGCTCCTCCTGACTGTAAGTATTCAGGTCTGGGAGGCAGCGTGGACAGTGGACCGGCTACTGCTGCTCCAGGTAACGCACCTCAACACACACCTCAACACACACCTCAAAACACACCTGAACACACACCTGAACACACCTCAACACACACCTGAACAAACACCTCAACACACACCTC
>JAPQRN010000009.1:15023262-15034767 GCA_037367275.1 Coranthus polyacanthus
AACACACACCTCAACACACACCTCAACACACACCTGAACACACCTCAACACACACCTGAACAAACACCTGAACAAACACCTGAATAGTCCAGACTGGACTGAGGTAGATTAACCCCGCCCCTCTGCCCTGCGTTCAGAGTCGGACCCGGTTCGCGTGGCTCTGCTGGTCATCTTCCTCTTCATCGTGCCCGTGGTCCTCCTCTTCCTTGCCCTTCGCTTCCCTCGGTTTCGGAGGAGTCTGCTCTGTGTGGGAGTCAACAGCCCGTTTCATAAGGCTCGGCAACACAACCGGTAACACACACACAATAAAAGAGTATGAACAGGTTTTCACTTAGAATTAAATTATTCAGAAAAGACACAAACACACCTACAATCTCTGATTTCATGATTTATTTCTTATTTTGTAGATTTTCTGTATTTTGATGTAATGTTGTTGAAGCCACCGTGCACAGACACACTGTTCTTATCTAAGACGAAAGCGACGGAGATTACGTTATTTATGGTTTTAAAGTCAAACTGGTCAGAACGTGACAAACTCACAAATCTACACGAGTTTGCAGGAGAAAAACAAAGTAAAACTACAAAATATTATATATTCATATATATATATATATTAAGAATATTTCATGATATTTTACGTTTTTTTACCAGCTCTATTTAAACAATTCAAATCTTAAAACTACAATCTGTGACCAACAACAGTAGTATTTAGGACATTAAAACTGGCGTGTACGTAATGAATAATGAAGTCACATGGATGTTTGTAACCATGGCAACATAAGAGCCTGTAAACATGGAGCCTGAATATAAATATGAAATGACTGCATTGTAAGAGGTTTTTGGTTACATTTCAGAAGGTAGTCATGGTGTTTCTGATTAGTACAGTCTTTCTGATCCTGGTGTGTCTTCTTACCCATAATGCAGTGTGACTCACTGTGAGAGGTGGGGTTTGGAGTTCGACCCCGCCCACGTCTCCAGGTAACGCTGTAGTCCCACCCTTTTAACCAGACCCTTTAAAACTTCAACCACACCTGCAGAATAAAGACTTAAAGCTGCACAGACACGATGACACAGACCAGAGGGACTGCTGGGTAATGAAGTCCACAGACAGTTCGCTGGTGCAGCTTTAAGTGTGGTGTGTAGTTTGTGGACGTGGTAGTCCCTCCCACAGTCTGTGACGTCGTACTGATGTGTGGTCAGCTGACAGGACATCCTGCCTCCTGATTGGTCAGTTTCCTCAGGTGTAAAGTGTGTTTTTTTTAATCTTCAGGACTCCTGCGATGGAGCGAGTCGACGGTAGAAACGGAGAGCAGGTCCGACCACTGAGATACCACCTGAACCCGCAGGCTGACATCCCTCTGACCCCGCCCCACAAAGAGGTAACCACGGCAACCGACACGCGCACACACTGTCCTCCAGGTGTCGTGACAGACAGGTGTATCTGAGGCAGGAATTTCACAATAAAAGCCTCTAAAAACCTCATTTTTTTTCATGGATCAAACATTAATTTGAAATTGTCACCTAATTCTCTGTTACACATTTTAACCAACTTCATTCCAACTCATCACCACTAGTTTTACATTATTTTACTGTAATTAATGGTCAGTAGATTAATATAGATGAAATTACAACAGTTGTTTGTGAGTAAAATAACATTCTGAGCTTGTGATGTCGGTGGTTATTGTATTCAAAAATGAATATTATTATACATCTTAATGACCATAAATTCCATTGAATTAGTGTAAAGGTTTGAATGAAGTTAAACAGGCGTAACAGAATTTGATGATAATTTATACTTTCTGCTTCATAAACAGTCAGATCAGACAGTTGTTCAGTTTAATCCATGAAGATGGTCTGATTGGATCAAACACCTGAACCTCAGGATGTTTCTGTTGGAAGTGAAGTTTCAAAGACAGTCAATGCATGAGTTTGATTAAATATCAGCACATTTAAAGAGGATTAAGTTCCCAACGTTTGTCCAACGTGGTTCCTATGAAACCATTCTTTCTGCTCACGTTAACACACTGCTTGTTTGACCTTTGACCTGTGCATCGGCGCTCTCCTCTGCCTCTGCTGCTTCCTGTTTTCTCTCTTCAGGTTCATGACAGACCTGCTCCTCCCACTAAGCCACTCCCCCCTGACCCCGCTCTAAAACCCCCTCAGCAGGTAAACTCACCTGAGGAGTGTCACCTGTGTCACCTGACTCTGACAACACACCGTCTGTCTGTCTTTGTCTGTGTTGTCGGTGCATGACGTGTCTCGGTGTGTGTTTGAGTCGAGTCACAGCTGATTCCTGACTCTGTTCCTGGTCTCTGTTCCGTCAGTCTCCTGCTTTTAAAAACAACAGTTTTAGGATCATCAAAAACAGCTCCCTCGATGCTTTGTCATGCGCCCTGGTTGCTTTTTCACTGTTTCAGTGGCTGTGTTTCCATCAAGCTTGAACTACTTCGTCTCCAAAGTGAATCCGATGCTGTAACAAAGATTATCTAACTTAGAGAATCAAGATTTCAATCTGACCAGTTTCACTGTTGATGAGAACGTAACGCTAGTTTGCGGCTAATTATCCAGCGCATCAGGTCTGACGTCTCCAAACCTTCTCCTAATGTTTATGACAGTTCGTCTTTCAATTCACAGTGGATTTCTTATCTGTGATGAGAGAGATTAGTGTCAGGTAAAGCTTTCAGTTGAATCTAAAGAGGCTGGTTTTAAACCTAGTCTTATATAGTGTGTGCTTTTCGCAGTGTTACTGTCAGCTGTTCTCCTGGTGGATCCTGTCTCATAGTCTGTGTTTTAAACAACAGAATCACTTCACTGTTTCAAGAAATACCAGACGAGCAGCTGTAGCAAATAACTCACAATCACTGTCCTCGTTCAGATTTTAAGATGCTGCAAATTATATCCAGCTACAAAAAATGGCTGAAAAGCAGCTAGAGCAGATGTACAGAGTGGTTACTATGGAAACGATGTCTGAACCAGGCTTTAAAGGCCGGCACCGCCTCCGGTCGTCCATTAACATCCTTGACTTTATTAGAAACTAGAAACCTGTTGAACTGGACGTCTAAGTCAAAGCAATTAAAACGTCTGGATTTTTTTTTTTTTTGAGCTATTATTTTCCCTCAAAGTCAGCGGTTCTGACCCGTTGCAGCCGAGTTGTGCTGAATCCAGTAGTTTGTGAACGTCCTGTTGGTTCCTCGTGGGTTCACAGTTTTGTCCACATGTCAGCTCTAACCCCTGCAGAACGTTTTAAATCCTTTCAGACGTTTCAGACAAATCCTGACCTGACATACAGTTTGTTTGTAACGGCCTTAATCCAGATCTGGCATCAGAATCCTGGTTACTGCCAGATCTGGATTAAGGACAAATCAGTCTGACATCTGACATTTCAACAGTGTGGCGCTCATGGGAAATGGAGTTCTAGGTCATGTTCCAGAGCTGCATTTGTGCTGAACGTGTCTGGAGTTCTGAACGTAGGATTCTGACGCTGGAACAGAACCTGGATGGAGTCGCTTCACTTCTCTGTCTGTGTTCAGAGTTGAAGAAGCAGCTCAACATTTTGGGAAACATTCTTGCCTCTTTGTTTTTCTCGGTTCAGTCATAATTAAAGATAAAACGTCGTCTCATAAAGGCTCTGACAGTTTCCCAAACTGTTGGACTATTCCTTTACAGACTGTTTCCATGTTAACGTGTGACTCAACTCTTTTATCTCAGTCGACTAAACAGCGCCCGGCCCCTCCCACCAAGCCTCTGCCCCCCGACCCCCCCGCCCTGACCAATCAGGTACAGTCTGCCTGAAGCCCCGCCTACTGTCTGTCTGCAGCCAATCAAATCACTCTGCTCCATCCAAGTGTTGATTATTAGTCGTTGACGTTCATGTGGACGTCGTTTAGTTTGATTAGTCGGGTTTAGTTGAGTTTTCTGTAACATGGTAGATTTTGATTCACAAAACAATAGTTTGTTGAATAATGGAACTAGTTCTGACCTGTTTTATAAAAAACTACAATGAGAGAGAAGAAAAATGAAGCTGATTCCACAAGCAGTTCAATTTGTTTTTGTTTATTACAGTTTTTATTTAGTTTTTGGGTTTCTGTTTTTATTTCAGTTAAGAAATGATTTCTTCACTGTTAGTTTTAAACTATAATAACCCTGTAGGAGAGACGTTGAATCTGATTCCTTGCTGATTTAAAGTGGTTCTCACAGAGTGAATGTGTTGTTCAGATGCACTGATAAGAGCTGGTGACGGTTACAGATCATTAAAAACCAACAATGTTCATCTCTACGAGTGAAAGTTGAAGAATCCAGACGGTTATCAGTGCATTTAAATCATTTGTAAAAGACTAAACAAGGTGAAAACGATGTAAAAGACACACCCGTCGTCTCTGATTGGTGATGTGCTGTGTATTTTTCTGGGATACGTTGGATTTCAGTCAAAGAAATAAATAAAATGAGTTGTTATTGAACAAGATGAAAAACACTGAAACATTTTGTAAGTGATTTGACAATGTGAACAAAATGAACCTTGAAGACAATTCATGATATAAAAATATATCACCATGATTACAGTTTTATCACCCAAACTTAAATCTCAGATTGTGATTGGTCGGTGCAGCTGTCCGTCACGTGTTTCATCTCTGCAGTCTGAACCCAACACTATTACAGCATCTTTACCATGTGTCTGTTCGCATGTAGCACTAACAGTGTTCATCTAGTTTCTTCAACTGTTTGTTAAAGTCCAACTGAAGATAAATATCCATGTTTTAATTACAGCACATGTAGGTTTTTCACAAGAAACTCTCGAAAGATGAAGAGATGTGTGTGAAAATATCTGCTTCTGGGATAAAAAGTCAAAGCCCGTGGACATGAAGGAGAGCCGTTAACTACGACTCCCAGGGTGCATTTCACCAACACACGTCCAATCACAGAGCTTCGTCTTGTGTTGTTTGAAAACAATCAGTTTAAATCAGTGTGAAAATCCACCTCAGTTTAGGAGGAAGTCAGTTACCACGGTGACGCCTCTGGCTCTCAGCTGCAGCAACGTAGCGATGTTTAGAATTCTCCTGAACTCTGATTGGCTTCTGCACGGCAACAGCAGCTGATTGGTCAGGAAAAAAGTGGCGATCAAAACAGAAACAGATTTACCGATGTTATTCGGGAGAGAACTGGGTGTGGCTGTTTCTCCATGGCAGCAACCGCAGAGGATCATGGGTATTGTTGACACTGTTTTGAACGTTCAGTTGGACTTTAAGTTAGCTTAATGCTAATCGTTTAGCATCTTAACTCAAAACACTGCGTCTTTCCCTTCTCGTCTTCGCGTCGCTGAAGCTTCTCTTCTTCTTCTTCTTCCTCCTCGTTAACCCTTCAGCTCCAGGTGAGTCGACCAGCCCCGCCCACCAAGCCACTCCCCCCTGACCCCATCTCACCTGCACAGGTACACCCCTGCCTGCACACTGGTAGCCATTAGCATGACGCTAGCATGTAGAAAGCTCTGTAAACAGTGTGACATTAAATAACAGGTGCTTGATTGATTGATTGATTGATTGATTGATTGATTGATCGATCGGTGTAATTTGGTTCCTGATTGGTGAGTAATGATCAGGTGGATGATTTTGGTCACATGATTAAAGTGGTTTGATTATTAGGATGTGATTTAATGAGGTTGATTATTGGACATTAATACTGATTTCATTAATCAGAAGCATAAAAAAATGATTTATACAAAGAATAATTACTCACACTACAAAGATGACGTCTTATGAATAATTAAAAATGGAAAAAATTACAACGTTTTAGTCAGGGAGCTTCTTTTTATTCACTTAATTTAACTTTGTATTTCATCTCTTCAGGTTCCACTCAAACCTGTGGTGCCTAAGAAGCCCCGCCCCCTGGCTCCTCTGGCCCCGCCTCCTCCCCCTCATCACCCGGGTTACGCCCCCAACGCCAAACCGACACAACACGCCGCCGTCGCACCTGCAGCCGTCCCGAACAGGTAACAGTTCATCCACCAATCAGAGACGAGGATGCGTTATAGGTTTTAGGAAAAGCAGGACATTTTTAAAACGTGAGAAGTTGAGTTTGGAACTGAAACTGGTCCAACTTAGAACCAGTACCTGTAAAAAAACTGAATGTTGTTCCTATTTATTATTTCAAATACAGGTTCTTTATGCGTAAGGACCATGTGACCCTGTCATTAATCCAAACTATTCAGTTACAAATAAAAAGCTTTGATTTTAGTTTTATCTGTTCCTTTATGTTGTAAAAACTCTGTAAATGTCACCTGTTCGTGCTCAGATTAAATCAGTGACTCTTCGTCGTCTCTCTCTGCAGACGACCTCCTCTTCCTCCCATACGACCCACAATGCCTTGCAAAGTGGACTCGTCTCCTCCGCTGTGAGCTCAGGATCGACGGACGCTCACGTTTCCCATTGTACATAAACGTATCCCAGCGGTGCCTTGTTGGAGGAGGCTTTACCTGAACAGCGCCCCCTGCAGCGACGGGGGGCAGTGCCTTGATGAAGACAGTAGACGGTTCTCAACGTGTGGTGCGCGGCCCTGTGCGGGACCCGGACGAGGTTGAATGTGGACGGATGGACCTTTATTTTGTCACCTTCGTCTTCAAAACCTTCGTGAGATGGACTCGACGATCCGGATCGAACACGTCACGTCTCGGCTCCGTTTCTCCACGTCATCACATTTACATCACAAAGAAAACATGTAAAAGTTCACACTGTGTCCAAAAGTACAAACCGTATGTTACATTCAAACTGAAAACGGGGATTAGTAAATTATCTCTGACACGTTTTACAACATAATCTGACATTTTACATCATGAAACGTATTGTTTGTCCAAACTTAACACTCATTCTTGCACCGTATTCCATTAAACATTGACCACGTTTCCATTTCTTTTCTCAACGTTTGAAGACGTTCATCCTGAATGTGATGAATGGATGAATATTTACACATGAAATGAAGTTTTAACATGTTGTGTTCATGGGTCAAAGGACATTTGTTTTCATTTGTATTTTCTAAACTGTTCCGACTCTTTGTGATTTAAGTTTGTAATTCAAAACATATGAAACTCATCCTTCAGATGTTTGAGCTGCTCTGATACAAAGTGACTCTGAAATGGTGAAAGTGGAGCTGAAACGTGACTCAGATCCAGATGAAAAACCTTCAGACTTTAAATCGTCCTTCAGCCTTTCAGCCTCGACGCCGAGGATTTCAAATCCGTTCAATGGCCTTCTCCGAAGCGGCCAATGATGGAGAATCCTTCTGGATGTTCTCAGTCCACGTGAACGGTCTCAGACCTGGTTCGGGCCCCAGTGGCTGCTGGGAGATGTGGTTCTTTCAAACGCCAAAGACGAGACGTTTCATCTGCCTTTTCACACAAGAGTCTGTTTGAGAAAAACTGCTGCAAACGACGATCGTTCCGCGAAACAAACTGATCACTGAGCCTCGTGGACTGATGTGTCGATAGATTATTGGCTGATTTATTGATTGTGTCGATGCTGTTAAACTTCTATTGCTGCTGGAAAATGTCCTCAATAAACAGACTGTTTGTACTTCAGCTCTGGGTTGGACTTTTTACATGATTTGTGTAAAGTTAAAACATACGTAGAACTGGACACAAAACCGGATTCAACTCAGTTTAATGTAAAAACCAGAAACCTGTTGAATCTGTTTGGGTTTAGTTTTGTTCATTCAATGAAGAGTGAAAACGTTACTGTGATAAATTGTCATTGTTTGAAAATGTCAAAGTCAAACCCGATGAACCGACAGTAAACGGATCAGAACGTTTCTGTTGTCATTCACACATGTTAATGTTGATTATTTTCAGTCTGTTGTTTGTTTGTTTTGAAGTTAAATGGTTTAATATCTTCACATTATATTAATATGACGTGAGGTTCAGTTCAGTAGAAACTTTAGACTTTTAGACTTTGAGGACGTTTCACAGACTGGACGTCGTCTCTTACTGCAGTAAAGACTCAGTACTTGTACTCGTACCACGGCGTGTGTTCTTGTACTTGCACTACAGTATGTGTACTTCTTGTGGATGAACCCGTTGTTCTTCTCGAGTCCTGCAGGTGTCGTCCTCGTCCTTTGCTTCGGTCTCTTCACTTTGTGTGAAATGTGAAACCGTCACATGGAGGATGTGAAAGCTGTGAAAAGCTTTAAAAGCCTCTTCGTTGTGAAAGCAGGTGACGTTCCGACTTCCACTGTGATTCTTATCACTGTCTGTTTTTAAATGTGCAGACGGAGGCGGAGCTGACGAGGCCCCTCCCCCTCCCAGACCTTGGAAAGGCCCACAGGAAGCTGTGGTGACTCCTCACCTTCTTCTTCTTCTCATGTTTCTTGGTTGTCAGACTCTTTTCAGCTCTGACTGTGGCCTCGTTCAGACCTGATCCTCATCCTCATCCTCGTCGTCATGGCAGCAGCCTCCCTCCTCCTCATCCTCCTCTTCGTCCCGCTCGTCTCCTCCGACTCCCTGCCTCCTCCTCGGACCTCCTTCACCCTCGGTAAGTCCAGTCACATCACTGATCAATCACCGATCGATGGGCTCTGTTACCATGTTTAATGTTGAAGCTGCTCAAACAATGACTTATATTTATTGGAATCACGATGATACTTTACTTTCATTGACAGTTAATCCATTAGTTGTTTGATCCATAAAATGGTGAAAAATGTTGATCGAAATGATGACTTTAAATGTCTTGTTTGATTCAAAACCTAAAGAAAAGAAAAATATTCACATTTAAGAAGCTGGAATCAGAGAATTTTTATATTTTTTTATAAAGAAACTGAAGAATTGATTATTACAACAGTTTGTGATTAATGTAATAATCGACAGCGAATCAATAAACTGAACAACTGTCGCAGCTTTGATGCTGTTTTAAAATAAAACATTTCATTCCTTTTAATCTGGATTTTGGATTTTGTGAATAATATTCTACATATTTTTATACTTAATTAGTGAACAGCGTGTTTCTCATGTTGAACGACTTCAGCCTTTATTCAGAATATGTTGAAGTCAAGGCTTCATTTGAACAAACACAGGAAACAATAAAAGCTCATCAATAATTCAAACAGATACGAGAAGAACCTGATTAAAAACAACAGAAGACGATTCAAATATAAAACTAGTTAAATGTGATGAAATGACATTTAAATTATGAAACTGACACAAATGATAAAACATGAAGCTTCTTGTGTCATAAAAATGTTTCATGATCCTTTTCTACTTGATTCCATCTCATTTAAGGCTGAAGGTGTGTGTGTTTCTCATGAATAACTCAACTCCTTTCATTTCGTGTCAGAGGAAACGCCAGTGTTTGAGTCACTGTTTGTTCGTCACATGTTCGTCTGCGACGACTTAAAGCTACAGACGTGGAACCAGGTTTAGTTTAATAAAAGTCTTAAAGGACACGACGCCGGTTTTATGAAAGTGAAAAATATCCTGTTAGAGCAAAAAAACACACGTGTTTATGTGTTTTTATAAAGTGAAAATGTGCTGATTGTGATGAAATAAAGCAACGAAGCCTTCATATAAAATAATAACAAAACCACTGCAGTTTATGTCATGACACGTGTCATCGTCCACTAAACAACAAGGAACTCACGACAAAACAAACAAAACAATAAAAACACAAACAAGACACTTAAACCAAACAACTAGTGTGGCTCAGTTTTCACAATAAAACCTGTTTCTATCATTTGATTTTGATGATTATTAAATGTCAGGTTTGTGGTTTTCAAGTAAACTGTAAACGACGCCACATGTTGAACTTGTTCTAAACAAACGTGAAGATAAACGTTCGATTCACTGAGTCACGAGGAAAGATCAGAGAACGATGGAGATGTGAAGAAAACCAACCAGATGTTCTTCAAGGACTGGAAAGACAATGTAGAAAAGACGAGAAGAAAGAATGAGCGAGGCTCTGATGACAAAAACAAACATTTCATCTTTATTAACTCACAGTGTATTGTTTATATTTTTGGGACTTTTATTATTGATTATATCATCCAACATTTCTGTCGATATCCAGACGGTTTTATTGTCATCATCATCATTATGTTTTATGGCTCAGTCCTGATGTGTAGAAACTGATCAAATCCAATCCATGAATGACTCCTACATCCACGACGAGGTGGATTCACCATTAGATGAAGAGCATTAAGTGTCTTCAAACAGGTCAGAGTTCATCAGATGAACAGGACTCTGCTCTGATGGTTTCTGTCCTGGACTGGACTCTGTCTCCATACGTTCAGGTCTTATTCTGATGGAAACAATCATTCATTCACTTTGTCTTTTGCTGAATTTCTGAGAATGTGGCAGCGTTTTGTTCTTCATATGTTGTAAACCTGACAGGATGGAGACAGAGTCCAGTCCAGGACAGAAACCACCAACAAGAGGTTTGACCAGCGTCACAAACATTTTTAAACGTCTTCAACATTTGAGTTCAAGTCGAGGAGAATCATTACATCAAACTAAACCTGTTTGTTTGTATTCGTTTGTTGTGTGACTGGGTCGAACCGTCTTTTGAAGCAGGTTTATTAGATCGATTCTCTTTACATTGTTCTCGTCGTCTGCTCTGTTTCGTGTTAACGTCTCCTCTTCGTGTTTGGTTTCATTCTAAGTTAAGTCTGATGCAGCTCTGAACCACATCCGCTCGAAAACCTGAACCTCAGAGACAGGAAGCGGTGTCGTTCAGCTGACTGAAGAGAGTCGACGACGTTATCGTCTTTAAAGAAGCAACAGCTCAGTTTAAACTGGGCTCTTTTACTTTAAACAGGTCTCAGTTTAGTCCAGGTCTAAATAAACTCAGATGTGACTGAAACCACGACACGTAAACAGAACCAGGTTTCCACGCAGACTGAGAACAGGTGCATGATGGGAAGGCTGTGAGAAACCTGAGAAACACTGACAAACTGAGGTTTATTTATACGACAAAACAACGTTTCATCACAGACGAACGACTGAGAAAACAAACAACTCAACAAACAAACAAACAACTAAACATTCTTGAGTCCAAACTGCTCATAACTGTGTTTGTTTGTTTGTTTCTGTGTTTGTGTTTGTTTATGTTTGTGTGTTTGTTGTCCAGACTCCTCAGACCGACCTCTGCTTCACTTCAGCCTCCCCGACGTCCACAACACCACCACACTGTTGCTAAGCAACGACAGCTCCACCCTGTACGTGGGGGCACAGAACGCTGTCCTCTCATTGGACGTCAGTCGCAGTGATGTCATCAGCCTCAAGAATAAGGTCAGAGACAGTTTTACTACAATTCCCATCATGCTTTGATTTGTTCCATTAAAGTTCACATCTATGTGTGTGTGTCCAGGTCCAGTGGAGTCCGTCTGAAACTGAAATAACTGAGTGTGAACTCAAAGGGAAAAACCAGACGGTAACGTCAACACATTTAAACACAGTTTCTGTCAATAAAACATGAAAACATCTAAACAGACGAGGTTTTAATCCCTGATGGTTTGGTTCATCTGTGTGTGTGT
>JAPQRN010000009.1:15044210-15061574 GCA_037367275.1 Coranthus polyacanthus
GTGTGTGTGTGTGTGTGTGTGTGTGTGTGTGTGTGTGTGTGTGTGTGTGTGTGTGTGTGTGTGTGTGTGTACAGGTCGACTGTCCACACTTCGTCAGTGTGTTACAGTCCATTAACTCCACCCACCTGTACGCCTGTGGCAGCTTCGCTTACAGTCCTCATGATGCCTTCATCGTAAGTTCATTCAACTTCTATTCAGTTCAGACATTATTCATCTGTGGTGATTTAACACTTTACAGTTTAACCAGTAAAAGAACCGAGACTGAACTTTAAAAATACTCTGTAACGCAAAAGAAAATTATGAACTTCTTAAAGGTAAAAGTATGAATACTGTAAACTGTAAAACTAGGAACATTTTAATGTAAAAATACTGAGGTAAGTAGTAGAAAATGTGAATCGTCCATTAAAGGACAAGTGCAGTAAAAGTACTGCGTTACCACTGACTGTGTGTTTTGTTTGTCAGGATGCTGAGAGTTTGTCGATGGTCCAACGTGACGGAGCTAAAGGTCGGTGTCCGTTCAGTCCGTTTCAGAGGAACGTCGCCACCGTCATCGGTCAGTCTGAGTCACTTTATTAACCGCTAACGACAGAGGAAAACGTGAGCTTAATGTACTGGCAGAGTTTAATGGAGGTGAATGGAAGCTGAGTATTATGTATGGACACTGTTTATACAGAGCAAATCAATGGAAATCAATGGACTCCATTATCTTCAATGTCCATAAAACACATGTTATGACTGGACACGTAGTCTTTACGTTAGTAGTTAATCACGTTAACGGTTCTTATCCTGGTTCAGACGGCGAGTTGTTCACCGCCACCACCACTGACTTCAGAGGCGTGAAACCACAGATTTCTCGACACTTCAGCAAAGATGGCCGACCAGACGTGAACCAGGACTCGTCTCTGACTTTACTGGAGGGTGAGAGGAGCCAGATTCAAACTGAAACCATGTCATAAACCCATGATTATTCAGGCAACGAGGCGTTAATGAACACTGTGAAGGCCGAGGTTTGTCGGGTCGACGAGCTGCTGCTTTTTTCCTCTGGTTTGTTTTTAGTATTTTTGAGTTGAAGAAGCAGAAATAAACAGAACATTATGAGTCACAGAAAAGAGGAAGATAAAATAAAGATGTCAAACAAGCTGCCGATTCCAGCGCCATGTACAACACAACACAGCTGTGTTATTTTATCAGGTGAAATATTTCAAATGAATCAGATAAATTACTGTTAGTTTTGGCAGCACTAAATGAAATACATGTTCAGGAGATGATGCAAAAGATCATCTTGGAAGTGCAAAATAAATACGTAAGTAAAAACCGGACCATCTCTGTGGGTCCATTAGTATGAGGCAGAACCACAGCCGTCTGATCCGCTGTGAATGTAGAGCATTGATTGGAGCCACTTTAAAGCCTCGCTGTCGTCATTGACTTTCAGCAGAACCGTCCTGCGGTGAGTTTTCACAGAGTGGCTCTTCCTGTTTCTCCACCAGTGATTCATTTCCTCTTCAACCAAACACTGAACAGACATGTTCACGTTCTGTCTCCTGAAGGACCAGCTCAGAGTTTTACATGTTATTAAACCAACTGTACAGTATGATGTACATTTACAGTTAACTGGTTGTAAAACAGTGGGATTCTGTGTTAAATCTAAAAGTAAAACCACATCTAGATGACATCGGTTTATTTACATGAGGTAAAAACATAAGGTAAAAGTAAGTAAAAACTAAACTAAAATAAACAAAAAATGTAAATGTGCCAATCTTAGATCCTTGTTTTATCCACTAAAACCCATAGTGAGCACAGTTCTGAATGTCTGGACACATGGAAACTACATAAGCTAGCGATAACGTTACAAAACCAAACCTAACCTTTTATTTAAGTACCTGAGAACTGCTTTGAAATGATGACAGAAACATTTTCATGCCCGTGTGGAACAAATCTGGTTTCCATTGACAGTGAATTTCATGTCATTTTGAGGCAATCTACTCGACACAGGTTTAGAAAAGAAAAACCACATCTTCTGCAGTAACATCCAACATAGTTTACTGGAGAAGATGTTGAGCAGTGGCTAAAGTCAGTCTCAACACATGGACTCAAACGTATACTGTTTCAATATATATATATGTATATATATATATACATATATATATACATATGAATATTACTGCTGTATTGAGTATTCATTTGGGCTTCAATAGATAATAGAAGGATCTTGAGTCTTAAGGTATAACTGAATCTCGTTTGTGTCACGATGGTAGGATGTAAAATGACCGATTCTCTGCCTACTTCTTGAGCAGAAGTCTGCGGTCATCGATGCTCTCAGATCCCTTTCCCCCACATCCAAACCTCATGGCATCTCCTGTCATCACTTCCTGTATTTCAGAACCAACGTTTATCAGCTCGTCGTCAGACGCCGCAGGGAGGAAACTCTACTTCTTCTTTAGTGAGGTTGGGAAGGAGTTCAGCTTTGTCAACAAGCTGCTAATCGCACGTGTGGCACAAGTCTGCAAGGTAAGTAAATAAAGTGCATTTGTACAGCACCTTTAAAACCAGGTTAAGACGACCAAAGTGCAGCAAGTTCAAAAGGAAATGAAAACAGAGCAAAAAAGAAAAGACAGTAAAAGACACAAAGTGAAAACTACCAATGACAACAAGTAAGAGACAACATAACATACATGTTATTTCATTTATTTTTAGAGCTGAGTGCAGATGTTTGTTTGTTTGTTGTTGTTGTGGTTTTCAGGATGACGTCGGAGGAGAGAGGATCCTGCAGAGGAAGTGGACGTCGTTTGCCAAAGCGTCTCTTCTCTGTCAGTCTCAAAAGCAGCTTCCATTCAACCTCCTGCAGGATGTGTTCACCCTCCATCCACCAGAGGGCGCTGACTCCTCAAACACTCTGTTCTACGGTGTCTTCACCTCTCAGTGGTAGGAACACAGAAAAACCCAGGCTGTAGGTGAATAGTCACAAAGATGCTACACCCAGTGGTCTTTTCCTAAACAGTTTTAGTTGAGCTTGATGGAAAACGAAAAATCGATAAATAGGGACAAACCTTAGAAGGAGGAGGTTGTGGATGAATATGGAGGAATAACAGACTGTGTGGATTCAGGAGACCATTGTTCATGTCATGTTTACAGCTGAAGGTTGTAACATTTGTCATCTAAGTTTTTTAATTTTAGCCTTTACTACAATCTTTTCCTGACTTGAACCAGTTATTTTTTATGTCTAAACCAAGAGGCAACAACTGTGGTTTGAAAATTTTAGTACATTAAAGTGTAATACCACTGGTGGCCACTAGATGCTGCTCCAAAAAGCCCTGGACTTACATTGAACGTGTCTCTAAAATTGCTGAATCAATTATGTTTTTCCAGGAGTCATTATTGTCTCAATGGTTTTATGTGGACCTTCTAATAAATGTTCTGGTCCATTAATACAGCTCTAGGATGAATAGAAGCTTTGACGTCTGCTGTGACTTTCAGAGCTTCAATTTATTGAATAAAACACATTTTTTCTTGACAAACAGCTTGACTGTAGTTGTGGTTAATAAGTTACACTAACAAGGACTCAAATCAAAACATATTATTACACTAACGTTTGGTTAGGTTTACTGTTTAACCGTGTCAGTAACATACTGACTAACATAGCGAAGTAAAAATGGACGTGATGGAAGTATGTGAATTGCAAAACACAGTTAGAAATTGTCAGTTGATTTGATAAACTTGTTAAAAGTGTTGCTGAGTGACACCTCCTCTACAAAAACCCACTCAGTGAACTACTGCTCGACTCTCAATGTTCACATGTCCTACAGCGTCGACCGAGCCAGAAACCCCTTCACTCAGTGACGTTTTGGACGGAAGTAACAAAAATATGTCGCTGTAAATAGTAAATGTCATTCCAGTCAGAAGCAGTTTGTAGTAACCGGTGTTTTCTTTGTTCTGCGTCAGGTCTTTATCTTCAGAGTCTGCGGTTTGTGCCTTTAAGCTGCAGGACGTCAGAGACGTGTTCACTGGGACATACATGACCTTCAACATGAACACAGACCGGTGGAGTCCAATGATGGAAAAACACTCCTATCTGGGGAAGGTAAGCACGTCACTTTAATTCATTTACTTACTATCATGTAAATATAAAACCACAGGTCCTATGTTGTGTATGTAGTTGACGTTTGTATCAGTGGAGTCGTATCCCCTTTAATAAAATGAAATGACATGAATATACATCACTAAATATTACGTGAATAAAACCATCTGTAAACCTGATTTCTGAGAAAATGGAAAAATGTATTGGGTGTGTACTTTATTTCAGCTGAAGTTACATAGAATAACATGGAGGGGGCGGGGCTTATATAGATTCTATACTGCAGCCAGCCACCAGGGGGAGATCGACATGTTTTGACTTCACATTTAAAGGGCTTTCACTGCATCTGTCTTTATATACAACCTTCTTATATAAACTCTGTTTTTATGGAACGGTGTCCTTCAGGGTTCGATTCTGGGCCCAGTTTTGTTTTCATTCATTTTCACTTTGAGCCTGTTTTATTCTAAATACTAGTTTAACACTTTAATCAGCTGTTTCTCAGACTCTTCCTCTGTGTTCTCTGGACAGTGTGGACTGGACAGAGCCACAGATTCAGAATTATTAGAGGTGAAGAAGAGCTTCCTGACCAGCGGCAGCGTTCAGCCGGTCGGAGACGGACCTATCGTGGTTTCATCTGAGCAGCGTTACAGTCGAGTCGCCGCCATGAGGACGAAGGCAGTGGATGGGAAAGACTACACCATCCTCTTCCTCCTCACAGGTCAGATACAGAGACACTATAGTTTAGAAATGTTCAGGGGGTTTTATTTTTATTGAATCAGTTTGGTTTTTCATTTCAGTTGAGTCTGAGTTACTTTAACGAGTGCATAAGCAGTTTTAGTTCAGTTTTATTTAGTGAATTAACTAGTTTTTCATTAGTGTGAGTTTTTCAGGTATAATGAGTTAAAGTGTTGATTTATAGAAGCTGAGAAAGGTCAGATGAAAGAATGATCCACAGCAAGAATGATTTATAAATCCACTGTTTGCTTATTGTGCAAAGCCAGTGCAGTGGTCATTGTGAAATGACTTTGCACAATGACCACTGCACTGGCTTTGCACAATGTCCCACATTGTGCAAAGCCATTGTGTTATTGTACAACATCAACCATTAATGTTGTTCAACCCACAGCAGAGCTCAGTGATTAACAAAACTGTACTTAGTCTACATTAATAAATTAAAATTTTCAACAAGCTGACACTGAACCTCAGAAACAAACTAAAATATTCATTTTTTAAAAATGTTTTTAAGAAAACATGTCACACGTGTTCTTAGTTTGATCCACTACTTAAAAAAATTAAAATGAAGACGATTTTACCTGAAACTCTATTCTGATTTAGTTTGTGTTTCATTGTTCATTGTGGTTTTTATTTAGTTTTCATGCTTTTAACGTAATTATTTTTTCACCATTAGTTTTAGTTTTGTCATTTTTATTAACTATAAAAACCCTGGACATTAACTCTTAACCACTGAGGACATTTATAAAGACAACGGGTCCATGTTGTCGTGTCACCTGTAAATCCTTATTTATTCTGTGTGAAACGTCTTCATTCCAGAGTCTGGATTCCTCCACAAAGTGGTTTTGTTCGATCAGGGTCCGCGGGTTGTCGAGGAGATTCAGGTCTTCACTGAACCTCAGGTCGTCAAAAGCATCGTCCTGTCGACCTCGAAGGTAAAAAAACACAAACCATCTGTGTTGATGATTCAGTCTGTTGGACTTTTAGACGTGAAGACACTCAGTGATGGAGTCGAGTTTTTAACCAATGTCCAATCGCCTGATGACGTTTAATTAGACACTAAATGAAGTCACGTGATCAGATGAACTTCTTTTTACTCACAGGAGAACTTTATTAATATGTGTACAGTGTTTCCAGAGCCTGATCATCTCTTTACAACCTGTAGAAAATGAACGCGACAGTCAGTACGTCAGGACGTCAGTTGTTTTTCGTACAGTTTGTACAGTTTCTTACTTGTCTGTAAAGTTGATGTGGAACCAGGTCAGTTTTATCATTAATTTTACAGGTTGTGTATCATCAGTGTCAGATGTCTGAGACTCTCATGCTCTACTTTCTGTCCCATATGAACACGTTGTCAACTGCTGAACCACAGTGGTTAACAGTGTGTTACCTCATAACTGAATGAAACTGGTCGTAGTGTTGCTGGGAACTGATCTGCTGTTTGGAACACGTGGACTAGTGTTTATTTCAAAATACTGCAAGGATATCAGTCAAATGAACAACAGCATGAATCCATCACACACAGACTAAACCTCCAGAATCCAGATCAAAACCAGGTATAGTTTGGTTGTAACTCACCACTTCATGGATCATGATTCTACCTCCAAACATCGTCATGTGATCTTTCGACCAGATCCTCTGGGATCGACCACATGAAGACTTCAGTTCTTTATTATGCACCAAAAACAAGGAATGATCTGAAATAGTGAATTAAAAGCACATTCAGCTTCCAAAACCTCATGAAGTGAAGATGATGGTTTATAAAATCTATTCTCTTCAGTCAGTGGTAATGTTGAAGTACTTGAGGTTGGTCTTGAGACCAGTTTCAAGACCACTTTTTGAAGGTCTTGGTCTAGTCTTGGTCTCGAGTGCATCTTTACTCGATCCTGTCTCGGTCTCGGAGGACTCTGGATTTTATTTAAAGACCAGTTGTAAAATGTCATTACATTCCTTTTTCAGATTTATTTCTCATCTCGGGTGCTTTTATAAGATGCACGAGTTACATAAAAACCAAACCAATTATTTTTTATATGTTTCCACACACACTATCAAAAAGATGCAAAATAGTTCAGATTTGTCGATAAAATGCTAATAAAGTCCATCATTAATTATATAATGTTTTAAAATTAATTAATGGTTATTTAACATCAGGAGAATCTTAAAACTGCCAAAACACACTGGTGGTTTGTGTTTTGTTGTGTTTCCTCCAGTAGAAACATGTTTCCAGTAATATTTAGCATATTATTATATTTTATTATATTATAATATAACATTACATTATATTATATTATTATCATATAAATATAATTTATACAGAAATAAGCTAAAATCAGGCTTTTTTCAGTGACACCACTTGAACAACTTCCACTTTTAACTATTTTATGTCAATAACTGTGTTTCTTTGCTTGTAATAAGAACAACTTGTGGCATTTTGTCTAGTTTTCAGGCCTGTTGTTCTTTCAGTGACTTTTATTCTAGTTTCTGATCCAACTAAATGTTTACCTCATTGGCAGATGTTCATTTTATTTAATACAAGTCAGTTTGGTTATATGTAAGACTATGTGGTTTCTGTCTCGTAGAGCTGTCTTTGGTATTTTTAAGTAAAGTATAAATTACTGATGCTTTAAATGACATGTAAGCGCTGTGTCTCGGTGCTTCCTGTCCCCATAGGGGGTTGTGTTCGTGGGGACGTCTGAAGGGGTGACCGGGGTCCCTGTGGCCCAGTGCTCCATCTACAGGACCTGCAGTCAGTGTGTTCTGGCCCGAGACCCTCTGTGTGGATGGAGCCGGACCAGGAGGGTCTGCACCAGGATCAACGGCAGTCCTGAAAACCTGTAAGACACTCCTCCCCATGCTAACGGGCTGTTTAGACTCAGACTGTGTCCACACTGACACGTTTTAACTTAAAACACAGTGTTTACACCTGAAGTGGATCCATGAAACTGAGACTTTTTACATCGACCGGCGTCCCTCAGGGTTCGATTCTGGGCCCAGTTTATTTTATTTAAACCATTGTTATTTAGATGAATTGACTACTTTTAGTTGAGTTTTTCTTTAGTTTTAGTTTGAGTTTTGCAGGTTTTACGAGTTAAAGTCTTTATTTTAAATGAAAGAATAAATAACATCAAATATGATTCACAAAACCATTGTTTATTAAAGATACATATTGTACAAAGACATTTTAACGTTGTTCATCATGAACCTGACATTCTGTTTAGTTTAGTTCAGGTTGAATTTGAGTTTTTATAAAATTTTTATTTTTTGTCATTTTTATTTCAGTCATCGAAACTATATTTTGTATTAGTAGATTTAGATTTATTCTTCATTTTTTGGTTCAGATTAAACCTTAAACCTGACTTTAAACCTGACCTTAAAACGCTGTCAGGACTTTCATGTTTAGTTTCTACATTTCACCAGTGAGATGAGTAAACATCTTCTTGTGGCTGTTGATGATGCATTTTGGAATTACCTCTATATGTGAATTGAACAGAAAAACCCACGGTTTTACCCACAATCCCACTGATACAGACTAAAGACAAAGGTGTGAAAACATCCTCAGTAACTTCACACGATGTTTACCTTTATATTCACATAAAAACTCACTGCCTGACCTCATTAACCACCTGCTGCTCCTCTTCAGGCTGTTAATGTATCGCTGAAGTGAGTCCTGTTTAGACTAAAGCAGCGTTAAGGCTTTAAAGTCCTTCACTTTCCAGAAACTCATTCAGTTTAGATTCAGGTGTTTATTGGACAGAGTTTGACATCAAACATTCTGCTCTTCTTCAAATATCCGAATGCAGTGGAAAATTTACACGACAAACACTATCCTAACTTTTTACTGACATTTTTGTCCAAATGAAACAGTTTAGTATAAAATGAAAAGGCAACTGTTTAACACTGAGGGAACATTAATTACCATTAGTCATAAATAATGATACAATAAGATATGTTAACTATGGTCTGCATTTATATATTAATAAAGATATAGTATGATATTATAATAATAATAATACAAGAATAAGAATAAAAATGAAGAAACTGTCAACAATCAATTCTTAACTTTTAATGAGGGTTTAAGAATTAATTAAGTTACAAACTAATATTAGTGAAATGTTTATAAAGATGTTAATAACAGTTTATAAACTATTAATAAAATATATTTTAATGCCTTAGTAAATGATGACTGGACACATTAGTTAACTGTTAATTAGCTGTTAGTTAATGCTTATTACAGCAGTAATTCATCTTAGTTAATGGACCCTTATGTTACCAGACAAATTTATGGAAAATGAACTTTACACACTAAACAAGTAATAATAACATATTAAAATATGATGAATACATATATATTATGACATAAGTAATAACATAACACAATAACAGTTTTTAGGATGTTTTCTTTCTAGTGTTTTTTGAAAATAAAAAGCTAAATTCCTTACTTTTAAAGACTTTTGTCCAATGTGGTTCAATGGTCTAAACTGGTCTAAAGCTACAGATCAGTACTTTGCCCTGTGCGTTGACTGACAGGCGCCTGTCTTAACCCTCAGGATTCAGGACTTGGAGAACGTCAACACGGCGGCTCGGTGTGTTGGACAAACAGAGACCGATGTGGACACAGGTAACATCGTTGTTGAACTCAGCTCCATCCAGTCTGTTTCTGCATCAGCTTTTCTAACATCAGCAACGTGTGGCAGCTTCAGGCGTCAGGCGTCGTTATCTGCATTTACGTGGGAAGACTTTAGGGTCAAACTTGACTGACATGATTGAGTTACATTGAAACAAGTAACTTGTTAAGGTTTGATGGTTTAATGTTGACAACCCAATTTATTAATAAAGGTGACTGATTATATAACGTTACTGACAGTGTTTCTTTACAGTTTTGTTGATACATGTTCAGACCAGGTCAGACTGTTTACCTCCATCCTCCTGTGTTTCTTCCTGCCTCCTCATTATTTCTTTCCCACAGAGGTGACCGTTAATGTGAACGAAGCTGTGACGCTCCCGTGTCTGAAACCTTCCAATGTGGCCAGACTCTCCTGGACCTCCCAGCGATCCACAATCCTGCCAGACAAACTCTTCGTCCAATCAGCTGACGGCAGCCTGAGGTTCTTCGCCACCACCGACACCTTCGGGACCTACATCTGTGAAGCAGAAGAAGACGGGAACAAGGAGGTGGTCGTCAGGTATATCGTCCGACCGACTGTGTTTCCACGCTCCATCATCCCTCCCAACTGGACGACTGGCACCGAGGAGCCCTATGAAGACATCGAAACATATAAACCGACAACACAACCTGACACAGAAGCAGAGCCAGGAGACATGAAGGTGACAAATGGAGAATCCAATGCTGACTCCACCATGATTTCAACAGATGAATATGTTGAGTACTTCAATGACAGTCAGGATGTCACCCCGACCTCGAAGAGCGACATCCAGCCCTTTAAGGAGCAACCCAAAATCACACGGATAGTGAAGAGCTACCACAGCGAGCTGGTCGTCGTTTCCCTCCTGCTGACGACCTGCATCTGCTTGCTGATGCTCGGGGGGTTTCACGTGTGGCGGCAGAAGAAGACGAACCAGGTGGTTGGCCTCGAGGACGGCGACAAGACCAGCAGATGTATGGAGAGCATCCCGTCCCTGAGCAGCCCAGAGGACGCCGGTCGTGAGCTGAAGTTGGTCGAGTAACGAGACACATCTGGGTTCATCTTCAAAATCCAATCTGTAGATCTGGCCTTATAGGACACATTTTGCCTCATCTGTTCAGCATTTTCAATGAATGAGACAATGCAACAAAGACTGAAATCACACATCATTGTAGCGTTTTCCTTCCTTTTACACCAACTTAGCTCTGGTTCTTGAACAGGATATATTCAAGATTCTTGATATCTTCCACCAAGTTTCCAAGAGCTTTGAGCTGAACCACTCTAATCAATGTCATGTTGTTTTTTGTTGTTTTTAACATCCACCACATCACCAGGACCCATTTAAAGGTCAGGGCCATGTTTCAACAGATAAACATGTTAAACAGAGAAACTAGAAGACATTCCCTTTCAAATCCAGTCTAATACATGCATTCTGGCCTTGTACTTCTTCTGTTCTAAGACCCTAACCCTAAGTCAAAGTTTCATGAAATGGTAGAAAGTTTTTACTTCGTCTTGCGTTCGAGTGAAACCAGTCTTGATAGACTCTTTGATTACTTCTATCGTTTCCTGAAACAAAGTAGATGATGATTTCAGCTCATTCTGTTGTTTCCATCTGTTTCATCAGTGATGTTGTCTTCTCCATGACCACTTCCTGACTTCCCGAGTTACGCACCAGTTTGTTTCATGTTCCCTTATTCCATGATGGTGGAAAGTGGTTAAGTTTAAGAGTTTTTGTGTGTTTCAAGTTGATGCTGACAGTTTTCTTCTTGATCACATCTTGTCTTCTAAAATCTAAAAATGTCTAATGTCTAAAAACCACATAGTCAGATCTGGATTAGACACAAATCCATTCTCCACCAGCTTCAGTATGTCAAACTGTTGACATCTCATGTACAACAGTGGGGCTTGTGGGAAATGGTGTTCATTAACAGCCATCAAAACATCATAATGACATTGGAATAAAACATTACTGTGAAGATGAATGTGTTGAAGGTAATGTTCCAGGCTGCATATGTACTAAACATGTCTATGATATTCTAAATGCAGTTTTCTGACATTTCAACTTTGGTGCAACAGACTTCAACAGTTCTTAATTATGTATATCCTTCTTTCATTTCGTGTCACCTTCATCTTGTCCTCTGTCTTTCAACACAGGCTTCACTCAGTCATTAGCGTTAATGATATTTTATTTAAAAAGTCCAAGCATGACTGCAGTCTGTTAATCTGGGAAAAAACGGAACATTTCTGGAGACAATGTTCCTTCTTCTTGCTGTACATTCGCCTCTAGACCATAGAAACCAGCCACTGCTGGTTGTCATGGTGATTCCCGCCACTTTATACATAGTTGCTATGGTGATTCCCACCACTTTTGTCAGTGAAGCACAGGCACTTTGTCTGTAGGCAGATTTGGATTTATCTCTTGGGAAACCCTCAAACAGAGGCTTCTGAGTCTCAGGCGGTTCTTCAAATCACTAAAATCTTTTCACCTTGAGGTAGATGAGACTCGGCTGAACGCACTGATATAAATGTTATGTAGGTTTAGTGTAAATTGTGTGAAAGAAGTGGTTGTAAACGGTCTCAGAGTAACAGCAGTTTGAATATAAAAGTTTAGAATATTTCCAGAGCCTCTCTCCACTCTGAGACTCAACATTCTGAGAAAAATCTGGAAAAAACGCAAAACTTAAACTGAGATTTCGTAAATATTGTAATAGATATGGAGACACGGACTGAGACCAATGAAGACTGAAGTCTGGAGACCGGTTTAAACTACGTTAAAGTATGATGAAGTAATGAGGCTCCATCATTTTTATGACGCTGTCCCATTGTTTTTTTCAGTTTTCAGGCTTGTTTTCGTCACCGTGTTTACATCCTGATTTAATGGAATATTTTTGATCATTTTCAGGGATTTTGTCAAAACTGTGAGAAAAAGTTATGTGTTCAAATTCAAATGGAAAATGAAGAAGAAATCCATTGAATAGTAAGTTTTTATAATTTTATCTGTTAATGTTTTGTCTGAATCTGAATGTAAGTAACTGATGTGAATGTAACGACAACTGTAGACGACCATAGACGACCATAGACGACCGTAGATGACTGTAGACGACCATAGACGACCGTAGACGACTGTAGACGACCGTAGACGACCGTAGACGACTGTAGACGACCGTAGACGACTGTAGACGACCATAGACGACCGTAGACGACTGTAGACGACCGTAGATGACTGTAGACGACAGTAGACGACCATAGACGACTGTAGACGACCGTAGATGACTGTAGACGACCGTAGACGACCGTAGATGACTGTAGACGACCATAGACGACCATAGACGACCGTAGACGACTGTAGACGACCGTAGACGACCATAGATGACTGTAGACGACTGTAGACACTGATTAAATGGATTTAAAATTTTTTACTTTTTAATTATTTAAGAAGAATTTATTTTTTATTTTTTCTGTGTTTTTTCAGTTTTGCAGTGTCGCCCCATTGTGGCACAAATGAAAACAAATGTGAACATATTTAATTTTTTTAATGTTTAATTTTTTTTATTTTTATTAAATTAATAGTAAATGATGTTTTTATGTGTCTTTTTGTTTTTTTGTCTCCCAGTCCCAAATGTAAAATCGGCAGAGATTAAAACACATTATTTTACAGATTATTCTTATCTTTTTTCTTTTTTTTTTTTTTTTGCTTCTCATAGACAAATGAAAACCTCCTTTTCGCTGCCACTGTGTTAAAATGTGCTTGTTATTACAGACTACATACTGCCACCTGCTGGAGAAATAATGCAATAAATAAATCTAACTAAAACACATGAAAACACTGAGTGGTTTTAACTATGGATCATGTTTCACTTTAACCAGATTATTTATTTTATGTTATTTAATTGAATGAACCTGACACAAATGCAGATTTGGCATAATTTAAAACCCTCTGTTATTTCTATATTTTTTTATTAATAATGATAAAACATATGTTAACACTTTACAGTAAGTGTACATTAATTAACATTAGTTAATGAAGTAATACGCATTAACTAAGAAATATAATAATCATTGTTGATGTCTATTAATCTATGAATGATTTAATGTTTAATTATTTAATAATTAAATATTGGTATTAACATTAGTCAACATAACACACATTAGTTAACTATTAGTTAATGATAATGTTAATTACTCTTATTGTAAAGTGTCAAAAGAAGTTAAAATATTAAGATTAAAAAAGAATAAAGTTTGAATAAAAAATTAAATAAACTCATTTGTACTTTAGTAATTTGTAATTTCAGTGCAATGATATTGAGAAGGAAATTTCAAAACATTTCTATAAAACATAACGTACATTTCTGTCAAAAGTTAAAAGTGGTTTAAATGTTAAATGTTCTGACATTTGTGACTGAAAATATAAAGTACATTTATTTTACATTTGTGTTTTATCAGTTCAACATAGTTCAACATGTTCCTCATGATGTTCATGACTTTGAAAGTGTTTCTGTGAACCTTCAGACCTGGACCAAACGGCTTCAGTTCTTCACTGACCTGTTTTCATGATTAAACCTCGTTCAACGGGTTTATGTTCTGTCAACACTGAAAACCCGCCCCTGGAGTCAGATGTGGATTCTGGGAAATGATGCTGGGAGTTTCACGTGCCGCCTTCAGGGCCTGTAGGAATTATCACAACTTCACCAGAAAAGACATGAGGATAAACACAACCAAGAAATGTTTAGTGAGTCACACACTTATAAATCCAAGACAAAGTGTGTCTTTGACTTAACATGATGCGTAGTTTTATTAAGTCACAGACGACCGAGTCTTATGCATTTAATCGTAAGAATAAACTTCATGGTTTTAGCACAAAGCAGCGCTTCAGTACATTAAACCATGATAAAATATGCACGAAAAACATGCAGACAAAGGAAATAAAAAAGAAATAAAATGTAAAACAAAGCAAGATTAAAAAACTTAAGAGATAGAATAAAAAAACAACAGGTTTGTTCAAGCTGGAAATGCAATATTTAATGAAAAACATGAGGAAAAAGTAGCTGCAGAGTGAAATAAGAACATAGACGGAATAAAAATGAATAGAAATAGTCTTTAAAGAAGCTTTTCGATAAAAAAAAAAAACCTGTGTTTCCATATTTTATATAATAATTAATAGACTTAAGTATTTTTAACTTTTTGTCCAAATAAAACCTTAGTGAGATTTTTCTTTTTTTCATAATAAATCATCTCATAACGTGGTCTGTTTTTATTTGTGATGTTCACATGTCCGAGTCGATGAGCGGCCCCTGAACGCACCGTGTGTGTTTTTTTTTTTGGTTCATTTCTGAACTTCCGCATCTTCACAAACTGCGCATTAATCAGCGGATTCTCCTGCAGTGAGTTCACTTTAATTCATCAAATAAGTCATTTTATTTGTTATTTAAAATGTTTCGTGAAGACAAACTGACTCCACGTTCATCCGTAGTTTAGTTTTATTCATCATTTAATGATGACGAGAAAAAAAAATCTTCATCATTTCGTCTTGATGGATATTTAAGAGTTTAATATTAACGTAAAATGAGCAGTTAATTCAAAGAATGAGGGCTTTTTATCGTGTTTTGTGTCTTTTTAAACCACACTCAGTTCAAAAAGTGTTAAATTTGAGCCTAAACAGAAGAAAAACGTGTTGAAGAAATGACATGAAAACACGACGTGTTGAGTTCAATTCGACACGTTTTATTATGTATGTACTTATAAAAATGTATTAAAATTCATCTTAAAACCTACGTGGTCATGCGCAGTACATTCATCTACCACTTAGTTTAATTAATAAAAGTTCTTTATTCCGAACCTTCCTTTAAAATAAATGAATCTTTTATAAAAATCGGATGTTTTTATTTTACTGTAATAGGGGAGAACGGGATCACACGAACCAACTTTTACTTTTGCAGATTTTAGTCAAATTGTGTTTGTTTCTGTGTAAAAGTCTTCGTCTTTCGTTACGTTTGTTGTTTTTCTTCAGTTTTTGTGTGTTTTTAATTCTCTACACACACGTCTATATTTTTTTGCTGTATCTTCACAAACCTCCAAAAACCACAAAGATGAAGGTGAACAGACTTTCACACAGTAATGTACATGTAGTTATTCTAGTTCTCTGTTCATTAACGTCACCGTGGAGATCAGATCTGATCAGTGTTTGTTCATCTCATAAAACCTGTTCTGTTGTCGTGTCCTTTATTTATTCAGCGCTGGAGGAAGTACTCAGAATAAAAGTACAACAACACAGTGTAAAAATACTCTGTTAACATCTGAATCTACTTACAAATAAAAGTCAAAATGGTCCCTTTCAGAATCATCTGTGTTACAGTTTTTACAGTTGTTTTCTGAACAGCAACACTTTTTTAAAATATGTACCACATTCACATGGGTTCGGGTTTTGGTTTTGGTTTCGGGTTCGGGTTCGGGTTCGGGTTCGGGTTCGGGGTCAGGTTAGTGACTGAGCCTAGGGGGGTCAACCTGAACCCGAACCCCCCCAGGGTCAGTCGACTCAACTCTGTTTACCTTTACTTTGCTTTGATACAAACTGTTTTCAATCACTGCATGAATCTGTGTCAGTCAGGTTTTTAAAATACATTCACTTTGTAAATCTGACTGAACAAACAGCTCGTTAGCTCGCTAGCTAATGTTAGCTAATGTTCGCTGATATTAGCTCACTAGCTAATGTCAGCTCATTTGACTGTTGTAGAAAATAACTTGTATACGTGTATATTTATGTATTTAATAAAAATGTCTTATTTCATAATGACTAAAATCAAGGTAGCATCACATAGAGCTACATGTATTAAATCTCAGAAACTACCAGACAGTAAATTATTTAGAAATAGTGGTGACAGGAAGTAGACTTTTCACACATGCAGACTGGATCGGGTACAGAGGTCAGGGGTCAGGGGTCAGGACCTGAGACTGTAATCTGCCATTAGTCACATGGTACCAGCGCTCTGATTGGGCTGTTCTTCCTGCTGGATTTCAGGTTCTCTCACTTTCTCTTTTTAATTTTTAATGTACAGAAACCCAGATCTCCGGCTGACCTCTGACCTCTACCATGGCGTCCGCGTCCATCACCAAACTGGGAGGGGTTGTGGTCGTCACTCAGGTCATTCCTCAGGATGAGGAGGGGCAGATCCCCATGCAGGCTTCTAAAGCCCCACCCCAGGCCTCACAGGCCCCTCCCACCCCGTCCTTCTCACCAAAGATGGACGACATGACGGTCGCCTTCCTGAAGGGGGAGCCGGAGGTCCTGGGGGTGAGTTCATTCAACTAATGAGTTACTTTATAGAGTGAATCAACCTGATGCCTGATTGGTTTATTTTGTTGTGTTCAGGTGATCCAGATCATCATCGGTCTGCTGTGTGTCCTCTTCAGTCTGACCGCCATCTTCTCTCCAGTCCTGGTCCTCCACGCCCCACTCTGCATTGGCATCGTCGTACGTAAACTTATCACTGACCAGTCACTGATCAATCACTGACCAATAGAAGCTCCTCTGGGGATCTTTCATCTGATTCATGGACCACATACATGCCCTACATGTTCTACAAATCATTTCCTGTCCTGATTGTAAATGTCTCAGTCCATAATGAATGTATATTAACCCTTCGTTGTCTCTGCTGTCCTTCAGTTCGTCGTCTCTGGTTCGTTGGCTCTGAAGGCGAAGAGAAACACGTCAGTCTGTTTGGTGAGTTTTGAAACTTCAAACTGTTGTGATTGTAGTTATTATCCACACACAGGTGGTTGGATCTGAAATGATTTGTTCAAGTTAATGTTGATAATCTGGACAGAAGCAATCACTTCACTCTGCTCTGATTCTGGTCTGATTCTGGTCTGATTCTGGTCTGATTCTGGTATCTGACGGTCCGTGCAGGTCTGGGTGACCCT
>JAPQRN010000009.1:15068793-15079405 GCA_037367275.1 Coranthus polyacanthus
GGTCCCGGTCCCGGTCCCGGTTGGAGAGTAGAGACTAAGTACAGTGTGGTTTAATGAACACTCTTGTAATGTTTTAATCAGGGACATAAACTCATGTCCATGTTATGTGTTTTACTCTGTGATTTGACGACCTAATAAAAGCGGTTCTGTGATGCGTTTTGGGTCCTGGACCAAAGTTCTGGAGAAACAAACCTCCTCAAGGCCTTAGTGTTTCAGATCTGAACAAAACAGTTGTAGTTATAGAATCATAGAAGGCTCCAGTTTAAAGGTCCAGGTTTAGATCTGATACAGACATAGAATAAAACAAACACAACCTCTGATGATGTTTTGGATTCAGTGACGATGAGCGAAGACACATATTGGATAAAACCTGAAAAATGAAAGTCACAGCATGAATGATCTGTGGTTTTCCATCAGAGTCAAATTGAAATCGTAACGTCCACGATAATCACAATAAAACTCTTTCACCAAATCGTTGTGACTCGGCTTCGATGTCACAAAAAGAAGAAAACAACTTTTTAAAAATGTATTTCTTATTTTTCAAGTAGCTTCATTAAAGTCAAACATTAACGTGGTGCAGTGAGGCTTCCGGCCACCAGGAGACGCCGCAGACCACACTTTAAGAGATGGATGATAATGTGAGGTTTTATTTCTAATGTGTGAGCTGCAGAAATGAAACAAACACACAGTTAAATATTAATCTGTGCAGGTTTGTTTTCTATTATTATTTCAACATGTGACAGAACTTGTCTGTTATTTAACTAATGAAAGGACATTAAATATATGTAACAATTAGAGTCGTGTCAAACAAAAGATGTAATAATTATTCATGAATTCCTGTATTTTCTTGTTTTTTCACTCAGAGATGTAGATGAATAATAAGAGTTAAAGATAGTCTTTTCCTTCTAAAAGAAGCTGCAGTTTGTTCCCACAGGAAATGAATCACATTAATGAAACATTAAAAACCTCTGACGCCAGACAAACTGACAGCGTTTGTTCTGTTGTGTTTGACTCACTGGAGTCACATGAAAATACTGATAAAAACGGGTTGTTTTTACTGAACAGCTTCACCCTTTGAGTCACTTTGGGTTTTTTATCGTCAGTATTTTACGCAGCTTGTAATGACAGAGTCAGTCATACAGTAACAAGAACAAATACACAAAGTTATAAAACTGAGTGAATAATAAAGTTGAGCCTAGTTTATATAAATATGAAGTGAATGAGCTGCTGCGTCACCTTAAGGATCATTAGAAATGGATTCATCTTTAAATGTTTCTGTATCTGTTGTGAATTGAACACTTTAACATAAAGACGCTTCAGTTCAAATAATCCTTGAAGAGTCAAAATATGTGGTTTTAGCTCTGAACGTATATCTAAACATATAGTGACTGACCGACCGACCGACTGGACTGGACCGCACCGGACCGACCGACTGACTGGACCTGGTTCAGGTCGAAGTGTCTGAAGGAGCGGGCGGGGCTTGGTGATGACTGACAGGTGCTCATAAAGCTGTTGAGGTGTGTCATCAGAGGAAACACCTCAGTTTGACAAACACTTTGACCTCAAAAACACCTGGATCTGAGCTGAATGTAGACCAGGATCAAACTCTGAGGAACAACGCCACCTGTGGACAAACCCGGGAACTACACGACAACGCTGTGGTCAAAACAGGACTGAAGACTGAATAAATATTAAAACTCATCAACATAAAACCCAACATAAAAGGAGTTTATTTTAACTCATGTCCAAATAAATATTTGAATAAAGATCATGAAGAAAAGGAGAAAATACTCATGAAAGAAGCTGAAACCAACACATCTTATGCATTTTGTGTTGAAAAACAACCAGTTTTCTTGTTATTCTGGTGCATAAAGTTTAAAATCTACAATGAGCCGAAGGGATCAGAATGAGATAAAGCAGGTGAATAGAAGTGATTTATTGACACAGTGATTGAAGGAGTTGAAACCGGAGCCGTCAGTGTTTTCTGTTCTGATAATAAACGAGGCCGAGTCACCAGATGAAGCTCCGCCCCCTCTCTTTATGCCGATATCGGCTCCATCGCCATCGTATCAAACAGTCGATACATTCCTGAGCCTCCACGCCTCGTCTGCTCTTTGTGTGTCTGGTCCAGAATAAGGGGAACGGAAGCTGATTCAGACAGGATCCACTTTCACACTGGAATGTAAGAACTGAAGACACAATGCAGAGCAAAGTGGGACAGAGACGCCGCTGCCAAAACCAGCACCGACGCCAACACCAACAACTTGAAATATGACGATGACCCTCAGACACAGCACACGACTCTGAAGTCACAGGACAATCGACTTCAGTGAATACCGTCAGTTTGACTGACGCTGGAGGCTGAGCTCATCTCCTGTTCAGACCTTTATTAAACACAACGTATAGAACAGATTCCTTCAAAAACACGACGTAGACTCTAAAGATGGCCTCAGTCATCACCTCTGACCTCTGTGCCTATTTTCCTCTAGTTTTCTGCGTTCAGGACGTTTGTGGGCGTAGACCTTCGGGCAGCGAGTATCTCCAGCCAATCACAGCGTCGCACAGCATGAAGGCGGAGCAGGATGAAAATGAAGCGACTTGGGTTCATTCACGTCATAATGTGAAGAAATAGAATCTGACCAGTTCACGTCATCCAGTGAATCCAGTTTAATCTATTTCAGAGTCAATCGTTTTATGTCATGAAGAGAATCAGTGAAACCAACACGACGGTCACATGACGTTTAAACTGACGAAACACAACAGAAAACACTGAAATCTGCTGCGTCTCAGACAGAAACACACACATGAAACACTTTAATATATGAGCTTTTTGAAATGTTTAGACGTCTTTAAAACACTGGCTGCTCAGTCAGACCTCTTCAGACCTCTTCAGACCACGTAAGACCACGTCAGACCTCTTCAGACCTCTTCAGACCACGTCAGACCACGTCAGACCATGTCAGACCTCGTCAGACCACGTCAGACCTCTTCAGACCTCTGCAGACCACGTCAGACCACGTCAGACCTCTTCAGACCTCTTCAGACCTTTTCAGACCACGTCAGACCTCATCAGACCTCGTCAGACCACGTCAGACCTCTTCCGACCTCTGCAGACCACGTCAGACCTCGTAAGACCACGTCAGACCTCGTAAGACCACATTAGACCTCGTCAGACCCCGTCAGACCTCATCAGACCCCGTCAGACCTCGTCAGACCACGTCAGACCACGTCAGACCTCGTCAGACCTCGTCATACCACGTCAGACCCCGTCAGACCACGTCAGACCTCGTCAGACCTCATCAGACCACGTCAGACCTCGTAAAACCTCGTCAGACCACGTCAGACCTTGTAAGACCACGTCAGACCTCGTCAGACCTTGTCAGACCTCTTCAGACCACGTAAGACCACGTCAGACCACGTCAGACCTCTTCAGACCACGTCAGACCTCGTCAGACCTCGTCAGACCTCGTCAGACCTCGTCAGACCACGTCAGACCTCGTAAGACCTCGTCAGACCACGTAAGACCACGTCAGACCTCGTCAGACCTCGTCAGACCACGTAAGACCACGTCAGACCTCGTCAGACCTCGTAAGACCACGTCAGACCTCGTCAGACCTCGTAAGACCACGTCAGTCCTGCAGATTGGACCATGACTGAAGGACTGAGACTCAGCTCAGTTTGTTCTCACTCGACACCAGATCCATTCACATGTCGACAGGATGTGAAGAGCAGACAGAAAATCACAGACTGATCCTTTAAAACAACAACAGACGTTTATTAAAATCGACTCAGTTTGATCATAAAATATCATCCAATGTTATTAGAATGAATGAATATGAATAAACAGAATAAAAGTGTGACATTGTGACATTAAAAACAGCTTCTTTATTGCATTTTAATATTGATTCTTTTTTTCTTTTCAGATTCAAATTAACATGATTTAAAAAACTGAATGAATTTGAAAATACTCTGAACTGAGCCAATGATCAGAAATAGAAAACAACTCAAAACAACAATATGATGACGGTAAAATATAATAAAGTTAAAGCAAATAATAGACATATGTTATTATGTTATTACTAATATTACTGTTATTACTATTAAAATCTGTATCAGTTTGTGTAAAATAAAGACAAACTAATGATGATGATGATGATAGTGATATTTAAAGAAATAAAAAAAGGAAAATATTAAGATTCATGCATTAGATACGTTTTATGAACTAGAAAATATCAGCTTAATAAAATAACATAAAATCAATAAAAATAAATAAAAGAATGAAAAGAAAATATCTGAGGTTAAACATATAAAGAGTTAATTATTGTGTAATAATCATGGATGTTATTGCTTATTTTACACATAATAAATTAAACAGGTTCATTGAGTGGCTTCGTTTCCCATGATGCCTCATCTGAGCCGTCATTGGTTGACGGTGTACGACCCCGTCCGCGTCTTCGACGGTTTGTCCATCTGCTCCTGGAACAGATGCATCATGGGATTTATCACAGGGCATTGTGGGTTGTTTTATTTAAATGAATGATGTGATGATCTACACGTTGATCAGACTGGATTCAACATTTGATAACGTTAATAAATGCAGAATTAATGTCTTTTTATTGATCGTTTCTGAACCGTGTGTTTGCGTTTTCGCATATTTCTAATGATTCACTCGTTTATTTTCTGGATTTCATATTTAAATATGTCAGATTATGATGAACAGACTTTTATTTATTCTTTTCTTTAGAATAAGATGAATGTGTTTCTGTCGGTGACGTCTTTAATCAGGTCTGATACGTGTCATTAAGTTGCAGTAACAACAGGCGTACACGTCGTATTAACCCTCTAGTGTCCACCCACTCCAACACTCTATACCTGTCCTTTCAAAATAAAAGCCTCTGCAGAGTCGTAACGGCTGCTGCTGCAAAACGTGGAGGAAGGAAACAGTCCAGGATCGTATGTAACAGAGAAAGACTAATGACTTATTACTGCATTTATTATTAATGGTTTGGAAAAATCCCCTAATGTCACTGATATTTTCATACAAATCAGACGCTGCGTGAAACACTGTGTCCTGGTGTGAAAACAGTTCAAATATAAGACGTTATTAAAAGTCAACAGCGCGTCCTCTCACGCCTCCGGCTGCTTTTGTTCAGATGTGTCACCGTCGTCATGGCGACGCCACTCACATTAAAGGGAGGAGCCGCCATTAATTCTCCAGATTTCTTGTGTAAATGTTGACTCATCACAAGTCCAAACATATAGAAAAGCATTAGAATTCACACCCACACTGAACAGCACCTGGTTCTTATGGACACCCTGTTCCAGCAGAGTCGAACGTATTATTTAACAGGATTAAACACTAAGGATTACTGTGGAAATGTATAGACATATTTCATTCTTTCAGTTTCCTTATTATTTAGATTGTATTGTGGATCTGATCATATTTCTGTACAGTTTTGTTTTGATAAAAGTCAAAGATGTAATGTGAATGTGCTCATTGTCATGCTCACTGAATGTTAACAGAACATTTCAGTATTTCTGACGTTAACGATCAGCGACAGAGAGAAGTGTCGGTTTGTGTTTTTATTAGATGTTGAAGATAAAAAGTTGAATTGAAGTTTTAATCTGGTTTCAGGTGAACCAGGTGAGACCTCAAGCAGAGACGTCCCGATGGAGTCGTTTTCTGAATCTGACGTCTCCGTCAGCGAGTAACACGTTTCAGATAAAAGTCGAGAGTGAGTCGACGCAAGACGAACTGTTAACAAGTAGTGATTGACTGTCAAGGCCTCACACAGTCTGTAAATACGTATTAATATTTAACCCACACCTGTTCACCACTGATCACAACCATCACACTGTCCTTATCTTTCCCTTTTCTTTCCTACTGATATATGATACAATATACTACGAGTGTATTTAAGACGAGAGCTGAAGAGAAGTCAGAAAGATTGTGAATGTGTCTCGTGATTAGGTTTATTGTCATATAAAACATCATCACTTTAAAGCAGTAGTTGAATGATGTGACGCTGTCAAAGGGTTAAATTTGAAGTTAATCCTCCTCATATTCTAATGCTGTTGTGTGGAAACACATGGATCATCTGGATGGATCTGTTTTTAGACTCAGTCTGAATCTTATTTCATTAACCAACTCTGCGTCTTCTGCTCATTTTCATATTTAAAACCAAGTCACGGTTTGAACCTCGAAGCTGAATGGATGAACTGTTTCCTGTTTCAGGGAAGAGACGCTTTCATGGGTTTCACGTTACATACAAAACACACTACATACATGTGTGTGAGAGGCAGATCACTGTTCTTATGAGGACTTCACGTGGAGTCAATGAGATTTTAAAAAAACGTTCACTAATAATGACAATGTTTTTTTGTTTACAACCTTCGCAAACATGTTAAATAAGAAAATTCAACTTTGTGCCTCTGTAGAAACGATTGTATTGTTGTGTGTGTCCACGAGGAGGTGAGATGTGTGAAAAATGTGAAAACACAAGGACACTGAAAACAGAGGCTCTTTTGTCACCATTTGTACACGTACAGAAAACTGTGTAAAAGTCAGCGCTCAAAGTTCCTACAGTGTGTGAAGTTACCAGAAGGAGTCTTCACATCTATTTCAACTATAAACTGGAGCAAATTGAAGTAACTTGGGTTAAATCTGGAGGAGTTTGTTGAGGGGCAGCAGCTGCAAAACAGGGCAAAAATGATATAAATGATATATTTACATATTAAATCCAAAATGGCCGACTTCCTGTGGGGTTTAGGGTTTGGCTCAAGAGGCTGTTTGTGCATCTGGACCTGGTCTAAGTTAATGCAGGGGCTTCATTTTTAAAATTAAGAGGCACAGCCATGTCCAAGACCCACCACTAATGACACATCCTATATAATGATGGCAGTGACAGGATGTGATGGACTGTGAGTCGACATGTTGGTGCAGACTCTGGACTCACGTATGGTCGCCCGTTGGGTCCTTCGAAGCGGCCGTGTGTCGTGTACAGAGGGATGTCGTCTCTGTGGCTCATCTGGTCGTACATGTTGAAGCTGTTGTAGCGCCCCCTACAGCACCACCACACCAACTGGACAGAAAACACACGAGGGGTTGAAGCTGTGATTGGATGGCTGCTGGTGAAATGCACTTTGGGAGTCGTAGTTGAACAGGGTCGTTCGACACCAACTCAGCCAGAATTTTGAACTGTTCCCAGTTCATGTCCTGGACTTTGTGTAACACATTCCTATGTAAACTTCTATTAAGTTGGTGGGAGCTTCTAAATACTCTTTTAGTTGGGATGGAAGGATGTTCGAAATTATGAAAAAAACAATATACAGTTATATATGCGTTACTGTACATGCTTCAAATTATACTGTGATATAAATTTTATGGACCCAGACCTAATTTGAAGTACAGCTTTAGGATTTTGTAAGATCGGATGAACTTAATAAAAGTCTGAGGTAAGTTGATAATGTTTCACTCACTCGGTCTATGGGGAACATGGACAATGGAGGAATTGGAACATGGATGAGGTTCTAAATGTTTACGATATACAACAGGTATGAATCCGAGCGGTTTGTGTGTTTGATTTCTCACCAGTCCAATGAGCAGCAGGAGCAGCAGCAGGAGTACGACGGCCGCCAGGACCAGCAGAGCGATGCCCCACCCAGGAACCCCTCCTCCACCAGCAGGGGGCGGAGTTGAGCTGCTTCCAGTGACCGCTGTTGTGTGTGTTGGAGCATGTGTGGGGTTTGTGGTGTTTCCAATCCCCTTTTTGGTGGTGGTTGGCATGGTAACAGGGCTCGGCGTGGTCTCGTTGATGTTTCCAGTGCTGTTTGTAACATTGGTTGCTATGGTAACTGGGTGTGGTGTAGTCTTGTTGCTTCCAGTGCTGTGTGTACCATCGGTTGTCATGATTATGGGGCTCAGCGTGGTCTCGTTGATGTTTCCAGTGCTGTTTGTGACATGAGTTGCCGCGGTAACGGGGTGAGGGGTAGTCTTGTTGCTTCCAGTGCTGTTTTTTCCATCGGTTGCCATGGTAACATGATGGGACGTGGTCTCGTTGCTGTTTGTGACATCGGTTGCCATGGTAACATGATGGGACGTGGTCTCGTTGCCGTTTCCAGTACTGTTCGTGACATCGGTTGCCACGGTAACGGGATGCGTTGTGGTCTCGTTGCTGTTTCCACTAGAGGAGTAGTGTGTTTCCACTGTGATCTTACTGGTGACACCAGTAGATTCAGTGTTGTTGAGATGGGTTGTAGTGTTGGGATGTGGTTCAGAGGTGGATGTGGTTTCTCTGGTTCCTGTCATGCTCACACTGGGCAGACTGATGCTGGTGGAGTGGGTTTCCATCCCGGTGCTGGTTGTGCTGTTACCGATTGTCATGGATGTGTTATATGTAGAAGCATGTCCAGTGTTGGTGATTAACGGGGATGTGGTTGTCATGTGTTGACTTGAGATCAAGGAGGCTGAAGAAAGAAGAAGAAACAGGAGACTGTATCATCTGTTAATTAAAGCCGCTCACTCATCAATAATGATCATCAGTGTGAAAATTCAGATTTTCTCTTTTATTGCTGTAAACAGAATATTTTGGGGGTTTTGAATTAACTCCTTATTGTGGTCTGTGTTCAGATCAACTGTGTCTTACAGTCGTAACCATCCATAACCACCTAGTGACTCTAAAATACCAAACCTACACAACAAACTGACGTAAACACTTTATGAAAGAATTATTGTAACTTTATCCATTTTATAAATAACATCACTGATGAAGGTTTAAGGACACAAACACATAAAAGATGTAAAACATGTAGAGTTCAATAACTGGAGTTTATTTAAATGTCTTTATCGTCACACTAAAGCCTCAGTATTTGCATTTTACCACAGGTTGTTCAACTCACAGATATGCAAAAGATGTTTTGTGATAAGATTTGTGACAAACAACAACAACAAAGAAAAGAAATAACTGACAGTATCTGCACTATTTAAACTGTAAATATAGACACTAATGTAATAGAGCTGTAACTATTCTTTTCTTCTACTTGAATCTTTATTTGTTAAAGATCAAACTGTTGTGAGTTTTTTCTTGTTTCTTTTCTCTATTTTCTAATCTGTAATCTGTATTTATTTGCTGTTTTTTCCATTGACGACACGTCTTGACTCTGGTTCCTGTTGATTCACAGTCAACCTTTATCTCCTTTATTTCCATAAATAAGACAGAAATGAGCACATATTACGTTTATTAAAATAGTTCTGAACAGAGAGATGTGGAGTCAAGGGCTACAAATGTCTTTGACAGATATATTCACAACATTTGATCAATAAAAACTTCATTTGCTCCAAGATGAGATGCTAACATTAGCTAACTTGGCATCAGTTAAACAAAGACATTTGACTTAATCAGTTAAGTATAAGTTCTGTATGTTTTCACTTTGTTCAGTAATTGTGTATGATTTGAGATTGAATAAATACTGTTTTTCACATTAAAAAAAACACCACTGACATTGGTTTAAGGACAGAGACGTGGGTTTTTTTTTTGCTAATAGCTGTGCTAAGCTAGCTAACGTTAATGTCTCAGAGCAAATTAAGGAGTTTGTATTGGTCAAATAAACACTGTTGTGAATGTGTCTCTATAGTACATATTGTAGTCCTTTGTCTTCTTGTCTCTGATTTTACGGTTATTCCATACATTTGATCAATAGAAACTCCGTTCTTTCCCCCGAGGTTAGCTGACATTAGCTAGCTTAGCACACAGCTGTTAGAAGACGGTTGAATATTAATTAAGTTATGTATGTTTTAACTTTGTTTGGTAGTTGTGTATGATTTGAGACTGAATAAATAGTGTTTTTCACATTAAAGAAACTCCATTAACACTGGTTTAAAGACAGTTTAAAGTTTTTCTTAATAACAGCTGTGCTAAACTAGCTAATGTTAGCAAATGAAGACGTTTCTATTGATTAAATTATATTGTGAATGTGTCTTGAAGATACATATCGTCCTTTTTGTTGTCTTCTCTGAGTTTACATACATGTCTATGATTTACTGATTCATATTTTCTCTAAAATGAGTCACGTACTTATAACAAATGTCTTCAATTACATATTTAGATTTTCTCCGTCACATAAACAGTGATGCTAGACATTAAATATACTAATATTATGTATTTGACACATCTTTTAATTGACGTTTAATTCTGTTAAAGAGGAGGTGAAACCGCCTCTAATTAAATGAGTTGTCTTTCACAGTTTTCTTTGTTTTCTGTGTCTTTGAACTCATTAATGACTAACTCACTAATTTACATCCTGATAAAATTATAAAAACAACAATTATAAATCAAACGTCATAAGGAATAATTTCCTTTAGAATATCTGATTTATGTCTGATTAATCATTTAGTTACTATAATAATGTCACAGCTTCTCAAATGACATTAGTTTCAACGTCTTCGTCTTTAATTTAACCCAAGTCAGTTTCTTCAGTGTGTTTATTTGTGAGGCGTTTCCACAGAAACGTGTTAAACTGCAGCTTCTACAAACTGTTAGAGGATGTTGGATGTGGTTTATTTCACACAGACCTGAACCTGAACCTGAACCTGAACCTGAACCTGAACCTGAAC
>JAPQRN010000009.1:15100120-15110906 GCA_037367275.1 Coranthus polyacanthus
ATGAAAATGAAAAATCAAGACAAAAGAAAAGTTGAAACGAGACAAAAATTATGAAAACAAAGAGCGAGACAATAATGATGAAAAAAAGACAAACTGAGACAAAAATGAGGAAAAGAGCGATACAGACCCTTCCTGCTGTAGGTGTTGTTGGGCGTTCGGTCCAACAGGGGGCGACAGGGTCGTCTCAGCGGTTTGTCGTAGGATTCACACACTCTGCTGTCGGGAAACAACACACAACTAAAGAAACCTGGAGAGTCCGAGTCCCGGAGGTCGATGATGGAGCACTGGGGTTCAGACTCACAACCTGAAACACAAAACCTGATCAGACTCACAACCCTTATCGTGGGAAAGTTTCCTTCAAACAAAACATGACAAGCAAACAGAAGTCAGGTCATATTTCATCTACTGTACGTCAACACTGAGTAGATGACGTACGTGTGAGGCACCAGAGCAAGGCCTGCTGGGAGTTGTAGTTGTTCTTGTTGATCCAGAAGGACAAGGTGGGCACTTTCCTCTGAGGATCCACGAGGACGTCGTCGTCCAACAGAGACTCGAACCTGAGCTGAACAGAGTCTGAAACACAGTCACATGATCAAATACAACACACACACATCTATAGACTGCACTTTAACAAACCAAAGGGTGATTTTAACATGTAGACCGGTTTTAAGAAGATGTGAGACCAAACACCGATCCATGCAAACATATGATGCATCCAGCTGACAACACACATTTTTACTGACACTAAAAACTGATTCTTAATTATCAACCATTTAAAACATCAGATAAAATATGTTTCAAGTCAGTTCGTAGATGATACGAACCGTCCAGAGGAGGACTGAGCTCTGCAGCTGGACACAAACCAGAACCAGAACCAGCAGCTGAGGAAAAAACAAACAAAAACCAGGCAATCAGAGATTAGAGACGTTACTATGGGGATGTAAATACTATGTTGTGAAAACACACTCATGTTAGGAATCTGGACGTGACTTCTGACTCTTCAGACCTTGTCCAGGATGTGGATTCATGTCTCTATCATCAGTAGTTGTGAAGTTCCTTGTGGTTCCGTGGATGTGGTTTCAGTGTTAGTTGTATTATCAGACTATGAACAGGTCCGATATGAAAAATGTATGAACGATGAGATTAAGTTCTGATGTTCAACGCTGAGGAACGACCATGTGGAGGATTTAGAACTGACATGAAAACCTGATTCAGTTCTGGATCAGGTTGATCCTTGTCTCTTTTGTTTTATTGTGCAAATAATAATAAAGATAATAACCTGTTTTCAGGTAAACGGCCTGGAAGCTGACGATGGAGGCTTGGTCCTTTGTGTTCTTAAGGTCGGGGGGAAGAGCAGCATCAGCTGGAGAGAAAATACATAAAGAAATACATAAAGAGATCAATAAATAAATATATAAATAAATAAATACATTATTTTATTTTTTTACTGATGGTGAATTTCTGTCCTCCGAAGTCGAACGCAAAGCTCCGCTGCTGCTCGTTGAAGCTAAGCCCCGCCCCACAGACACGATTGGCTGTTCCCTGGCCAATCACATCCCAGTCCTGGTCTCCACACATCAAGACAGATGGAGATCTGAGCCAACCACAGAGCAGAGAACCTGAGGAGGTGGAGTCAGAGAGTCAGAGAGAGACATTCTCTGATTGGCTAATTCAGTCGTTGGGTCATGTGTTCATGTCCATCTCCATGGTAACTGACCTCCGTTCAGGCTGTTCTGGTTCAGGATAAATCCGTCGCAGCAGGCGTTGCGTTTGCAGCCGTACTGACAGAACAGATGAGCATCAGAGAGAGACGTCCGTCTAGAGGAGAACACCTGAGTCCTGAACACACCTGAGATGGCCTTCAGCATCGTCTGCTGCTCAAGCTCCGCCCCTAAAATACACACAGGTACAATATACACCTGTCAGAGGGAAACTCTTCATCTTCTTTTACGTGAACTTTTACTGTAAGCGTGGGAGTTGTGGTTTTAACGTCACCTGGTTGCCATGGTTACTGTACCTTTCTTCCTGACAACCAGCAGATCTGAAGCTCCGCCCCTCACTCCCAGGGAGCAGCTCAGCCAATCAAACACCTCGGCCTGAGGATTACCCAGAAACCCTGTTGTCTGGAAGTTAAACAGTTAGACACGTGATCAAAAGTATGTGGACAGATGAAATAAACTATCATATGTGATTATTCAACATGTCATCAGAAAACACAGAGTTAATCAGAGAACTCAGATGTACTTCTTTACTCCAGTCAGAGTACTAATACATCAGAGTAAAAGTACGAGTGTCATCAGTTCAATGTAGTCTGATCTGTTACCTGCTGCGATGTGTTGCAGTGTGTGTTCTGTGTGTTGTGTACAGTTGTGCTGTACAGTTCACACTGAGTCTGTCTGTTGAACAGCGCCACATGGTGGCAGGACGGATCCACTGCACAGGCTGATGGGAAAACAAACAGTAAACAAACGCAGCGTGAGTGGACATCCGTTTATACAGGTGTGAGAAAAACTCCAGGAGTTTGGTTCAATAAACATAATTGGATTTGTGAGATTTATTGATATGGTTTTTAAATTGATCATATAATGTTAATCTGTTTTATGATATAAAATACTATAGATGTTAAAGCTATTTCACAGCAATATCAATATAAGACATGATGCATTAGTGTAATGACAGTAATGATATTGATATAAATAACAAAACATGAAGAGAACTTGCATCACATTATAGTTGAACCTAATTATTCTATAAGGATTTAATCACATTAAAAAAGACACAAAACTCAACAAACATGAAAGATGTTTTTTGATTTGATTTTGATGTTTGTGTCTCTGTCGAGTCATTTTAAAAAGACTCGTGCAGAGGATTGTAGGTATTTCAACAGAGGATCCACAGGAGCATCCCGTCCCGGGTCGGATCCTGATCCTGGACTTTAGAACACTCCTCATCACGTATATGAAGCCTGACTCTGAGAAACACTCGTGTGCCAGTTTGAAGTTAGAACCGACGGATGAGGTTGTGACATTTCATCTGCATGTTTGTCCTTAACTATTCATAATGTCACTGTGTGAGTCTGGGTCTCAGGGAGATGCTGAACACTGTGACATATGATGATGTGATCAGGTTTGAGGTTCAGACCTGGTTTCGGTGTTAAAATCAGAGTTAGTGAATGTCTCATGTCAGTCCTCATAAGCATACAGAGACAGGACTGTGTGTTACCTTGGACACAGGTTTTGAGGTCAGAGGTCATCGTCTTCAGGACTTCTTCTTCGGCTCCAGTGACAAGATCTGATCCAGGAACAGCCTGAAACCTGCTCAAGACTAAACCACACATAGACCACAATAAAACACTGAACGAGGTTAATATGAACAAAGATTTATGAAATAATGAAGATGAGTTTATTTGTGTATTTTCAAGTGGATTCCGGTTGATTTTTTCTGTTGATTGACACAAATGCTGACTCATGTTATATTTATCTATTGTGGATGTTGTTCATACGTCGAGTGAAAACATGACACAATACTTTTTCTGAACATTTTTCTGAACCTTTTGAATCTGACAAATACCACATTTTACAAATAAATTACTCAAACTAACACTGGAACTAATAAAAGTAAATATTTTCAACAAATACAAACTAAACTAAATAATCAAAGCTCTGTGATTGGCTGCTGAGCGGTCACCTGAGCACTCCTCATCAGTCAGAGGTCGGTCGCTGTCGGTCCACTGAAGCTCCGCCCCCTCTCTGCTGACACACCTCCACCTGCCAGACAGGAAGTCAGGCTGAGCTGGCAGGAAGTCGCCTCGGTCTGAACAGCGTAAGCCCCGCCTCTGACACTCAGTCACACCTGCACAGTTAAACATGTAAACAGACAGGTAAACATGAAACAAACAAGTAAACAAACATGTAAACAAACAAGTAAACATGTTGGTTAGTGTGTTTTTATTACAGGTCTTTAAAGAGAACAATCAGACTCACATTGATTGACAGATGATGCTCCAGTAGCTGATGATCCTCTGGGACACCTGTTACAGAAGTCCCGCCCCTCTTCATTCTGATAGGTTCCCTGAGGACACAGAAGACACGCCCCCTCTCTGGAGAAACTTCCAGCAGGACAAACCACTGCAGAGACAAAACATCAGCTCATTTTTTGTTTTTAATTTATTATTTTGATCAAGTTTTATAATCTTGATTTAAAAAAAGATCAATGAATCTATTACATCTTTGAATTAATTCTAATTGCTTCTTTACTCTGTGTCCAAACTTTCAGACTCACCGCAGCCTTCACCGTCACCGTCCAGCTGGTAACCACAGGAACAACCAAAGCTCGGCTTCATCACGGAAACCAGTTTGGGATCTGACCCGAGTTCGGGCCGCAGATTACCCAGAATTCCCTGCACCCCTTCCAGAAGCGAGGACTCGTTCAGAAACAGACCTGGAATTAAAATCAGATCGTTTTCAGAGTAAACAATGAGTCTGGGTCATGTGACCTGTGTCCGTCTCTACTCACCGACATCGTGGAGGTCAGGGAGGTCGGAGGTCGGGATGTCAGACAGGGCGGCGGTCCACGTGACCTTTAACCTCAGCGCATTGTCGTCGTCACACTGCAGACTCACTGACTGGTCGTCACACAGCGACACGGAGCGTCTCGACATGGGAAGCTGAACACATGATTACACACGTTTATATGTATAGACATATGTTTATGGTTTGAAAGAGTCAAACTCAAATATTCTCTGTTCTCTGTTTTATGGTTGATTGATTTGATTTTTCATGATGAGTTTACACGACACCATTAGTCAACAAATACAACCAGCAGCAGAGAACGAGCAGGGTTTTCTGTACATCACCTAAACCAGATTCATGTCAAATCAATCGAGAATTAATAATAATTTACCAAAATAATACAGTTTCTTTGGAAAAACATTACATTTTCTTGCTGGAGGACCCTGAACTCCCACCATGCACCTGAATCTTCTACAAACTTGATATGAATATGAACAGGCTGTTAACTTTTTATTATTAGTTCAGTGTGTGTTTCACATGAATGGTAAGATAATGGTCTCCAACAATGTGAAAAACCTTCCTTTGAATGATTTCAATCACTAATCTGCATAAAACAAAATATCCAGAATTAAATTACTCAAATATTATGAGATTAAACTTGGAAGTTTATGAAAAAAATCTAATTTACAAGATGTCTCTCATACTTTACAGGTGCAGGTGTAGTTCATACGTTACCTGTGCAGAGCAGAGCCCCCTGCTGGTCATCGTGAGCAACAGCTGCGACTGTAAACTGCTGATCTGAGAACAGGACGATGACAACAACCAGATCTGAGACGACGACACCGTCTGGAGAGGCTGAGACACTGAACACACAAACACACACTTTAGAAAAGATAATGAACCATGTTTAAAGGCAAACGAACACGATACAGTTTGTTTTAGAGCATAACCGCTGTGAAAGAAATCAGAAAATGACGTTTTATTTTTCTATTTCACGCCTTTGTTCTCACCATTGCTGCTCGCTCTCCCATTCAGTGTATTGCTGACTCGACCACCGCTCTCTCTTTGCCTCATTTGCTGAGCAGAGAAGAGGCGGAGTCTGAACGGTTTGTTTATAAACAAGCAAGAAATGTTATGTATTTAAGATTTAAAGCTGCGTTTATCAGTTTATTTAAAAGCTTTCAAAAGAGCTAAATTAAATGTTCTCTAATGATAAAAAAATATATTATCATAATATCATGTGAGTTTGGTTGAAGATGCTTCAGTTATGTGATAAGACATAATAAAGACATTCGTGTTTAATATGTTTAAACAAAAAAAAACTTGTAATGTGTGTGTGCGTGAACTTTACATGTAAGGGTTAAATAAAAATGAGACACCAGCTGTATCAGATGATCAGTAAGTACCTTGGTCACCTGGTACTTTCACTGGAACAAAAACACACCTGGTGATGTTGTAAAACCAGCTGCTTAATGATCATCTGGTGCCTGATACAGTTGATGTGGTGTTTAAAGTCTTTAACCTGCTGAAATACTCCATTAACGCCACTGTTTTGGAATTCATCTGCCCTCTAGTGGACACAATGATTAATGCAACTCCAGACTGAAAGCCGTGAAGGACCAGGACACTGTTTCTAAATGTTTTAGACGCAGGTTTGACACTGAACTAAAGACTAAATGTCTGGATCTGAGGTGGTCTTACTCTGACAGGCTCCACCCACAGGTCTGTCATCTCCGCTCCATCGTCCACTCGACGTCTCACACAGGAAGCTGCTGACAGGAAGTGCCTTCTGGTAACCACGGTGACAGATGAGGTCACAGCTCTGGAGGCTGCTGTCCACCAGCCGACACACCAATGCACCATGGGTAATGAGGGGGGCGGGGCAGAGAGGACCTGAAGGAGGAGAGAACGTTAAAGGATCTGTTTAAACAGACAACACCTGAAACTAAGAGACAGGAGGAGCTTACGGTCACATGACGGCGTTCGTCCGGTCGACCGAAGCGTCCTGGTCCCGCCCACTTCCTGTCCGTCAACAGAGATGCACCAGCAGGAGGCGGAGTCACACTGCAGTGGGACGAAGGAGCCGTCAGGACGACACTGAGAGCCACGAAGACGACACCAGGAGGGACCTGAAGGCACCGTGAGGAGAGGTGAGTTAGAAGGACAGTGAACGCACCGTGGAGAGAGAGGAGTCCACACAGGACATGTTGTCCACACAGTTTTAAATGTTTCAGAGTTAATGTTCAATTGTGTTCGTGTTAGTATTTACAGTAGATTGTTGTATGTGCATTTGTTCATACATGTGAACTGTCCCGTAGAGCTCCGTGTTGCCGTCTGTATGATCTCTCCAGTCATAGGATTCACACACCAGCCTGCAGCGCCTCCTGTCTGCAGCACTGAGAAACGACCGTTCTGGAACACAACACACTTCAACATGAGGGTTAAAGTGAAAAAGGAGCATGATGTCTTCAGAACAAACCAAGTGAAGCAAGGCATTTAGTTTTAATCAGTGTAAAACTAGTTGTTGATAAATCATAGATCACCTCCTCACACTTCGGCCGATACGACGAGCCGGCGTCGATGACGTCAGAACCTTTCATCCAATCAAAGAGCAGAGACTGACTCTGAGCTCTTTGACAGCGAGTCAAACCTGAAGGAAAACACACATTTACAGTGTTTTTAAGGCGTCTTTGTAAAGTTGTGAACACAATTTTAGTTTTTCTATCTTTGTGAAAACGCGTCGTCACAGATTTATTCGACAGATTTAAGTCCAGTTACACAATTCACAATGAGATTAGCTGAAATAAAACATGTACAAAGAAGAAAACAACGTAACGTCTTACATTTGGGCAGATTGACCGAGCGTCTGGTCACGGAGTCTTGGATGTAAACTCCATCTTCATCCACACACCAACACTGACCTGAACACAAACACACACTGAACACGTTTCATTTACTAATGATTTATTACTGTGTGTGTGAAGCTACAAAATAATGAAAACTAGGTGTGAAAAAGGAGGATTTACAATTTAAAATAAAACTGAAACTATCAAATAAACAAAATGATAGTTTTCATCTATATTGTATTTTATTGGATTCCAGTTGAATTTTTCTGGTTAAAGACACTGACTGAAACACAGGTGTTCTCATTGTGTTTTGTGTTTCTAAGTGAAGACAAGTTTTAAAATGATCAGATGTTTTCTTGACTCTTTGTTATAAAACACTTTTTCTGACCTTTTTGGATTTCATCCCTGACAAACAAACAAAAAACACTGAGTCTAATAAAAACTCGATTAAACCTTAACATCTTCAACAAATACAAAGTAAATGAAACCTGCTGATTGCATTACCTGTGCTGTGGTGACACTGTGTGTTTCTCCAGTTTCCATCGGAGTCACACTGTGGACTGAACGGTGTGTAGGTTCGACTCCGAGGAGCAGTGAACGCCTCAACGGCTGAAAACAACACAGTAGTTTAACACCAACGTTTCCATCATGACTTAACAACAGTCCATGTATGTGTTTATCTGCGACTCACTGGAGTAAGCAGCCAATCGCAGAGCAGTGTTGGAGCGGCTCAGCAGCCTGTCAGAGACCAGCAGTTCCTCCTCCGATTGGTCCATCTGGAGCTCCTCCGGGGTCAGACGCAGACCTTCGGCCAATAGGAATCCATATCCCAGAGGGAAGTGGGAGGAGTTAGAGAGAGAGACGATGCTCTTCACTTCCTGTCTGAACGCTGTGACCTCAGATGACACCTGGGAGCAGATACCTGGAGGCAGAACGACGACGAGCGACAGCATCAGGACTGGTTTGAAAAGATACGTTAAAGTCATTATTACTGTGTCAGTGAGTGTTTGAGACCTGCAGATGACGGGAGCTTCTCTGGTCTCTGAGGACCTGAAACCACACAAACACAGACTGAGTGAAGACCTGAAGGTCTGTAGAAGAAAGACCTGAACTGTTCTGAACATGTTTCAGGTAAAAAGTCACCTTTCAATAGGACATTTCATAACAAGACAAATGACAGTGATCTCTTACAGGTGACAGCGCCCCCTGTTGGTCCCATTGCCATCCGTTTCCCCTCAGCGTCCACACAGAAGCATCGGGACCCGACACACTGCAGCGGCAGGAAGTCTCCGTCCTCTGAACACGCCGGGACGTGGATTTCAGCGCCGGCCGCCAGGTTTCCTTTCACCTTCAGCGCCGTCGCTCGCTCCCTCTCGCAGTGTGATGGACAGCGAGGTCGGCGACCCACGGCCCGTGACCCCGCGACCTCCTGACCCTGAGAGTCGACGCACCAGCACTCGTCAGCCTGGCACTGCAGCTCCTGGAAACCACCACCAGGGGTACAGCGAGGGACGAAGACAGATGCCACGTCCTCATCATCATCAGAACAGGAACGAAGCAGAGGAGACAGAACCTACAACGACCAGAGGAAAAATACCAAAACAAGGGACTCAAAATAAACTTTAAACAAGTTATCTTTGATTTAAGTAAGAGAGAGCTCAGGTTTTAGTATCTGACCTGGTCCAGTGAGACGGACTCTGAGCTGCTCATCCCCTTCAGGAGGTCCTGGAGGGCAGAGAGGAAAGCAGGGTCCTCAAGGACCCAGCTCACAGTCTGGACCAGGTTCTGGTTCTTCTGGAGTCTGCCCTGAGAGGAGAGTCGGTCCAGACCGAGGGCTCCTCTGTCTCCCACAGCTCCACTAAAATTAAACACAGCAGCGTTCTTCAGGAACTTCCCTCCGAACAGGTTCTCCTGGAAACGACGAGGAGAGGAATGAGCCAACGCCTGCAGAGCCCCGCCCACCGAGGGGAACAGACCATCGAGGACCTGGACCAGGTGAGTCAGGAAGGAGGTGGGATCAGACTCTACGGGGAGGAGCTCTCTGAGAGGGAGGAGGAGCGACTGGCAGGAGGCCGAAGACCTGACTGAGGAGGTCTGAGGAGGATCCACAGGACCAGAGAAGAGCTGGGAGAGAGCCAGACGGCGCTGAGAGGGGCAGTCGGCAAGACCTGAACCTGAAGGAGGAGGAGATGTCAGATGATGTAACAAGACAAAACAAGATGTAAAAGTTTTATGATAAACTTTGTAAAGATTAAACATGACATGAATTCTTTTTAGTCTTAGTTGTAGAAATCGATGGTGGAAGTTAAACCTTAACGTTGGACATAGAAGGTCCATGTTCAGTGTCAGACCCACCTGAGCTACAGACCAGGAAGCCTCCACGCTGTCGAGTCCCAGGAACCTCTCTCCCTGTGGGGTCGACACACCAGCACTGCCCCTCCTGCTGGCACTGTCTGGAACTGAACGAGCCTCCGCTGTCACAGGACGGAACGAAGACGCTGGACACCTCCGTCGCTGCCCGACGCTCCTCCTCACAGGGGGAGGGGCCTAGATGGAGAGGGGGCGGAGCCTATTTAAACATCGGAGCCAGAGGAACATCTGAATGGACACTTGAAACTAGTTTTAAATCAGTTTAAGTCAGTTTAACAGTTTACATCTGAACTGTCCGGTGAGGGTGAGGCGGACTCCCAGCATCCTCCTCTGCAGGACTCGGTAGATGTTGGTCTGAGAGAAGGATCGACCGGACCGAAGACCAGAAAAGGCCGAGTCATAGACGTCAGACATGAGGAGCTCCAGACCTGGACACCGAGTCAGACCAGGTTTTAGAGTTAATGTAAAATCAGCAGTGAACATTCCCCCTCAGTTAAACTAGTAATTTGAGATTTATGGAATTTTTATTGAATTTTTTTGAAGAGTGGATGTTTGAATATATGTTTCTTATGTTTTACGTTGTTCCTAAAGGTTCAAGGCACATTCAAGGCGTTTTTGTTTCCTGTATCTTTCCTATTTTAACATAGTTTTATAAATCATATTTGATGTTGTTCATTCTGACCTTTTTCAGCTTCTGTAAATGAAGGTTTTAATTCATAAAACCAGAAAAACAAAAAAAACTAAAGGAAAACTGAACTAAAACTAGTCTAAATAAAACTCAGACTACTTATGGACTAAACTGAAGACATGCTCATCCTCCTCTTCATACCTGTGTTGTGCAGCTCTCGTCCTCTACTGTCTGCACAGAAACAGTACGAAGAAACCATTGGGAAGAGCTTCCTGAAGTTACTGAACGTCTCAAAGGCTTCTGGGAAACTAAAACCACACAAACACACAGTCAGTTGAACGTCTGTGGTGTTGGTCAGGTGTGTTTTGATCCAGGTGTGTTTTGATCCAGGTGTGTTTTGATCCAGGTGTGTTTTGATCCAGGTGTGTTTT
>JAPQRN010000009.1:15120645-15134851 GCA_037367275.1 Coranthus polyacanthus
ATTCTTCTGGTTCTGGATTAAAGCGTAGATTCTTCTGGTTCTGGATTAAAGCGTAGATTCTTCTGGTTCTGGATTAAAGCGTAGATTCTTCTGGTTCTGGATTAACAATGCTTTCTGGATGAGCAGCAGTGAAGCGTCTGAACTTTAATGTTCTTTAAAGCTGAATCCATGTGATAATAGTATTTCCTGTCTGAGGCCTCATGTTGTGTGGGGGGGTTGGACACTCTGCTCATCTTCCCTCCTTTACATCCTCTTTTCTTCGGTCCGTTGTGGTGGAGGTAGGCGGCGCCGGATGCAGCCTTCACCTCCTCTTGGTTCAGGTTGCGACAGCGGATCAGAGTTCTGCTGATCACAGCTCCCTGATCCCAAACAGTCAGCTCTGCGGTGCTTTCACTTCTCGATCTGCAGCTTCCTGAAGATCTGACAGAGGAGGAGGAGGAGGAAGGGCGAGTCACGGCCGGGTCACATCTCGAGCTCGGTGAAGACGCAGAATACTGTGTCCACACGTTACCATCAGGAGCGATTTAGACCAACCCATCATCATCACAGGGTCCACTGTCACCACTCAGTCAATAACGGAAGAAAATGAAGCCAAACGTGGCAAGAAATAACAACAGAAGTAACAACTAGAAGCTGGGTGTTCAACTGTATTATGTTTATTAGTTTTAAACTGTAGATATTTACTATTTCAATAGACCATACGCTGTGTCTTTGGTTTTTACAAAAAAATAAGAAAACCCAGATGAAGGAGTTCAACATGTTCCTCTCGACCTCAACTCCAAACTTAAATAGAAAACCCACAAGACTTCCTGAATGTGGTAGTGTTTTCTGTCCACTTCGACTGGAAATCAGGGCCCATAAGGCCCAGGGCTTTTAAAAAAAGAGACACTGGAGGCTGGATTTAAATAGGCCTCATTATTCTGATAATCAATCCTCGAAATTAACTTTCTGACTAAGCAGCCAAAATCAACAGGGATGATAAACATTTTCATATCAATAACGATCATGATAAATATCAAATCTTTTTTATCTTAATCTTTTTCAGTTTAAAGGCTGATTTTTAGTCCTGAGTTATTCCTGTCTAATCACTGGTCTAAATGAAGACACACTTAAATGAATTCTGGGTAAATTCACAGTTTCTTTTCTTGTTCCTCAGCTCTTCTTGCTGCTCGCAGGGCGTTTCACAGTGAACCATGAATATAAAGTGTATTTATAGTGCTTCTGTGCAGCCTGTTTCCTTCTGATTCCTGTTAACTAACCACAGACGGAGCTGGATTTCCTCCTGTTCACAGACTGAAGAGGAGGATCATGGGAAAAGAGGAGGAGGTGGTTTAACAGTTTCACTTTATGTTTGTTTTTTGAGTGATTTTAAGCATCATCTCAACAGGATTTAGTGAATAAAACTCAGAGTTTGTGTCGTATTCATTAGAGGTTTGGTCTTAACTCCAGAGAAGAAAAGTCAAACTTACTGAGACGTAACGAAGTCTTTAAATGACCAACAGTCCTGCCTGTAGGGGGCGACAAAACTACTGTAATAATTTAACCACAGAGGAAGAACAAACCAGAGTAAAGTCATCATCATCATCTGCACTAACATCAGTTCTCTACAGACACAACACACACCAAACTGGATTCAGTTGTAGATTCAGGATCAACATCTGCATCAGGATTTACTTCAGGACGTTTTACTGCTTCCTGTTTGGTTCTGGACAGAGACAACTATTGGTTGGAGACGATGGTCACGTGACTAAAAACTGATGATGTTAAACAGGTCGCATTTAGTCTGAATGTCAGAGTTTAATGAACCACCTCAGTCCAAACCATCCAGACGACGGAGCCTCGAGTCCAGATGAACTCAAAACTACCTGGAAACCAAACCCTGGACGTTACAGTGTTTAAGGTGATAGTCAGACGTGACCAGGTGACGCTGCGACTGGTTAGTTTTTCTGGTAATTAATGTCACTGTGCAGAGTTACTTCTTTAAACCAGTCGACTGGAAAAACCACCAACGATCCATCACTTCTGCATCATCACAACGACATCTGATGCACAGTTTGACGACTGACGCCACATGTCTTCCAGGTTCTGTCTTTTGTCAAATAAAAATCCTTCCTTTGCTGCTGTTTTCATCTCTGTTCCCGTTTTTGTCACAGATCAACGTTTCAGTGACTTCAATTGTTTTTTGAAATGTGCCGATTTGTCCAGTTTTCTGCCTCGTCAGAGTCAGTGACACATCTGGAGGTTTTACCCTCATTTTATCATCTCATTTTTAAAGTATTAATCATAGCTATGTTAAAAAATGTTTAATGTTTTAAAGCGTCCTGAGAAGTTGACATGTCACAGCGCTCAGAATTCAGACAGTGTGGGGGTCAGTAAACTCACCACTTCTACAACTTTGATCCCGAATCTCTTCATGTCCAGGATTTCCGACGGGACCTGGAAACAGGAGGATTTAGGGTTTGGAGCCGTCGTCGGAGAGTAAACTTCAGCCATGACGGAGCTGGAAACACAGACACACAAGTTACAACAAGAATAAAAGCAGTTAGTTTCCTCTGAGGTACGAGACACAGGAACTAAACCTTCATGTCTGAGAAGCTGCAAAACTGTCAGTACGTTTTGTTTTAAAGTCATGTTTAGAGTTAAATGAACATGTAAATTATAAAACTCTGTTGTGCCGTTGCTGCTGAAGTCCATGAATGAACCTAAACGTTCAGTTTAACCAAACAGGAGTCGACTGGTTTAACTTTTTAACGATTTCTGTGTTGAACCGTCACCATGACAACAGGAGAAACCTCCATCCAACGAAGGAGAAGAAGAAGAAGAAAAAGAAGAGAAACGTAGGATGCTTATCACATTCAAGTGGAAAAAAAATAATAGGAGACGTTTTCTCTAATAGAAAAACATCTGTAAAAAATGTAATAAATACAGTAAGATTTAATTAAAGAGCAACATGTAGAAACACAGACTTTAACTGATCTGTATGTTTGACAATCGTGGCTCTAACTTAACTCTAATGTACAAATGTCATGTGAACAAATCAAAGTCTTAAAGTTTGGAGGCTTCGGTTGAAACGGTGAAAAACCTAGAAGCTGCTACTGCATCAATAAGCTCTGTCACATGACAGAACTGTGGGCGTGGCCTGTTTGGCAGGTCAGGGGTCAATCAGAACAAACGGGCTTCGGTCCAATCAAAGGAGGCGAACAGTCGTTTCATTAGAAAGTAAGTATTATCCAGTAGTTCATGTGATTGTCGTCCTGTCTCTTGAATGTCTTTCCTTGTTTTTGTGGCGTCTGGTATCAGGTCCACCTTCGGGTCCATCAGGTCCACCTTCGGGTCCATCAGGTCCACCTTCGGGTCCACCATCGGGTCCATCTTCGGGTCCATCGGGTCCACCATCGGGTCCACCTTCGGGTCCACCTTCGGGTCCACCATCGGGTCCACCTTCGGGTCCATCAGGTCCACCATCGGGTCCATCGGGTCCACCATCGGGTCCACCATCGGGTCCACCATCGGGTCCACCTTCGGGTCCATCAGGTCCACCATCGGGTCCTGGACTTGCTGTCCGACCGCACCCGTGTTGATTAATGCTCATTAATCTTCTAGATTCATATAAAAAATAGTACTTTCCGATGTTATTTTGTGTTTGTTTATTCTGTTTTTATTATCAATCTTTGAATGAGCACAAATTCAATCAAACACATGAATAAAACACATCAGATAAATACCGGCATCGGTGAAACCACGTCTTAAAGCCGATACCGATGTTAAGACGATACGTGTGGTTTTCAGGAGCAGAGTTAATGTCAGAGTTTAGTCTAGTTCATACTCTGTCAGTGTTACATCACAACTCTCATTTGCTTTCACTGAAAAGAGTCAAACTTGTATGTGATTAGAGACAAATCCACACAAACCTGAGGTTATTTGAAACCTCAATGTTTCTTTATGTTCACAACGGATTTCAAGTGAATGCCGGTGAAAAGACACTCAGCTCCTTTAGAGACAAACGGACAACATTCACAACCAGGACAGGGTTTGGACTCGAGCTTTAGGACGTGACCAGGAATCAGGGACTGAACTCACGTTGACACAGAAATACATTCAGGAAAATCCGGGACATGAAGTGAGAAAAGTCCGTAATTTCTGAATCCACGGTGAAAGTGAAACTAAGCCACAGGTGAGTTCATGTGAACAATACAAACACTGAGAACTGTTACCGACAATAAAACTCATCTACATCCTGCTGGTCGTTTTATCAACACATGGACAGAAAAAAACCCGACTCCACTTAAAACGTGTCATAATTAACACGTATCTGCTCGTAGACAAACACAGACACAGTGAACGGCACGAACTAACAATTGGACGTAAAGAGACACGTGTTGTGGTAAATTCGGCTTTAGAATCGTTAACCGTAGAGTAGTTTCACTCAGTGAAATCCAGTTAGTTTTAAAGGACTTCACCGCCAACAGCCACGGTCCAGTTTAAAAGGAAAGAGGACGTGAACGCAGCAGCAGTGAGCGAACATGTGAAAACTGTACTTATTATATATTCATGCCGAAGTGAAGGAAAAGTCATCCCGTCAACACATTTCTAAAGACTTAGACACTTTGAATGTCGATGTCACGAGAAAACTCAGCAGAGATTAAAGTGAGAGAAATGCGAACGGAGTGTGGAACAGCTGAGACGTAAAGGGCTTTAACTTTTAACTGTGGCCTAAAAATCTGACAAAACCACCGCAAAAACACACGGGCAATTCACAGACGAAAAGTGAATAAAAGTGTATTTTCTGGGTCAAACTCACCGCTCGGTTCGTTATCAGTTCACGGCGAAAGAAAGTGTCGCAGTTCAACGAGACGCTGCTTTGTTTCTCCGCAGACTTTTACTCAAACTTCCGCATTTAGTTCGTTTTCGACGATGCGTCAAACCCGCGGCATTAGCGCAACTTCCGGCCACGGCTTTTCAAAGTAAAGGAGGAATTCTGTAAAACTCATCTGAAATAAAGCCTTAACTGACTGGGAAAAACGCCAAAATATTAACATTTCACTGTATTTTACATCTTTTAAATTTGAAAATCTATCATTTTATTAAAGAAAAATGAAATAGGAGATGAGATTTAACTGCTTTTTTCACATCTAGACCACTTTAGACCTGGTCCAGATCTAAAACCACTATATGTAGACTAGTTAAATCTGGACTAGTTTATCTCAGAGATGATGAAGACTTTAAAACTCACTCTGATTTTTAAATCTTTTATTATCTGTTTGTTGCTTCATTTGTCTTGATACTTTTTTTACATTTCTTTTTTAATGTTAATGTTGAAATGAACCTTTATTTTGACACAGACATCTTTGACTTGACTCTAAACTCAACACGATGCGTTTAAGGACTACTTGAAAACCCAACAGATATACTTTTTTCAGGTGCGTTCAGGAGCCGCTGGGAACATTCAGATATAAAAGTCCTACATTGACTCCAGGGAGACCAGAAAGTTCTACAAGAATGAACTGATTTTACTCATTTTGATGTCTTTGGCTTTCACAACATTAAACCAAAATAAGCAACAAACTGAACAAAAATGAACAAAAGAAATAACAGAAATGGACAAGATTTAATTAAATAACCATTACATTGAACAAAAATGAATAAAATAATCAACAATGGAAACAAAAAATGAACAAAATCATTAACATTGAACTAAACTATCAACACAATTAACAAAAACGGATAAAATTGAACTAAATAACCATTAAAATTAATCAAAATGGGGGAAAAAATCAGCAACAAAATCAGAACAAAGATGAACGAAATGAGAAACTAAGCTGCGGTCCCGTCGCCGTCCTGCAGGGGGCGCCGCCGCCTCTCTCTGCCCGTCTGTCCTCGTCCTCTCGGCGGCTGCGTGTGCGGCTTCCCCCGCTATAAAGGCGGCGGAGGCGGAGGAGGCTCAGAGGCTCCGGAGCCACAGGAGGAGGAGGAGGAGGAGGAGGAGGAGGACGCGATGAAGACCCGATGAAGACCCGATGAAGACCCGCAGCTGATCTCAGGCCAGTCCGAGACCACACCGGAAACTTTAGGAGGATTTACAGAGTCCTGATCTTCTTCATGACCCTGTGAGAAGGTAAGAAACAAAGTGAGATGTTTTCAGTCAAACCTTCAGCTGCGGATGAGACTCAACGCAGCGGTTTATTGAAGTAAAAACAATCCGACGTGAATCATAGTCACATCTGGATGTTTATTCACTTACACAGACTTGAGGATGATTTCAAACAATTAAATCTTCGTAAATATTCACATCATTGGAAACTTTAAGTCATTTCTCTGATCTTCTCTCATGTTTTTTGATTGAATTTGTCTTTATTTTCGGGTTTTAAAATACTCGTTTACATCGACTTTACATGAATCTAATGAGTTTATTACGACACAGTAGTGAAAATATTCCCTCTAGTGTCTTTTTATTGCTGTGTTTTAGTTGTGAGACATTAATGAAAGTAGATTTGTGTGAATTTAAATAGTTTATTCACAGTTTCATGTGATAAAGTCATGTTTCACTGTGAATATTTAATATCATTGATCCGCCTGGACTGGTTCATTGTGATCGATTGATTATTGGTTGTGGTTCATATCAGTTCATTTATCACCGTGACGTTTCACACAGTGAGTGTGTTCTGAACAGTTTGATGGAATATTTTGTATATTTTCTTTGTTTTACTTTGTTTTCCCCTGATACGTTGAGTTTTCACTCTGTAACATGTCGTTCAGTCTGTGTTGTGTGTAATATTCCACTAATGAATCCAGTCAGAATAAAGACATGTTGATTCAGATTCATTGGTTCTGACTATTTATGTAGAACCACTAACCATACACTTGACAAAGTAAATACTGTAAAGAGAAGAAACCCAATAAACCCTCAGACAGAACTGGGTCCAGGTAGGCGTCCATCTGCCTGGACTGGATGGGGTTAGAGAAAAGAAAAGAGAACGAACAAACACAGGAGGAAACACTGAGCGGGTTGGAGTCCAGAACCAGAACCACATGTCAGGAACGCAGAGTCCGGATCCACGCCTCAGGAATGTAGAGTCCGGATCCAGAACCAGAACCACATGTCTGGGATGTAGACTCTGGATCCACGCCTCAGGAATGTAGAGTCCAGAACCAGAACCACGCGTGAGGATTGTAGGGTAACCCTCATCACTGTCCTCCTTCGGACTAAGACGATGCAGCAGAATTTAAAACTAAGGGATGGTTCGGGGTCACCTGAGCCAGAACTAACTACACGATTTGTGGAAAAGGAACATTTCAAGTCAGGAGTCACGACATGAAGCTAAGCTAATATAGCTTCTAACGCAGAGGACGAAGAAAACTGTTTTTTAACCACATGAAAAAAATCTACATCACGTTAAAGCTTCAACGATTCATGTGACCTCGTGTACATACATGCAGTTTACGTTGGAGTCGGTTTTGTGTTTGAGATGTCATTTGTTGGACTGCGTTTCCCAAACCTAGGGTCGGAACCCAAAAATGGGTCGCAGAGCCCTTTAATGTGTCATCAGTAAAATACATGGATGTAATATGATGTTTATTATTATTATGATGAGTTTATTAGAAGAGCATCAACGTTAATTAACTCTGAGAAGAGATAATTAATGTGGGCTCCTCCTCGGCCAATGCAGAGGACTGATGTTGGAGATGCTGAGCAATGAAAGATGAAAAATATAACGAAGCATTGTCAGAATCAGACACAATGAGAAGTCAGTCGTGTGTTTGTACATTAGAGCTTCCTGTAAATAGTTTGTGTCATGATAACATCATGTATCAGTGTTAGATGTGATTCCAGTAAAGTGCATTTATTCAACACTGGTTTGAAGAAACAGTGAAAATGTAGATTAATGGATCCAGAGACGTTGAATTACAATACGCTGAAAGGAAATTATGGAATTTATGACCAATGACAACAAGAACCAACACATCAAACTCTGCAGTTTTTCAGGTTTTTCAGACACTGTGAAGATCCAGAGTCAGACCAGACTCTTCACAGCAGGACGAGCCACGTTGCTCGTGTTAATGAAGTTCATATTTGTTAATAAAAAGGACGTATTGTGTGATGTTTCCTGCTGATGCTGTTTGTATGTGATGAAAGTGCTGTAAGGTTTAGTTCAGTTTTCTGGTCCGGTCTGGTCTGTGTGGTTTCATGGTCTCGTTGTTGGCCTTTGTCGTCCAGTTCCTCCTCAGACTCGGAGCAGATGGTGACGGTGATGATGTGACAAAGGAGATGTAAATGTGGGTCTGAGCAGGTGACAGCTTTGAAACACAAAGATGAAGATCAGTCTGCAGATGTGAACTCTGGACCCTCACATTCACCTCAGACTCTGAACCTCATCAGAACCATCTGCTCCATCTGCTGCTCAACAACATCCTTTTACAAACTCGCTCCAGGTTTTAGAGGATTTACTTCTTTAAGGCCTTGAAAAAACCCTGGATGTGAAGCTTTGAGCGTTTTCGGTTCATTTGCTGCTCATGTTTTGATGGAAAACGTTTTTTCTGCGTGGATTTTATTCATTTTTCCAGTGAGATGCTATGGTTTCTCATGGTGTTGAAGTGGTGCCTTTTGCTAGTTGGTATTATTCGTCCATGTTGTCCATCGTCATCATTTTGTTCATGGAGCAGAACTAGAAAGCCATTGAATGTATTTACAGTAAACGAGTCTTAAACATCGACTCCTCTGCTTGTTTTGTGGAGACTCGGTGGATTTTACATCCTCGGACGTCTCTGGTTTTACGTTGTTGAAGAATCAAACCGTTCAGGACGTGTTGGGGTTTTGGTTAAATTATGAAAAGATGGTTTTTGTTTTGGAGCTGCAACAGTTGACCGAAGAAGGTTAATCTGCACTGATTTCCATCATTTTTGAGTATGTGCATCAAAATGTGCATAAAATACTTTGATGAAAACAGAACTAATGACAGATCTTCTGTTTATAGAAATAAAGTGAAAACTAAACATGAATAAGTGAATGAGCTGCAACAATTCATTCATTAATCAGTCGAAAGACAAATGATCAGCACCTGTTTTGATCATTTTGAGTCATTTTTCAGGTGAAACGCCACATTTTGCAGGTTTCATCTTGTCAGATGTGATGATCTGATGCTGTTCTTTGTCTTGTCTCATAATAAACTGAAAGTGTTTGAGTTTTTCACAGGCCTTAATGTCGCCTGTGACAGATCTTCCGTCTCTATAGAAATAAAGTGAAGCACAGTGTGTTTTACAGTAAATGTGATTAGGTTCAAACTCAGTGAGCTGTATTCAAGCAGATCTGTGTCACGTCATGAATAAAACATCACCGCATCTATTTCTGCCACAGCAGAGACACGTTCGGAGTTCGTCCCGTGACCCGATGAGTCGAGTTTTCAAACCCGACCGTCCAGTGACACCACGATGAAGATTTACCCGGAAACTGAAGAATGCTCGAGATCAGAAGCTTCACGGAGGCAACAACATGAGGAAACGTGATGAGGAGATGCAAGTCTGAACACGAACGTAAACGGATGAAAATAATGAAACAAATGAAAAAGACAAAAATTAAGTAAAAAAAAGTGGAAAAGTAGTAAAAAAAAAAGATGAAAACATCATAAAAGACATTTTATAAAACTCGACATGGAAACATGGTAAAAGACATATCAGCTCCGTACATGAGGACACAGTCGAGGACAGACTCACCATCGTCTCTCGTGGTCTTTATTTTTCTCATAAACATGGAGTTTGCTGCCGCTGAGCAGTGATATTACCCAGAAACCACAGAGAGCAGCGGCTGCGATGCTGATGAGCCTCTGAATGACATGAATTATTAAAGGGCTCGTAGTGGTGCAGCTGTACAGGGATGTGTGTGATGTGATTTTCATGAGCAGCTCTTTAATCTGATGTCGACGCACAGCGAGTCGCAGCAGGAGGACTCGTCTGAACCGACGAACGAAACCGAGCGGCGCCGACCCGCTGAGTCCAGAGGAGTTCACCACCTCAGACCTGACGAGAGGACGCAAAACACTGTCACAACAACACACGCCTACAAACACAAACAAGACATAGTTGGAACAAGCATTTACCACGTTGACGGACTGAAGACACCACGTGATGAAGGGTTTCAGCTTCATTTTGTCTCAGTCTGTAAACTAGTCTTAAGGTGTTCAATGGTTCGGGGTCTTCATCGTCACATGTTGTGTTTACAGATGCTCCACACATTCTCTATTGAGGACCAGTGTGGACCACATCAGACCAGACCAGAACCTGAACCCTCTTCTTCCTCATCCAGGAATTTGTCATGTGGCTCAATGTGGTTTTACTTTGTCTTGTTGAAATATTCATGGACGTCTCCGAAAAAGTTGTCATCTTGGAGCAGCATGTGTTGATCCAGAATCTCAAAGTACTTTTCATCATTAATGACCTTTGACCCCAGACCAGGACAGACCCTGGCCTCTGGACAGACGAAGCAGACGAATGGAAGACTAAAAAGCAGATAATCAACAGATTCCTCTGTCTCAAGCTTCAAATTACCTTCAGACAAACTGTGGGATATTTGTTTTCAGAGGATTTTGTTCCATCACTTCATCATCTCATCAAGTATTTTGAGACAAGCTTGGATTAAATCTTCTGATTGACTGTAATGTTTGAGAAATGAGCAGACAGAGTCAAGGTGAAGTCATGAGCTTTAAAACGACAGATTCAGTCGACAGATGATGGACAGTTTGGATATTTCTGTCCTCGAGGCGTTCAAGTGACCCCAGTGTCAGCGTGTGAAGTCTGCAGCTCATTAAACATGACTGACAGAAATGTGACGTTCACCGACCACAGAAAACACAGGAAAACCATGATGTTACAGTAGATCTGACGTCAGAATGGAGCACACAGATCCACGTTCATTATTAATCACTTCAGTAGCAATTAAAGTGCATTAATAGATGATGTGAATCATTAAGTCATCATATGAGTTAATAGTGATGCCATGACTTATTGATGCGGATCTGCCGGAGGTTCATGGGATTCAGTCGTGCTGAGTCTAGATTTACATTATTTAAGAAGACGTTTGTGTCAAACAGACGATACTTGACGTCGACTTTTCATCAACACAAGCTTCAGTCTCTAAAAACCACTGACAATGAAGAAGATGTCGACCTTTAGTCATTTAGTATTTTTAACGTTATTGACGCTGATTTGTGTCTGAAATACGTGTTGGAAAGTTAGAGGACCGTCGTCATGGTTATGATAATAAACATGGTAAAAATCAACTGCAACGATTAATCAATTAGATGTTGACATAATGGGTTTGAAAAATGTTTAAGAAAATAAAGTCAAAATGATTTGATTCCAGCTTCATGAACATGAGTATTTTCGGTTTTCTTTGTTCTTCTATGAGACTAAACTGAATAACTTGGAGGACATCACCTTGGGTTTTGGGAAACACTTTTCACCATTTTCTGAACTTTCAAAAGCAAACAATTAATAGAGAAAATAATTGACGCTGAAAAATGTCTTGCAGGTGTTCGATGGCTTGTGGTTCCGTTTTCTACTGCAGCACAGGTCCATAAAGGATCATGAAGCTTCGTGGAGGTTCATGGAGGTTCCTTAAGGTCTCTGCTTTACATTGACCTTGCACTGACAGTAAATCTGATCCTGTTCAGTTAAAGAACAGAGCCATGTCTGATTCTTAAATAGCATCTTTGAGCCTTTCCTTCCGCTCTTCTTCTTCCTCTTCTGAGTTTGTGTAACCTGAGCTGCTGAGGATATTTTTACTGGACCATATCTGTAGCTTCCTTCTGTGGAGTACATTACAGCCGTTCAGAGGCGATCGGGTGGCGCTTCGGACAGGATTAATCAGATGAACCCGGCGCTTTGACGGGATAATGGAAGGAGGTGATGAAGTGAAAGGAGGAGCTATCTGAGGCTGAAGCTGCTGTGAGATCAGGAGGCACCGGTTCCTGTCGTTTGCTGATAAAAGATGGACAACGCAGGACGATAAAAAGCTTTTCAGTCTCAAATCAGGAGCCACAGAAGTGATGCCGCCTTCGGTGAAGTTTTCCACATTTTATTTGAGTTGGCTGTGAAACACAGACAGAGTTCATATTAAATGTGAGTAAAGCCACTGCAGCTCTGATGGATTTTTTTCATTTATCCTTGTGTGTCAGATTGAAATGGTTCGATCAGTTTCATCCACTGGAAACAAAGTGCTTTATTATTCATGTATTGTTTATTGAAGAGGATAAATGTGGATGTTTTGTTAAAGGTAAAATAGAAAGTTGAAAATAGTTATCAGGTGTCAGAATGGAGGGAAAAGCCTGGAAAAAACAGTTTATTATTGTTTGCAGTATTTGAATTATTCCTAAGTAATTTGTGTCAGAGCTACATCAACACTGGCTGAAAGATCCGGTTGACAGAATAGTTTAGGTTCTGTGAGGTCCATCTCAGATACATCAAGGTTTGAAGTTTGTTCTACTAAACATACCTAACAAGTTAATTTTATCGGTTTTCTAAAGTTTGAATTACTTTGCTTTTAGTACCATATGGTTTTGAAACAACAATGTTGGCTTGGACATGATGTTTAAGATTAAATGCACTGAAATAGGAGCACCGGGGGTGGATGAGGTCCACCCTGAGTACCTAAAGTCTCTGGATGTGCAGGGACTGTCGTGGCTGACACGTCTCTGTAACATTGCGTGGCGGTCGGGGACAGTGTCTCTGGACTGGCAGACCGGGGTGGTGGTCCCTCTTTTCAAGAAGGGGGAACGGAGGGTGTGTTCCAACTACAGGGGGATCACACTCCTCAGCCTCCCCGGGAAAGTCTACTCCAGGGTACTGGAGAGGAGGATCCGGCCGATAGTCGAACCTCGGATCCAGGAGGAACAATGCGATTTTCGTCCTGGACCAGCTATATACCCTCCGTCGGGTGCTCGAGGGTTCATGGGAGTTCCCCAACCAGTCCACATGTGCTTTGTGGATTTGGAGAAGGTGTTCGATCGTGTCCCTTGTGGCATCCTGTGGGGGGTGCTCCGGGAGTACGGGGTCCGGGGTGTTTTGCTAAGGGCTGTCCGGTCCCTGTACAACCGGAGCAGGAGTCTGGTTCGTTTTGCCGGCAGAAAGTCAGACCTGTTCCCGGTGCACATTGGACTCCAGGCTGCCCTTTGTCACCAGTTCTGTTCATAACTTTTATGAACAGAATTTCTAAGCGCAACCAGGGGCCGGAGGGGGTCCGGTTTGGGGACCACAGGATCTCGTCTCTGCTTCTTGTAGATGATGTGGTCCTGATGGCTTCATCGAACTTGGACCTTCAGCGTGCACTGGGGCGGTTTGCAGCCAAGTGTGAAACGGCAGGGATGAGGATCAGCACCTCCAAATCTGAGGCCATGGTTCTCTCCGGGTTGGTGGGGAGGTCCTGCCTCAAGTGGCGGGGTTTACGTAAGTATCTTGAGGTCTTGTTCACGAGTGAGGGGAGGAAGGAACGGGAGATTGACAGACGGATCGGAGCAGCGTCTGCAGTCATGCGGTCGCTGTATCGGTCCGTCGTGGTGAAGAAGGAGCTAAGCCGGAAGGCGAGGCTCTCGATTTACCGGTCAATCTACGTTCCTACTCTCACCTATGGTCATGAGCTTTGGGTCATGACCGAAAGAACAAGATCCCGGATACAAGTGGCCGAAATGAGTTTCCTCCGCAGGGTGGCTGGTGGCTAGACTGCTGCCCCCCGGATAAGCAGAAGATAATGAATGGATGGATGGATGGATGGATGCACTGAAATAGTCCATACTGTTCTACAGGTTATTATTTATAGGAGTTTTGTAAAGCTGATTATGAGCCTCATATGTGAACATATAGAAACAGACATATGACCAAAAATCACATTAATTTCCACATTGCCATTGTGAAAACGATCAGATCTACACGTCTTTGGAGCCACGTTACTTCATCATACTGTAACATAGAAACATGGTTCAAACTTTAAACAGGTCACAAGACTACAGACTTTATTGGGTTCAAATGCTATCTCGATATCTAGTACGGCATTTACGGAAATCACAATTTAAATTTGATATTTTTTCAAGAGTTCTCTCAGAATGTTGAGTCTTAGAGTGGATGATGTCATCACTAGAGTGGAAAGAGGCTCTGGAAATATTCTAAACTTTTATATTCAAACTGCTGTTACTCTGACACCGTTTACAACCACTTCACCATA
>JAPQRN010000009.1:15141723-15155598 GCA_037367275.1 Coranthus polyacanthus
GTGGATCTGCTGGTCTCTCAGTTCAGAACCAGCCTCAGACGATCAGAGTGAATCTGGACTTTGACAAAGGAAATCTGTCGTTCACTGATCCTGATACAAACACACCTTCACTGGAAAAACACTGTTTACATGTATTTACAATTTTCATAACCTCCCACTGAAGATGTTACCACTGAAGGTCTGTGACACAAACAACTCAGACACTGATGAGGTCTTCAAAAACTGAACTCATTCAGGATTCATGTGACCCCCGTTGGCTTCAGTCTTGCTGTAAATAACACAATAATAATAACACAAACAAACCAATGTGACACTTTTTCTGGATGAACTGTTTCCTGAATAAAATGTTAAATCATATTCGATGTCATACATTCTTTCATTTGACCTTTTTCAGCTTCTATGAATCAAAACTTTAAGATAAATTTAACTAATCAGTAACTAATCATAAAACTGAAACCATTATATTCATTCAGGATTCATGTGTAGATTATTTTTATTGTTGATTCATGTGTAGATTCATCTAAGAAAGTTTTGGAATTAGTTTTTTTCAGATGAGTCTCTGCCATGTCGTTGTGAATTGTCAGATTCTGATGCAGTTGTTGGTCAATTGTTAAAAAAATATAATACATTTCCATCCCTTTTATTTCAGTGTCATCTGTTCTGATATAATAACCTTTGTTTCTCCTCTGAACTGTTTTGGACACGTCTACATCATCAGTGTAGTACAACAATAATAATAAAAATAATCATCGTCATCATCATCCATCTTTATATAAAACCTTTCAAAGAGGCCATAACATCATCAGTAAAAGGAAAAAAGACACGTTTGAGGAATTAAATCTGAGGTAAAATCTCTGATAAAAGTATGTTTAAAGATGGGACGTTTTACTGGAATCCACCTGTTTTTCACTGAAACAGAGGTTAACGTTAGAATAAATGTTTGTAATTCGACTAGGTTAGATGTAGAGAACAGTTCATCTACAACAGACAGTTGTTCAGAAGGTTCAACTTTCTAAATACAAGCAGCTGCAGACCTTTTATTCAATGTCTTTATTTTTAATGGGTTTATGTCTATTGGTCTGATGTTGTTCTGTTTCTTTACAATATCACACAAAAACGAACACACATCAAACACCTGAAACTATATCAAACCACATAACATATCAAATACAAAGGTTTTATCTGTGGAAGGTCCTACATTAATAAACTTACTGATGTCCTGTCTAAAGAATAAAAAATTAGAAATTCATACATTTTCCATTTACTGTAAAATAATTTAAAGTTAATAAGTTTACAGTTTAACAGTCAGTAAGTTAGCGTTAAGCATTAGCTCACCCATGACCCCTTGCACTCCGGCAGCTCCGCCCCTTTTGTCCAAATATGGTCACTTCTGACAACCAAAACACAAACTACTGACTTCAAATCGACAGAAACTAACGTGATGTCACGGACATCACGTTAGTGAGGTCTCGGGTGCATTAATGTGCTGTTTGGATCTGGACCGTGGCGTTCCTCCGACAGACTCCAGTTATCCACTCACAGATAATGTGTTTACTCCGCTCACGGTGGTAATAACTCCGTGGCCTCCCTCGGCGCCTTCCCTCTCTCTTCTCAGCCATCTGGAGCTGAAATGTTTGCTTAAATGGCTTCTGTTTGGAAGCTGCTCAGGTTCATTATAAAAGCGACAGATGATGAAGTAGGAAAGTGACTGAAGTCTCTGCTGCTTCTGGTTTGTTGGGATATGAAGCCCGGAGGAGGAAACGAGTCCAAACTCCGGCTGAGAGTAAACAGACTGAAGCCGACCTCCGTGAACCGCGGGGGTTCGTATCTGATCACGTTCAGACCATGGACGTCTTAAACATGCTGGTCTTACTTTACTGACACTGTTAGACATGTTTCACACTGACCTAACACAGAGCAGCTCTGTAGAATTAAACATCAAACCAAATCTAGTAGCTCCTTCACGTTCTACTCACACTATGTGACGTATTTTAATGAGTTTCATTACAAACATAGTGAATAATCCATATGGGAATTTCTCTGCACGACAACTGCACACTGTGTCTGGTGCTAAATATCTGCGATGCTGTTTTCCATTTTTGTTTCGAGTTTGCAAGGCTTCATAAGAACTCAGAGAACCCTGTTTTTATACACGTTAGTGCAAAACATTTGTCCATTTTCAGCCACACAGTCTGTAATTACTGCTAATATTTAAAACACTAACTGGTTAGATCGTCATCTACTTGATCGTTTATGTTACATTGGGACACAGAGATCCAAACCTGAAACACACCAGTCTATTTTTTTCATTTACACAAGCTGCACAAGGCTGTTTTAACAGAAATGGGCCATAAAGTGTGTTTAATGATATACAGGAAATGACAACTCCTGGTTCAACACAGACAGCGAGCTAACGGCAGCTACGTTAGCTAGCGAGTGTGTCACTACCCGATCTGTACCGTTAATCTGATTTTTTCTACGCATGTGAGAACACTACTTCCTGTTACTTGTATTTCAAAATAATAACAACAATAATAATAATAATAATAATAATAAGTGATGATTAAATAACCAAATAAACTGGGGCTGCAGCCACAAATGATTCCTCAATAGAGATGAATCTTTTAATTTTATAACATAATTTAAATTTATTTTATAATTTCAGTCCCTCAGTCTGAATGAACTGTGAGTTAGCATGCTAGGTGCCGTTAGCCGCGGTTAGCTCATTAGCTAATGATAGCGGATTGAACTTTTTGAAAAAAACGTGAATGTATGTGATGTATCTTATATTTCGTGACTACTAAACCAAAAGGTAACATTTATATTCGTTGGCTTCAAATCCCAGAAACTGCTGTAAATTAGGCGTGGAGTAGTATTCTCAAACATACGTAGAACAGATGGGGTTTCAGGTACGGTCACGTCGAGACAGCAGCTAACGTTAGCTCCTGCGTTAAGTGCAGTTCACCAGTTCAGAGGGAAAACTACAAAAAAGGTGAAGCTGTTTTAAAAACCTAAAAGATTTGTGATGCAATGAGATGAAAACAATCAAATGATGTAAAAGACGTGAAGAAATAACACACCTGTAGTCTCTGATTTTATAAATTAACTTCTCATTTTGTTCATTTGACGTATTGGGATGTAATGTCATAAAAGTCGGTGTACGCTGTGTAATCTTTATTGCATTTATTGTGTTTTATATACACACACTCTGTTGCTGGCAGATAATGTGCTAATTAATCTGCAACATAAGCAGCAACAAACTATTACACTAATATAGGAACTAAATAGAAGTTTAACAGAGTTAAACAGCCTTTCTCAAACCTAGGGTCGGACTCAGAAAGGACCGTTTTCATTGATATGATATGAAATGTGAATTCACATTCTTAATTAAAATAGAAGAAAGGTTTAGAAATGTTGACCTCAGCAAAACCACGTGAAACGTAGACGAGAGACGTGAGTTGTGAAACAGAAGGTCCGGAGTTTATCCCGAGCCTCGTCGTCGACGTTCCAGGCTTTCAGTGTCAGATGGGATTATAATCTGAGACTAGAACTCTGCTCCTAATGGATCCTATAAGTCTTGTTCAGATCTCCTGATGGACACAACTCATCAAACAGTAATGTTGTTAAGGTTGTTTTAACCTGGTTCTGTGTACAGACCTCCATGCTTCGTCTGCTCTTGGTTTCTCTGCTGTCGCTCGGTCAGACCTGCTTTCTTCTGTCCTACTTTATGTTTCCTGTGTATTTTTAGCCATAGTTGCAGATGAAGCGTCCAGACATTCGCTCCCTCTTTAGGTTTTCATTTTATTCCACATTCGTCTTCACGTTGTCTTCTTTGCTTTTTACTTCAGTCTGCCTCAGAGACGGGAGGTCAGAGGTCAGAGCTCCTGTCTCTTTCTGAGGAGCCACGTGATTGGCTGAAAGCATCTTTCTCCGCCATACGTTCACTTTGTCTCCGACTGACAAACACATTTGGACAAAGAGTGTTTTTGTGTTTGAGACGCAGACTGTCAGACAGTGTTGCATCAAGTTTTTTAAACCGTATGAGAGTTAAAAGCTTTGTTGGATCAAACTGTTCAGTTCAGAGACAATCACACTGTGTTTACATGTCGTCATTAAATAATGTGTGAACGTGTTTCCACCGACAGAATAAAACCCTATTCATCTGGACTGAGGTGGTTCATTAAACTCTGACATTCAGACTAAATGCGACCTGTTTAACATCATCAGTTTTTAGTCACGTGACCATCGTCTCCAACCAATAGTTGTCTCTGTCCAGAACCAAACAGGAAGCAGTAAAACGTCCTGAAGTAAATCCTGATGCAGATGTTGATCCTGAATCTACAACTGAATCCAGTTTGGTGTGTGTTGTGTCTGTAGAGAACTGATGTTAGTGCAGATGATGATGATGACTTTACTCTGGTTTGTTCTTCCTCTGTGGTTAAATTATTACAGTAGTTTTGTCGCCCCCTACAGGCAGGATTGTTGGTCATTTAAAGACCTCGTTAAGTCTCAGTAGGTTTGACTTTTCTTCTCTGGAGTTAAGACCAAACCTCTAATGAATACGACACAAACTCTGACTTTTATTCATTAATCCTCAAATCTGATGATGTAGATTCTAATTTATGTGGATTAAGATGAAATTCACTGGAAAAATAAAAACATAGGATGTAGTTTCAGTCTTTACAAAAACTGGGCATTATGTATGAAACACACAGATAATCTTAGTGATGCTTCATGTGTCCTTTTCCTTGTTGGTTTGTCATCAGTCTGTTGTCCATATATGGTCATATTGGGGCGTTTCCTTATGAAGACCTTGCACACGCCTCCTGTTCCAGGTCAGATATGGTTCATCACAACTGGTGCATGTTTCATTGGTTTTCTTTTCCCTCCTGCTGCTCTGTGTAAGAAACATTTAGGAAACATTAGTGCACGAGGTGAAGAGGGTCACGCTTCAGTCTTTTCAGAGTCTTGTGGTGTTTGTCGGGCGTTAGATGAACGGTCGAGTTTCCTCGCACGCAGATGGAGGTTCATGTAGATCAGTTCAGGTCACAGCGTATCTGAACTCTCACCAGAATCAGATCTGTCATATCACAGTCTGTGGTTTCTCAGTATTTTCATCTTCATTAAAGCTCTATTTAGTAACAGAAAGAACAGAGAAGCTGCTGTTGTTCAAATTTCACTTAAAGTGTTCACACCTCGGCTGCAGATTTTCACACACCCCCCACAATCCTCTGCTCACGAGAGACGAACGGGAACGTGCGCAAACGTTAGGTTTTTCATATTCCTGCCGTTTCTGCTCCATTGGAATAAAAGCAGCAGGAAAGCAGAGAAAGGAGAAACGAAGCCTGAAGAAATGTTTGAGTCGGGGACGGAAGACGTGAAGATCAGACACATAATCAACAGGTCACATGTTTGAGGTCAACGTTTCACAGCTGCTGAAAGAAGCTTTTAAACATTTTAAATGTCCATCTTCAGTCATGTTTACAATCCTTTTATGCATATTTTCATTATTCACGTAAAAAAACTATTTGAAATGATGTCAAAACTGTACAAAAAGCAATTTTTTTACGTTTGGCAACTGATCTACTTTTCTGCCATTGTTTTCACACTTTTCAGGTGGTGTTTGTTTAATTGTTGATGTAAATTTGAGCCACATTTGGACGGAAATCTAAAGAAGTCAACATCACCATTTACTTACTTCATTTTCTCGAGACAGAACAGACCTTTATGTGATTGATAAAAGGAGCCGAGATAAAAAGTACCAGATGTGAGCTGTGTTTTCATGACCGTCGACATCAGGTGTGACTTGTTTCTGGCGTCGTTCTGTCGACAGCTTCAGGTTCTTCACAGAAGCAGACGCTGGTTTGTGTTTCAGTGTTTTCATAATGTGTTAAATGAGCAGGTTCTTCGAGTCCTGTCATCACGCTGCCTTTGTTGTTGTCGAGTTGGTTTCAGCTCCGTCATCGTCGCTTCTCCTCAGACTCGTTAAGAAGTGAGGTTCAGACTGAGGTGGATCATGTTTTCGTGGCCACGTCGGACGAGGTGAAGCTTTAATGATCCCGGGAGAGGAGATCCACCTCGACCAAAGACGAGGAAACACCGAACCCAAAAACAAAAACACCACAGGATGCAGACGGCAGCTTGATAATTAGAAACAGCAGCAGGATAATTAAAAACTTTACAACAAATTTAAAAGTTATGGAGATGGTGTTTGTAATTCCTCTGCTCTCTGAACTGGAACTGTGATACAAAAATCCTGCAGCAGAAAACTTACTTTAATGAATGTGTTTGAGGGAAAACACTTGTGATTTACTCCTGATGTAAGTGACTCTGAACAGCCAATAAATGTAAGATAATGTCATTAGTTCTGCACGTATTTAGTCAAAAACAAAACTAGTGAACATTGAAAACTTTGAGCTGAATGAAAAGCTATTTTACAAAGGAGCATTATGGGAAAAAATGAGGATTGTTTTGAGTTTGAGATTAAAGTTGAAACGTCAACAGTCTAAATGTTGGATCGAGAGGCGTTCCAGATGTGGTCGTCGTCCACTCAGACATAATACACAAGATCAATCGGAGATTTTTGCTCCTGATGCTCATTTCGTTCCCGACTCGACGGCCCTTCATCGGTCGGATCAGACGTTAAGCAGCTGAAAATCGGGAACTTGACAGAACTGCTCCAGCAACAGAGTACACATTAAATATACTGACCAAACAGGAGATCTGAATCTGAATGGTTTGACATTTTATCAGTATTAAGTAACTCCCCTTCATCTCATCATATGTGAAGACTTAACTATTTCCAGCTTCGTGAATGACTAAAAAGCCTGAAGAGCAGAGTGGTTTCTATGGTTTGTTCTGTAGTTTTTCTGATGCTCGTGGCATCGTCCCGTCTCGTCGTGAATCTTTGTTTTGAACTTGAAGCCGTTTCTTGTACAATGCGTTTCCTGCTGCAGATTAGTGGCATTAAAACCTATTTTGGAGGAATGAGGGTTTGGGATTTTTGAGTTTAAATGGAATGTGACGAAGCAGCTGCTGAAGCTCAGCTACAGGTGAAGAGACATTAACACTGTGGAAAGTTTTTACTTTGTCTTTTGCTGCAACAATCTCCATGTAAACGCTGTAAACTGCTGAACCGTTCCTTTCTGTCCGCATCAGCACATTGTGAAGTTCAACAGACTGGAATAAAACATGAACCTGAAGTGTGATTATGGAAAACTAAAACTGTACAAACTGAATAACCGTCCAGGTCTTCATCAGATCCTGGTGTGACTCCGTGAATAAACAGTCGGTACGAGGCAGACGTCCAGCGTTAGCAGGACATCGGGTTTGCTCTCACACTCATGGTTGGATTTCTTTTTCCGCTGATTGTGACAATCTTTAACTTCATCCAATTAAAGCTAAAGTCTGGAGGAGCTGCAGCCTGTTCACCATCTGCCGCTGACAAACTGGAGGCTTTTCCGACCGTTTGAGCCTCACAGCAGTCTGCCGCTAATTTGGATCTGGAGTAATTTTACTTAGTCTTCACTTTCTGACCAGTTTGGACACTGTCTGTAAATCAGCATCTTATTTTCAGAGTGAAGGTTCTACTCACGGACCAGAATCTGATGAAGTGTTAGTTTGTCTGAGACTAATCTCCGCTGTCGTGACTCAACGTTGTTGTCTTTTGTGTGGTGTTTTCTGGCAGGTGGACCGGACCGAGGTGCTTCGCAGCTGCGTAAACCCCTCCTACTCCAAGGTTTTCACGCTGGACTTCTATTTTGAAGAGGTGCAGCGTCTGCGCTTCGAGCTCTACGACATCAACAACAGCCACAACGGCCTGAAAGAGGCCGACTTCCTGGGGTCGGTGGAGTGCACGCTGGGACAGGTGAGTCCAAAAGAAGAGGTTAAAGCTGCAGGTACGGTGTTCGGACACAAGGGGGCAGCACAGACAGATTCGTCGCTGCTCATTTCTGTTAGAGCTCGACACGTGTTGGATTATTTTCAAAGGCCAATATAAGCAATTATTAAATAAATGTGGAACTGACCAAAGTGGGATTATTTTCCCTTAAAGTCAGCGTTTCTAGTTTAGACAATTGGCTGCCATCAGTGCCAGTAGTTTTTAAAAAATGTTGTAAAATACAATTCGATTCGTCATCCAGTAAACCAGTGTGAAATACCTCAACGTCTGAGCTACAACCACACACTGAAAACGACAAAGACTCGTCTTCTTTAGTTGTTTTAATAAAACAACGTTACGTTGAAGTTTAAGATGAAGATAGATTAGAACACTGCCATCTAGTGGTCAGGGTTTGAAGACAATCTGTACACAAGCTATTCATTAAATATCGATGTTTTTCATAATTCATACAGTAACAGTAGACTCCTTTATGATCAGTTTATTGAAGCTCATGTACAGTTTTATATGTTGATGAATCATCTTTAAATTACACACTCGTGTTCGTAAGTGTTGGTCAATATCAACATAAACGGAAAGAGAACAAAACACAAAGCTGATTAAATAACTACCTCCTTACTGTGTAAATAAAGTTGAAGTGTTTTTATCTGATCTCCTCCTTCAGCTCAGTGTATCTGTAAATCCGTCGTTGCATCTCCACATCGTCCAGACCTGAAGCTGCTGAGTCTCTGCTTAACGCACAGTCGTACATTTTGAGTTTCTGGATAAGATACTATTCTGCAGAACATGTGAGATGGTAGTTCTGAAACTTCTCTAGTCAGTCAGACCTAGTCAGTCTAGGTCTGTCTTCATAGTTTACAAGAGGACAGTTCTGCAGGACCTGGTCAGATCTGTATGATGTGCAACAGAAAACACAGTCAGCTTCTCTGACTTCTCTTCATTGTTTCCAGAGTTTCCGTTACAACCTGAGAATAAACTGGTGACAGTAAAACACAGTGTGTTTGGCAGCTTTAATCTGTTTTCTTCCTCCTCGTACGTCTGTGAATCTGTCAAACACTTCATTATAACATTACAACGTTCACAACAAAGATGAATAAAAACCTCACAGAACAAAACAACTCACTTTTTTATTCTTCAGCCTGAGGCACAAAATGAGCCTTTTTCATGGTTTTAGACCCTTTTCTCACAGAGTTTGCAAATAAGCGACTCTTTCATTCAAATAAACCACAAATGTCAATGAAAATAAACTGAAGAATAATAAGATTCCTTCAGGGAGAAGAAACAACAAAACTAATGAGGTTTCAGACAGTTTCTGCTTCTGTAAATCAACAAACATGGAAACATTTGCAAAATGACCATGAATATTGTGCATCAAACTCCACATAGTCGACAGGATGAACAGAAGAGCAGAGATGACAGTAGCAATGTTTATTGATCCTAATTATTGATCGATCGATGAGATAATAAAACATCAGATCATCTCATGAGGCTGGAAAATGAAAAATGAGTGAACAACGTTAACCATGTATCTAGAAGGTTTGTTCACTTCAGATTGTTGACAGATATTTATTTGCATCGTGAATTTCTCACATTTGTTCCTGTTAATCATTACTTGCTTGAAATAATTGAAAGGTCTATTTCAGTCAGGACAGCTTTCAGAAATTAAGTATTTATCTGCATAAGTTGTATGCATTTGTTGGTTCTGGTCCAGTCCGGTCTGAGAAACCAGCATCAACACCCCCAGACCCACCAGACCAGATGAACCTCCATCACATCCCATGTGCTACATGGAGGAGCCAGCAGGATGGGTTCAACAACATGTGACATTGTATGAACCAGAAGATCACGGGTCACTCAACTGTGACGCTAGAGGCAGCGTTTAGAAGCAGATGAACCAAAGTCCAAATTCAACCAATGACAGTAACTCACACTGCAATGACAACTCCCAGGTGGAACATTGAAACTTCCCCACGACAGACCGTCAGCCACAGCGTAGTTCATCTTAATCCATAACAGTATGAATGAGTGATTAGTGTAAATGAACACAGGAACCTGATAAAGATGTACATGATACAGCAGCAGCATAAAGGCCACACATAGCATAGCATGAGCCTAGAGGCTACATGTAGCAGCAGCACATTGAGCAGATAGGACCATAAGAATGGAGGAGTCATGAATGTCAGTATTTTAGATCCACATCAGCTCCAACTACAGAACACAGTAACACAAGCAAGGATAGGAACAACCAAGCAGCAACAACATACATAGACACTTGAAAACCAAGTGAAGGCAGCTCAATGAACAAAATGTTGAACGTTACCAATAAAACATGAAGCACGAGCAGCAGGCGTTACTTAGCTCGTATGTTGGTGGAACGATGAGTTGAAATCCACCGGAATTAAACTCTGTCACTGAGACGTCAGAACCAAAGGAGACACTGGAAAACACTAATCAACTCTGTAATGAAAACCAGATTGAAACCAGGTCATGTCACAGCAGCAGGAAACTGCAGAAGAATAGCAGCAACCATGGCTGAGCAGTTTAAACATGGCACCTGAGGGACATTAACCAATAGGACGAGCAGAAGAGGATCAGCTGACTCGTCATCAGCTGAGGTGGGAATCAGCTGCTGTCAGTCAGGTTCTGATACGTGGACTGAGCTGGACTTCGTGACCTGAACTAATGCTATGCTCCAGTTCTAGTCAGATTGGTTTGAAACTTTTGTTACATGAAGTTTGTATTTACAAACTGTCATATAATGGATAAAATGTGACTGAGACGATGGATTCCCATCATGTTGAAGTTCACTCACATTGTTTCATATATTTAACATTAACAGGTGAAGATGGAATTCTCTCCCAGTGCAGATGCTCATACCTTCATGTGTTAGTCTCCATTATGTGAGAAGAAAAAGAAACTGAAACAACAACAATAATGAAAGAAGCAGAATAAGAAATGTCTGTGAGCGGTCGAGTCACGTCTGAGTCTGATCAGTGGTTGGTCATCACAGCTGTCAATCACATATTTAACTCCTCCCTGTCTGTGAGTCTAGAGGAGGTCCAGAGTCTGGTTTCTTCTCAGACCACTTCACTTACAATATATTGAACAGTAATTATGGAAAAACCATCACACACTGAATCTTTATGTGATACAGATGTGTTTCTGCCGCCGTCGTCCAGGGTTTCAGGTTCAGGTTCAGGTTCGGTTTGTTAATCTGGAGACGTGAATGAAAACTGCATCATCTCTGAAGTGTCAGATTCCACCACGGACACTTCTTCAAACATTTACGGAAGGCGTCAAGGATTAATAAGGAGGAGTTGTGAAGAATCCTCAACATAAAACCAATCAACAAACATTTAACCCTTCAGTTCTACACAGTCCAGTCTGTTCACGTTTCCAGAAGCTGTTTCCTAACATGTACGAGGCGTTTGGAAACAGATCTGTGAGTTTACTTCACACAGACTTTAATTATAACAGACGTAAATGCAGTATAAAAATAAGAGGCCATATTGGACGCTGTGTTGTTCGACAGCCTGACGAGCAGAGACGAGGAAACAGAAACCATCTGAGCTGAAGTTGGACAGATTCTCCATCTGCTGCTGCTCTCGTTAGAACCCGAGCTGAGCGGTTTCATCAGGACGACTCGCCTTCCTGCAGACTGTGTTCAGCTTCCCGTCGTGTTGGATGGTTTTTACAAGCGAAGAAGAAGAGCAGCGACGCCAAGTCTGTAAAGAAACAATGAGCTCAGATGATGGTTGGAGGGGGACAGTGGGGAAGCCTCCTCCTCCTCCTCCTCCTCCTCCTCCTCCTCATCTTGTCGGCTGCCAGCAGCGTCGCTCGGCTCGGCTCGGCTCGGCTGCCAGCTCGTTCAGCGTCCAGATGGCTGACAGAGCTGACAGAGCTGCAGCTTCCTGTACCACGACCGAAGAAACCACCAGTTAGAAAACACAGGAAAATACTGAGAGGAACGAAGCCAAAGAGGAGGAGCTTCACAAACACAAGACGAAGACAGAACTGTGTAGTTTAACCTGTAAGAGGAGTCAAAGTCCACGTAGTTTCATCCAGTTGAAGGACAGATACTGTGGTACAAGTACAAGAACTGAGTCTTTACTGCAGTAAAAGACAAAGTCCAGGCCAGAAATGTATAAAAAGACATTTCTGTTGAACTGAACCTCACATCATATTAATATAATGTGAAGATATTAAACCATTTAACTTCAAATCAAATCATTAATAGTAGACAATCAACATTAACTTCACTTCAATGTGTTAATTGTTTCTTTTACATAGATTTGTTTTAGTGTCTTTTACGTCATTTTCGTCTCGTTGTGTCTTTTCTCGTTCTCGTTTTGTCTTTCGTGTTCTTCTGTTCCATTGTTTTTCTTGGTCTCGATGTTGGGAAGACGTACAATGATGCAAAATAAAACTCAATAAACCTGAATAAATGAAAGTGAATAAATAAATGACTATATTTATGAAGTCATGAATAAATAGCTGACTCTTCTGGATCTGTTTGACATGATTTCCTCTATGTTAACATAAAGGTCCAGTCTGGGTGAAACCGGGCTTGGTTTGACGTTTCACTGATCCACATCCCTGTGTTTGCAGATCATCTCCCAGAGGAAACTGTCTAAAGCTCTGCTCAGACCAGGAGGCACCGTGGGAAAAGCCATCATCACGGTGAGAGTCCAACACGTCTGAGACCACGTCCTGGTCTACACAGTAACAGATCTGGGTCTGGTTCCGGTTCGGTGCCTGAAGGCTCAGAACGGTGCCGTGTCGGATCCCAGAGGACACGAGGACTTTCTGAGACCCTTACGATATGACTTTTTGGTGTTTTCTTCATCTTCTGTTTTGTTCTTTAACTCCAGACCTGACATGACTTCACGTATGGTTTAGTCGATGAAACGAGGGTCACAAAGTGTCGACTGTTTTCAATGATCAGAGACACAAGTTACTGACGTTAAACGTTCTTTGTTCTAACTCGTCTCCTTCTGCTTTACTTTACTTTTTCTGTCTTTAAGCACAGACTTTGCTGGGTTTCTTTTGCGTTTGCAGTTTGTGTCTCTAAAACCGAGCCTCCATCAGTCTGAGCTGGATTTCAGACCTGATCGGTCTGATCCTCTGAACCAGGCCGACGGGATTTCAGTTTGTCTTTTCTTTAGAGGATTTTCCTCAGACTGACCTGAAGCCTCATCTTTACTGTTCATTCATCCACACATTCACACTGAAAATCCTCTCGGATGGTTTTTACACCTCAGCAGCTTTTATTTTGAAAGGTTTTCAAAGCAGGAAGAAGCTCAGGTTTCAGGAAACAGTTCTGTTGTTTCTTTGATCCATTGTTTCTGTTTCCTTTTGTGTGATTGTCTCATTCTTTGATTCTTTCTTTCGTTTGTTCTTTTATTTCACTTTCTCCTTCTTCTGTTTCTCCTCTACTCTGTTGGTTTTGTCTTTAATTGAATTTCATCTTTTCTTTTGTTTTCTCTCTTTTTCCTCATTTCTTTCCTTCACTTCCCTCTTTTCTTTCTCTTCTTTCATCATCTACTTCTATTTTCCTGCTTCTTTGATTCTGTTTCTCACATTTTCTCCTTTATCGTTTCATTTTTTTCCTTCACCTATTTCCCTTCCTTCTTCTTCTTCATCATCATCATCTTCTTCTTCATCTTCTTCTTCTTGTCTAATAATGAACGCTGTCTGTGTTTACGTGATAATAAACACACACATCAACATGTGTTTATTATGTGAAAAAGCCTGAAGGCGTCTCTTCAACTCATCTCATGCATCGTCTGTTTTCATCACTGTCGTGGAAACGACATGTTTTTCATATGAAGATGTTTTTGTTTAAATACATTGACTGTGATGGAAACGAGTCCAGTGTTTGTTTTAAACACATGGACTGGACACATCTGTGTCCACATCGTGTCCACATCTGTGTCCACATCGTGTCCACATCGTGTCCACATCGTGTCCACATCTGT
>JAPQRN010000009.1:15186542-15207033 GCA_037367275.1 Coranthus polyacanthus
ATCCATGTTATTTTTTCTCGTCGACGAGTCGACCTCGTTATCGAACCGTAATCGACTCCTGGTTTTTACTTGAGGAAACACGTTGATTTGCGTGTAATGTGTATGTGGATTCTCACCGAAACCCCTAAAACGGTATCAGGTTCAGTTCTAGTGTTTTCAGCTGCTGAAATGGGATCAACATCTGTTAAAGCTACTGTTTGATAGTTTGTTGTCGTCATAAATTCCATAATTCTCTTTCATTATATTATAATTTAAGTGTGAATCCTACCTCCTTCTCTGGACTCGGTAGAAAACCGATCGCAGCTCAGATTCACTTACATGACCTTTTATTTAGTTGTACATCTGAACCGGGTGGAGCAGCTGCAGAAGGAAGGACTGGATTTTCATATTCTGCCATTTTCTTTCCTCTGATTTCAGCTCCTGCAGCTTTAATAACACGTTTGACCTGGTTTAACGAGTCCAAATGTCGGCTGTGGAAACGGTTTGACTCGGTTTGACTCAGACTTTACTCACTGTATTTACTGTGTATTTAGAGGATGATGTTAAGACGTAATAAAGCGTGACATTCCTTCATGTCATCACACTGTTGAACTGTACATAACCTCCGCTGGCTGTGGCACCTTTACGTCTTAGTGCATGCCGGGCCTCCAGAGTTCAGGAGTGTTTTTAACGGACATTACAAAAGCACACAAACGCACCGCTGACCAATCCAGACGCTGCTTCCCTGCAGACAGCATGACGGGCGGGGAACCAGTCGATGAAGGAATGTATGACCCTCCCTCTCCTCCCCTTCCCTCCTCCGGTTTGTTTTATAAGAGTTTATCGAGATTTTGCTAAATTTCGTAAAGGTTCGTACGTAAAGCATTTTGGAGCGAGCTGCCTTCACAGACGTCTGCATCCTCTACTGTTCTTTTCTAAAGGCGAGGCAGATGCATGAGCTGTTGTTTTGCATGCAAATCTCCATGCGGGCCTGTCGGGTCCTTGTGGTTTCTGTTTCCTGGTAGTGAGTAATATGAGTAATAATGCTGTTTACAATGTGCCCAATGACGGGGCTGTTCTACTCTGAAGCATGTTGACATGTAAACCAAGACGTGTGAGTAGATTTAAAAGCACAACCTGAGTATCTTTGGAGAGATTTTAGATTACGGTGATGCAACACCTGCCTGTCTTTCTTTGTCTTTTATTTGTGATTATGGGAACATTTACAGCTTCATCTACATTGAGCTCTTAGCGGACTGTAGTTTAAAGTCCTACTAAACACTGGATGAAACACATCAACACTGGTGATAAGACACATAAAAACAGAATAAATATAAAGAGGTGACGACTCTTAAAATCTGGATCCTTCACACCTTCGATGATGAAGCAGAGTCGAATGTTTACAGCGACTCCACGTCGTGACATTTGACTGAAAGAGTCGATGTCAGCGTCTCTAACCAGAGGAGGTCAGTCCAGTCGGACTCTGACGAACCTCGTTCGTTTTCTGACAGGTTTTATCTTTTGTTCAGAGATTTAGCATAATTTGAATCTGAAATAACGTATTAAAAGCCCTGAGCAGAACGTTTGATCTCCACCGGGTCCGGTCTTGTGATTCCACCAGAACCGGCTTCCACAGAAAGAGAAGATAAGATGACAGGAAGAGGGTCCAGTTAATTTTCAAAATAAAACACCTCGTGTACAATCACTACGAAGACGATGTTGAAATATTGCTAAGACATAATTATCAGGATGAATATATCTTTAACAACGTAGACACAGCCACAAATATTTGAACCATGTCGTTCTCAACTTAACTCATGACCCATGAGGAGATGAGAGATGTGGATCGAAGCATCTTCTGACGTTCACGACAAACCAAAACCAACGAGTCAAACCTGATGATTCAACGAGATGAAAACACTGACACATTTGACTACGTTTACAGTCACTGATATTAAAGTATTACGTGAGATGTTCTGAATTTTTGTGAAAGGATGATTTTCAGACATGTAGATCTGGTTTTATGAGGATTGAGGAGTAGAAAACTATGAAATTACACTATGTTTAATCAAGAAGATGGAAGTGGAAGATTCATTTACATTAATCATGGAAACAGATTATTAGGAATGTTGTCTTTTTCAGAATAAAAACCAGAATATTATGTGCATGTAAACGTAGTCAGTGTGAATAGAATAAACCCTGAAGACAAAAGACAAACTCATATCATAATAAACAGAATTGGATTTTATCTCCCAGCTCTAGTTTTATCAACTTGACTTTGTTTTATTCACCGACATCTGATGTGACTCATGATTATTGATGTGTTTTATTTAACAGACTGAAAAATGCAGGTCTTTAGTTTTTCATCGTCGATGCTGCCAATATGTACATTTATTTATTTATTCATTTATTTATTTGTGGTTTATGAGTAATAAGTGTCAAACCTCACCCAACTGAGAGTTTTTAAAGAAACACTATAACTGTATCTACAGGCTCTTTGTATTTTATTTTACACTGACATTAAACGACATTGGGTTTTTTTTTTCATTTTAGGCTGAATAAAGACATTGAATCCCCTCAGGACGTTTAGGACAAAAATGTCCCGGTTTGACTTGTTTTGAGGTTGTTCATGTTTTTGTTTCATGGTTTTTAATGTTCATCGAAGACATGGATTAAACAGTTTGTCATCAACATGTCGACATGTTTTATTTTTGGTCCAAACTGTTAAAGAGAATAAAGATGGAGACAGGTGTTGTTCACTGGATTATCGTTGTGTTAACATGCAGTATTGTGTGCAAAACAATGACAAACTGACTTATGATAATAAAAGTTTTATCAGTAACTGATGGTGTCGGTGTCTCTGTGTCTGAGGACAACGAAGAACAACTCATTAATGATTGAATAATGAATAGAATCAAGTCAGAAAAACCTGGAAAATGATTTGACTTTAAATCCGCCTCGTTTTGGGAGGAGTTCAGTTACCATGACGACGCATGTGTCTACAGCTCTGATTGGATACTTCTGCACAGCAACAGCAGCTGATTGGTCTGAATAATATGTTTGGCTGGAAACACGTAAAAAATATTCAGGCAGAAAATGAGAAGCAGAAAGAAAACGAGAAAAGGGTCAGTAATGACGAGACAATAAGGAATGAGACGTCAGCCATGTTTGTTTCTTTTCTATCATGTTTATCATGTCACATATTATTTACTTTTATTCCACATTTGAGCTGAAGACGAGCTCTGTGTGAATCAGTCTGTTCAGAGGACGTGTCTTGACACAATATGTTCAGTTATTTCTGAAACTGTGACAGGACGCCAGTCTATATAATGTTAAACACTCCACAGTAAACTTCATGGCCTGACCTCAGTCCATGTCCATAGTCCATGTCCATGTCCTCTGTGTCCACAGTGTCCTCATTGTCCTCAGTGTGTCCACAGGTTAAAGTCCAACAACAACAACTAGGGTTTGTCTCAGAGTTTGGAAACGTTTTGGAGTCATTTTTACGTTCTAATGTGAATAGAGATGTTTAGTAAAACGAAGGCCGTGTCGACATAATTTATTTTAACAACGGAGGAAAATACCCGTTTAGAAACGTGTCCGTATCAGCCCCTTGTGTTTACAGTGAAAACTCTGGGTTTATTGACCCTGAGATGAAGAAAACTCAACTCAGGACTAACTCAAACTCTTCTCATGCAAATAATTCCATGAAGTTAACATAGATGCTCATTAAAATGCGTTCAGTCGAATGTTAGACCAGATGAGAACATTAGAAACCGGGTGCGCCTTCAGTAAATCCAGGTCCTGGTCCTCAGAGGTCATGTGTTCATGATGTCTTTTTGTTGTGAACACCTTGTCCTTTGAGGAAAACGGGGATTTCAATAAATGGGGAAATCCCCGCGTTATGTATGAAGACGTATTTGTGTTTGAATCCTTCTGCTCAGTGTGTTGTTTTCTGTCTGATCCCCAGAGACTAAAGGGAAAATGGAGGAGAATTTCCCAGCTGTCCCAACACACCGGCTGTGATTTCCAAACAGCAGCGGCGACAATTAAACCTGACGCTCGGCGGCTGTTTGTTCGGGTTCAAGAAGAGGAGGAGACGAATGAAAGGAGGCGATTAACTCTGTCATCGGGACAAAAGGCTTCCAGTGAGACGCAAACGTAAGGCGACATAAAGCCTCTGTCACTGCGAACATTAAACAAAGGGTTTGTGAACCTGAAGGAAACAGAGAAGAATAAAAGATGGAAGAGATGAGATTCAAACGTCTCAAACTGAGACTCAATCTGCCTCAAATCCAACAAGTCAGAGGTGGTTTGAAGATGGAGAAAATGCAGTCGTTAACTCCAGATGTCGATTAGTTTCAGACACTGTCATGAGAAAATGATACAAAGAGTTTCCAGAGTTTTCAGTGTCTGGACTTTGCTCAGTATTTATTTTTACTTTTACTTTTTCTACTTCTACTGGAGGAAACTATCTTTTCCTTCTTCTTCTGTGGATGACTGTTCACTTTCAGCTAAACTTTGAAGACAATGCAAACTGAATAAAGCAACCAAACAGAGTTTAAATCTGACAGTTTATAAATCCGAGCGTCTCCAGTTAAACCAGAGCTGAGGCGATGGCTGGACGTCCTTTCATCCTTCATCCCGTGTCTCTGCTGTCGCTCAGTGAAAAGTTTGGTTCTTAACGGACCTCAAACATTGACAGGTTCATCCTGAACCAGGACTGACGATAACCTGCTGCTAACATCGCACACACAATAAACCAATAAACAGACAAAAACCCAAAGACGATTCACTGACTCATAGAAGACGACGAAAAGCTGCAAAACGTAACCATCATGACATTATATTTGTGGTTAATGATGTGTCTTTTGTCAATGATATGGTTTAATAAAACACCTAGAGCTGTTTACTGGCATCAAACACTGGAACACAGAAGTAAAGTGTACATTTCTGTTTGTCTTTTAGTCTGTGGAAACAAAAACTATACAGATGTGACATAAATAATAACTGAAACATACAATCATTAAATCCTCATCATATTTAAACTCACATTAAAATATTTAAAGTCAATCAGGTTTAATTTGTGAACTTCTATCAAATGTTTCCAACAATGTTTAAGTTCATATACTGTAAATCTATGAATTATTCAGTGTAACGTCTGTTTCATTTGGTGTCGTTTCATCTTTAATAAGTAATATTCATCGTCTTTCAATACAATGAAACGACTTAATGTCATGAAGTTTCCTCAGTGAAATGGTCTGAGAGACTGAGGTCGACGGCGTAACGGACGTAAGACGAAAACAGGACACAGTGACACGTTTAAATCTGGAGAAATGCACGTTTACAAAGGTGAAAATTGATCATATTTCAATAAAAGAAATGAATAAAAGAAAAGGCCGAACTAATGATGGTTTTCACTGATTCATCTGTCAGTTACTTTCAGTTGTTTGGTTTAGAAAATGTAAGAAAATGTTTCTTCAACTGTCACAGAGAAGGAAAGAAACCAGAAAATATTCATATTGAAGAAGCTTATTTAGTCAAACAGACGAGTCCGTCGGTTCTCGTCTGGATCACTTTTACTCTTCTATGTCTGATTATTTTCCTTTGTTAAATGATGCTAAAGGTTTTTAAAGGTGAAACTTCCTTCAGAGTAAAGTTTGTTGAAACTCTCCTCTGATTGGCTGAGTCTCCATCAGCTGATTAACGTCAACCCTTCACCTCCTCAACACCAAGACTCAGCTGGTCCTCATTAAATGGTTTAATTAAACAGGTTCAGCAGGTCTTTAATTAACTCAGCTTCACTAACGAGGAGGTTCATGAGAAGCAGCCAATAGGAAGCCGGCGCGGGGCTCTCTGCCCCGCCCCTTTAATGACAACGTGATCTGACATCTGAACATGTGACCGACCCGGAGACATGAAGACGTTTATCATCCAGAGTTCAGTCTGGTTTCAGCTGGTTTTATCTGAGACGAGTTATTAAAACTTAGTTTGTTATTTCTTATAGAAACGGATTCGATGCTGGGAGTTAATTGGTCCTGGGATGTTTACACATACATTTGACCAATGAAGTCCTTGTGAAGCTGATGTCATTAGTTACTGAAAACCCAGTGAATCCACACCTACAGCACATTAAAAGACACCAACTGTTCTTCAACGAGCATCTGTCCACACATTTACAGTAAAATTCAAACAGAAACATCACTTTTCTGTCTATGTTCTAAGTCTCATGTCAGTGACTCGTCTTCACGAGGTGTTGGTTGGTCTCCGTTCACAAGTGGCATCAAATGAAGAGAAAACCCCGTCATTTGAGTGGGTTTGCGGTGACAGCCCCGTGAGCAGCTCAGACGAGGCGTTTGGGTGATTACGGTCGAACAGTGTGGCGTCGCCGGCAGCTGCTCGCTCTGGATGAGGATGAGAGGGATCGGACCTGAGCGACGGCTGCTCCGCCGAGGAAACTCATTACCATATTCAGCAAAACGCTGCTGCCAACACACAAAGAGGAGAAACCGGCTCCGTGTGATGGATTCCTCCTTCAACACCAACCATCATTATCATTCATTTAAAGACAAGTTGGAATATTTTAATCGCTCCTAGTATTTGTTCTGTAGCAAAACTGAGAAACAGTGATAAAACACAACCAGAGGGGATGAAATAAAGCGGTTATTCTTGTTAGATATACTTTATAAAATATGGTAGTAATACAGAGAATAAAACTAAAGAAAGGACAGAGCAGAAACTGGAAAAATTATCATAAAAATATGGTTTTAAAAATGTATAAATGTGCAATAATGTTATGAAACTGCTTTTCATTCCCAGAGGCTCAGGCTGAAAATCCCATGATTCTATGTAAATGAACAGAAGTCGACCTAGAAAGTGAATATTTAAGTGGAAGTTCTGATTCATTCTCTTCCATCCAACTGTCCATTTCACCTCCAACCTCATTACAGATGGACTTTATGGTTTAATATTTGGAGTTTTATTTAAATCACCTGCTCGTTTCTTTCGACACGTCATTAAATTTACAAAAACACTGCGGTTCATTTATAGTTTGTGTTCGGTGATGGAGTCTGATGATGATGTTTTCACTGGAGAAGAATAAAGTTTTGGGTTCAGCTAATGGTGGGACTGCCTCAAAAAAGCTGGAACTCGACCACGATGTCTTCAGGACATATTTAGGACATATTTAAATCCAACACATCGTCGCATCTAAACGACACCATTTTCACTCATGAAACAGCATGTGGTCATTTATGTTGTTTTCTTCTTGAATAGAAGCCAGTTCACATTAGTTGACTATTTCTAATCAAACAGTCTCTAGTGAAGAGAGATGATCGACAACGTGAACGTAAGGATTTACAATCTGACCCGAGTGCTGATCACAGACGTTAACTTATGTCGTTACCAAACATCTGACGATGAACACCTTTATTACACAGAGGCCGGACTCGGACCGGACTCGGACCGGCCTCGGACCGGCCTCTGTCCGGCCTCGGCCCGGCCTCTGTCCGGCCTCTGTCCGGCCTCGGACCGGCCTCGGACCGGCCTCGGACCAGCCTCGGTCCGGACTCGGACCGGCCTCTGTCCGGACTCGGACCGGCCTCTGTCCGGCCTCTGTCCGGCCTCGGACCGGCCTCTGTCCGGCCTCTGTCCGGACTCGGACCGGCCTCTGTCCGGCCTCGGACCGGCCTCGGACCGGCCTCGGTCCGGACTCGGACCGGCCTCTGTCCGGACTCGGACCGGCCTCTGTCCGGACTCTGTCCGGACTCGGACCGGCCTCTGTCCGGCCTCTATCCAGCCTCTGTCCGGACTCGGACCGGCCTCTGTCCGGCCTCGGACCGGCCTCTGTCCGGACTCGGTCCGGCCTCTGTCCGGCCTCTGTCCGGCCTCGGACCGGCCTCTGTCCGGACTCGGACCGGCCTCTGTCCGGCCTCGGTCCGGACTCGGACCGGCCTCTGTCCGGACTCGGACCGGCCTCTGTCCGGCCTCGGACCGGACTCGGACCGGCCTCTGTCCGGCCTCTATCCAGCCTCGGTCTGGACTCGGACCGGGTGAGTGGTCTAACGGGAATGCAGCGGCTCATCACAGGAGAGGAATGAAGGTTTGACGAAAAAACAACAAGATGAAAACGACGTAAAAGACGCAACAAGTCTATATGATATAACATTATATTGTGATAAATATTATTATTGTTTTATGGTCCAGGCCTCGTTCATGACGAACCAATAAAATGTCTGTCACGGCTGATTCAAATGGATATGAAGGGTGATGATTTGTGTATAAAATGTGACGCTGCTGAGGAAACCGTTCTGCAGTAAAATGAAAGGTTAATGGTTTGATTTAACAATCACTCACGTCAGTCAAACAAACTGAGATTGACAGAATGTCAGCAGCGTATGTTCACAGAATAATCCAGAGAGAAAGACGATGTTAAAAGAATCACATACACTACATCTTTAGTCGTTCATTGTAGTTTCATTCAGTTCCTACTTTTCAAAGTACAAACACTACAAACCAAAAGTAAATGAAACTCAGTGTTTTTTCCAAATCTGAGAATTAATTAACTTTTATCTAAGTCTCTTCATTTCTGCTTCTTGCTTTTCAGCAGATTTTGAACGTGGCTACAGGACGGTTTTCCCTCAAAGTCTTTCGCCTCCAGCTCTCGACTAAACTGGATCACACTATTTTCTAACAGTCTCTGTAGATTCAGTCATTTGTAACCGTGGTGTCGTAATCAGCACAGTGTGGAGGGAAATGCACAAAGACCAAGAAAAGAGCTGCAATTTTCCTCAGGAGGTTTTCCTACAAATGGAAGAATGAAACAGATGCAGCCAAATGTACAGAGTAACGTTACAGCCTGTCATTATATTCAATGAAAACTCAGACTGAAAGTAAAAACAGCAGCAGAAAAGTAATTTGTTGAATGGAAATAAAAATAAAAATGAAAACGATGCTTGGTTTTTCCTCCAGTGTTAATTGTTCATATCAAACCCCAAAATCAACCTCAAGAAATGAAAACTATGTAAAAGACAAAAAAACACAAACAGATGCAACAAGAAAATGACGTGCAAAAAAAAAAACAAGATGAAAAGGACGTAACTATTATAATGATAAAATGTTTGTTTAAGATCAAAATATACATGAAGTAAATGAAGTAAAACCCTGAAACTTTGCCAGTGTTTTAACTGAGAATGTGAACAAAATAAAATGTGTTTCACAATAATGCTAATATATTAAACATCTACGGTTGGATTTAATAAAGGGTTGAGTGATAAATGTTAAGTACGTCTGGTCAAAAAGAAAATGATAATGAAAAACTAGACTAATTAAAATACATGACACATAAAGTTTGGAAAAGGCATCGTTCAGGCAGAATATGTTGGAACAGTTAATGTGATAAAAGATAATAACTGTTGTCTTGTTTTCGCTGCTGCTCGACAGGAAACGTGTTTGGATTTTAATGGTTTTTTGCATTTTCTTCTTGAGTTCAGACGAGGTTAGAAACTGTGACTCACTTGTTTGTTCATTAACTGGATTAAAACATTTTTCTTCTTTGTATTTTATGAGTCACATTAACTCCTCAATGTTTAATTTATAAGATAAAAGAAGAGTTGCATTGATTCATTTACGTTCATTCTTAATATGTTCTGTCTTTGCACTTTTCTTTATTTGATTCATTTTATACTGGAGAGAAAGCAGGACATTTGTCATGGACAGTCTTCAGCTTTTGAATGTATTAACTGTAAGAATCACATCCAGTTAGACACAGTTAAACCTCTTATATGGATCAAAAACCCTGGAACAGAATCATTCCTGTTCAGATGCTGTTTAAATCATTCTCTTATAGTTGATTTAGTGTCTGTTCATACCTAAAGCTGCTGCACTTTGAAATCATTTCCTCTTAATGAAAAACATCAGAAACTGAACACAGACCTGTGGTTGAAGCCGCCGTCGTCACGTGATTGGATATGTGGTCATGTGACGCCTCCGTGTGGTGGAGAGAAGGCAGCGAATCTGACAGACGACACTCATAGTTTCCATCGGCTTTTTGAGATAAAGAAACTGCAACAGTCAGATGAAAGCTGCGTTAATGTCACATCATTTGAATCATAAGCAGCTGAGGAGAAAACGGGTATTTATCACAGTTACAACATACATGTGTCTTGAGTCAATGAAAAGAAATGATAAAAATAGAGTCGACTCTAAAGTAACAGAATGAAGTTTGATGCTGAAACATCAGCGTTTCTTCTCCACTGGAGAGTTTGATTGTGAAGCTTATGAAGATCCACGGTTCAGACTAAACTGTGACAGTTCTGACCTCGTTTGGACGATTCAAAACACATCTTTAGTCCAGATATTGACGACACAAACCGTAGGTAAAACGGAGGAGATCAGTGGTTTTCAGTCTAAAAACAGATCTACAATGCAAACTATGGGCCAATGCATTATGAGATTATAAGACACAGTGTTATTTAGACTGAAGGAGAAAACTAGATGATCCATAAAACAGATGAGTTTATTCAGTGAGTGATTCAGTCTGTGGAGACTCACTGATGGTTTTAGTAGATGTGGTTCGATCTGGTTCACGACTTCCCCTCATGTTGATAGTTTGTAATATCAAGACTAAACAGAACCTCTTTAAACGTTCAGTTTCAGTTATCATCCACTTATAGTGATCAATTTAACCTGAACAGACATCATCACTATAAACGGTTTCCACTGTATTTTCACTTTTTGGAAATAAATGAAAAACCTTGGTTCTCTGCTGTACTGTAGTGTATGAATTTTATAATGACAATATACTCATAATAGTAGTTTACAAAGGCAGGAAGCTCAGAGGTGATGCAATAACAGAGCATGACAGCGCCACCATGAGGCCAAACAAGAACAAGTTAAAGGTTTAAATTAAACCAATAAAACAAGAGAAATGCTGCAAAAGAAGTAGATGTGGAAACAGGATGGAAGAGATCCGAGACACAAAGCATGAAATAATAATGAGATTAAATAAATTAAATCAATACATAATTAAACAAGACAATGAAAACAATAAAAGGCAATAAAAACCGATAGGCAATGACAAGAGAATAAAAAGAGACAACATTTTTGGGTACGTTATGGCCCTGGTCGTTACCATAGCAACCCATGCAGATCAGCTGATGCTGTTTGGACACAGACCTGATCTGGTCACTTTTTGCATGGACTCTGAACTCAGCTTTTCAATCTGTCTCTGAAGGTTTCAAGCAGGTGATGAACGTACGTCCACATACTTCTGGTCACATCAGGAACCTGGTGGAACCCGGTTCTGCTCAGGACTGTCCTCTTTCTCCATTTACTTCTTTTATCAGTGTGAAGCAGCTGTCCGCTGGACACCTGAGCAGAGTGTGGAGACACACTGAGTGTAATCTGGTCAATAATGAAGTGGAGATTATCCTGCACCACCGCAGACCCACACAGGCCACAAAGAGGAGATTAAACGACCTGAGGAGAAACACCTCCCAAAACACAGCAGACCTGCTGAAGCAGAGCAACCACACCTGCTCTCACGGACCACAAGAAGTACCGAACGCTGAGCTCGGCTCACTCTTAGATTAGACACTTCACTGTGAAACTCAGCCAGAGATAAGAAACACCGAGTCCTCCAGGTGTTCACTAATCCACTTAGACTGTTTCACACATTATCTCACACACACTCATCCTGCAGCTGCCGCTCAGCTGATCGATACGCCTCCAACATCGATTAAACCTCCTCCGACAGAGACTCAGACTGTAATACCACCTTCATAATAACAGAGAACACCAAAACCACCTTAAAAGAAAGGACGTCTCTTCTATTTTCACTACATTATTTGCACAGACATTAACTTCTGGATGAGAAAAAGGAATGAGCAGAAAACAGACTCAAACCTGGCTGTAATTTTAACTCATGTTAATTTTATGAGCCGTTTTAATAAGGCTGTGAAAACAACTTTTCCATGTGAGGAACAGAAGTCGAACCTTTTAAGTCAACGATGCTGAAGTATTTTTACAACCAGCCTTTTACTGTAAATAGTCCAAATCACACTGATCGTCAACCGCCCAAATTAAAAACAAGAAAACACAGAATTTGGCAAAAAGTCAGATTTATTTTTGCTGCTGGAAAGAAAGTGTTGACCTAGATGTAATCAGAGAGGACGAATGGAGCTGGAAATGAGGCTGGACTGATTTGAATAAAATGACCACTAACTTCTTTTTCCTGATCTGAATATTTGAAATGTCTGAACCTGGTCCCTGGAGTCCCAGCAGCAGACGGAGGCAAAAAGCACACTTTTTCTGTTATAAAATGAGGCCACGCCCCCCTGGGGCTGGAAATAATAAGGTATCACCCCCTCCCCTCGAACCCCCCCTCGGACTCTTCTCACCTTCCACATCACAAGGACAGACTGAACAGAAGCAGCTCATTATTTCAGAGACACATGAGACCTGCAGCTGAAGCTCAGGTGAACCACACACCTGGACCCACTGACTCACCACAACTGAAACAACGAATCCATTCAACATTTACTTCTCAAATGTGGCAACTTGTCCAATAATTGGTTGTTTTTTGTCTCCAGAGTCAGTGAAACATCATTAGCTTTCGTCTCGGACGGTTGGTTGGTATTTGAAGACGTCAGACATCAAGAACAAGAATGTACGCATTAATCTAGAACCAAAAGAATGTACGCATTAATCTAGAACCAAACGAATGTACGCATTAATCTAGAACCAAACGAATGTACGCATTAATCTAGAATGAAAAGACTCTTTGTTGGTGTCAAATGTTCTCACGTCACCAGAGGCTTTTCACTGTTTCTCCACAGACAGTTAATCAATAATGAAAACAATCAGATGTTGCAGACCTAGTTATTATTAGTGCTGACATGTTTGGCATAATTTCAGTCCAGACCCCTGGAGATGGACGATCGCTGTGAGTTTAAACAGGTTTTTCTTTCCCTCTCTGCAGGTTGTCAGGATGAAAACCAAATTCAATAATAAATGGCAAAGGTTAGTAAATAAACCTTTGTCTTTCACCAGGTTCATTAAGTTTAAATACTGTTTCAAACACTGATTCTGTAAAACTCAAACCTTTCAGTCTGTAAATATTCAACACTAAGGGATTTGAATGGACTCTTTTTTTCGATTCTGACTCTATAAAATACTGAACCTATCTCTAAATGAGAGGCTGAGTTCTGCTATGGAGCTAATTCAAACACACAACTGGATGAAATCTGATGATCTGCAGCTGTGGTGGTAACGGATGAATGAATGGTGTCAATGATTCTCAGTAAAAATGACAAAATAATGAATAATTAATGATACATCAATAATGAAATAATAATGAATAATGAAGCTAATGACTGTGATGACACCAGTGTGTGAAACAGGATCCTTCATGTAGACACAGTTAGACTCACGATACACAACATGTCATGGACGTAAACTGCGCTTATCAACGACCACGACTGGAAATAAAGCAGTTTGAGTTATAACAAATATGTGTCGTATGATTGTATTTTAACTTTATGTAATAAGACAAAAACAACAAAAGACACAAGATGCAAAGAGAGAAAAACGACCTGGACGTTGTCACTTTTACTGCAGTAAAGAGTCAGTATTTGTATTTTTAGCACAGTATTTGTACTTCTACAGGAGGAAACTATGAGTGAAATAGATTTCACAGAAACAGGATGGAAATTGGTAAATTAAACCAAAGAATGTGTGTGATTTTAGTTTGCGTTTGCTTTGGGAAAGTGGAGCCTGACTCGTAAATATCCATTAATTCAGCAGACACGTCTCCACAGATACAGTCCTGGGGTCAGAGGTCAGTCGAAGCCTGGGGGAAGCCGAGTGTCCCCGTTCAGGTGGACTCACCAGTCGTCATCCATCATGCGGTCTTCAGAGAGAAGACATAAATCACGGCGGTGTCACGGCGGGACCGGGACCGACACTAAAGACCCTGACGTTGTTGTTGACGTTGACGTTTATGGAAGGAGACCTCGGCCGCCATCGCTCACTCTGACTTATTAACAGAGAAATGCCAAATCATCTGTCTCACTTTACACCGGCTCGGACGTCTTTGTGTTCAGCTCAGCGTGTCGAGGATAAGCAGCAGAGAGGAGGGGATTCAGTCCCAAACCCATCGTTTAGACGTCACGAAAACACACATAATAACCTCAGTAATGAGCAGCTCGGCTCCGAACAATGCAGCAGATGGAGCTTATTTCACACGCAAATAAAGGAACAGCCATTGTCTCAATGAAACAGCAGCATCAGTGAAGGGGTAGTAATCCAGAAAACACACTGTGGACACGAGGGTTTCTGTAATAACCTGGACTCAGTCTATGAATACACAACAGGTCTTCACTTGTTAATACGGTATCTATTAGTGCAGATTGTGTGAATTTACAAACAGGTTTCATTTTGGATTTAGTCCTAATTTACTCTGTGTGTGTTCAATACACTAACAATAAACTAACACAACCTCAGAAATGGAGAATCAGAAGGAAACGCAGCTCAGTCCACGAGAACATAATCCATCTGCTTCAGCTCTGACATGATGTGTATTATGTAACGATAGAAAAACTTAAAGCAGTCAGTTCTCCAAAATAATGAACCAAAACTCCTTCTGCACTTGTTAAACTGACCCAAAAACCAAACTGAACAAAAATAAAGCTCATCACATTATAAAAGGATCAGATCTCTGTCAGCAGAGAAGTACAAATACTTCATTAGTATATTTTTAGTCCTCGGATATATGTACTCTAGTATTCATTTGTCCTTTTACTTCCTATATTTTAACACAAATATCTGTACTTTCTACTCCTTACATTTTCAAAACAGGTTTACTTGAACAAGTTCAATCAGTACTTTCTTTACACAGTATCTGTACTTCTACTTGTGTACAGAATGTGTACAACCTGTGTCTGTCAGCGACCAGATCTGAAGATCTGTTCATGTCCATAAACCTGGTGAATCCTCTGTTGTCATGTTTAACAGTAGGTGTAGATTCATCATCTCTACCAGAGGATCTTTGTCTCTGATCTCTGACTCGAGTGTCTCAACCTGACGTAAAACAAGCAAATACGACTCTTATTCTGACGTAAACATGTCCAAAGAATCCTCATAAAACCACAGTAACATCAGCAGATCTGGAAAAGATCCGTTCAGTAAAAGGTTTCATTCAGAATCTACTGTTTACACGACACCTGTTAACTTCAGAATAACACTGAAATATTAGTGTGACTGTAGACGAACTCACTGAAGGAGAAGAGACTTTGAACATGAAGCTGTCCAAACTGCTGAGGAGTGGATTGTGGGTAATTGTTCAGACTCTGCTGATGCAGCTGAACCATCTCCACTAACGAAGCTTTAAGAGGCCGTTAGAGCCTCAGCACTGATCCAACGTAAAGACATATTTAAAGACCGGACACACAAACACTCACATTAAAGAGCTGCAGCTCAGTGTGGCATCACATTCCCCTCATTAAAGCTGGAGAAAGTTTGTAATGTTTTCCTCTCAGAGCCACAAACAGGCCGAAGCTCAGCTAACGAGATAAAAAGGCCGGGATCGGAGTCCGGAGGCTGAGAACGAGGAGAGCGCCTTCGTATTCTGACACCAACACTTTGATTTAAGGCCTCAGCTGGAGACTCAAGGCCTCACATCATACTCAATGAAACGTTCCAGTAAAACAGCAAAATCTAGCTTCAACTCAGACGTATCATGTTTTATTGACAGTGCGACTGAGCAGCTCCACAATCTGGGCTTCTCCTTTAAAATCACTACTCAGGGTTTGTCCATTTACTTGTCAGGTTTTCTTACACTGTCTCCTTTTCTTCACCTGTTGTAAGTTTCAGTTTGTCATAAATAAGTCTGTTGAGAACCTGTACGAGTCTGGGTCCTTCATACACATAACAGAACAAACAGACAACTATGGACTGCTTTTACTCACCTCAATTCGCCAGAGCTGCAGAACGTTTTGACTGTTTGAAGTTGCACCGTTCACTCAGATGTTTGATCTTGTTCGAAAGGCTGGTTCCGGATCGCAGACGACGTCTCAGATTCCAAAATGAGGAGGATGGTGGATGATCGACAGCTTATCTAATAGTTCCAACTCTGGTTCAGTTCCCTGATCAGTCCCTGTGTTGACTGGATTCCTGCCGGTCCAGTTGTCGACGAGTCCTGGGCTCCAGGCAGCGCTTCAACGGTCCCGCTGGTCCACCTGACACCAGTCACTGGTGTTCAGTCTGTGGTGTGGCCAACATCTGCTCCTGCGCTGAGGCGGTCCCGGTTCCTGGTCTGGCAGAGTCTGTGGACCAGCCCGTCCTTGTTCAGGCATCAGACACTCCTGGTCCCAGGTCTTCATGTGGGTTTTGTTTTTTTTTACTGGTGAAGCAAAACAAACACAATGATTTAACATAAACAGACATGATATCACATATGTAGATATTCACACGTGATACAATCCGAGTCTGAAACATTTGGTGCATGTCTACTACTGTCGGCCATCTTGGATTGAGCGAGTCACCAAAGAAACATCAAGTATTAAGACAAGACAAGACAAGAAGGAGGAAGACAGAGGTCATAATAAATGGTTCATTTGTGGTTTAATAACATTGTGGAACCAGAAGCAGGTTAGTTCATGTATTTGTGTTGTTGTAGTTAATGTTTTATGTTGAAGGTAAATGTTTAAACGCTGAACACATCGTCTTTAAGAGGAAAAAAAATAGTCCAAAGCTCCAAAACCAGAGGATTTTCTGTCAGTGTCTGTGAATAATGTGCTGTCGCTGTCATTAATAAAGCTGATTATCATTTGAATGTGTGCACTAGTTTCCAGACGGTGACTTCAGAGTCGACTTCTCCGACCGATGCCATTCGACACATTCGCGAAAACACAATCAGCCTTGTGTCACCTTTCATTTGTTGTTCATGTGCTACAGTAATTCAGTCAACACACGAGAGAAACAACTGCAAAACAAAAAGTAATTGGCTTCTTTAATTGATAGATATGTTTGATGTTTGAGAACAGTTTGGATCAGGACGTCTTTGTGTTTGAGATGCAGTTCATTAGGATGATCCTTTATGTCCAGTATTTAGACTCTAACTTTACTTTAGTTGAGTTTCATGGAGCAGATGTCACGCTCTGAAGAAAATATCTGAAATATCTGTTAATTTTGGTTCAAACACCAGAGTAAATTAAATCACAGTTGGTGAATTTCTGCCTTTTCCTCTGTATCAGGAACTGTGCATTTCTGAAGCAGCAGATTTAAATGATGGCATATTAAGAGTCAGACGTTTTATTATTTGTGTCGCTGCAGTTTGACCTTTCAGATGACAAAATAAAGTCCACTGCCCTTTAGTGATCGGAGTCTGCAGAAATATTGACCAAACACATCATACATGTTTGTACTCAGCAGCAGCGAGCTGTCAATCACACCTGTCAATCAAAGCTTCTACTCACCCTGAGACCTGATGAACCATGGACCACAACACAGGTCCACATGAAACCAATGAGACCACAATGACTCCTTAGTGTTTATAGAGACAAGTTCAATGGAAGTCTATGGAGCCAGGGCTTTATGGAGCAGCATCTAGTGGCCGTCAGCGGTATTACACTGGAACAAACAACTAGACTCACTTTGGCGACCAGGACCTGAGCATGTGATGGTTGAAGGTAAAGAAGTTGATTCTATGTCCCTACCTTAACCTCTGATCATAAACTCTGGGTAAAGACCATGAATTCAAGCGGCTGGAATGAGTTTTCTCCACGTTCACTCTCTGATGTCGGGTGAGGAGTTCAGAAATCCACAAGGGGCTCAGATTAGAGCCGCTGCTCCTCCACAATGAAAGGAACATCTGATAAGGAGGTCTCCTGGTCCTTACCAGTCTGAGTCTGAGTCACCACAGGACTCTCTGAGGGACTGTATCTGAGATATATCTCCCAGCTGGTCTGGAGGCGCTTGGGGATCCTCCAGGAGGAGCTGGAGGAAGGCGTTGGAGACGAGGAGAAAAAGGTGAGGAAAGTCTGTAATTATAAGACAGTTCTTAATCCAGATGTTGGTGATTTCAAAGGATCTGGACATGTAAAACCTCAGTCTAACATTCATTCTGTTGCATCTTCTCTCTGTGCAGAAGGTCGTCTTTTGTCACATCTCAGGTCAATGTGATTCAGTAAAGCTGTTGGTACAGATTGAAGTCCATCACCATCATTCATGTGGCCGAATATCCTCTCATTCTGAGCTCCTGATTGGTTCTCTGCTTTGAATTTGGTGTGTGACCTACATACATGTGATTTATTTTAGTGGTTGAGCTTTAAAATCAGAACTTTTCAAACCTGATTCAGGTCCTAGTGATTGTGGTTTTTAACCATGTAAATGTGTAACCTGTAATGTGTCAGAGGAACCTTGACAACACTGCTCTGTCTTGGTATTTGTTGGTTTGTTGTTCATAGTGAGACTCTGTTAGACACTGACAGCTTCACAACTGACATCTGGTTTGATTTAAACATTTAGAAACCTGTAAACGCTGCAGATGACGATATCTAAAACCGGAGTTTGACAGAATTGTTTCGCGCTCTCTTTGCATTTGAAAGACTGCGTGACGTCTGATGCAACACCTCCTGTCGGAACAATTTGGTCAACCTGAAGAACCAGAAAAACACGGATCCACAGCTTATACACATGCTGCTCTGAAAGCAGATTCATCAAAATTCATGCTGGTTGTCGAGACGCTGAAAGGTGTCAAGGTGCAGCGAGCATTTTAAAAGCGTTAAATTTTAAAAGTCTGTTACAAACAGATGCTGTATTTTGGATGAAAATGTGGAGTGGAGATGCTCGGTGGGCGACCGAAAGCTCTTACTCTGATTCACGAGAACAGCTGAGGATTTGACCAGAACATGTTTCCATTCACGGCCTGAATGAAGCGTCTCTTCAAGCTGCAGGGACCTGTTGCCTTCTCTTTTGTTGCCTGAATTTATTTTATATTTTGTCCCGATTTGTCGCTGCTTGGAAAAAGTAGATTAGCTTTAGGCGAGAGACAGAAATATTCCAGGAACAAGTGATTTTAAAACACCTCCCAGACATCGATAAATGAGGTTTTTGTGTTGCAGCAAATTAAAACCCTTTATGTGTCCGTTAAAATGGGGCAACAGCACGGCTTAATTAGAGCAGCGGTCAAAGCTAATCAATCCTTCTGATATTTCTGTGTTGTCCATTTGGAGTTCTTTTAATTGATGAGGGACTGAAGCTCCCGCGAGGCTTCAGTCGATAAATTAGCAGAAGTGGAGGAGGTACAGATCCAGACCCCGTTACCGTCTGTTTCATCTGGTTCACACTTTTACATCGTTTTAATTTTTTAAGTCACTTTCATCTAATGATGAATTTATGTCTTTGCCTCTCTGCAGACAGTACAAGGACAGTACAAGTACCTGAAAACTATGCAGAAGTCATGAAGTATTTGTACTTTATTTTCCACCTCAGTAAAAGACGTCACATAATACTGTAAAAGAAGCTGTGATTCTGTGATCTGAAGAAAACTAAATGCTGCTGGACGCCCAGGCCTCCTCCTCCTCCTCCTTTTCTTCTTCTTCTTCTTCTTCTTTTTCCTCCTCAGGCTCGGTGTTTGGATGATAAACTGCTGACCGAGGCTTTGTAAAAGAGTAAAGTGACTCCAGAGGCTGCTGCTTATTGGACTGCAGTGACAGCAGCTCCTTACAGACTCACAGAAATAAAGGCGAACGTCTGTGTTGTGGGTTTTGATGGATGATCGGTCGATGAGTCACTTTCTCCCTGATGGTCTTTTCTGTTTGTTCAGTAAAAACCACCTGCAGGTCCAGGAAACAGTCGTGTGAGCTGCTGAGGCCTCGACACAAACCTGATGATGATGATGATGATGGGTTTAGAAACATACTGTTAAACCTGAACCATAAACCATCTGCCTCCTAATGCTGCTTTTAATCTAACCTATTTTGTGCAAATCCATCAACATCTGGCCGTGAACCTTCATGGCCACAAACAAACAAACAGCTTGTGTTGGTGCTGAATGAAAGGCACTGTTATAGGCTCCATGAGGGAAGTCCCATCCAGGTCCCTCCACGTTAACGTTAACGTTAACGGTCGCCTTTGGAAAGTAACGTGCAAAGCCTCGTGTCCAACCGAGAAAGAAAAAATAAATACGTTTCTATCCATTTTTCCGTGTTGAAAATTGCTGTTGTTGGTGGTGGTTATCGACCAGCTGTGCATGATGTCTTGGGTTCAGTCTGTCAGCCAATCAGAGGCAGCGATCCTGAGTTGTTGACCAATCAGAGTAGGTTTTCAAAACGGTTTGATGTGAAGCCAAACATCAGACCGAACTGGTACTGACTGAGCAGATGCTCCCGAGTGGAACTGAATGATCCATCAGAGCCAAGGGTTCAGGTCCTGGTCCTGGTCTCCAAAGTGAGTCCAGTTGTTTAGTTTGTTCCAGTGTAATACCGCTGACGGCCACTAGATGCTGCTCCAT
>JAPQRN010000009.1:15214398-15235107 GCA_037367275.1 Coranthus polyacanthus
CACTAGCTAATGATAGCTCTCTAGCTAATGTAAACTGCTGTTAGCCCACTAGCTAATGATAGCTCTCTAGCTAATGTAAACTGCTGTTAGCCCACTAGCTAATGATAGCTCTCTAGCTAATGTTAACTGTTGTTAGCCCACTAGCTAATGATAGCTCTCTAGCTAATGTAAACTGCTGTTAGCCCACTAGCTAATGATAGCTCTTTAGCTAATGTAAACTGCTGTTAGCCCACTAGCTAATGATAGCTCTCTAGCTAATGTTAACTGTTGTTAGCCCACTAGCTAATGATAGCTCTCTAGCTAATGTTACCCATCTTTAGCTCATTAACTAATGTTAGCTACTGTTAGCTAGCTAGCTATTTTTAGCTCGCTAGGTTAATGTTAGCTGCTGTATATGGTGAATGTAGATTTGATAAAAAATTCTTAGAATCAGTAAAACTAAGAGTACATTTCTATTCATTCTCTTTAAATCACACTGTTGTAAATTACAGATTGGGTAGAAACACCCTTCAACACCTTGTAAATGCTGTTTTTGTTATTGTTGTCGGTCGATATTGCACATATATGATGTATAGGTTTAATGGAAACTTTCAATCTTGTTTTGTCTTGAGTTAATGTAGGCAGAAAATATTTAAATTGTATTTGTATTGAGAAAACTCTGTGAACATAAACGTCCCTTTTGAATTGGTTTGTTCTGTAAAAAGTCTCCAGTCAGTCTGCATTAACAGCCCAGTGACAGGTCAGATGTAAAAACTCATATTAAAATGTCTGGAAACAGCCAGAAAGACAGAAAACTGGAACAGCACTAGTTTTAGAGAAACTGTCAGTATCACCTCAGGGTTTTCATCCACAACAGGAGCCGAGATCCTGAAGATAATGAGGGGAATAATGGACTGACAGATCCACTAACAGCTGCTCTGGACACACATTTCAGGCTGTTTGTGGTGAAATGGTCTCATTAGGTTTAACAGCCAGAGACGAGTGTTTACAGCCTCCAAACACTTTAAATATTACTCTGTGAACAAGTAAACACAGATAAAGATGAGGTTTACGCTCATGGCTTATTTCAGGAGATAAACTTTAAGACATAAAAACAATTTCAGTTTGTTTTGACAGAAAATCAAATTATATCTGACTCACATAAAGAAAAAAATACAGATTTAAATCCCCTCGTCGCTGTGTGACGATTGCAGGTTTTCCAGGTGTTTATTTGTTCTGTTTGGGTTTGTGAAAAAAAACTGAATAAAAGCAGAGCAAATAGATAAAAGTCACCAGACCTGATAAAGTAAACCTCACTCCACATGATGAACCTTTAATTACATTTATTTACCAGAGGGATTCAGTCCAAAGCACCGTCCACAAGTCAGAACAAAGGAGCAGGAGCTGGACATGTTTAGATCTGCAACACGTATGTTCACACGGACACGTTAATGTCAAGATTTAACTGAAGAAGCAGCAGATGTTACAGGTGAAGGTTCAGGAAACGTTCACAGTTTGGGTTCAAACAGACTCTTTCACAACATTAACTACAGCATTTCTGCACGTCTTCTTTCCAGACTGAGACGAAGCCTCCCTTCGTCTCACGTTACTGGTGTGAGTATTTGAACTATTTCATTCAGGTTTCACTCATTATTTTCCAGTCCTCTCCTGTTTTAACAAGAGATTCTCTTCACCTTCGTCTGAACATAGAATGAGATGCTGTTTTAAGGGGGTTCTTTAGCTCCTGTTTCAGAGTAGCGTAGTGGACACTGAACGCAGCACCGGAAACCATCACGTTTAAATATCCTTAAACTAAATAATAAAACAGCAACGTTAACAACAGCAAAAACACAAATTATCCTTAAAAGGGAGCGAAACACAGAGAAATGGGCCGACAGTGAAGTCCAGGTTGATGGAGCCCATGTGCGATGAGGATCTGCAGGATTTAGACGCATTAAAGTCAAACATTACGATCTGTCTTTCTCTTCAGCATCGACCACAGCACGAAGCAACTGAAGAACGAGGAAAAGACGAAGAAGCCGAAACAGATTTCAAAAAATAAAAGATCACAACTTAAGTGGATGAGATTGAAAAGGAGTCGTAGTTTTATGGTTTGGTGGACACTGTTGACATGTACAGGTTCTGGTGTTCAGTAAAACCAGCGTCCTCCATCGTCAGGTTCATCTGCTAAATATCAAACATGAAAATGATCAGGGCAGCTCTGATCAGTTCAGGAGAAACAAGACTCCATCAAACATAAATGAATCACATTTGTCTGCGAGGCTCATTTTCTGTTGAAGTCACAGCAGAAGAAGAATGAGGTGAAATGAGACGACGTCATTAAAAGAGCGACCGTCAAACGATGGTGGAAATGTGGAAATAATGATAAAATATGTTACTTGTGTTAGTTTCACCAACTGTTTTTATACACGTGAATGGAGACGATTTTCACGATTACAAAAAATAACTGTGTCCTAAGTAATAACTGTGAAAGGACTAATATTCACCGATGGATTCATCAAGGCATCGTCTTCTCTGTGAGTTACTGTTTCATCCATTTAAATCAGTCTTGATAATGTGAAGATTCTGTAAAATAAATGTATTAAACCTGAAGTCTGTTTTAAAAATGAAAACAGGAGAAAGTACAGATATTTATGTTAAAATGTAGGAAGTAAAATTCATCAAATAAATACTGCAGTAAAGTATAGATACTGAAGGCTGTACTTCAAGAAGTATTTCCAGTCCAAGGTAAACGCTGCCACTGACTTCTGAAAATAGTCAGAATTTTTTCGTGGATGAGATGATGATGTTTTTGGAGAATGATGTTTTTAACAACAGCCTTAATTTTAAGATGAAGATGTTGAACAGCTGACCTCATGTCTGTTGTCACGGTAACGTTACTGTAAGGCAGCGATTGATGGTTTCTCCACAAACTTTGATTTTACTTATTGGACAGAAGTTGTATCTCGCCTGAAATGACATAACAGTGATATGTATTTTTAGGGTTTTATTTCCTCTTTAAAGTGAGGTAAAAGCTGAAGAGTGAATTTAAACGGCAGATCCAAACAGACCTCAGGGCTCAGTCGAACCACAGAAAAGATGATTATGTTTTATCAGAGGAGCTGTCGAGCTTCAGCGTCAGGTTTAATAACACACTGAGACCGAGGAGCTTCATTAAACACACTGGACACGTTAACGACCTCTGAGGGTTGAATCTGCCCCGAGTCTGAACCTCAACGTGATGAAGCCCTGAGGGTGTGTTAGCCCCGCCCCCCCCCCGCACCTCAGCCAATAGAACCTCACGGAGTCTGAGACGCCAACGGTTCCGGTGTGTGATATGAAAGGGCTTTGTGCTGCTCCCTGGTGATTCACACTGTAATGAACAGCAGGTTATTACTGCACACGGAGAAAACACGCCTGATGAAATGTCAAAATGAAAGAATCAAACTGAACAAATCAGCAACCTTTTGGAATCTATGATCTTATGCAAATAACAGTGACCAATAAGTATTCAGAATAGTTTCAATCCAAATTCAAAATATTCTAAGTTGTTTTTTATGGTTTTTCTATGGTCTTTTACGTTTCGTTTGTCGTGTGTGATTTTCTCGATGGATTCATCGAGGCGTCGTCTTTTCTTTGTGTTATTGTTTCATCATTTAAATCAGTCTTGATGTCGTGAAGATGCACAATGATGTAAAATAAAATAATGGATAATTCACCTTAAATGTATTAAAACTAAAGCCTGTTTTGAAAATGTAAGGAGTAGAAAGTCCAGTGAGTTCAAATGTAACGTCCAGATACTGAAAACTGTACTGAAGTATTAGAAGTTTGTAACTGCAGACATATTTGTGAATCCAGGTTATTGTTATTATTATTATAATTATTATCAGTTAAACAGATGATCTGTTGTTGAACTCTGACAGAATCATTAATATTTTGTTTGATATGAACATGTGCTCCTTGTTTGAAGTCACGTCTCGTGTCTTTGCAGCTTTAACTCTGATGTGTTTTTGTTGCTCGATGCGTTTCCTGCCGTGAACAGTAGAAACATCTGTTGTTAAGCTGAACTTTTCGTTCGGCGGGCGGTCCGGTGGGAACGAAACCCCCGACCTTGAGGCAGAGCTGGTTCTGGTCCGCGAGCCGTGACGGAGACCCGCCTCCCCGTGGACTGGAACCACAGGCCGAACTCCACATGAAACCCTGTCGCTGAATTCCCCACAGAGGCCGACAACACGAGAGCAAAGCTGCAAAGTTTAATTGTGTCTCAGAGATAAAGCCACAAGTTAAACAGAAACTTCATGTTTTAAAGCAGAAAAATGGGGTTGAGTTAAAGCAGCTCAACATGAAGCCATGTCACAGAATTCAGCCTCTTACAGTAAATTTACTGGTAATCATTTACTAATGTTAACTAAGGAGTTTGTGTTTTAATAGTTTATAAATATGCAGTAGTAATAAGCCTGTTTCCTTGAACGTTGTTAGGATTTAAAGTAGAGATGAACAGAGTTAAGATGCACCTCTCGTGCTCTTTTCTCATCCCACATTTAACCGCTGACAGTAACTTGCACCGATGCCTCCAAATCCAAAAGAATCAAAAAAGACAAGCTGGACACCGATGCTAAGCAGATGATAACATCTAACATCTGTTCAGACTAACCTGTTACAAGCCCACATTGTCAGCGTTCACTCACAGACCAATCAGAGCCGGTCTGGAGACGATTGACCCCTTACGGACCCTTGAGGACACGAACAGCATAAGCTGATGATGAGCTGAACTTTTGGAGTTTTCTGTCCAACCAGGTTGACGTCCCGGGGCAGACCAGGACACACCGGAGGGTTATACCTCTGGTCTGAGCTTCCACTGCTGCCTCTGTAGACCTGGACCTGGATAAGTATCAGAACAGATGGATGGATAATGTAATGTACTCTACATTTGGTCCAGTTCACTTTTGTTTTCACACTGGGATCAGACTAATCCATTTGTTTTTCTTCTTTGGTTTTTTTTGGTGACGACAGCCTTGTGTAACTTCCTGTAACTGGTCTCAAAGTCAAACTAATTCAAAAAGTGTTTTGTCAATGTTTATGAACAGAACCCTGGTCCAGTTTGGTCCGGAACCAGACCACCTCTTTTGGTCGGACCAAAGACCAGCTGTCCGGTCCACACCGTGGCCCGGGGGAGGTTCCACATCTGAACATCTGGTTTGGATCAGAAGTCAGAAAGTTCAACCAAACGAGGCAGGTGTCAAAGTGTCCTTAGACATTGACTGAGTTTAAGGAAAAGAAGAAAGACTAAACCCAACGCCAAACTAGCTTTTCAGACGGCGATGTCTGGGTTCTTCCCTAAATTTGTTGAAAACTCAAACACATAAAGGGGCAAGAAAACTGATTTTTCAAATAAAAAGGAATAACTATCATTGTTACCAGATCTGTGCACATACATTTAGAAATGCAATAGCAGACATAAACAATAAACTAAAAGCTTAAAAGAAAACTTGTGGGAATAGTTCTGTGAGAAATGAATTTGGTTTTGGTGCCACAGTGGCCTCATAATGGCAGAGAAAACCTTACATAATAAACATAAACTTAAGGATTACTGGACTCAAAAAAGAGCTGTCAAAGAGGGGAAAGTGGTAATATCTCATAATATGATCATATTATGAGATATTACCTCATCCTTGATTAAAATGGTTCTACTAATAACTGGTGGAAACGCTCAAAGGCACAAAGGCTCCAAGACCAGAACGGTTGAAGACCCAGAGTTAATTCAGAGCCAAAGGCCCTTAAATGAAGTGTTTCTTGTGTTTCCTCGAAGCGTCAGAGTTTGTGCTCCCTCTTTGTTCTCTAACTGGGAGCTTTTGGTTTCCAGGACTGAGACAAAAGGTCAGACTGGAACCGGTCCTCGGAGGATCGTCCATCTGGCAGCTAATTACAGCCTGAAAGAGCAGAAAGCCTGTGTTCTGTTAACGAAGCCTCATATCCTGAAGACTGGAATAATCCTGCTGCTCCCTCCTCTGTTTGATGAAGATACATCCTCTGCTTCCTCTTGTCCTTTTATTTTACATCAGATCCTTTCAGGGTCAGGGTTTATGTCTCCGCCGTCCTCTCGGAGAGCTCGTCTTCTTTCCTCTTGTTGACTTTTCCGAATGCTAACAAACCTCATTACAGCTGATAGCTCTCATTAGCATTTACTAACCTCCGTTGAATTAAATTTTAATGAAGCCGCCGTCTTCTGACAGTCGTTTAAGGGCCGAATATTCCCAGCACGGACCTGGAAAATAAAAATATTACAGAGCAGATAAAAGAAAATGAACGGGCCTGGGCTTTTCAGAAAAACTACACACATTAAAATTCATATGTTTGGATACAGTTTAATCTTGACCCAAAGAAGAAGAAAAATGAATAATAAACAGTGTAAAGAACCAAACTGATCAAAGAACATGTTTTAACCTACATCATTACCAAGTGTAACTCAACATTAAAGCAAAGAACAAAGACATCTGTTACTGCACACATTTATATCACCTTTAAATCAGTGTTTCCATGTCCTCTAATATTTCACTAATAACATGGATCAAAATGTCTCCTGTAAACAGACCTGGTTGATAAAACACAAATATTATCATGATATACATTTTTCTTTTGTCTTTTGGGTTTATTTTGTTCACATTCTCAGCTAAAACACGTTTCACTGTTTGGTTGTTTAACTTAATTTTACTCATGTATATTTTAATATTGAACATTTTACCATTGTTATAGTTTTGAATGTTCGACCTCAGCGTTCGTCATGTTCTGACTATAAAGAAGATTAAAACCATGTCTTTTACATCATTTTTATCTTGTTGTGTCTTTTACTTCCTTTTTGTATATCCATAGTGATCAGCATGTCTGTCCATTGGTCCATCATCACTTTCTTTACGGAGAATAACTGGAAAACCAATCTGTATTTTTACACTAAACATCCTACAGTTTACCGGTTACGTGTTGAAGTGGTGCCTTTTGCTACATTGTATTTTGTCTGTTGTGTGTCATCATTTTGTTTCTGGAGGCTGAACTACAAAACCATCCAATATTTTTGCAGTAAACTGCTCATAAACTACTCGACTCCTCTGCCGTTAATGGATAAACTCAACATCACTAACAAGCACCACTTTTACATATTGTGGGGGTCGAGCGTATCTTACATGTCTTTCACATTGTTTTCATCTCGATAGGTTTTCTATATCGTTTTCATCTTTTTGTCTTACATTGTTTTTAATGTATCATGTATTTTCATTTTGTCACATTCTTTTCACATTGTAGCATCTTTTCCATCATTTCCATCTTTTACAAATAATTTTAAACCACAATTAACCATCTGGTTTATTCAACTTTAATTCAGGACAAAAAAATCAGTCTTTAAACTAAAAAGAAAAAATGATTTGCCATTTATCGTGATAATTATCAATACTGATTGAACATTTGATCATAACATTTTTGGCTTCATCGACCGGACCTACATGCTGACTTTTGTTTTTTTGCTCGTCATTGTAAAGAATTTGCACACATTATAAGTCAACTCTGATTTGCATTTCATTCTGAAGGCGTCTCACTTAAAACCAGTTCAGAGTTTTACTGGAAACGTTAATGGACAAAAAGCAGAGAGAAACCAGTGACGAGCACATTTTAAATGAAAGCAGAAACAGCAGCAGCTCAGTCTTGCATGATTTTTTTTATGAAAACGTCTGCTTTTAAAGGCAGCACATCAACACATTCTTCATCTTCCCAAAACACCTCCTGACAGATGTGAGACTGACTCAGCATCAGCAGGTAAACGACTCAAAAACAGGCTGTTTTCTGGTCAGATGCCTCAGATTATGATGGTGTCTGAGTCAAACCAACAGAACATGTCTCCTCTCAGCTGCTGGATAAAACACCACAAACCACAAACACACCTGCAGCCTCAGTTTCACCTCGAGTTTAAGTTGAATCGCAGCAGGAAGCGTCGTCACACTTCAACTTCATGTCTGAGATTAAAAACAGTATCTGCTGCAGATACAGGACAAACACATCTCTGTGTATCACAAAACAACTTCAGACTTTACCTTCAGATCTTCACACTCATTTGTAACTTACTTTTCTGACTCACTGTGTTCTGCTGTTATTAATGATCATATCCATTACATATGTCATTTTTGTCTTGTTACATCTTTTACAGCATTTTTCTATGTATATATTGATCAACATGTCTACCCATCAGTCTATCTATTCTTTTGTTTCCGAAGAATAACGGGAAAAAACAATCTATCTTTTTACACCAAACTTCCAGTTATGTGTTGAGGTGGTGCCTTTTGCTACGTTGTATTTTGTCTGTTGTCTGTCCTCGTCGATCGGGCCGTTTGTCATCACTTTGATCTTGTTGCATCTTTTATATCGATATTTTCCCGGTACATCTCTTATGTTGTCATTCATGTTATGATTATAACTGTAATTTACAAAACACACTTTATAATGGATTTATATATATATATTATAGTTATTTGTCTAAAAACCATACATGGATTCTTAAATGCTTTTCGACTGAGGTTACTTGATTTCTTCATCTACAGCTGCGGTAAACGTTTCAGGAGTTTGTTCAGGTGGACGGTGCAGATTCAGGCATTTTTTTTGTCTTGTAGTTGTGTCAGTCTCTGCAGCTCGTCTTCGTAGACCAGCACCTGGTCCACCTGTAGACTGTCCTCAGGTCCGTCCTCCAGGTGAGTCTTGCTGACGTTGCCCTCCTTCAGTTTTTCATAAAGCTTCTGGAAAACATCTGAACCCAGACGACCACACAGGGACCTGCAAACACAGAGGTGAGAGAATTACTACTATTATTATTGTTATATTAAGAAACTCTGCGTCATAAAACACAGACACAGACAAAGCATAAGAAAATCATAGCTTTCCAGGCTCAGAGTAGAAGCTTCACTTATTTAATGGAGATGGATCCTTTACCTTAGTTTTGTTTAGCCAAGTTATCAATTATCACCACATGATATATTGAAAGAATCCTGATTTTCACACAGAAATATTGAGATAAAATAGAAACATATAATAAAAAACACCCGCTGAGTCCAGACGTACCTTATTTGGCATAAAAACCATAATTTGTTCAATAGATAGCATGTCATGTGATGTAAACCTTTATCCTGATGTGTGATCACCAGACACACGTCAGACTTTACCAACATGTCCAAACTTTCCAAACCCCTCGTCGGTCGTGTCCAGAGGGAACCTGGACGTCAGATCCATAGTGATACATGAATGTGTGTTAGTGTGTGTGGTCGAATGACAGTTTCAAATTTACAGCAGCGTCGACCTTTGACCTGCTGAATATGTGAGTGTGTTTGCATGGTCTCGGTCCTGGTCTTCGTCCGGTGGGAGGAGTCCTGACTGACAGGACGATCTGTGTCGGTCTCGGTCCGTCTCAGGCGTTTGACTCGGTTTGGTCTCCTGTCGGCAGGTGAAGCGCTTGTTTCTTCTTCTTCTTCTTCTGTTTGACAGGATGCTGCTCTCAGGTCACCTGACACATCGGAGGATGTTTTCTGTTTCTCTTCTTCAGAGTCACACAGTTCAATGCAGACGGAAAAAACACATCCAAACAGAAAAAGTTTTCCCTTGGTCTCGGTTTAGACACATCTGTCTTCAGGTTGTAGGTTAATTCTTCAGCAGCATCTTATCATTTTCAGCCTGTTGTCTTTACTGATACAAGGCTGTGTCAGATCCCATGAATTTTACTTCACCTTCGCATACATGACAGACTGTAGTAAAACACTTTAGATGCTGACTGTGTGTCCTGAAATCTGATGTTTTATAGAATGATTCAAAATGCTACAAAGACTGTACTCTGTCACATCTGATCCATAAACAGAACTGACCAGGTATGTCAGTTATGTTTTAGATGAAATTTTGTCAGCAGATGTGGATCATACAAATACTTCTGTACAAGACGAAACCACCGTGAAACAAGACAAAAACAACGCGAAAGATGCAACAAAACATCGTTGTAACCTACTTTGAATCTGGTCCATCGTGTATTTAAATCCCTTCAGTCGTTCTATATTTACTTGTAGTTTATAGTTTAATATCATAGTTAATGTCAGTAATAATAAACCTGGTCCTGGTGTCTGGATCTGGTCCTGGACTTCACAGAGATTAAAGGATATAAAGCATAAGTCGAACCGTGTGAATTCACACCTTCTGAACACAAAGTGATGACGGATTAATTTCTGTGCATCTTCATCTCTTCTCACCAATCGAATGTGTTCCTGCTGAGGAGGATTAAAGTGTGACCTGAAGCCGGACCGACACAGCAGACGTTAGAAGAACACCAGAACTGACTCAGTATCGGTGGGAAACCCTCTGAGACCAGAATCCAGGAAGGACGCCAGCTTTCTTTGTGAAGACTTAAAGACTATAGACCATCATGAGTCAGAACGTAACGCAGCGTTAATCATGACGGTTTGAGTCACAGGTTATGAGCTAAATCTGATCCCATTCTGTTCATCAGACGTTTTAGAATAAATAAATGTTGAATTATTGTGTTTGAATAGAGACAGACTAAACACATGTCAAAGGCCTGCACACAACACGATTATTATTATCATTTTTGTCTTGTTTCTGGATAATTTAAAACCACAAATAACGTCTGGTTTGTTCAACTTTCCATCAGGACCAAAGATCATCCTTTAAAGTATAAAGAAATAAGTGGGTGAACTCAATGATCTAGTTATAGGAGCTCATGCAGACTTAACCAAATACCCCTCCTCTAGATACTACAATACCCATGAGTCACAGCTGCCGTTGCCATGGAGACGATGCCTCAGCATTTCTACAGGTCGTTAATGAAGTGACAAATTGATAAACGGTGGCGAGGTTTGACACAGAAACATGACACGTGTTCAAATGACATGAAAACACATGCTTCCTGTTATTTCTCTTCTTTTCTTGCTGCGATTCTTTAAAATGTTTCTGAGACTCACATTTCCTCAGGATTCACGGCCTGTCAGTGTGTAGAAAGGTGGGATATAATTTATGATAATGTATTCTTTCTAATATAACCTGGTACCAGAGTGCACCGCAGGCGCTCTGCACTAAACGACTGGAAGTGGAACAGCTCATCCTGTCGCTGCTCGTCCTCCTTCATGAAACTAGAGGCAGGATGTGGATCCTGACGTCACGTATTAACAACGTCTTATTTCCTCCCGGTCTATGACGAGCTCTGACAGCTCCGCTCTCACCTCACGTCAGAGTCGAGACCCCCCGAGACCGAGACCGGGTCCAGACCAGACCACAATTAGAGCCGGGCTTTAAGTCCATGCGCTTAACCTCTCGTAAACCTTCTCCACCACGGAGGATCCAGGTCCAGGTCTAATCTCGAACCAGTTCTTTCTGTTTCCGCCATCAAAGAACTGGCTGTCGGGAGGAAAACTGGTTCCAGAGCGGTTTGCTGTTTAAGAACCAAGAACCAAGAACCGCTTACGTCAGAGGCTGGAGGCAGGATTATCAGGGTCAATAAGACCAAACAAGACCAACTAAAGCTGCTCCTGTTGATTCTTAACGATATTCACTCAAACTGAGGAAATAACTAATGTAAAGAAAACACAGGTTCTGACACAACATTAACTTCAGGTCTATGTTCACCTATTGTTTAAAACATCAACATATTAAACTGTTGTTTCATTAGATGTCATGTCGATCACTTGTTTTCACGCTTTGTGTCGATGACGACGCTGCAGTGCATTGTGGGACGTCACTGTCTCCTTTGGTAAAGGATGGTCCAGTGTTTCCTAGAGGAGACAATAAAGTTAGCATCGAAGCTGGTTTCCTTTGTTTTTAGTAAATTCAGCTGTGATGACGACACTGAGACGCTTCAGTCATTTCACTCAGTTCGGAACCGAACGAAGACAAAAGGACGATTCAAACGCAACCCAGGTCTCTGTTCTGCCACTCAGCGTTCTCCTGACCCCTGACCCCGTCACATGTCCTACTGGTCACGTGTGTGGACGCTCCACATTCAGAAGACGAGGAACGAATAGGAGAATAAATGGACATGTTCTGTTTCCTTTTCTCTGTGAAAACTGTGTGTTTATGAGTAATTATTCAGTTTATTTATGTAAATACGCTGAAACCGAGACCAGCTCTGTGTTTTTCCAACAAACTGAGTCAGTAAAGCTGATTCTGATTCTGTAATGAACAAACATCGAGCAGATTAAAGCCTCAGTGTGAAATTAAAAACTGTAATGAATAAAGATGTGTTTGAGCAGATATTAAACTGTAGCAGCTGATCTGTGGCTTTAAACTGAAGGTTCATACGTCAGACAAACCTCGACCCGTTTCACCAGGTGAGAATCAGACACAATGGACTAAGCATCTGGTTCTTGTTTAAACGTTTGTTGAGTGAAGATGCTGTTAAACGTCTTTGTTTCGGTGATGTGTTTCCGTCTGCGTTTTTCCTCCTTCATTTTAATCTGCACAAACAAAGCGAGTCGTGTTCGTCTCACACTCTGATCCACACGGTGACAAACTGCAGCTTCAGGGACCACGTTTGTCTGCAGTAATTGGATTATTTCAAATTAAACTTTCACTCACGGAGCTTAAATCTGAGCCGATACCTCAAACCAAAAGCCAAACAAGTCAACAGGAAAAAAGGCGACGTTGGTTTTATTCTAAAAGCAGCTCAGAGTCTGTGAACTGAGACGACACCGAGAAACAAACAGAATCAGAAGTTTGTAGAGGAAACTAAGATGACAGAACGATGTGCAGATAAATGTCTGTTTAAAAGATATTGTAACACATTCTTTGTTGTGATCAGTAACTGACGTTTTTTTATTTTGTAAAAACGTGGAACGACTTCAGGATCATTTGATTTTGAACAGACAGTTTTGTTTGAATATTTTACATGAATCTTGTTTTGTGACTAAAGCACATCAGCACCTGAAAGTTTTGTATCTTGGATGAAAAAAAAATAGACACGAAATGATGAAATCAGACACTACAGGTGTACTTTGGTACTGGTTCAGTGTTCGTATTAAACCTGTTTGAACATTTTTACACCAACCCAACCCTACGACTAAGACTTTCTATGAGAATATGACTGTGGTCAGACTCACTCTCTCAGACGGTGGATCCTGGTCTCCATCAGACCGACGTTGATCTTCAGGGGTCCATGAAGACTCTGAGGGGCCTCGGACTCTGCAGGATCAGCTGGTCAACAAACACCAACGACAGACTCAGACAAACAGAACGTTATTATCATCTGTTCACATCCTGTGGAGCTGATTAATACCATCTGACAAACGGCAAATAAATCAAGTACAATGTGAGAAAACCTTCTGAAATAAACATATTCTACATAGTGATGAATCTATAATCTATAGGAAAAACGTTGTTAGTCTGAGCAGCGTTTGAAGTCGTGGAAAAACACACACCTGTGACCACATGATGTTACTTATTAAAATGTGTCTTAGTTGTGAGCGTTTGAGCTCAGTGTGGATGATGTGGAAGAAGGACGACGATAAGGACATAAATGAAAGCGAAGAGCTGGAAAAGTCCAAATACCGAGCTGTGCGGTGTGTTCACTGGTGCTGTGAACTGTAGAAAAACACAGTGACGCTGCTTAAAGGCCAGAGGAAACTTGATGATGTAAGTGGATATGAACGTGAACATTTCTACAGAATTTAAAGGAAAGAGGTGAATCTGTGGTGGTTTTCAGTCCGACACGGTGCAGCTGAAGCTCTGCTGATTCACATGACGTCAGCTTCACTTCTGATCAATACAAGATGTTTGACAGAAGCAAAGACTAAAAACACTCAGATTAGAGGAAACAGATGACACTGAGGTATCGCATCTTTTACGTTGTTTTTGTCTTCTACGTTGTATATTCTAGAAGTTCCAGAACAGACATTTCACAGTGAATGTAACTCATATATTCTTTGTTTACTAGACTCTACATTACAGAGTTAGTCTGTTGCATCATCAGCAGCTCTGAGTCTATTAATAAACCTCAGCTCAGTCTGGTTTTAATGGGATTATAATGGAGGACGTGAACACACTCTGGAAGTGAAGTCTGAGCCACAGACGTCGTGATCTTTGTCTGAGTTTTAAATATTCAGGTTGTGAGTGTTAACGACATGTGAATGTTAATGAGCTCAGTCCTAACGAAGCCGCTGATTGTAAAGAGCTGAACGTTAACGAGCTCTGAATGTTAACGAGTCATCCCGGTGCTGATCGCAGTCAGCTGATCGCCACCGAGACACAAACGGGTCTGTCAGAGGGTTTTAACGTGTCGGACAAAGCCGTGGGTTTGAAGAAGAGAAGACGAACTCGGAAGCAGAAACAAAGGACCAGATGAGCCTGAGAATCACAACAGATGAACCCAAACAGATTGAATGTGTGAAGCTGTCGTCGAGTCTCTTTGACTGAATCCAGCAGAGACCTGAACCGGACCAATACCAGTGATGGTTTGTCTTAGAGCTGATGATACAAGAAAAAATGTGTCACGAAATGTTTTCACATCAGTCGACATCGATAAAAGAAACCAGATGGTTATTTGTGATAACAGCACTACATTTTCATCCTGTTGTATACGACCCTTAGTCTCCACGACCTGGAGACTGGACCAGACTGAAGACCAGACCCACGGCGTCTCAGAGGACTTCATCCTGATTTATGGCCGATCGCTGGCTGTTGACGAGTCAGAGTCGGACGGTGCTGTGTTGGTGTTTCTGAAGAACTGCTGAAGGTCTGGTTCTAGTCACAGCATCAGGTTTATGGCCACAAATGCTGCATTAATAAACTAATTAAAGCTGCTGCTGCACCGCAATAAAAGTGTCTCAGATTTCTTAGTGGATTTAATCGTTTTATAGAAAGAATAAGTGCTTCACTAAAACATTCTGTGTAACTTGTGGATTAAAACATCTCGACACTAGTCCTGTGTTCTGTACTGAGTTGACTCGTGGACTTGAGGTTTAAAAGTATCCTCTTTACTGAGTCGACATCGTCATCGGCTCGACTCGGTTCCGTTTTGGTTCCAGCTCATGCAATTATAGAACCCTGGTCGTCATAGTGACCCAGCGTAGCGACTGTAGCTACAAGCGACAACGGAGGAAACTTTTTTCCAGGTGAGACTATAGATGTTCAGTTTTTGTTTTAGTGGTTCAGGATTGGGCCCAGCGTTGAAGTGGATCTGACTGAACTGGTCCAGGGCTGTGACCACATGCATCATGTGACAGTTTGTGAACGGTAATACACTCTGAATGTCTTTAAAAGTGTGTCTGGATTTCATGACCAGGAGACAACATGGATCTAAAAACCACTGAAGGACCTGGACTTGACTTCAAACCCTAAACCCCCTCCATGTGGGACCTGCTGGTCGTTCAGACCCTGTTTCCTGAGCTGAAGGTGAAAAGCTCTGCTACTTTCACACTTTATTTTGTTCTTCTTCATCTTGGATAAAAGTGAAAATGATTTAAAGATGATGTGGATTTAACTTGACATCCTCTTCGACCGTCGACAATAAAATAAATCCTGAAGATCAGACAGAATTAAACAGAGTCATGTGACGCATGACAGACCACGGGGCCTTTTCATCGCATGTCACCGTAACCGCGGCAACCAGCAGCCTGGCAGCGGCAGCACATGTATGTAGAAATATGTACATACATAGCACATACGTACGACATGAGCCTGTTCATGAACAAACACAGACATGTTTGATTCACTTCCACACTTTATGTAAATCAGTTTTTGTTTTTTTACAATTTTTACACCATTAAAAAGGTTTTATGATCATTTATTGTTGTGGTTTTAACAGGACACTTCTGTCGGTTCATGTGCACATGGACTGAGGTTTTATTTTTTCTTTGGTCGGTGAAGTGAAACAAACAGAGAGACTGACTGAACCAGGTCAACGGGAACCGAGGAGGAAGAGGACGAAGAGCAGAAGAAGTACAGGTTCAAACACACTGTGGTAAAAGTACAAGAACTGAGTCTTTATGTCTCGCGACACATTCTGGCACCTTGTTGCGTCTTAAAGCTGCAGTTCTTTGGATTCACAGTACGTATTGATCATCTGACGTGTAATCCATACATCGATCGGTTTATCAGACACTCACCGATCGGCTCCTCTTCCAGAACTCTCTGCATGTGGTCCATCATGGCCTCCAGTTCACTGACCTGAGGACGAGACCAGATCAGAGTCAAACTGTCCGAACATTACCTGCGCTCTCATCGTTTGAATTAACAGTTGAGTTATGTCGTAGTTTAACAGACTGTTGTTACTACACCTCATCTACTAGGACACCACTGTAGTGGTCCTGAAACCGGAAACCTGTTTAAACTCCCTGATAACCCTGAGACCCAGACCAGGACTTTGAATCCAGAGGATTGGTATAGCATGACACTAACAGCAGGTTTCAACCTCAGTGCTGTTCCCTGAGGATCCCAGACCAGAACTGCCATTAATGACCAGATGACCTCTGACCTCCTGCCAACAGACACACTTCACATGTGTCTATTGTTCCACTAAGGAACAAGATCTGAGGAGGTGAAGTCCAATGAAATCCGCTTCTCTGGAAACAACAACAGGATGGATTTGATCGTCTTAAACATCGAGAACACGCTGTTATTTCACGTCTGTTTCAGTCGATTTAAAATCCTCTTGGTCAACATTATGCTTTGAAATTTGCACTGGAATAATTTTGAACTCGTCCTTTGTTAATCTTGATCTTTTACTGTTTATAACCAGATATTGTATTTATTCATTTGTATGAAAGTTGTTTGTTTGATGTAAAATGAGTCGACATCTCAATAGAAACCACTTGTGGACAAAGAATCTGTTCATTGATCCCAAACCACCGATCAAACAGAGGAACCAGGTTCTCCTCAGAGTCCTGGTTCCTCTGAGGAGAACCTGGTTCCTCTGAGATGACCCTGTTCATGGAAGAGCACACCTTCCTGCTCTTCCATGGGGGACATAGGGAACAGAGCAGGCATCAAACAAACAAAATGACAGAGATGAAGTCAGTTACAGAATGAAAAGGTGGAGGTGGGTTTGGAAGAAGAGCAGCAATAACAGCTGAGCAGTTTCAATACGACACCTGAGTAAGATGAAGCAATAGGATGAGCAGAAGAGAATGACTCATCAGCTGACTCATCAGCTGACTCATCAGCTGACTCATCAGCTGACGTGGCTGACATTGAGATCAGCTGCTGTCATGTCATGTACTGATATGAGGGCGCAGCTCCACTTCATGGCTTGAACTATTTTGGACCATTTTTGTCTTTTACGTGTTTTTCTTGTTCCATCTTTTACGTCATGTTCGTCTTGTTACGTCTTTTACTGAAGCATCTTCTCTACATTTCACGTCTTTGTTGAGTTCGACATTTACAAAAGACGAAGACGACGTAAAAGTACGACAAAGTAAAAAGATAAAACGTTTCATAATGTTTCAGTTCTGTTTTTGAAGTTAATGGTTATTTTCAGTCTATTGTTTTTGATTTGATTTGAAGTTCGAACGGTGTAATAGTTTTCACATTATTTTAATAAACCTTTAGACTTTTTCTTATTCTTCAAGGACATTTCAGATCCTGGACTTTGTAAAGAACCAGTTCTTGTACTTTTACCACAGGATCAGTTTCTTCTACTGGATGAAACTACGTGAATCGTTTTTCTATTTTCTGACACGTTACAGGCGTGTTATTGATGAACCGATAGTGAAATGACTCCTTATCCCTGATCTATGAACCGCTGCATCTCAACTCGATGCGTCAGGATCCAGTTGTTAAAAAGTCAAGCTTCGTGCTGATGATCTCGTTAATGAGTTGGTGCGAGTGCAGCTTGTGTGTTAGCATTAGCATGTGTTTAACTCACACCGAGCCGCTGGTATGTGGAGGCTTTGATTCCTGCTCTCAGGAGTCTGCGTTTGGGCTCAGATTATCATAATGTGGTTCTCACACTGAGCCCAGACCCTCAAGTCCACTAATTAGACTCTGAAACTTCAACACACACACAAACACAAGGACAGGCTGTTGAAAATACAATGCAAACTGTTAGCAGAAAAAAAAAACTCAAAGTGCATGTGTGCATTTTCTCAGCTGCTCTTAATACGACTTTAATTTATTCAGGTCTGGTGTATTTTTAAAGTTCACGAAGCTGCAGCTCAGCAGATAAAATTAAAACCTAAATAAAATAATAATCACAGAGTAAAGAGTGGAAATAAAACCTGAGAAAATACATCTGCTAACGAGGGATTAGAAGGAAAACAGATTTAAGCCTCAACACACGTTTGTCTTATTTTCCTGATTAGAGCTCGACACACATTGAAAACATCATCTCCCACCAGACCCGGTCTGTGGACCTGGTCTGTTCCGGTCTGGATCTTCAAGACCTTGATCCAGGAGGGGCCTTGGAAACCAGGCTGGTGGTCCGGTCGTTAAGGAGGAGGTTGGAGGTTAAGACCGAGACCTGGGACGATGTGGGTTCGGTCCAGGTCGTAGCACGGTGGACCAGATCTTTTAAACCGTGTTTTAATTATTGTTTCATCGCTAGTTTTAGTCTCGTTGTCGTCGGTGTCGTTTCCTACACGAGGAAAGTCTCGAACAAAAACCACAACAAGCAACAGAAGAAACCTTTAACAGATGAAGTTGTTTCCCCACATTTTATTTTATTTATGAACCTTTTGTGAGGAATAATTCTCATTTTCAGCTGAATAATATATAAAGATACAACTCCTTCGTTCATCAGGTCCTGAATGTGACGTGGGTTCATAGAAACCACGTACCTCCACATCAACACAAAAACACCAGCCACCTCCCATTTAGAGGAAACTGAAGCACTGCATTCTGGGATGATTACAGCCAATTTATCCCTGAGGAGTGAAGGCCGAGTCCTGGACAGGGTCTAGAGACAGAGAGGAGGCCAGAAGCCAATCTGAGTCGAGCAGCAGAGAAAGCAGACGCTGAAGGAGATTAAAGCCATTTGTCAAAGCTGATAGAGACGACAGGAAGAGAAGGAGAAGAAGAAGAAGAAGAAGAAGAAGAAGAAGAGAAATGGAGCCGAGATCTGGGAGCAAATTACACCCTCACCCGGATCCATCAGGACCACATTATAAAGAGAAGAGAGAACTGAACCCATCATTGACCACGTTACGCTGAGAACCAGATCCATCAGGACCACATTATACCAAGACTCAGATCCTTCAGGACTGGATCCATCAAGGCCATGTTATACCAAGACCCGGTTCCATCAGACCCAGATCCATCAAGGTCATGTTATACTGAGACCTGGTTCCATCGGGACCAGATCCATCAAGACCACGTTATACCAAGACCCGGTTCCATCGGGATCAGATCCATCAAGACCTGGATCCATCAGGATTGGATCCATCAAGGCCACGTTATACCAAGACCTGGTTCCACCAGGACCAGATTATAAAGAGGAGAGAGAACTGAACCCATTAGGACCACGTTATGCTGCGAACCAGATCCATCAAGACCACGTTCCACCAAGACCCTGTTCCATCAGACCCAGATCCATCAAGACCACGTTATACCAAGACCCGGTTCCATCGGGACCGGATCCATCAAGACCTGGATCCATCAGGATTGGATCCATCAAGGCCACGTTATACCAAGACCTGGTTCCATCAGACCCATGTTATACCGAGACCCAGTTCCATCAGACCCAGATCCATCAAGACCACGTTCCACCAAGACCCAGTTCCATCAGACCCAGATCCATCAAGGCCATGTTATACCAAGACCCGGTACCATCGGGACCGGATCCATCAAGACCACGTTATACCAAGACCTGGTTCCATCAGAACCATGTTATACCGAGACCCAGTTCCATCAGGACCAGATTATAAAGAGGAGAGAGAACTGAACCCATTAGGACCACGTTATGCTGAGAACCAGATCCATCAAGACCACGTTATACCAAGACCCAGATCCATCAAGGCCATGTCATACCGAGACCTGGTTCCATCGGGACCAGATCCATCAGGACCTGGATCCATCAGGACAGTTTCTGTTCTTCGTGTCATAAACTCAAGGATCAGAATAAAATGACAAACGATGTGTAAAAGTTTTTGTTTTCATTAGTTTGTGTTGTTTATTGTCAGACAGACTCACCTGTGGGTCAGACAGGTCTAGAGTCTCTACAGGCGTGTCCCGGTCCCGGTCCCGGTCCCGGTCCTCGTCCTCTGAACACGAGTCAAACCCATCCTGGTTGTAATAAACCTCCGCAGCCTGAGGATCCTCTGGAATATCTGCAAACACACATGGTTCACTGAGTAAATGAACGTCTGATGATTCGAAGGCGAGTCTGATTGAACAGGTTTCGTGTGTTTGTATCTCATCAGTCTGTAGATAAATGTCACACTTTAAAGATGGGTTTTGAAGTAAAAACTGCTCAGATAAACAGAGGAGACTTCAGCCTTCGCTGGTTTTATCTGTCAGTTCAACCAGCTCTGGATAATTATTCACACTAACGAGCTCTGAGGGTTTTAACGATGGATGATGTTTAATTCATGCAGCTTCATGAGGTCCGTCTTCACCATGTCTGCTAAGTCCTATTATATGATTATTATTATTAGAACTTTAAATTTTAACGGTCTACAATGACAGTCTGGAAACTGACAGAAGAAAAAGAAAGAAAGAAAGAAAGAAAGAAAGAAAGAAAGAAAGAAAGAAAGAAAGAAAGAAAGAAAGAAAGAA
>JAPQRN010000009.1:15273733-15285556 GCA_037367275.1 Coranthus polyacanthus
CCGGGTCCACCGGGTCCACCGGGTCCACCGGGTCCACCGGGTCCACCAGGTCCACCGGTCCGGTTACAGGACCCGGTCACGCGTCCCAGTGGACTCGCACTCAGGACACACGTTGTCAGTGAGAAAACCACCAGAAACACTGGGTTCGGTTTAGTCTGGAACCAGAATGAAACGATTCAGAAACCATTTGAAAAAGAAGGACGTGAAGGAAGAGTCTGGAAAACGCTCAACAAATACCTTCAGCAAATATGAAAAGAAGATAATAACCATATAATATTACATCACAATGTGTTTTTGTCTTTTACTTCGTTTTCTTCTCGTTACGTCGAACGTTTTCATCATTGAGTTTGTTTTTTGTTTGTCACGTCTTTTATGAATAACTTTAAAATCACAAATCACCATCTGGTTTCGTCAACTTTCACTCAGGATCAAAAATCATCCTTTAAATTGTACAAATAATAATTATTGATTGATATGAACATTTTATCATGATGACGTTTTCCTCTGGATTCTGTTGATGAAGTCATTCTGGTTCCAAACTAAACATCCAGGCATCGTTTTAAACCCAACTCTGTTAAAAAAAACAATAAAATACCCAAAGTCGACACAAAAACTGGATGAAAAACATGGGCATTTCTATCAAAAGTTCAACAATAGTCAAATAGAAAACCATAAAACAAACCAATCCAACAAAACCTCAGAGTCATTACTTTTTTCCAGTGATTCAAACTAATTCTTCATTAATATCAGACTGGATTATTGATCCAATGTCATCTTATACATGTTTAATAAGTGCATCTGATGGAAATAAAGCATTTATAGAAATAAAATACAGTAAAGTGAAGCAGCAAATACACAGCAGATGTGAACATGTTGGACCGAACTCTACAACTCAACTCAAACAACGGTTTGGATTAAAGAAAGACCAACACACTCTGTGGTTTTAGGCTCAACGCAAAAACTGGAGGAAGAAGGAAAACAAACCTGTGGTTTTTAACCACATTTATCAACGTTATGTTGATAGCCAGACGTCACGTGTAACGTCACAACGCCACGTCCAAAACCTCCACAATCACAGCCTCGTTGATAAAGGACTTTGGTTTAGTGGCCAAACTGTGTTACTGCAGTTTCCACAGATATCGTGTGGTGCATTTACTTCGGTCTCATACATTTACGACTCTAATCTCAGAGAATTTGCTGGGTTTTTTTCTCATATATGTATGACTTCAAACTCTTAGAATTCAAGGTTTTTTTTCTTCATACTTCTCTTCTGGTGAATTTACAGGACATTTTGTTAACGCTGCATGTCAGTGATTTCACTTTCATTCGTGTGACTGTGATTAATAATCTGAATCAAACAGAGTCACTGAGTTCAGGAGTGGAGTCCGTTTCAGACCTGGTTGTGGATTTGACTCTTGTGGACTTTTTGAGAAAAATGCCGATATTTAGTGTAACATGTTTATTTTTCCATGAGGTGAAGTGGATTAATAACCACCTCTGTGTATTTAATATTTCATAATAATACTAAATAACATGTCCACAGTATGACCACGTCGTATCAACATGTTCACAGCCTAAAACAGACAGAGTGTGTAGAGCCTCACGTAAAATAATCTGGTCGTTTGTCCAGTAAATGTTTTCAGAGTCCGTCACGTTTGGATCCAGTTGTTTCCTTCGTTAAACAGTGGAATCAGCGAATGTCTGAACACAAGACACGACAAGCGCAAACAGCGAAGCGTCGGTCGAAGACGTTTGGCGTCAGGTCTTCGTAAGGCATCGACGGGACCCGGAGACGACTCGTACGATCGCTTCAACTTCGCACATCAAGGGGCAGAAATGACCGAACACGGCGTGAAGAGGTCACACGAAGAAGAACACGCCACGTTGAAAACACCGAGGGAAACGTTAACGAGACAAACCAGACGAAACGAAGCCGAGAGACGACGATGAATGAGCTTCAAGACAAAACACGACTTAATAAAAGAGTCAGAAAAACCGTTGCAGACGTGGATCAGATGAAGTTTGTGCTTAACAGGATTCAGTTTCATGCTGTGACAGGTTTATATTCAGTGTGTTTGATTATTTCTGACTCTACTTATTAGTGTGTTTTCACGTATGTTTAAAACATGTTGTTTATCATCTGTTCACTTTAACACTCATTCATTTTATTAACATGGAAGTTTTACATAAACTTTTTAAAATCTGTACAAACATTTTTCTTAATTTATACAAATATTTCATTAATATTTAAAGTGATGTGTTTAATCATTATTTAATATGTACATGTTCATTTTGTTAATTTATCTGGATTTAACCAGTTTATTATAATTATTCATTCATACAAATATTCCTTCACATTTAAATACATGTTCTTTGCTTTTATGTTTTTTTAACTTGTTGTCAATACATTTAAACATGTTTTAATGATTCATAATTAACATTTTAAGTGTTATTTTAAATGAACATCAGTACAGGCAGAATGTTGATGTTTCTGTGTATATTTTCTAAATCCATGTATATTTACTTCATGCGTGTATACATTGTATTCACGTGTCGTCGTGTTTTATCGTCTGTATGTTGTTGTTTTGTGTGTATTTTTCTGTCATGTGACCTCTTCACTGATCATCAACATGTTTTTGGTTTAATTCCTTCAGTTTTGTGGTTGTTCGTGTGCTTCCGAGTGAACGACTGAAGGAAACGTCATTTCAACAGTAAACTCGACAGGATTGATTTAAGCACCGAGGACCCGGGTCCGGACTGGGACTGGGATCCAGATCCAGGTCTTGTCTGTTGTTTGAACAGTAAACGTTGACGTTGAGTTGATGCTCGGTGAGATTCTGGTCTCGCCTCTAGTTCAGTTTGACGTTAACGTCTGAAGGATTCGATTCTTTATATTAACGTCAACAAATCCACTGGTTTTTAAAAACTGTTTTACTAAAAAGAGTCTGATATTTAGAGAATCAATGTGACAAAAATAAAGTTCATGTGTGTGTGTTTTTATTACGAATTAATTCTGGGAATTTGATAAATACAGGAATATTAAGACTTTTCCTCATATCATTCTTCTCATTTTACTTGTAATATTATGAGTTTTTTCTAGTATTTTAATAACTTTAGTCTGGTAATATTTTGCCTTTTCTTCTTGAAATCACATTCATTTATTCTCATAATATTATGACTTATTTTTTATCCTAATTCTCCTTCATAAATACCTTCGAAGAACAGATTTTCATCAACAGGAAACAGTTTGTCTGTTGACAAACCAGTCTCTTCAATGTTTGATCAACTTTCTTTTGTGGTTTTTCATGGATTTGTTGACAATAATAAAACTACATAAAGTCACCAGTTTGATTAAATGACGGAGATGCGAGCCTCTTCTTGAAGTGTTTGTGAGATTAGCATGCTAACGTTGTACCGGTTGAATTTACCAACATGCTACAGTTTGTTTTTATTTTTTGCACAGAAGTTTAGCCCCTGAGTTCGTTTTAAAAGTCATCATCATGCATTATGTTCATCAGAGCTCGTCGATGTTGGTTCATGCTCTGAATGACAGTCTGCACATGCTAGCGTAGCCGCACACGTTAGCATGCTAGCAGAGATTAGCATGGCAGGCTAATGGGGCCATTGATTCACTGGACGTGAACGTGAAGGTTAAAAACACCTGTGGTCCGATGAAGTGATGAAAACGAGACGCTGACCTCGTTCTTCTGTGATTAGTGACACCGACGTATGGCACAAAACAGGAAGGAGGTGCCGTCCCTTCAAAATAAAATGCGCTTCATCATTTTATGAGACGCGTTTCTAAATACGGAGGAAGAGGAGTCTGATCCAATCTGAACGGGAACCAGAGATACCAGATGTACCGTGACTAGCATATTTGTACAATAACCTCCTCTGTGTACGATAGTCCATGCTCTTTTAAAACGTTTTAATGACACAATGAAGATTGTCTTTAAACTCATCTCGTCTCACATCAGGCTTGTTGTGATGATGAAAAAACATAAATCCTCTTCACTAATCCGAAGTTTGAGGTATTTTATATTGGATACAGTGACTTCTGGGTCAGTCTTATATTAACTCTTACGTACAATTTTTCATTTTCAGACTCTGGTACATTTTACATCTGGAAACACTGACAGGAATCACCATCTGTTTTATTCAATACAACAACGTGACATGTCGATGCTTCAGTCAAAAACTGATCACATTTAAATCAAATATGATCTTTTGTTTTATTAGATATGAAATAGATTTATAGATAATAATAGAAACACATTTTTATGCATCAGGTAGTGATGGTCTATGTTCACAGTCAAATCAGCTAACGTTAGCTACTGAGCTAACCTTAGCTAACATAAGCTAACATTAGCTTTTGTTAGCTAAGGTTAGCTGCTCCAGTTCAATCAGACTGAGTGGAAATGACACAAAGTTGAATTTATTTTAAAAACCTAAAAGATTCAGTTTAAGGTTCAACAGTAGCTAACATTAGCTTCATGACCAAGTCTTCATTTAATAAAGAACATGTAAAATCTTTCATTAGCGTCACATATTCTTTCCCGTTAGCTCACTCGCTAACGTTAGCTAACTTAACTGTGTTTGAACATCGATCATCACTGCCTGATACGTTAAAAACATGTATATATTTAACAAGAAAGATTTGAATAGTGAAGCCAAAGAGACTTTGTAGCTGCATTCTGTGTAGAACAAATGGTGTTTCCAAAAACCAGAAGTGGGAGAGGAGCTGACAGCAACAAGCAGTAGGAATGATGGGAAATGTGGTTAACAGCGACACCGTTCCACTGATTGTTTGCACCATTTGTTGGTAACACTAATGTAAGACTGTACGTGACAATGATAAACTGACACTGAGCACCTTCAATGTAAAAATGTGACGTCAGATACATAAGAATCTACAAGAAACAAAAATGAGTTTTAATTAATACTGTAACTACGGTAACTGTGTTTTTCAGTGTATATTTGTGACCTTCAGATTGTTGAAAACCATAACTGGTCCTGGATCAGTGCTTGTGTTACCTCGTGGTTTACGTTATCATCCAATCAGGTTAAGTATCCAGGTGGTTGCTAGGCAGAAAACAGATCAGGACTCAGAACTCAGCACTGGTTCCTTCAAAACGGATCAAATTTTACACGGCTGCACCTGGAGGAGGAGGAGGAGGAGGAGGAGGAGGAGGAGGAGAAGGAGAAGGAGAAGAAGAAGAAGAAGAAGAAGAAGAAGAAGAAGTCAGTTCTGAGCTACTGTAGAAGCTGAGGAAGAAAGATGATTCTAAGGAAACAAAAACACAAGGATTCTTAGTTTTAGCAGATTTTTACTCTAATGAAAACATAAATCGCCCCAAATCTTTCTGACTGAAGCTTCCATTTGTACGTTGTTTTAGTAGTTAAGTAAATTAAGTTCTATCTGCGAATATGCTCGAGTAACACTACAGTGAATGTGATTTTTTTTTTCTATTTTGTATCATCTCTACTTCAGAACCACGAGCATTCAGAGTAAAAGTCATCAGCGGAGGTAATCACACTCGTCATAACCAGCTGTTTAATGAATTTCAAACCCGACAAAATAATGTGCGTTTCGCTTGTGTAACAACGAGGAAAACTGAAAAGCCAGAGCTCGTACTGAACATAGGAACATTTATGAACGGACTCGTCCGTCTGGAAGACAGGCATATGCGTCCACACAGTATTAGGAGAGAACTTCACAGGTGGAAGACTCACTACATTGTGTTTGGAGCTGTGGCCCATTTGTATTTGCTCTGTAATCATCACAGATAAAAGCAACAAAGAGTTGAGCTCTCTCTGCACTATTCGGGGCGTTTGTGCTGGAGTTGCCAGTGTCTTTCTGTGAGTGATGGACAGCAAAGAAGAATATCTGTTCAGTGACACGGGGACAGCAGAGTGAGTGTGAGCGAGAGAGGGCATTTGAAGTAGGCTGCTGTAGTGTCTATAATGACTGTCTAGTGCGTACTGATGGACAGGCCAGTGGGCGTCTGAAGGAGATTATACCTGAGCACTCTGCTGCTGCTGCTGCTGCTGCTGCTTCATCGCTGCAGCCCTTAATGACAGGAACTTAATGAAAGCAGCTGGTTCATGAATAGCAGCTTGTTGCGTTTGTCATTATTTTGGCCAAAATGTGTTCTAAGGAGACAGAGAGAAGGAAATGATAAACATCACTAAGTCAGTATTTATATTTTATGCCCTGTAGATTCGTAGAATATATATCTCCAGTTCCAGCTGCATCACTTGCGTAAATACAAAACAGATTTACTGAAAGACAAGTTTATACACGAAGGCAATTCAATGTGCTTCACGTAAACAAAAGGAACCTCCGGGGGAAAACGCAAAACAAAGTGCGTAAATGTTGGAAATATTAAAAATATCATTAAAAGTGCAGGGTATGTAATATAATAATACAAGAGAATAATATGATTAAAGAATTATTAAGATGATTAAAAGGTTCAGTATCCAGATTTACAGCGCAATAATAGAGCCCAAAGCCAAACATCTTCATCATTTCTCTTCATTAATTAACAAAAACTGATTCATTACCGTGACAACACTGCTATGTCTGGCCACGTGTTGAAACAGAATAAGCATGCCTGAAGATTCAGATTGTTCATTCTGTGGTTGTCAGCCACGACACCAACAGGCTGTCACCAGAGAGCTTTAACGCTGAAAGATGGACCAGTGAAGCAAAGAACACAACCAAAAATTTCACTTTGCGGAAATCCTGCGAGATGTTTTCATTAAACGTGACTGCATAGAGGTGGGTTTGTCTCCTATAAATCATGTTTATATACTATAAACCAACAACATTAAACCAGTGTTCTGAGAATCTGAACATAACCGTACATCCAAATCAGACTTAACTTGTTTTTGTGGGTGTCATATAGCGAGAACATACTGTAGGAAAACAAATCTTATTACCTCCGTCACAGAGGTTATGTGATCAGTCACGCTCGTCTGTCCGTCTCCCTCTCTGTTTGAATGATTTTCATGAAGCCAGGTAACCACGTAAGCAATGACACTAGCTTTTTTTTTTTTATAATATAACATTAACTATGAACTACTGTACCATTATGTGGCTTATATGTTTGTATACAGCGTTTGCGAAGTGCGTTTGTGAAGGATGGGATGGTCTAAATGAATGGTAGCCCCAGTCTGTCCAGTATGTCATGTGGATAATATAATATTCTGTTTGCTGCGCGTGTTCTGTGATTAGTGACTCTATTTGGTGAATCAGAACTGATGTAGATGGCAGGGTGCTGGCTTTCAGAACACAGAATATCCAGTCATTACTGACTCGGTCTTTAAGTGCGTTCTCCAAGACTAAAATCCGTTCCAGTCGTTGTAAATAGTCCCAAAGTGCGTTGTATCCCGTCTTAGAACCCTTCAGCTAAGATCTTAGTTACAACGGTAACACGCAGGTCATAATTTGCTGTTTGTTTGTGGTTTACTAATATTGCGGTTTGAGAAGAAGAGTGGACTGGCCTTGGTCAGGGTGTTTTTCTGTATCCTCCTCCTGCATCATGGATGTTGTGTAAAATAAGGCTTTAACCAGTGTATGGTTCGCGCCGTTCTTGCCATCACTATAGAAGCACGACAGAAAAAAACACAAACTTTCTTGATGCCACCTGCCATAAAACAAAAACAGAGAAAGAACAGTGACAGCGAACAGAACAAAGGACTGATTTTATTTTCATTTCAGAATCCTTGGCAGACACAACATTCATAAAAGACTTTTTTTCTTTTGTAGAACAGAAAATAATTGAACAGGTTTTCCTTTTCTATAAGAAAGTCTTCAACTACTTCTACAGAAATGAACAGAGACTCCCTCTGATCACGTCTACGTGGTGCTCAGAAAGACACACCGGGGAACGGTGGCTGCTTTTCATCTGTTTGCTTATTCTCATTGATAGTAATAAGGATAACTACGAAACTTTGCATCGGTTCTTTCTGTCCACAAAAAATAAGCTCTCCTGAAAGCCACCCCACGCTGGCTTTTGGTGGAGGTTTTAACGTTAATAAAACATACAAACATCTTCACTGAAACATATAACTAAAATTTAGCAGCATTTAAATGTTTCTTCTAGAAGACAGTATTAATAAACAAGTCCAGTATTTTGTTTTAACACCTAGAGCTTCATGGACCTGATCGGTTTTGATTTTTGATTTCATGTTTTGAAGTTGTTGTGTTAAACACAAAGAGCAGGGCATGTTGAGTTGCCGTGAAATAATGTGTTGTCCAAATATATCCTTTTTTCGCTGTGAATTGTTGAAGTGGAAGCTTAAAGACGTCACAGATCTAAATACCTGTGCCCTCTTTTCACCAGCCCTGTAGAGCATATTTTACTCGTGCCATTTATACACAATAACCCTTTGGCAAGCAACAGTATTATAACCCTGCTACACTACGGATCCACGTCCAGAAAAAAAAACATGCGGTGGCTCTGACAAACATACAGCACAACTGAAGATGAGATGTACTTTTATTGATCCACAGTAGCGGACATTCAAATGAAATAGTAGAGGAGAGGGAATAATAGAAACGATGCACAATGCAGTAAAACGGAATACGCTCAGTTAAGGAAAGTAAAAATTCTGTATGGTTGCACAGAATGACAACATTAGTAGTAAATGCAGGAAAGTGAAGAAGGTGTATTTTTCTTACTGTAAGCTTCTCTGGGTTCAGTTTTTAGCACGTTTGTAGTTTTTGTGTAACCTAGATTCAGTGGTTTCTTTCACTCCTACGTTCTCGTTCTTACTTTTATCTGACAGACAGCAGCCGTGCACTTTTCTGATCTGCTCTCCTGAAGCTGTGTGTGAGTTGTAATTTTAATTTGAGTGACGGCATCCTTTAAGACCTCGTTATACGCGCATCATAGCAGTTGTATTCTCACCGTCGCAGGAACAGTTCAACTGCGATTTCGTGTCAGGTATATGTGCCCCTTTGTTATCTCAATGACTCACCCACTCTCATCTAATCCTGTAACTGCATAGGATCTCGCTATATAAACACATCGCTGGTACAACAGTAGTCACGTCACTGCCTGATGAAAATGAATAATTTAGATGGATGGTGTTTTATGTTCATTTTAAACCTTTCAGCGAAACGAAACGCACGACACACCGACTGCGAGCCTGCAAATAAGAGAAAAGAAATGCATTATAGGTAATTATCAGTACCACGAAAATTGGATGGGTGTGCTGGAGATTAGGATCGGATATGTGGGTGTTGTCATGACATAGATCCCATTTGTTTCATGGGTAACGAATGGATGACAATTTCAGTGGGAACGAAATAATGACATTAAGGGAGGCAGTGGTAAGAGAGGAAAAAAAAAGCAAAGAAAAGCAGGAGGGACAAAAAGTAGCAAGAGTTGATGCTAAGTTGAAATGAACATCTAAATGAGACGAGAGTCAGAGGTTCGTGAGCAGCAGGTGTGTGTTTGTCTGGCGGGGAGTGGATGAAGAGGGAGAAATTCACTGAGAGACAGTGGAGTGAGTACAGAAGCCACTTTGGCGCGAACACACAGTCCATCTCATCTATATGCTAAAGCCTTCTGCTCTATTTGCATTATAAGATCTCAAAAACTCTACAAGCTCTGGCCTGCTAATTCCTGCATATATTACATCCTACCCAAACCGCATTCTGACTGTCATGTAGCAGTCCCCTTTTTGTCAAAGCTGATATGATTCTGCCTCTTCCCATCGATGACAATAATCCTATTTTCCTGAGACAAAAGGCTCATCTTTCATATCAGTGCCAGTGGTAAATTAGTCTGAAGCCCAGGCATGGAAAATGGACATGATAACCCATATTTATGGGTGAATTGGGTTATGTGGCTGGCAAACACAAATGGAAGAAAACCACAGGTATCCTCCCTGGAACGTTCCCAGCATATCAGGAGCCACAACGAACTAGCAGTGTGTACATTAAACAGTGGAGCGGCTGGGAGAATATGGGTAAGGAACCCCTGGGACACTGCCGGGACGTTGTGTATAATTGAACAAGCCAATAACAGCAGAATACTTTAATGTGTCAAAAATAGAGTGCTATCACAGCTGCGATTCTTCTCTTTTACTGACTGCTTTCACATATTTCCTTCAGTTGCAACACAAAGCCAATCTACCTCTTTGTTGTGTATTTTTTTTATTAATAATAATAAAAAAACCCTCTTTCATTCTTTCCCTCAGCATGGCCTCTCCAGAAGAGCGCTTACCCACAAATTGAGCTAAGTGCTCCCCTGAGACTTTGCATTTGTAAATATTTGTGCTGTGAAACATGAAACATAATTGCTCAATAGAAATGAGGTGTGAGACAAATATTCCTTTGTTGGATTAAGGGAAAAGTGGCCGATATGTCTGGACTTTGCTACCATGTTTGCATTGTTCTTTCAAATGAAGTGATAACACAGGCTAGTTGCAGTACATTACTCTGTATAAATAGAGGGATTTTCTTTGTGAAGTAGAGCATGTAGTATCGTTCCAAGCACAGTAGTCTGTCTGAGCAGTGCCCGTTTTAAAGTAAAGAGCCAACTGTTGCATAACAGTCTTCTTCTGGCGCAGTGTGTTTGAACCTGCCGACTGGCTGCGACCTTTCTGTGGTGAGGTCTAGTCCTGGACTAAAAGGTTCCTCAGACCGCTGGATGTCTGCACTTCACTGTGACCTAAAGACCTGTGAAGATTCAGCAAGCTAGTCCGCTGAAATGTGAAAAAGCAAAAACATTTATTTTCCCATGACTATACAGCGAACTATTGTACATATGTGCGTAAGGCCTGCTGTCTGCTATAGCTACTGAAAACTATAGTTTGTTCTTCTTGTCAGAGTCGGTCAGTTAGGGTGAGGAGTTTGGTCATCTGGGAAGGGGCTCAGGGCAGAGCCGCTGCTCCACATCAAGAGGAGCCACTTGAGGTGGTTTGGGCATCTGGTTAGGATGTCTCCTGGACGCCTCCCCCGTGAGGTGCTTCAGGCAGGTCCAACCAGAAGGAGGCTCTGGACCAGATACAAGAGACTCTGGAGGGATTATATCTCTTGGCTGGCTTGACAGTCCCCAGGGAGGAGGTGGCTGGGGAGAGGAATTTCTAGACTTCTCTGCTCAGGCTGCAGCCCCCATGACCCACATCTGAGGAAGTGGCAGAATATAGATGAATTGTTGGAGGGATGGATGGATGGATAGAACTTTTTTTGTCAGAAGTACAATATATGACTATTTAGGCCTGTCCATGTTTGTGATTGGTCACCTGGTGCCTAGTCTTTTATATGGACACGCTTATAACTAAAGTCAGAAACCCTGGACTAACACAGCAGGTTGATAACCACCCTCATGATGCCACGAAGCGTGACTGCAGTTATTAGACTTTGTTGATGCGGGTAAGGAAAAGAGTTGAACTCGCTTTGTGATGCAGGCCTCTGGTCCATCTGTCATATGCTTTATCTTGTAACCCCGTGGTAATGTGTCAAAACACACTAATATTCAGCTTTTTAAAATTGGTGGCTGAAATAAAACACTTCCAGTATTGACCAATCAGAAATGTTCAGCGCTGCGAGCCCCACCCCATAAAGTTCTTGAACTAAGTACTTTTTTTTTTAACTCTTCTGGGGATAAAACAAAGTCCCCAGAACTAAATTTAGACCCTGGTTCTTAAATAGAATTCCCCCAGAGGAAACCAGTCCAGGGTGTACTCTGCCTCTCAGCCATTGCCAGCTGGGATCAGCACCCGGCCCCTACGACCCTGCAAGGATACGTGGGTATAGATAATGTATGAATGGAATATTTGTGTAGTGAAACATGGGACATAATTGCT
>JAPQRN010000009.1:15287590-15301357 GCA_037367275.1 Coranthus polyacanthus
TCAGGAACGTACAGATCTAGATCTACACTTCAGGAACGTACAGATCTAGATCTACACTTCAGGAACGTACAGATCTAGATCCACGCGTCAGGAACGTACAGATCTAGATGTACACGTCAGGAACGTACAGATCCCGGTGACCCCTTCCACACTGGTGCCGTCGAGGTCGTGAGAACAAAGGAAACAAAATAATGAACATTAACCTGAAAATGGAAACATTTGTGCTAAAAAACATAAACATAAAAAAACGGTTTTAGAGTCAGAGCTTCAAGAATCACTGTCAGTGTTTAAACATCCTGAACAAACTGTAATGGTTCTATGACATATATGTAGACTGTACGTCATGAATGTATATGTCATGAAGCAGAAAGACAGAGTGCTCCACCTGCTGGACACAAGATCAACAGCAGCTAAAGACTCAAACCAATGTTTCATTCATTTATTTTAAATAATCTTTATTAAAATTCAGAGCAGTATTACAGAGGTTGCACTTACATTTACACGATGCTTTTATTACCAAGCAGAAAAACACACAATAAGTAGAATGACACCAATCACTACAATAGAAAAAACAGCAGAATAAATAGATGAACATCAGAAATAAACAGGTCGACCAATAAATGAACAAGGAGGCAACAGTAAAGTTGATGTTTATTTGTTTTTAATAATTGAATTGATTGTCATGTAAAACTCCAGTCAGTGTGCGTCAAGTCTGAACTAAAACAACAACAACAACATCCTTCAACGTCTTTAAACAAACACAAGCAGCTGCTTTGGTTAAAAGGCTGGTTTTATTTTGCAAATCAAATGAGCATCGTCTGCAGGAAGATTAAAGGAAACCCAGAAATAGGAGCTGAGTCTGGGGAGTACACTGGCCCGCTGCATTATGGGGGATGCAGTTCTGTTTTAGTATTTTCTGGAGCTTAAACACATTAATGACTAAAAGGCAGAACATGTTTTTAAATCTGTTGCACATGATGGAAGAGAAAGAGTGAATTTACTGGAAAACAACTTTAAAAACTTGGAAGTTTTAATGAATATGAAGCATGTGTTTCACATGTTTTCTCATAGATTGTTCTTTTAATGTGTGAAAGGATGAATGTAAACCTCATGACTCGGTGTCACATTATTTCTTCACTTCCTCTTTTCCTTCTCATAGTTTTACAGGAACGTTGCTGGGTATTTTTACTTACTTTTATCCTATAAGTATGTGGTTAAATTTGAGTTACTTGACTTGATTTATTTCCATTTCCTGCTCCTTTTTCCTGCATCACATGTACATTTATCAGATCGACTTTACAGCTGCAGTGACTAAACGATTATTGATTCATTGATGGACAAAAACATGAAAAACATGGACAGTTCTTCATCGTTTGCCCTTTAGCTCATGATCTGCTGCTTCTCTCAGTCACGTGTGAACATGTCAACTGAAGCCATGCACATATTTAAAGACGTCACCGTGTCCTCTTTTATATTTCAGATTCAGACCAAACCAAACCTCGGCTCATCTGAATAAACAGAGCAGTATTTGTACTTTTACTGTATTCATTTCCTTCCCACAGCTTCTTCTTTTAAATATGTGAATCGATTTCTTCTATTGTTCTGTGTTTTTTGTACAAAGTCTGAGCATTTTTGTCTCCACTGAACAGAAATAGAAGAAACAGACGAAACAAAAGGATGGAAACACATGAGTTCAGTCTGAGGAGACTCTGAGTCACATGAATCACACACACCTTGTTGTGTTGTTTCCGTGTTGTTTCATGATGGACGTCTGCTTGTTCTGCAGTTTTCTGCTGTTTTCTGCTTCAGGAGGTGAGTTCATATTCACACAGAAACACAGTAGATTTGTGTTTTTATTTCCGATCCACACAGTTGACACCTGATGAATCTGTGTCCTCTACTTTTAGCTCTGCTTTGGTCTCCACCACTATAGACAATGCATTTATGAAGTTTGTAAAACTGTACGCTCTCTGGTTTACATTGAGTTTGTGTCAAACTATGAACACAACTCACTTTCAAAAGTTTAAATACAGGCGGAAAGTTTCATCATGTTCTGTTGTAGTTTTTTTAGGTTTTTGGGTAGTGTTCTTGTTTTTTTTGTTTTTCTTTACTTTTTTCGTCTTGTTTTTTATCATTTTGTTCAACAGTTCTTGTTTGTTGTCATGTTCTTTATAAAACTTTTCCTTCTGTTCTTGTTTTTTATTTTATATTTTTCTTCATGTTCTTTGTTTGTTCCCATTTTGTCATGTTTTGTTGTTTTGTCGTTGTTTTTTTTCATGTTCTTGTATTTCTTCTTTTTATTGTCTTCTTGTTTTTTTCCATCACAGCTCTTAAATCTCAGGCTGGATAAATACATTCTTCTTCTAGGTTTAAAGCCGTTTTAAGACGTCTTCAGGATCCTTTTTGATCCAGTTTGACTTAGATGTTCTCTGTCCTCCAGTCCTCGGCTCTGCAGACGACGGTTGGTCCATGAAGGTTCAGGCAGAGGTTCGGGCAATCGAAGGTTACCCCGTGGTTCTACCCTGCACCTTCAGCCACCCGCAGCACTCCCAGCATGCCTCTCTGCAGGTGCTGTGGCGTCTGGGCCACGGCGTGGGATCCACGGTCCTGTTCCGCTGCACCAGCAGGTCCGGATCCCCCACCTGCAACCCGGGCCCCCAGCAGGACCAGAGGTACCGGCTGGAGGGAAACCCCAGGGAGCACGATCTGTCGCTGAGGATCAACAGCGCCGCCCTGCAGGACAGCGGGCGCTACTACTGCAGAGTGGAGGTTCAGGGGAAAGAACACGTGAGCTTTGAGGACAAGATGGGAACCAGACTCCGAGTGGAAGGTACGTTTAAACATAGAAGAGGTTCCCATGATGAAGATGTTCATATCAGTCAACATCAGAGTGAAGCTAATGATTATTTTCAGTCTATTGTTTGTGATTTGATTTGAAGTTAAATGGTTTAATATCTTCACATTATATTAATATGACGTGAGGTTCAGTTCAATAGAAACGTCTTTCAAGGACTTTAGACTTTTATACTTTGAGGACGTTTCAGAGCCTGGACGTTGTCACTTTTACTGCAGTAAAGAGTCAGTACTTGTACTTTTACCACAGTATCTGTTCTTCTACTGGAGAAAACTGTCTGTGGACTTTTACCATCTCTGGTCCTTTATTTTGCACAGCTCCTCCAAAGATCCTCAGTCTGTCAGTGGAGGGCAGCGATCAGTCCGGGTACAGAGCTCTGTGTCGGGTCCAGGGTTCCCCGCTGCCAGATGTCCAGTGGCTCGGTCCGGACGAACTGCTGGAGGGTTCCCCGGTTGGGCTGGGTCCACTGGCTCAGGGATCGGCACCGGCTCACTTCCACACGGTGAGCCAGCTGAGGGACGTGGAGCCGGACCAGCAGTACACCTGCAGTGCCTCCAACCCGCTGGGCAAAGACCAGGCCGCCCTGTACGTCCTGAGGCCACGCCCTGCTCCATATGCGGGCGGGGCCTCTCCACCGCTCCTACTCCTGCTACTGTCTGTCTCCCTGGGGGCAAAGGTCATCCTGCTGGTGGGGATGGGGGTGTGGATGGTGCAGGGCGGGGCTCTGCAGGGACTCAGCTGCTGGTGGAAATAACCTGAGATCATCGGTTTCTAATATAAGAACATGTATTAAAACTGTTCAAACATGAGGATTCACGAAGTACACAGGGTGTGTGTCATTTTTATTTTTATTCTTCCAGAACAATTGCATTTTTGGAATCCTAAACATGAGGTGAAAAATGTTATATTTTATGCATTTTGGAGCAAAAAAATGGCTCATCAGCGCCCCCTAAAGACTACCTCTTATAGCAAGTTTCACCTACATGTATGAAATTTGTATGTGAAGTGTATTGGTAACATGACATCAACCCAACAGGAAGTCGGCCATTTTGAATTTTGTGCTCATATGTAATAATTTAAAGACATTGTATTATAACAAACTCACAAACTCCTCTCAGACATTTGGTCAGTGTCATATGAATACCTTTGTGATGAAAAGTTATCAAAATTTTGTACAAAAGTTGAAGGATGTTGCCATGGTGATGCAGCAAATTTCAATGTTTTGCTAGATATTTAGAGTCATTTATCTTTTGGGTTTGGAGCTAAACGTATCAAACATGTATCAGGTCCAGACGCACCAGTTTGGTTTGAATATGGAATTTTTAGTAAATCTTTACCATTTCCAGCCGTCCTACTGTTCATGTGACGTCTGTGTCATACCTCTCCTATATATGTACTGACTTCAACTTTTCATAAAACATCAGTGTCTAATTTACACATTCACAATGTTGTGTGATTATTTACAAAGAATATGATAAAAAAAAAAGAAAAGAAGTGAAGCTAAGCTATATCGAGTAATCTAGTAATGACACACATGCAAAATTAAAGCTAGTATTTCTTAAAATGTCTTTAAAAAGAGCCAGATAAGTTGCACTTTTACTAGCAAGCTAGTTAGCTTGATAACGAGCTGATTAAATAATGTTGTTAGATTTATGTTCAGAGATGACTCAGACAATACACTTCATCTATTGTGATATTACATGTGACATTACAAGGTCACTAGATTAAATTTCATTCAATAACATCATCACGTGACTGTTTATATAGCAATTTAGAATATGACAAGATAAGAAAAGAAGTCAAACAAACCTTAGAAGGTAATGGTTACAGTAGAATAAGACTCAGCGTGTGATATTTAGTGTCATCTAGTGGTGAAGTTACATATTACAACCTAACAGCATGTGTCTGGATAAGAGGTAAGTGTGAATCAGCTGATTGTTAACACATGTAGTGAATAATGTGTGTTCAGAGACTGTAACTGAAACTTGACACAACATTGTATGAACATCACATGTCAACCAGTGTTTCAGAGACAAAGATGAAGCCAGACTCAGATTTATGGACTAAATGGATCAGATTCTGGACCACAGACTCTGGTTATGTCTATAAATGAACAGCTCAGATGTTATTGGATGAATTGTTGAACAGTTTTAAACCATGATGACCATGAACCAACTGTAACAGTAGTGGATGGAAGCGCACATAAATTAGCATTTTCTTTTGTCGACTTTCTGAACGTTCGGTTCAAATTTGCGATACATTTGGATGGAAACCCGCCCACTATGTTGTTGACTACATGGGTAGGAGTTGGGGGTGGCCGTAGCAGACCGGATGTGCATCCTTACAGCAGGATTCGTCGCTCCAGCCAAAGTCTCGGCCGGTTTCCAGACTGATGATGACACACTGTCCGTCGTGTACCGAACCCGGCTCCCCTTCGGCCCAGTTAGTGTCTTCAACCGGGTCCCCGCTCACCCAGTACCATTCCCCGGACACAGAGCTGCGACGCATTCCGATCCACACCTCCTGCAGACCGCCGCTGTTGATCACCACTATTCTTTTGTAGATCTGCATCTGCAGCTTGGCGTTGGGGAAGCTCACCAGGTCCAGGTCCTTGTTTTTGCAGTACTGAAGAGATTCACGCCAGCCGCCAGCCACCTTTCCAATTTCCACCACTTCTGGTGTCAATGCACAACCCCTGAAATCTGGAGTTTAAACGAAACAGAACGGAGACAAACTTAAAACTAGGCACTGAGAAAATAGTGGTTTTGCTGCCTGTAACATGATGTAAAAACACTGCACTGTGAAATAACTCAACAACATGAAGTACATCTTCACTTTGCTATGGAATAACACCTTCATTTTTTTAGCTTGAATGTAATATGTAATACATTTCTCATTACAATAGTCAACTCTGCTAGAAACAAAAGTGTGAAGAAATTTCTCTAGGTCGGCTGTGATCATGAAGTCTCTGAGTTTGGTTGGACTTGTAGATAAATATGAACAGCTGATCCTTTGACATGAAGTCTCTGAGTTGTTTTCGTTATTTTCAGTTCACTTTTAAGGGACATTCAAACTCTGCATTTGACCCATCTTGGAATAACTAGATCTGGAGCTGGTTCCCAGGCTGCCACTGAACGTGTCACGAGACCAGTTCCAGATCTAGACCAGAACCTCGGTCGGTGCCTTCAACCAAGGCATACGTACATGTTTTTGATGGCAGTCCCTACAACACATGTTGACCTTTTTCCATCAACATGGAGTGGAGTTTCAACTGAGTGTTTCAACCAAAAATAAACTGATTTGGAAGCAGGAACGTTGGTTCAGCAGCTGGAAGCCCAGAATGTCAGATTTTCTCTTGACCTGAAGTGTGAACCATTGTGGTCGTGTCATATTCAACAGGATGGAAAGAGACGACGGAGACGACAACAACTATGTAGAAGAAGAGAAACCAGTGGAGAAAAGAAGAATAGTGCAATAAACACTGACTCAACCAAGTGTTTGGTGGTGATTAAATCATTTACTGACTTTGAGGAAAAGCTAAAAAGTAGCACAAAAAAGAGTGGAATGGCTGGTTTCACTTGAATACAAGAACAAATAACTACAAAATCTTCATTAATGACCTTAATGACCTCGATTAGAATCATTCCACTCAACAGCTGTGAAAACGCAGCTTGTCCAAGAACCGGTTCAAGAACCAGAACTAATGGAGAATTGAATGGAGGAAAAGGTCTTTCTGTGTGATGTTTGCATGTTCTCCGAAGGAGAGAGTTTGGTTGTATTTGTAAGAAAAATATGACAATGGCTGCTCTTTTGATGTGATGAAGAGTTAGGAAAAAACAAACAAACTGAGAGAACTGATGAAGATAAAACCTCATGAACATCTCAACATAACTCTACTGCATACCTGGAGATTTGCTGATGATGGGTGCCGGGTTCCCAAACCAATTTTTCTCACCCATCCTCCCCACAAAGTAGACCGCCATTGTGGAGGTCGTGTGCCAGATGATGTGCTTGCCCAAGTCCAGTTCAAAAGATGCTGAGACGTAGTTGGACCCAATCACCACCTGCCAGTCTGGACTCTCTGGGGGACGGTCTCTGATACGAACCCCGTCAGTGTGATCCTTGTGGACCATTATCACAGCAAGGTTTGTTGCATCTGGAACTGAAAAGACTGCGAAACACGAGCCGAACTCTGTCTCGGGGATCAGGGTGAGGAGTAAACCGGGATGGAAGAGGACAGCTGTTCCGGATGTTTGGACCAGCGGTGAATCTGGATCAAAGGCAGATTCTTTGCGGGTGTCTTTGTCTGACAGAAGGACAAATGTTCCAGTTTCTTTGGACAGGGCAGGAGGGATGTAGTACTTCAGCGGCTCAGTTCTGGCGGGAGGCAGCGTCGTGTACAGCATCCCACAGGTGCAGTTGTAGTTCATAGCACATGAGTGACCGAAGAGGACCGTCACAGGAAGATTGGCCTTCACAACTCGCTGTGACATTTCCTGTTTGACCCAGATCTGAGCGATCTGGAAGGGCTGGAGGGAAACAGTGGTGGACTGCACGCCTTCGACGGTTACCGAGTTCTCCTGGTCCATGTTGACGATGATGAGCTTGAACGGACTTCTTTCGGTGACGGCTGTGCTGACAGTGCCTGCGGGGGAAGTGGTTTTTTGGATCGTGGGTATCGGTGGGATGAAGTATTTTTTTCCCTGTTTTTCGGTGGGAATAACCAGAGCCGTCTGTACTCTTTTGTCTTTCAAACTAATGGCGTGCACGGTGATGCTCTTTGTGCTCTTTATCCTCACAGATCTGAAGGAGGTTTCTGATTTGTTGAGCTCCATTAAGGCATCAAAAGTAAAATCCTTGGTTTCTCCTGCGTTCAGCATGGTGTTTGATGTGTAGAAGGTGGACGACGCTATAACATGCTGTGTGAGGCTGATTTCTGTGTTGTTAAACAAAGCGATGATTAGGACCTGGTTTGTTGGCGCAACAGGATGATAGTAAGCAATGTTCTCTGGAAAAACAATAATGAAACTTTGACCGGTGTTGTCGTCAGAGACACTGGCCATGGATTCTGTAAGAGGAAGGAGGTAAAGTGAATTTCAAGTGAACTTATTTGGAGCCTTGATTTGTTTTTTTGGCAATGTATCAACTAGGGCCAAACTTAAACTTCAGTTAACCACATCACCAATACCAAGTACAGCTCACTCATAAAGAAACTGAAATGTGATTCTTCTTGTTGGTTTCTAAACACAAAACAAAGACAAACAAAGGCTACGTATCTGCAAAGACCGTAGACTGACAGTGGACAGAGCAACCACAATGTTATTCATCGTTTTTTTAAAATGTTGTTTAGAAGCATCAGGTTTTTGTTTTGTCCATCACCATGTTGGCTTTTTAGAACCAAACCTCTGACCATATTTGGGCAAAAGGGCGGAACTATGGCAGCGTGAGGGTAAAACTGTAAACGTCTGTGCAACAAAGTCATTTTACGTCTTGTTAGTGTAAATTATTAAACACAACAAATAAACGTCAGCTCTGAAAGTCTGACTCAGCAGCAGTGAGCTGTCAATCACACCTGTCAATCAAAGCTTTTATTCACCCTGAGACCTTATTAGAAGGTCCACATAAAACCAATGAGACCACAATGACTCCTTAGTATTTATAGAGACAAGTTCAGTGGAAGTCTATGGAGCCAGGGCTTTATGGAGCAGCATCTACTGGCGGTCAGCGGTATTACACTGGAACAAACTCATACACACATTGAAGCCCGGCCGTTGTCTGTCTACGCATCAACACAGCGACATATATATTTCATTTAGACAGGAGATAATGTCTCAACAGTGTAAAGGTCCCAGTAAACTTTTGATCCATTACTTTATAAAAGAAAACGACAACAAGGTGAAGTGTGGTGAATGTAACCATTGAACTGAGACGTGGACCAGCTGGTTATCAATTACAGATAGATTCAAAAAAGATAAAAATAATAACTATTTCCTCTCAGTTTATATAATGAAAGAATGTTTTAGTGTCAGCTGTAATTGTCAGATTCAGTTTGTGCAGTATTTGTACTTGTAGCTGTGATCAGACATGACTATAAAACTAGTGACTGATCAGTTCAGCTCTACAGTGTCAAAAATCCTTCAGTGTTTTACATCCCAACAGGTCGGTTTTGTGTGATTTGCGTCACGTTGTGATGTGTTCTTGTTCTTACCTGAGCTCAGATTCAGCAGCAGAAGCAGCAGCTGGAGCTTCATGTTTGAAACCTGAAACACATTCAGTGATTTAAAACCAGTCCAGGTCTCGTCCTGTTTTCTCCTGAATAAATCAAACTGTGCTTGTCAAATACATCATGACCAGTTGACGTTAGAATTCATCTAAAAGGTTAAATGATCTGTTTCCTCCTCATATTTGGTGTTAAATGGTGTCTTACCTGCTCGTCGATCCTCAACGCATCTATTTCCTGAAGGTTTGGTGAAACCCTGACCTGCTGTTCGTCTCCTTCACACGTGAAAACTCACATTTGTCAGTCAAACAGCAGAGATTTAAAAGACGTTTGCATGAGATGCAGAGCAGTTCGGGTGCGGTCGAGGAATATTCCTCTGGTCTCATTAACACTGTTTGACTTTTCCTCTCATTATAAACACAGCTTTAACAACAGGTGTGACGAATACGAAAGGATTATTAAATGACACATGAAGTGAACCTGCTGCAGGTGTTTGTTAGTGTTGCTTCTGATCTGATCTGGAGTCAGTGTGAAAGTCAAATTGGAGTTTCTGTTCATTCATCATATATTAACATATGACATGTGTGTGGACACATGGGAAGGACAATGCATTCAGAAGGTTTTTTAATCAGTGTGAAAAATGTCTATATCTACATCAGTGTTTCCTTTGTCACTCAACAATCCAAATCCAACGTGTTAGTTTGTTGTAACTGTGCATCTGAGGGTTTCCACTTCGGTCGTTATTGATTAAGGACGATTGATTAAGATTATTGATTCTGACACAAACTGATCTAAAGGTTTTCACAGATGTCTTGACACTTCAGCCTCTGTGTCAGAACTGATCCATAAGACACGGTTCAGGTCTTCATTCAGTGGATTAAATGTCACAAGGATGGACCTGACAGTGCCACCTGCTGGTGGAACACACACACTACATGTCAACGTAGTCGTGAACTGTGACTGAGTTCTACAGTTATATCAGAAGCAGAATCCGTTTATGACCAGGGATAGTTTTCAAAATACGAGGAATTAGTCATGGTCTGTAGAGGAAAAGATAACGAGTAGAAATAACGACAAACAATTAGACAATAACAAATAAGTAGAAGTAATAAAAAGAGAAGTCCTTTAACTCAAGAGTCGAGAAGTTAAATACAAAGAAGGAATAAACATGATAAATGATTTATTCATAGATCAAACCTGTATATATCTGTAGTATCTACTGACATAATGAAGTCAAATCTAACAGATAAAATAAAAGAAATCCCCTTTATATCCATATGATGCAAAATATAAGGAATATACAGAATAATGACAAAGAAATACATTACTATCCAAAGATCACTGAGGGATTTTATTGTGAAACAAACTGAATATCCATTAAAGATCTTTTAACGTCTTTGACTTTTCCTTTTTTGAGACATTTAAATTAAACCAAAACTAGATCCACAACATTTCATTAATTTTCAATGTTTATCGAGTCTTTGATATCCTGAACCTCTGTGTAAGGTTGAACCAGACACATGACTCTGAAATAATCTGATGTAAAGTCAAAACTGTGTCCAGTCAGTGAATGTTTTCTACAGTCAAACAGTTTAACATGACTTTGAACACTAATGGTCCAGTCACCAGAGGCCTCCAGACTGAACGTCTCTGATTTATTTCAGAATTTAATCAAATAATGTCATTAGTCGTAGGAAACACCAGACACAACGTCAGCCTTATATCTTCTTTAGTTTTTCAGATGTTGGTTTTTGAAAATGGGTCACGATGCTGATTTTACTGTAAAAACGAGTGGTTCATAAAAAGATGCAGAGTTGAAGAAGTCATTACTGTTGAACTGTTCACAACAGATGAATGAAATGTTCAGGAGTTGATCTAAGATACAACCTGTCTTTAACTTCTGGAAAAGAAGGTCAACAGTTGAAGATTTGACAAATTACAGCTGGATGAAAACTGTAAAAAAAACATTGTGTTTGTGCTTCAGATGAGTTTAGTCGTGGTTTTTCTCCACATTGAAAAACATCACATCTTTAACATTATCATGTTGTTGTACTATTGTGGTGACAGATTTATGAGGCATTAAAAATGAAAAACCTTCAATGAAAAATGCTTCAAAAGGAGTAGATCTGTAATGAAACAACACACTTCCATACCTTCACTGTCAACAGGATCTCTGTTATTAGAGAATCTACAGATGTCAGTCAGTGGAGGTATGTGAGCTTCACAGTCCTGCTGATGAAGCATCTCCAGGGTTGAGAGCGGAGTTATTCCTCAAACATGGAAAGAGGATTAAAGGAGTTCTACTTGTCAGAGGAGTGGATGCAGCTGTGATTCCAGCTGATGACCTGGACGTCAAAACCAGAACCAGCAGTGAATGCCATCTTTAAAGACTCTGAAAATCCCACAACGTCTCATTGACTACTTTTCATCATGGAGGAAACTTAAAACGTCTGTTGCTTGGTTTCTTGATCTTAAAAAGATTCTTTTGCTTTTGAGCCAAAGAAGAAAAGAACTTAAACCTGCTGTTGAGGAGAAACTTCAGAGCTTTAAAGCTGTACTTGGATGGAGAAACCTGACTCCACAGTGTTATGATGAAGCAGAAAAGGAAATAATTTGGTTTGAGAGTGAAACTGCTTGACTTAAACATGTCTAAGATAATGTTTCCAAGGACAGACCCAACACTAAGGTCTCTGACGACCAGCGACCTCGAGGACTCTTTGAGGAGAGCGACCTGTGCATCAGAAGAAGATGGAAACAAGTACAGCATACTGCAGAACTCTTTTGGAAAAGATGGACATGTGAGAACTTACTGGTGATGCAGAAAAGACAGGTGGTCTAGGCCAAGAAGAAGCTTTTCTCCAGGAGACACTGTCATTGTGGCTGATGATGATCCAGCTTCAAGAGGATCCTGGATGATGGGCAGAGTCTTGAGTACTAAGTTTCAGTTCCAAGACAAATTGCCACTACATCATATAAACGTCTTATTCTGTGACAAATGTTATTTGTCCAGATCCATGTGACTTTTTGTTGGGTTCTGTCTCATGGACACAAACTGTGTTCATGAGATAAACGTCATTCAGTAAAATGAGTCAGATTCATATGAAAACAAACTTCACGTCAGTCACACTTTACTCATGATCATATTGACGTGTAACGCCGTGTTCCACCAGCAGATGGTACTGTTGGTCCCATGTGTGTCCAGTGAGTCTCCAAGAGGTCCAGATGTTTACCAAACACACATCTAATACTTCAAGGAAAAACAAGGAAGAAAGTCATAATATTCATCAAAACCTTTTTTTTTTAGAAGAAAGTTCATATTTAGATAAAAACAGTAAATATTTACATAAAAGTTATGTTTCATTAAACTCCAATAAAAACAACAACAACAACTGCTGCAAAATCAAACACTGAACACTGAGACTAAACAACGTCTCCAGAAACAAACACTAGAAACACAACGAAGTCTGACGTCACGAACTGATGAACTCTTCTGGGTCTGGGTCTGGGTTCTGGTACTGGATTTGTTGTACATGTGAAAACAGCGGCCTGGCTTGGTTCAGTTGGTTTGTCTGGTTTAAAGGTGGTGAATATAAATGTTGTAAATGTAAATATCAGATGTTTTATCAGGTCACTTGACTCTAAACATCACATCACTTTATCACATGTCATGTTACCATGACGACGCAAACACAGGAGTCATGAAGTCCAGACCACATCGAGACCAGAGACCAGAGACCTCAGACCAGGGACCAGAGTCCAAAGACCAGAGATCTCAGACCAGAGACCAGAGTCCAGAGTCCAGAGTCCAGAGTCCAGAGACCTCAGACCTCAGACCAGGGACCAGAGACCAGAGACCAGAGTCCAGAGTCCAGAGACCTCAGACCTCAGACCAGGGACCAGAGACCAGAGTCCTCAGACCAGAGACCTCAAACCAGAGACCAGAGACCAGAGACCAGAGACCAGAGACCAGAGACCAGAGACCAGAGTCCAAAGACCAGAGGCCTCAGACCAGAGTCCAGAGTCCAGAGACCTCAGACCTCAGACCAGGGACCAGGGACCAGGGACCAGGGACCAGGGACCAGGGACCAGGGACCAGGGACCAGGGACCAGAGTCCAGAGTCCAGAGTCCAGAGACCAGAGACCAGAGACCTCAGACCAGGGACCAGAGACCAGAGTCCTCAGACCAGAGACCTCAGACCAGGGACCAGAGACCAGAGACCAGAGTCCTCAGACCAGAGACCTCAGACCAGAGACCTCAGACCAGAGACCAGAGTCCAGAGTCCTCAGACCAGAGACCAGAGACCAGAGACCAGAGACCAGAGACCAGAGACCAGAGTCCAGAGTCCAGAGACCTCAGACCAGAGACCAGAGTCCAGAGTCCTCAGACCAGAGACCAGAGACCAGAGACCAGAGACCAGAGACCAGAGACCAGAGTCCAGAGTCCAGAGACCTCAGACCAGGGGCCAGAGTCCAGAGTCCTCAGACCAGAGACCTCAGACCTCAGACCAGGGACCAGAGTCCAGAGTCCAGAGTCCTCAGACCAGAGACCTCAGACCAGAGACCAGAGACCAGAGACCAGAGACCAGAGTCCAGAGACCTCAGACCAGATACCTCAGACCAGGGACCAGAGTCCAGAGTCCTCAGACCAGAGACCTCAGACCAGAGTCCAGATTCCAGAGTCCAGAGTCCAGAG
>JAPQRN010000009.1:15301457-15313891 GCA_037367275.1 Coranthus polyacanthus
ACAACAACCACCTCACCACCAACAACCACAACCACTGCTTCTACAACAACCACCTCACCACCAACAACCACAACCACTGCTTCTACAACAACCACCTTACCACCAACGACCACAACTGCCAGCGCTGCCTTCTGTATCAGACTGGGTTTAATCCATCTGTTGCTGGGCCTTCTTATCTACACCCTGTTGTAAATTTTACTAATAATACACAAAGTTAAGCTAAATTAATTTATTCATGAAGCTTTATTACTGAAGAAGTTATTATATTAAGGTATCAGTAACAGCTGAATATTGTAATTGCCTATGAGGCCAAGTGGAGGACTCTGGGTTTGGGTTCACAGTAAGGGTGTAAAGGTGTCTATTCATACTGTACATGATGTTCAGTTCAGTGCAGATCATCAGCCAAACACTTACTGTCATTTTTGTGCCACTGATATGAAAATTGTTGAGCTCAAGCTCCACTTGGAGCGGAGTGAGCAGAGTTAACATTTACAATTAAACGTGTCAAATGTCACACTATCATCACACTACATGCTTTTAAACAGCCTTCCTGCTTCCTGAATATTCTCATTCTCATTCTCAAATATTCTCTTGCGTCTTTTACATTGTTTTCATCTTGTTTTGTCTTTTATGTTTTTAGTTTAATACAAATTTTGAATTAGATTTATTGCATATTTGTGAGAAAACAGATAATTTCTTATTGATGGTAACTTTAACTGCCTTCATTGTTACAGTAAGTATCAGTATCATTAAAGCCTTTTTAAACAAAAGTAAAGTTTTCTTTTAAAAAACCTATGTTATGTAAAACATACTGAACAGTGAATTGTGTCCACCGTTACACCCCAGCCCACTAACCCTTACCCTCCTCTACTGTAGTTCCAGAAAAACTTGACGTTTGGATCAGTGGAGGGTGATGAGGCCGAGGTGATCTAATCTAATCTAATCTAATCTAATCTGGTCAAGAGATGTATAGGAGAAAAAGAGTCGAAGGAAGGAAACACACAGATAAACACAGCATGGAACAGAACATGAACTCTGGTCTCCTGAGTCCACAAACGTAGGTTTCTGATCCTCAACAACATGACCTGGTCTAAGGACTTCAATTGACTTCTATGTGGTTCATCTGCATGTTGAAACATGACTCTATTAGCGGTACCAGATGATGAAAACACATGTCACAGGGTCATGACGGGGTCATAACCCTAACCCTGGAGGTTTCTGCGTTCACCTCTTTAAATTAGTCTACTCACTCGAAGTCAAAGGAACTCAGTGCTGATCCAACATTTTATTACAAATTTCTATTATATTAATTTTTAACTCTGTGCTTTTCTTATTTATTGTATGTTTTATTACTGGTTTTATTTAATTTAAGGTGACCTTGAGTGTCATGAAAGATACCATTAAAAAAAAAAAGTATCATTAATATTATTATTATTATTATTTGTACCTGAACAGACCACGTCCATACTCGATGAGTGTCCCGAACGAGAAGGCATTTCTACACAGTCCAGTACTTCAGATGTCAGCTTTACACAGGTCTGGATGAAGAATCATTTCTGGTCTTCATTGAAACAGCTGAACCACAGTCCAGATGTTGACACGCAGCAGATCCAGGCTTCAGGTCCCAGTCTTTATAGTGGTCTCCCACTGGTCTCCACTGACCCTGGTGTTGGATCTCCAAAGTACCAGCACAGCGGCTTGGCTGTCCCACCAACTGGACTGGATCTGAACAGAGACAGCATATGTTGCCTGTTCCACGAAGATAAAGAAAAACTGCTTAAAATGTACAATTTATTGGTTTGTAAAAGTCATGAGCAATTTATTTCTACATTGAAACATTTCTAAAAGTGTTTAACATTTCAGATCAGCTGGTGGCAGGTGACACGAGTTTATTTATCTGACAAACCCAAAATTCTCTTCCTGACAGCAGTAAATGAAATGTGTTGTAGATTTAATTAATGTTAGTTTTGGTGCTACATGTAGCTAACATCAGAAAGGTTAATAGATTAACAGAACTACTTTTCTCCTATTTGGACTAAAAGTGTTTCTCAAAAAGCAACACAATTTGGCATTTTTCCTCTAATCTGTGTTTTTACTCTTTGTTACTGTTAAATAACTGATAAGAAGTGAAGCTAATAGTTTGTTCCTAGTAACAGTGTGTATCAGCAGATCAACTGATCCACAGTTGAATATTTGACAAATTACTGTTTGATGAAAACTGTCCAAAAAAAATGTCAGATCTTTAACATGTTGGTATATTTTTCTCATGTTGTAGTACTATTATGGTCTACCATAAAATCAATTATATCAGTGTAAAGAGTATGTCTGTATTAATATATGCACAAAGTATGAAGTTGGAACAGCCATGTAAAAAAACTGCATGTGGATTTTCCACACTGGTGTGAAACGACATATGATTTATTACTGTGATTCTGGATCCTGTACCTTTTAATCATCTTTGGACCAGTCCTCCAGCAAACTTTGATGACGTAGCATTATGTAAATGAAGCCGTTATGGACCCTTCCTTGACTTTGAGAAACACATATAATGTTGTGTAGCGTGTCCGGTGAAGTACTAACACGTGTTCCTTAAGTACTAACGTGTATTAACTCAGCAGGATGCTGTCATCCTGTGAAACAGCTGCTGAAACCGAAAAGCACCAAATGGTCGACATCATTAAAAATCATTAGACATTGAACAATATATTAACGGGTTTATTAGTAGTGTAAAGTTTACTTAAATACAGTGTTCAAAATTAACTTTTTGACTCCAAAAAGTATGTATATTGAGTATGACTTTAGTATTTAATTAAGAAAATGCTTCAGTAAAAGACCATGTAAATGATCACAGATGTATTTTAGACCTTTATAAGTTTTAAAATACAGTATTTCATGTTGAAATGAATGGGATTTTGTACTTAAATGTAGTGAAAGAACAAAGGAAGAGCAGATACAAGAATGGATTTACACAAAGGAGCATTAGAAACAAAACTATTTTAAACAACCTTTGTGGCCCTTGGTGTTGAGATTTCTGACTTTATGAGAAGCACCTGAACGCACCATGTGTCCTCAATGCTTGGTTTTTAATCTCAGAACAAACAGAAGCAGAGACCAGAATGCTCAGACACTTTCAGATTCAAATCACCATTTCAGACTCAATTTTATTTAGACGGAGCGAGTTTTACAGCTGCTCGTCAAGTTTGGCTTCTTTTATTAATTAAAAAAACGTTTTCTTAAAAAAAAAAAAAAAGAAACAAAGAGGAAACATGTTCATATTATACAAATTATCAAAAGGTTGTAATGTTTTGGTCTGTGCTGAGATTTTCTGTCACAAGCTGAACCTTAAAACACACGACGTTGACAGCTGCCAGCGTTCGGTCCATTTAACAAGACAAAACCTTTCAACGTTCATGGTTCAGGAAAAGAACAATCATTTCTACTGAAAATCACTTAAAACACATTGGAACAAATCGATTTCAACACTTCACACTTTTTCAAATTTAACTAAAAAGGGAACCTTTTAAATGATTGGAGATGGTTTCGAAAACCCAGTTTATTAAACATCCAGACCTTCTTCAAATTAAATATTTAACCATATGTTTCTGTAATGAAGATGTTCTACTGCACCAAGAAGCAGAAAATGATCACAACATCTGGAAAAACCTCTGTTCCTTATAAAAACATTCACAAAAGGCTCTAATATGTTTATTAACCTTTGCTCTCAAACTGAAAAATAAAATCTGGCTGCATTAAATTATTTCCTGACATTTATCCAACACTGACTGGTTCATAAAACACCTTGTTCTCACTTTCACCAGGTTTGGTTTTATATAAATCCAAAAAGGACAAAACAAACTCAAACTCAAACACTGACATGCAGTGGTTTTAAACCTCATCCTCTGGTGTTTTTATTGTTTTAAAGTTGTCTCATTCTATTTTATCTTCCTCTTTCTTTTACTGTTTTTAATGCTTTAACTAGTTTTATTTTAAACACTTGCATATTTTGCATGAATTGTTCTATATAGATAAAGTTTATTATCATTATTATCATCAGCTCGTCCTGAAAAGTCAGAGCTTCTGTAACAATTCTAAAACCTTACACTAGTTTCCATCCAGTGTTTGTCTTAATGAAAGGTAAATGTGACTGAGGTGAATGTAAACATAGTGAATAATATTGTTTTCATGTGTTCGATGATGAAACCGTAACATTCACTGAATTAATACAAGAAAACAGACAAAATTACATTAGATGAAACAGTAGTGAAACGTAACCATGTATGAAGAAACTAATGCAGACAAAGACTGTGACGAACTGAAGAGTTTGAAACCATGTGAACTGATCCAGACCAGATGTTCAGATCAGAGACTAGACGCAACTTTTTACGTCTGACGTTACTGGATGAAAAACTACATTGAACAGTTTAAACATGATGATGATGTTAATATCCACAGTAGATGGAAACCAGTATACATTGACTGGTTGAATTGTCAGAAAATTGGCAATTCGTTAAAATTTGTCATACATTTGAACAGAAACCTGACAACAACCCACATAATTACATTTTGTCTGATTCTGAACCATTTGTATCATCGCATTCTACATTTTTTAACAAAACGACACTCGGTGAAGGTGAAAACAGCCTGTTTTTTGAACCATGTGGTGTTAAACAGCGGCAGCTGTAGGCGTCCATTGCAAGCGTCCATTCAGACACGAGTCATTTTACAGCAGAATACCACTCGTTCAGTGATCATTTTAATCCAAATAAATTAAATAATGTGTAGTTTGTCCCGTGTTCAGAAACACACTGAGACATTACTGTTCTGTACAGTCACACCTCCACCACTTATACTCATTTATACTCATTTAAACTCATTTATACTCGTTTATACTCATTTCTATCCAAAGCAGCTGCAGTAAAAAGTCATTGAGCTTTAATTGAACACGTAAAAGGCGGCGGCTGCGTAGTGGTCAACACCGTCAAACGGCAGATTAAAAAACACAAGGACACAATTGCACACGCATGTAGCCTCGGTCCTAAAGGAGGCAGGGTCAGGGAGGTGTGGGTGGTCTGTATGGGTTTAGGGGTGGTGCTAAACAGCTGATGTAGATGATGCTGCGGAGTCAGGTCTCCCAGCATTCACCCTGTCCCCCCGGTGGGAAGCGCAGTCCGTTAACCCCGTCCCAGAAGAATCCTGTACCAGACCAGAGTCCCCTCCCCGTCCTGAGGATCTCCCATGAGTCTGTGCAGTCTTAGTGAGTCAGTGCCATCGTTTGTGAGATCCTCATCAGCAGCAGAGGTCGGTCAGGTCGTCGGTCATACCTCGTGGAAGTCGTCACCGTTGGGTTTCTTCTCAGCTCCTCTCCACCGCTCCACCTTCTTTATGACCTCCGACACCACGCACACCGACGACGTGAGGCTCACCAGGAACAGCAGGTCTGAGTGAAACAAACACAGTGTGTCAGAATCTGTACAAACACAGACAAAACCCACAAACCAAACAGCGAATAGTGTGAGGGTCGAGCAAATTCAACAACACCATGACCAGAAATGACACCACAAACCCTCCAGTCTACTGTATGAGTGTGAACTTCTTGGTTCTCACCGAAGATGCTGAGGCTTTCAGTCTGGAAGACGTTCTGCAGAGGAGGGAAGTAGATGACGAGGAGCTGGCCCATGATTGAGGCCAGGACGGAATAACAGAAGGTCCTGTTACTGCACAGACCCATCTCATGGACCAGACGGGTCTGAAGACCCGCAGAAGGACCACATCATTAAAGAGACACAGATGATTATGGATGATTCACTGATCCACTACACACAAAACAAAACCAGTCTGAACAACAGTAATAACCTGATACATATTCACATAGAGAAAATTAAACGAAAGATCCTTTAACTGAACTGAAAACAAGAGAAACATCACTTTGTGTAAAAATGTAAACCTAAGTAAAAATAAGGTGTAACATGAAAGTATAAACCTGAATATACACCAAACATGATGTAGTTTAAAGTATGATGGAGGCAGATCTTATGGTGACATAAACCAGACTGAATAAAACCAGTTTGTTTCATCGATTTCAGACAGAGATGATGATACCTGTGAACGGGAACTCAAAGCGTTGAACATGTCGAAAAACACAAAGCAGGTGAAGGTCATGGTGGTGTCTCGAGGAGTGATCACGTTGTCCTGCAACTGGAAACAACAACACACATCACACATCTTTATTTTAGTCATTTTAGTCACAAAACACAGAACTCATTGCAGAGGTAATTTAACAGACGGATATAAAACAAGAAGGATGTGGAAAGATCAATCACTTTTCCAGTTCTCTCTCTAAAAATATGAACTATTTTATAGTAAAAGAGAAGTGGGATGAAGAAACCTGAGCATTGAGTTCAGATAAACACATCACCTCTCTCCAGAAGACGAACAGCGTCCCACAGACGATGATGAGCGCCGACACCAGGACTTTAACGATCAGACTCCGAGTGATGATACTGTCTCTGACGTTACGAGGAGGTTTTCTGATCACGTCTCTGTCCACAGGCTCCACCCCCAAACTGAAGACACATAAACACACTGAACACAGGCTCCACCCCCAAACTGAAGACAAATAATAACATTAAACACCGGCCGAAGTTTTAAAATATTTCTGAGTTATTCGTTTTGCCAAACCTTATGTGTCACTGACCCAGTTTGATTTTAATTGTCATCTCAGTCTTTACACTACAGTTCCCATAATGCCCTGTACCTCTGTGCAGGAGGTCCGTCCATGATGATGTTGATCCAGAGGATCTGCATGGCATTCAGTGGGTTGGGGAAGTTCATCAGTGTTGCCAAGGAGATGAGAGTCAGAGCTGCGATGCTCCTGTAGACCAGCCGGGGGAGACACAGAGTCAGAAACTTTAGGTGATATTGGACATATACACTGTTCTGATTTAATAAAGAAAACGTTGAACCATGTTTTATCTATCTATATTTCAAGGTTGACAGAAAAAAAATCCATTAAAATATCCCTAAGCCTTATTTTTTTGGCCTCATCATCCAGGTCTGATGTCCATTTTCCCTTTAACCCTTATGGTGAAAGATCTGACCACATGTACAGTCTCATACACACTCCTGACTGTAGCTTAACAAACTTTAAACTCCTTTAATAATATATGTTTCCACTAACGTGCTGAGTTGGAAGCGAACAAAGTTCTTGATGTTGTTGTAAATCCCCTTTCCCTCCTCGATGGCTGACCTGCAAACACAAAGATGAGGAACAGCGTCAGGGACTTGACGTTCTGAAGGTTCAGTCGGGTTCAGAACTTAAGGCGTGGTGACTCACATGATGGTCTGGAAGTCGTCATCTACCAGGATCATGTCTGCCGCCTCCTTACAGACGTCTGTCCCTGTCTGACCCATGGCCACACCAATGTCGGCCGCCTTCAGAGCCACGGCATCGTTGACTCCGTCCCCGGTCATTGCCACCACGGCCCCAATGTTCTGAAGAGACTGAAGACCACAAGGACCAGGAACCGAGTTAGTTTCAGAACAGAATAAAATGAATATGAATCTTGTCTTTGGATAATAAAAAGGTAAACAGTGCAGTATATTTCAGTAAATCCTCAGACAGAAAACTTGAACTTGTGTTTCCAGCTTTCTTTATTTTGTCCAACTGCTGTTTATTTTCTATTGTTTTAAGTAAAAAATAGATATTTTAACTTGTTTAGTGTCTATTTAGCTCATTACTCATTTCACCTCAACTTTTGTTGATTCTGAGGTTAAAAATTAATAATTAATAATAATTCGACTTAATAATAAGATGAAATTCTAAGCATTTTAACTCTGTAAAATATCCTTCACACCAAATAATAAAACATCATGTAATTATTAACCTGTTCTGGAAGGCTTGTTTGCCTAAACAGACATGCCCCTCTATGGAAAGACGAGACCTCGGAGAATGCAATCCCAGTGTCAGTAACACTTTGACTGTTATTAAGCCTGAGTAAACGGTGTTAAACCACAAGAGAAATTAAGATTTTTATCCTTGCCTAAAATTTATTCTAGATTAGACAATAGATAACACCATGATAACATTGATCAAAGCTAAAAAGATGGCCCTGGATTCATTCAACAACTCCTTGACTACAACTGTACCAGAGTAGATGAGTGTAACACAAAGCACATTGATTCTACATAGGTTTTAGTCAGGGTAGCACCAAGTGGACTGTGAAGTTGGCACATGATGCCCAAAGTGTGCCAACTGGACATTTTTACACTTAAAGAGAACCTGGATACAAAATGCTACCTCACTACAGGAGGCTATATGAACTCAATGCAGCCTTTGGCTATCACATTTTGTATCATCAGATTCTACCATTGTGCACGAAGTATTGCAGTAAAAAATTTAAAAATTCCATAGAAGAAATAATGAAAACATGATGAGAAACCTTATAAATAAATGCTTTCTGCAGCTGGTTCAATAAAATCAAAAACAGACTCAGAATTGCCTTATTTAGTCATGTTGAAGATGTTCTGAAGCTGATCAGCTGAGGGGCAGAGTGGTAGACAGTACTAACATGAAATAAACACAGACAATGTCAGATCTAGTGAAAACCATGCAGATAAAACCCACATTCACAACAAAACAGAAGTTAGCGATCACAGGATGGCAGTAAAAGACCACATATGAAAAGCAGGAGTAAGACACTGGCTCAGCCGTTTGGGACTGCATTAGACCTGTTTGACTTGGAAACATGTGCTGATTGAATCAAAATGACCTCGAAAAGGTTAAGTAAACAATATCAAATGCGTTTGATGGTAGTGGCTTCAGGATTTGATGGAATATTGGACAAAATTGGAATGGTGAGTGTAAAATGTGAAGCTGTGTGTTTGCTGTGGGGCTGACATGAGCTGGTCAGGTCAGATTGTATTATGCTTAGTATGGATCAAAAGTGTAGCTTCTCTAGTTTCATATGATACCCAACATGTCGGGAAAGACCAAGCGGATTATGTGTATGATTGTGTTCTGTTGGACCTGATACCTTGGTCTGTCGAGTTTAACAACATGTTATACATAAATGATGCTCAGTGTTTTCAGACGTGCAGGTTTTATGTGAAAACTTGTGCTGGTTTAGTCCTTTAGTTCCTCAGAGGTCAAAGGTCACTTGTCAACCTGCTCACCTTAACGATCTTCAGTTTGTGGCGAGGACTGGCTCGATAAAACACCGCAATCTGCAGAGACACAACACAGTCACAAATAAACGATCTTCAACATCATGAAGAGACAGAAGCTACAGTTTAAAACCAAACACAGGAACTGATCTGATCCAACACATGTATCTGGGTCTGGGTTTCACTTCATGAACCAGGTCTTTATGAATTCGTTAGGTCAGAGAATCAGCTGAGGGTGTTTGCATCGAGGTGCATTGCGGGAAATGTAGGATCCAGTATTTTAAACTTTCAATCTTTCTGCCTTTGATGATTAAAAAACGTGCTTTATACAAATAGGCAGATGTAAAACAGACACGTTTCAGAATGTTCATGTCATCACAGTTCATTAAATGTTTCTGGTTTTGTGTTGTTCTCACCCTGGGGACGATGTGTGACAGTTGTTGCAGATCCAGTTGATCCACTTCGTCTCCAGACAAACACTGACATCCTTTAGAGAACAGACCGAGACGACTGGCTGCAGACACACAACATACAACCACAGACACACATCGACCAAACCTGGTCAGAGGGTTCAGGCTTTCATCTAAAGGACAGAGCTTCACGGTCGGTGTCTTTGTTAATCAACCTGTTTATGATGCAATATTCTACTTCCTGCATAAACAAATAATAAACATGAACATAATGAACACAGTGTCTTCTCTTTATGTCACTGTAAGCTCTCAGTTTGAACACATGACCTGAAAACTTTTTGGACCTGACATTTACATTATTTTTGTGTCTTTGGTGACATAAACTAAGGTGATGCGGTTCAGGTAAAACCTGTGGTCCAGAATCCTGCGTATTAACCCTTTACATGTTGACCTCTGACCTATTGACACAGCCGTCTCCTGAGAGTCTCCTGTGATCATCTTGATGGCGACTCCGGAGCTGATGAGCATCCCCACCGCCTCTTTGACCCCTGATCTCGGAGGGTCGATCATCCCCACCAGACCCAGGAAGGTCAGGTTCCCCATGTCGGAGCCGGATGCGAAGGCCAGGACTGAAAAGACCAGAATTGTAAATGACATGAGACCAACAGACACGTCAACCACATCCTGATACAAACTGAAAGTCTGAGATTGAGAGTCCTGCAGAGTCCATGTATCTGGTCTGCTTTCATGTGTACCTCTGAGTCCTGCAGAGCCCATGTAGCTGATCTGCTGGTGGTAGAGTTCCCTCTGCTGGTGGTTCAGTGGAAGTGTCGTTCCTCTGCTGTTGTACGAGCTGCAGAATCGGATCACCTGCTCATACGCTCCCTTCATGAAGTAAACTGCAGCCTTATCCTGAGGAGACAGAGACCACATTAGGGTTTTCCTTCCAGTCCAACACTGTGCTGATAGTTTTCATCTGTAGCTGAATCAGTTCAGATCCCTTGCCTGAGTTTGGAGGTTAATCTAGTTTTATTTCTGTGTGAATGTTTGGTTTTATTTCTGACCTGCTGAGTGCGGTGAACACAGCAAACCGACATCCACTTCTGTTCTGAGGTGAACGGATGCTCCTCCACTCGGACATATTCCTGCTGGACACTCTCTAAACCCATCTGAACCAGAACAAAAACAGAGTGAAGACCTCGTACATCTGAATGAGACAACAACAGGATTTAATGGATTCAGCAGCATTGAACCACATGATGAGACGTGGAGTCAGAGACACCATCCCATCATCGCATCAGACGTGTAAAGTTTCATCACTTCACTCAGTTCAGACCTGACATCGTTGGTTCTGTTTAGTTCCTGACTCGGTTTGTGTTTTACCTTCATAGCGAGAGCGATGAGTGCTCCCTCTGTCGGTCGACCCAACAGGGTGTGATTCCTGATGATGGAGTCGTTACACACACATCCCACCTACAACACATACACACACACACAGGTGAGGCAACATTGCCATTCTCCTCCTGGTTTTCACGTCCTGTTATTCTGACTCACCTCTACGATCCTGCTGACTGACGGACATGAGAAGCCGTGGATGATCTCTCCATCCAGTAAAACTTCTCCTGCTCCGTTGTAACCGACGCCCGTTACCTAAGAGACCAAACAACATCCATCAACAACAACTGCACATAATGTGGACCAAACATTAACAAATGACAACATTTAGTTTTGAATTTTACATTTCTTCAGTTTCTCCACTTTCTGCTTCATTTTATGTCCAAAATACAACGTAGAAATACTCAAATTAAATGTCTTATTCTGCTGTTTAAACACAAAATAAAGGATCAAACAAATCAATCATCAAAGTCTTTTCATTTATCCTCATTTTATATGTGACATAGACTCAACAGATTTGTGTTGTTATGTTTCAAACAACAGATGGTTTTTGCTGTTGTGAACTCATTAATTGAGAACATGAACAACAGGTTCATCAGATCATTTTCAGTTGGGTTTTTTCATAGTTTTTTCTTTTCACATCAGTGTGAACCTGCAGCTCTTGTAGCGTAATCAGTTTTTAAAGTGACTTGTATGTAATGCATGGAGATGCAGTGTCTAACCTCAGCGTGGAGTCCGTCTGACGTGAACAGCTGAGTCACCGTCATCTCGTTCTTGGTCAGAGTTCCAGTTTTGTCTGAACAGATCACATTACAGCAGCCTGAACCAGAAACAACGACAAGAAATACATGAATCCATGAGACAATCATAATTTCCTAAAAATACCGGACTTTTTTTAAATGTCTTTGTTTTCAAAAAATGTCACAGATAAATGGAAGATGGAAGCAGATGGAAACTGCTGAGTCCAGTTTGTTTGAATATTTTGTGAAATATCTGAGATAAATAATGTCAGGACCATAGACTGGACATAAAGATGGACATTGATGCCGTTTCCTCCCTCTGTGTAAAATTTAAAACAAAACCCATCGGTTACAGGAGCTGCCATGTGGCTATTGGGTCATTACAGCTGTCAATCACCTGTTTTTATAGCATCAATAACTTATTATAAGCTGATCAGAAAGATGACGATTTGAACAAAAAACTACCTGATGAAATATACATAAAAATGAAGAAGTCACTTTTGGGAAAAATTTATTGGACATGAACTTTTAGTTTTGCTGAAGTCTCATAGAATAACATGGAGGGGGTGGGGCTTATGAGCTATACTGCAGCCGTCCACCAGGTGGAGATGGAGATGCTTTGGCTTCACAATGTCCATCATATGTAATGTAAAATGAAGCCAATGCAGAAGTATCTTAAAGTTGTAATACCACTGACTGCCACTGGGAGTGGCTCCCATAGACTTAC
>JAPQRN010000009.1:15313991-15330915 GCA_037367275.1 Coranthus polyacanthus
CACTTTTCATAGATAGTTTTACCAACATGGACACTGTTCTGTTGATAGTAACTGATGGGGGCGGGGCTAACACATTTAAAAAAATACCATGAATATGATTGGTTATGGACATGGTTCTTACTACATCACAAATAAAGAATTTTCTAATTGTCTTGTTTTGTCTGGAGGACATCTTGTGGTGGAGACACCAGAGGACTGACAGTACTGAACAACTTCATGTTTTCAGCTTTTATTTTACACCACAGAGTTTATATAAACCTAAAATCACAATAAAAGTTAGTTTTCACAGTATGGGACCTTTAAAGGAATCGTGGTGTTCATATGTTTCTTTTAATGAGAGCAGTCAATATAACGACTGCACAATTATTTGAACTGTACATGCAGCACTTGGGCTCTTTTCTGTACTTGGATGTGGAGCAGGAGACCTACTCCGGCTGGTACTCGCAGGAGAGCGAGTGTTGCCATCTTCACCAACTGGGGAGCATTTAAATTGCCACATATTTTTGTCTGCTTTTCAGGGGGTTGACGCAACATATTTTCTGATGCATACTCTCTGTTCATTGGTGGGAGTGTGCTTACCTGTGTGTCTATGTGTGTGTGTGGGTGTGTTTACCTGTGTGTGTGTGTGCGTGTAATAAGTTAACTAACATAAGGCTATTTAGTTTGTTTAATAAAAGGACAAGGTATAGACCTATTCTATAGGAAAGATATCCTTAAATGACTTCTGTTGCGAACTGGAGCTATATAGAAAATAAAATTAAATAAAATGAACTAGACCTTCGAGGGCGGGGCAGGGTGGGGCGCCCCCCTAAGTAGGGGAACCACTGGTATTGAACTAAACTCCTCTAAAACTCCGAAATCTAAAACTCTGAACTAAAAGTTGGAAATAAAAATCCACAACAGAACAAATCACAAATAGACTGTTGTGATGTTGTCTACATTTAGCTGTTTGTGTTTGTAAATCTGCTACCATAAGACAATAAAGTACATTTGAAAGACAGATTGGGGAATCGTCTCATTATTTAACAGCTCCACCTCGTATTCTTTACAGCGACTAATTCAAACACAAGACATAAACAGAAATAGATTTAATGAGATCAACAGGACACCGTCTTCTCCTTCTGCTGATGCTGCTGTTCAGGTATTTCTTCTATTAATAATTAAAGAGCACAGTGAGGTGAACGTACCACAGTGATGCTGATGGCGTCATCAAACTGGTGCATGAGAACACTGATGACAGCGGAGGCCAAAAGCAACAGGATCAGAGGGTCCTTGAACTACACACAGAGAGAGAAATACAGAGGGTCCTTGAACAGCACACAGAGAAACACAGAGGGTCCTTGAACTACACCCTGATCCCGAGGCAATGCCGTTGTTAAAGGCTCTGAAACACATTTGCTGATATCGACCTATATTCAGCTACACAGTGTCTGCACAGACATGAATCTGGGACGTACAGTCCGGTCAAACTAAGGACACGCTGGATTTGGAAACTGGGTTCTTTCTGGACCCGGTTGTGATTGGGGGACATTTGTGGAAAGTCTTTTTTAAAGGTGAGAACATAATGTACAGAGAGCAATTAAGTTAAAATTCTACATGATTGCATTTGTGTGAGTTTTCCAACAGACAACCACCTCCATGAATCTACAAACCACCTCCATGAAATGTCAAACTAGGTTGTTGCACCTCTTTCTACACAGCTTTACTTTACAAGCAGGACCTCACTATATAGACTTGTGATGTGCATTAACACAAAGGCCCATATGTCTTCAGCCCAGAGACTCTATGAACTCACTCACGGGTTCACAGCTTCAGGGTAAAACTGAACAAAAAGCACATGGATGTGCAGTTCTACATGAGGGGCTGATGAGCTGACTCACCAAGTGAAGAAGAGACAAACTCCAGCTAAAGTCGATGTAAAGTATGTAACATCTCTCGTTTGTGTTTATAAACAAACACCTCAGACTCCGCCCCCTGATGATGCAGGGAGAGCGGCGGTCGAGTGAGCAATAGACTGAACTGGTTCTGGTTCTCAGAGTCTCAGTACTCTTCTTGTCCTCTAATCTTACATATCCTGGACCTCTGGAGGTTTCTGACAGGCCTCAGACAGACTTCCATTATTTAAGTGTAACACATCCATTCCCCTGACCCAGTACTGAGTCTGTCTAGAGGTCTAGGTTTGGATCTTCATTCAGTTCATGAACTGTAAACAGCTGTGGTTTTTCTGGATTGAAATCTACAATGTTTACATTTCGCAACAACTTAAATGAGTCGTTTTTATTTTTGTATTGGTTTGTTTTTATCCTCTTTGATCATGAACGTATGGATAAAAACAACTTCAGATCAGTTGAGAAAGGTCAATGTTATAGATCTTTTAATGCAGACAAACCACAGCTTCCTGCTTATGTCTGTTTAGTCCTGATCCGTCCAACATTGACAACGTTAAGGAGGTGATTCAGAGACAAACCACTGCGGTGTCACTGTGTGTGTTTGTCTTAAATCAGTCGTATCTTTGCGTGTCCTTCCTGCTGTTCAGTTCATTAATCATCATCTGTGTTTTAAGTCTCAGTCACATCCAGCTGCTGCAGGACAAACACAACAGACTATATTTATCTGGAGCCTGATGAGAAAATGTCTGGAGGCTCGTCACGTTGCAGAGTATCATCGTTTTGTCAAGAGAAGGAAGTGAGGAAGAACACGATGTGAATATTATGAAAACAAAATAAAGCAAGATGATGAGAAACAGCAGGATGTGAATGCACACAGGGAACCAACAACAACATGTGCATTTAATGCATCCTTTATGTTATCAAGTGTATTTTGTACCTGTGAGATATATTTCTTCCATAACGGCTCCTCTTCGTTGATGTCGAACTCGTTCCAGCCGTGATAATTCCTTCTGCGGATCACCTCTTCCTGGGTCAAACCCAACTGCAGGTCGGCCTGAGGCATGATGGGAAACGGAACAGAGGACTCATTACATGATTCTCTGAACATGTCCTGTGTGAAACAGACAAACAGCTGGAGAACATCTTCATACCTGCAGGACACAGGCTACTTCGTTGACGGGGAGTTCGCTGGCTTTTCTGGATGTTAGTACCGGAACCATGGTCTCATCTTCACTGGAAGGTTGTCTGTCGGAAAGCTGACACACAAACACAGGAAAAGTAACTGTTAACGGACTTTAACCAACAGAAACAAACCGTCAATGGGCTTTAGTGATCAATAGTCAAATCTTTGTACTGAACGGCCTGATTTGATTCATATCTGAGTTGGATACAACCGTACTGTTCAGAGTGAAAACACTAAAAATACCACAGTCAGATCGTCTTTAATCAGAGCAGCTTTGATCAAAGCGAACGGTTCTCACTCCTGTCAGACATAATGTGGATTAAAACAACTGAAACTGGAGTAAAAAGAGCAGGTCTGAAGCTGACAGATCACACTGTCCAAAAAGTGAAATAAAATAAATAAATCACACAGAACAAAAACATTTCACATGTCTCTGTAAAGAGTTATTTAACACACAGAAAGAGCTCCATAATTCAGGACAGAAAGTGATCAGATTTTATTCTTACCACTGCCATTATTTATTCTGCTTATCGATCCGATTCTTTATTGATTCTTGATCAGATATCTGTGTGGAAGACGTAGGTCTACACAGGTTTTCATCTGTTGATGTGTGAGTGAACACACAGTAGAAACAGTAGAAAAGAGGCGTGATATGACTGAGACGTTAAAAGCTGCTCTGTTTGACCTGAAACCGGTTCTTGGCTGGTTTTGTATCCCATCGTTATAGCTAATTTTAGACAAAAGTGACAAAGGAAGGAAATGTCTGACACGAGGACCGACATCTGATTAAACGTCTACTGGACTAAGTCTGTTGTTTCACGTGTTAAAACAAAATTAAAAGCTTTAAAAACAGTAAAACCTGATCTAATCTGAGTTGGTGAAACTTCGTGTTTCTGCAGAAGGTAAAGAATGAATCCCAGGTATTTCTCAGCTACCTTCAATATTTTTGTTTGAGGTGGTGAGACCTGAGCGATGACCTGAAGGAATGCATTGTGGGAGATGACGATTTGCCTCCTGACAGATAGATGTGATGAATAAACAGTGAATGAGCAGCAGCTGTTAAAAGGAATAAACCTCAGCACATGTACAGGAGCCTGTGTTAAAGGAACTGAAGCTCAGAGTTTATCATCTACTCAGTCATTTAGAGATACATTCATTTATCTTTGTGGAATTAGATGTTATTTGATGCCTCACATGTAAATGCTTCAACAGCAGGATGCTCTTCTACCAGTCATGTAGGTCATGTTTACACCTGTGTACGGAGTGGCTTTTACTTCTATACGATGCTCACTGTTTCTAAAACAATAAGGACTGACTGACAACAAAGAGCAGTAACATGCCATGTTGGGTTAGTAAATCTTAGCTGTCATTTTATAAATACTACCACTCTATAGGGCTGGGCGATATGGCGAAAAAATTAAATACATTTTTTTCAGTATGATGGACAATTCATAATTTTTTTTTTTCGTGACTCAAAAACATTTTTTATTAAAACTATATGCTGGATATGTGTAATATCAACCAACAACAATAACACAAAAGCAGCACATGCAAGGACTGTCAATGTGCATTATTTGTTAAAAAATAATTTTAACACTTTAACATCTACCCTTTTACAGTATTTTGCAGAGAACTTTGCATTGTTGTTGATAGAATGTAATGTAAATCAGTTTACAGTGATTGTTCAAAGTCTGTCAGCACTAAGTGTTCAGTTCGTCCACTTTAACCTGGTGACACGGCTTCTAACATATTTTTCTGCTGCTGTAAATTCACGACAATGGACTTAAAACTTAAAGGAGTTCAGACCTGAATGGACTTGTTATCTGAAGTCTGCTATAGTATTGCATGTTATTTATGTGAGTCTGCATGTCAGGAAGACCCAGTTACTGTAACAGCAAGTTACAGACAAGTTACAGACCTCTATACAGATCAATACCTCCGCATATCAATGACAGAGTCATGTGACCATGATGTTCTGTATCTGGTCACTGATTGGTCCTGTCGACAGCAGGTAAATTCACCTTTAATCAGAACAAACACTTCTCTTCTGTTTCCTCTTCATGTCGACACAGTCGTCTGAAAACACTGAGGATCAGCTCAGTCTTAATACACTCACACAGATTAGAGGATAGACCTGATCCTCCACAAGACGGATCAGAACGCAGACTGCGCCCCCTGCAGGACGGGAGGATTGATCTGTATGTGGAGGTATTTATTTGAATGTACACTGTTCATCTTCTGTAGCCAAAACATTATATGTTTTAAACTGATGTTTTAGTCATAGATTCATCGGCGTCAAACAAGTGTAAATGTCCTCCATTGCGACCTCATTATTATCTGCAGACTTGGATTTAATTTCCCATGAGCTCTATGAGATCCAGGTCAAAGTCTATAAACAGGCTCAGAGTCCACAAGGATCCAGACTCTGCAGAGACGCTGCCTCCACTGTGTCATATATTGAACTGTGAGTCCATATGTTCAAATGTGACTTTATGACTAATTTATCAAAGTTTATCAGTGTGTTCACTACATGTGGGTTAAAGTCTGGTCTATGAGGTGAACAGGTGTCTGACGGAAACAACTGCAGCATCACCATCTGTTTTAAACACAAAAACATTAACACCTGACAGCAGCAGAGCTACACACAATCACAGAACCCATATTACAGCTGTAACTTACAGGATCCAGATGGAACCACCGCCACCTCATTTTGAGGAAAACCCCTGGAACAGCTACGTTCACATGTCTTGTAAACTTCAGTTCATTGATACATTACATCCAGGTGTATAGGCTGCCTCACACAGATCTACGACAGTTGAAAAAAATCAGCTGTGGCCTTCAAAATAAAAGCAGTGTGGTTGTATTACCTGCATAATGAGTCCTGATTTCTCGGTGGCGTCCTGCTGTCCAGATGTGGCCCAGGTCTGCTATAAACAATGTATGACTAGCCTTGCAGAATTAATGTTACAAACAACCCACTACACTGTGCTCTGTATGATACCAATACCTGCCACAGACACAACTCAATAGGAAACATCCTCCTAGAACCAGGGGTTACATTATCACAGTGATCTCTCTTTTAACGCCGTTAGAACTGATGCAGGGTTTTCTCTACCATTACAACACTATGGTTCTGCTCAGACCAGATCAGACCGGACCAGTCAGATCACATGTGGACAGATGTGACCACGCTCAGACCACATTCAGAGGTGGTGTGAGATACAGGTCAGGGTTTTCCCTCTCCTTATAAGGTTCAGGAGCAGCACCATCTAAACCAACTTCATGTGTAAGTTTTCTTTTAAGCTTTTTGTTCACTGTTTTATCTCTAGCTTTTCCAGTTTATGCACTGATGTGCTAATAATAATGTATGAAAATTATATTAAATGATATATGTTGTACATACTTAAACGCTATGGAAACCCCATACATTGTGTTAATTGTGTGAACAGGAATGTGTCCTGGGACGGATTAAAGGACTGAATACTCAGCTGATCACATGTGTCACATTTGAGTCTTTTAAACACTGACACACGTTTTCTAAGGAAAGTTAAGTTTCCAAAAAATGTAAGAAGACCTGACAACATCTGCTGACAACTGCTAAGAAACACTATTAACTTGAGTCTCTGTTGTTGTTTAACTCCTAATAAACACAACTATCTGTATGGAGGCTCTAGCAGCTGACTACAGGACAGTAGTAACCTTGTATGTAGATAATATGTAGGTCAGGAAGGAAAGGTGGACACATTATGTTGTAGTTTTTATAAATATTGTAATAAAAATAATTAACACTAAGCTATCTGAGCTGCTTGTCACAATAATAATGAATGATGGTCAATGTAGTGAAAAGGTCAAAGGGTTTGTTTGTAAAGATCAAAGTCCTGAAGCCGCAGGTGATGAGAGGAACTGGGAAAACCTGACGGGTCACATGACTCACATCCTGACTCACTATCGACATGGAAACATCATACAGAACACCTTCACATCGCAAACGCCATTTACACAAGACTTAAACATACGCCTGTTTTATGGATAAGTAACACAACAAGAACTAACAACTGTCAACAGGTTCATACAGTACATGACCAAAAGTCAAAAACTCACATATGTGACAGTTGAACATGTTCTTTAGAATTTGCACCGATAACATGTAGAAAAACAGAAACTCTCCATCTGCTGCAACCCTTGTGTCTACAAACACAAATTAAACATTTATCTGAGAGACAAAGTTCAATTTGACACCAACAGACACACAAAAACTAATTTAGCTTTTTAGTTTTATAAGAATAATAGAAGTTGTAATTTCTACAAGTAAAAAGAAATAACTGGAGAAAAAAAACAGGAAACACAAATAAAATCATAATAACATGATACTGATGTTTTTCTTCTTCTGTTCAGAAACGTTTTCATAAGATGGAGATGATGATGATATGAACAAAAGTCATAATCAGAGCATAAAGTGCAGATATTTCACATTAAACTGGTTTAATACCAACAACATGTTTGAGGGTTTTACTGAACGAAAGCTCTGGTTTCAGTCTCCGCTCGACCAGAGACCAGGAATCCAGGACTGGATCTGGTCCAGAGATGAGGTGTTCATTGCACTTCACTTTCACCGACTGACCTGCAGCTTCAGGAAACACTACGTAGGATCCATGGACGTCAGCTGACCTCTGAGACACGTCACATGACACACGGAGGTAAGAGTAACCGCACAACTCAACCACATACTAGACCAGACACTGACTCATTACTGGACCAGATACTGAACCAGACACTGGAACAGACATGATTTTTGAACTCAAGATAAAACATGATTTAAAAGAGTTTTCTTGATCAAATCTATGTACATACAATAACACCAATAACAAGATGCAGCAGAAAAGGTGTTGATTTTAAATAAAATGAAGAAGGAAACACATTCAGTCTTCTTCAACAGTCTTCAACAAATTGCCAACTATTTTGATAATCAATCAGTTTGAGCAATTTTTTAAGAAAAACAAAGTCGAGATTGTCTGATTCCAGCTTCTTAATTTGAATTATTTCCTGGTTTCTTTCCTCCTCTGTGACGATAAACTGAATGGTTTGGTTGTGAATCAACAATCTTGGGTTTAGGAGGGAAAAAAAAAAAATCAATGAATCGAAAAAATTAATCAACACTGGAAAATAATTGATAGATACAGCTCTAATGAATATATTACAACAAACACACAGGTTGTATTTGAATATTAGTTGGGGAAAAAAGGCCTAAATCATGTCTTTTTTCACATGATTCACAACTAAAAACTGAATTAAACTGTCACTGTCGACACAGAAAGATCATACAGAACCACCTTTACATCACACACATCCGGTTAGTGAGCAACAGACCTGCTGATCTGGACTCCTGACCACGTGGACCAGCCTCATGTTGTCCTGTCTGCTGTAGAATCTTTACCAAGTCCAGAGGGATTTTGGTCAAACAGCAGCCGGCGTAAACACGTATGTGAATGGACTAACAAATCCGACTGAACAGAGACATGAACTCTGATGTGGACAAAGGGGAGGAGTCAGTCCACAACAGTCCTCTGTGGTGTGACTCCGCCTCCTCCTCTCTCTGACAGGTAGAGGCTATGAGTAAACACTCCTGTGGATTAAATGACACAGATCCTGAACCACAGACCCACATCCTATATGTATATCCTGGATACAGCACCATGTTTTTTCCCCTGTTTCTCTGTGATATCTGCGTGTCTGTCCTGTCTGTGTGAATGTTGTGTTATGAGTGTTTATCTAATTCAGTTTACAGTACCATCTGTATGTTCTATTTCACTGTTTGCCATTGTCTGTACACACAACACCTATTGCACTGTCTGTCCGTCCTGAAGTAGGATCCCTCCTCTATGGCTCAAACTGAGGTTTCTACCATTTTGCGTTTTTTTGGGCAGTTTTTCCTCACTCGAACCGAGGGTCTAAGGACAGAGGGTGTTGTATATTGTACAGATTGTAAAGCCCTTTGAGACGAATCTTGATTTGTGATATTGGGCTATATAAATACAACTGAATTGATTTGAGGGTCGGACCCTGTTCAACATAAGCTGATTACACGTCTTCATGTCAAACTAGAAACACGTCACAAAATACAACACAAGAGCAGCTTTTACTAGAAATATTTGTTTTTTCTGGACCAGCTGTAACATTTTTAAAGGATCAGACTAAAGCTCTGCAACCGCAACAGGTTCAAAACTCAAAACTTTCATGTAGGATTTTTAGTCTGAAAAACATCAACAGCTGCTGAGTAATTTCCAGCTGATCAGATAATCAATACCTTGTTCATTCATGTCCATTAGAGACTGATCTGATGAGTCTGATGGGATTTAAACAGCCTCTCCTCATATTATTGATTATTCTATTCAACTTCTTACTAATTCACTCAACTCTTTTTAGTTTATTTCATTTTCTGCCCATAAACAACAACAGTTTATAATCAGATAATAATAATAATAATAAAAATCTGCATCTATTAAAGCAGAAACACATGAATGGTTCACTTACAGTTATTCAATTGATCAATCACTTGTCAACTATTGAATTAATTAACAACTATCCTGATCATCAGTTCATGGGTTTGAGTGTTGTTTTCTAAATGCTCAGATGTCAGTTTGTGAATATATTCTGGTTTCTGTGACAGGAAACAAAGTGAAAATAATCCCAACTAGTTTCAGTAAAAATGACAAACATTTGCTTGTGTGTAGATTTGTTTTCAGCTTTCTTTTCTGTGAGACTCAGGGAAACATGTTGAGGTTTTACAGTTTCTCTGAAAACGTCACTTGAAGATTAAAGGAGGAAACATTCTGCAGGTTCATGAGATTATTGATCAATATTATGGAGGCACCGATTCTGGCTGATTTGATATTTAAAATTACTATTTGACCGATGTCGATAGCGATGTTATTTTCTGTTTTATTTTGCTTTTGTTGTAATTTATCCCTCCTTTTGTGCAGAGAAACCTTCATTGTATAAATAAAAATACTGTATGTTCGCTTCATTACATTATCTTCGAATGAGCACAAATTCAATCATACAAATGTATAAAAACATTATATAACACAACAGATAAATATCTGCCATCTGTGAAATAACTATGTTGGCACCGATGTTCGGAGAATATGTTCATCATTAATGAATAGAATCATTTATGAGAAACAGTTAAGACATGAAATTTATGTTGCTCTAAAGACAAAACCACTGGACTCAACATTTACATCTGATAGATCTGATGGTCCTAAAGAACTTTTACACCATCTGGACCCAGGTGATCAGGACCCAGGTGTTATAATATATGTTTACACTAAAACTTCACTGTGTTTGTTCAGGATCTTTTACAGGACTGAGTTCACATATAAACCAGGACCTGAACTCTAACCACGTATCACATATCAGATCAAACAGAACTACGTGAACACATGAAGTCACCAGGGGCAGGTTTCAAAGTGTCCAATCAACATGTGACACATACAGACCTGGATCATCAGGATCACATCTGTCACATTATGGAAAAAACTACAAGACATTTTAAGGTCAGAAGTCAAACCACCTGATCTGAATCCAGAACCAGAATCAGAACCAGCAGCAGAAAGGGATCATAACCATATCCCCTGGTGTTAAAAACTAGGATGAGGCTGAACCTCCTCAAGAAATAAACATCTGTCCCTCATGGACAGGTTTTGACTTCATTTAAATAAAACCTTCAGGTTAAATATCAGACGGTTTTATGTGGTTTATGTTTGTCCACCTGACAATCGTAATCACATTTTTGTCTGAATCACTCAGACCGAGTTTTACTAACATTAACAATATGTGTGTTTACATAAATGTATTTAATGCGTATGGAGTTTCACGTTATGAAAACAAGTTGAAAAAAGGTCCTGAATTTTGCTAAAAAGTTTTTACGTTCACTTGAGGTGGTTTTTGACTTTTTGAAAAAGAGTAAATGCACATAAAAACTTTGGCAAAATGAGGGAAAAACACCAGAATAATGATGAGGATGAAAAACACAAACATCACAGTAACAGGATGTTCTACTTCTTCTGCTCTGTTTATTACAGTCATGTGCATCATAGCCTACAGCGCCACCTTCTGACCACTTCATGGAAACATGCAATTTGAATTTTCTATTTTGTGACTTTTCAAAAAAAGTTTATTTGAAATTCAGTTTTTGTGGCTGTGTTCCATGTAATCGCCCCAGGAGCACGTTCCATTTCTAATGATGCTGTTACAGTTTGATTCAAAAGGTTCTGAGAAGAACATCTATTACACCACATTTCATAACTAACACACCCTGTACTTCAGGAATTACCAGTCTACATGTGCTAAATATTATACTGACTCAATATTTTTCAAAACTGTGGACTGGTTTAAAATGAACCAGGGACAGATGAATTATAAAACCTACGGACTAGGATGTATCTGACAAACATCAGGAATCAGCAAATAAGACGTTGTTTCACTGTGGTCGAGGTTTATGTTTCATTAAAGTTCATTATAGTTTTATAAATGTTCTGAATTATAGCTCATGTAGTGGCTTTCAACTGGTCGCTTCATACAAGACCAGGACACTCAGGCACTTTGGTATCTGCAGCTGTAATCTATAAAAACAGCATCAAGAGGGCAGTCAGTTGACACAGCGGCACAAACACACACAGCTCACAACAGAAGTGCAGCATAACTTTTGCCGGGAAACGTGCAACGTTACACTATGCCATGTTTGCATGCATGCGCTACAATAATTAAAGCCCCCAGTGCTATAAAACCTCTAGGAACTATAAGATACACAACAGCCACTTTTACTTGACGATAAAGCGAGTAATAACAAATGTATCAGTATAAAAATAAAACATTCAACATATAATTGCGTTCTGAGAATGTTCACAGTGTACTTGATACAGCTACACTCATCCACACATAGTTTGATAAAAGTCTTTGCTGTTGCAGATTTCTGCGATTCCAAAATAAACAGAAAACGACCCTGGTGTCAGCCTTGGACCACGGATCCCGGTCCTTATGAAGTCTCAGTGATTAGTAAAAGCCTCCATCTCAGTGTGAATCCATTATGAATCCTTCAGATCAGCTGACACATTTCCACTTCACATGAGCCCAGTTTTAATCTAATAACATCACCCGTCAAACACTGAGCAGCAGCTCTCGTATTACACTCACTGTTTATCTCAGAGAGCAGAGTGAAAACAACTCCCTTTGGTTTTGTATCCAGAGAAAAGCATCAAATTCAATCTGAGAATCTGCTCATTTTGTAATTTGTGCTTGAAAAACTACAGGCTATTTCAAAAATTAGGGCTGAGACTAAAAATTATTTTGAGTATGGTGCCAGTAATTGTCTGGATTTGATGAGCTGATTAGAATTACAACCTCGAAAACCAAGCAGTCGATGGCAGCTGATCTTCTGGACGTTACAATGATATCAAATATTCAGCTCACACTGAAAGGTCACGTATGTTTAAAGACACACTAATCTACCACTGGTCAAACAGAACAACAGGTTTAAATATGTCACAACACAGTGAACACTGAGTTTAACTAATGGAAACCTGCTGGATTTAAGAAAAACACTTTGTGATTAAAACATTAACCCCAGATTCAAATGGGATTCAGGAAGTGTCTTCAGAATAAATTCAAGTGTTGTTAATCAACCTGTTGGATGTTTAAAATGTTGTTTACTGGGTTTTTACAAAAATATTCAATTTGTTGCTGTGATTCTGCTGTAAGCTGATGAATAAGAGTACAAACAACATCTTCATTATATTGTTCACTTTTAGTACAGTAGTTCTAGTGTTTTGATCCATTTCTGTTCATTTTGTTGACCATTTTGATCATTTCTCTATCATTTCTCTATCTAAGTGTTTTGTTCTTTTATGGCCATTTACTTAATTATTTTGGTAATTTTTGGGTCACTTAGTTGATCATTTTTGTTCATTTAGTCGATTTATTTTGTTCAAATTTGCGATACATTTTGCATGCTGAACCTGACTTTAATCTGTTTAGACTCGTGTATTAACTTCAAAATCAAAATGTGGACCATTGTCTCAGTATGCGGGACGTGGGATCTGAATGTTGTACAGTCCTGGACAAAGTGGGACACCTGGATAGACTGAACATCGGACGTTTACCAAACACTTCGCCTGACATTAGCTAGGTTAGCAGGCTAGCTAGCCTCCACCACCGCCGCCGGCAGTTAGCTGTTAGCAGTTAGCAGGTGGCAGAGACACAACCAGGACGAGCGACAGAAAACACCAACCGTGAACATTACACTGCTTCAACATCACCAAACCCCAATGCACAGGGGTCACTTACCCACTAATGTGTCCACACAGCGGTGTCAGACACGGACAGGCTAGCCAGCTAACGTTAGCGTCCCCGATGACAGCAAGGAGCTAAAGCCGAAAACAGCGCTCTACTCCCGGTGTAAACTGAGCAAAACACCCCGCTGTCGGAGCGGCTGGCGGTCTAACTCCACAGGTTTACTGCTTTTAGACGTGTCTGTGTCATGAACTCTGTGGCGGACCGTGTTCTGAGCACAGGCGGGTTTCCAAAAGCAGAAGTCAATAATTAGTAAACTTACCAGCAGCTCCCGTTTCTTCAGCATCTTCCGTGAAATCATCCGCCGCGTCAAGTTTCCCAACAGCAAAAACCGGAAACACCGGAAATACGAGAAAATAAAACCAACCGAAAAACAAGACTACCGGAAAAACGAAAACAAGACTAGCGGAAGAGAAGAAAATCAATAACAACAGAACGACCGTGGAAATAAATTAATAAGAGCAACAAAGACAAAACTACCGGGAAAAAATTAAATAAGAGCAAGAATTGTGCACCACAAAAAGAGCCAGTGTTCACATTAGTAAAATGTAAAAGTTAAGTTAATTAAAACATAGGTGCAGTCATACAGATCAATCAAATAAAACAATATAAACATAGTACACAATATAATCTTAAAATTAACGTTTTCTTTGGGAACTAAACCACTTTATAAGTCCAAGGCTCATCAACACTGTTTTACAGAATGACACAGGCCCTTTAGGGAGGTTTCCTACATGTCCTTGCAAATCCTCGGCAATTTTTTATATACAAAAACCGATTCCTGAAATCACTCTCATAGTTAATAGTTGGCTTTGTAGAATTTATATTCAATGTTTAAAACTAGTAAAAGGAATAAAAGCACAGAGCTGTGTGGTATTATATTATGGTATATATAATTGTATATAATTAATTTTCCTTGTTTTATACTTTTCATTCAGAAATGTTTATTAAAACACTTAATCTGTAAGTCAATTATTAGTCATATATTTTACTGTGAGAAATCTTCTTTATACTTCATTGTACATGTAAAATGTTTAAGTTGACAAATCTGCTTTGTACATTTTGAGTTAAGTGTTTAAAAAATGTAATCCTTGAAGACAATTTCTAGCTTTTATTTTGAAAATCTCTCTTTTCATTACTTCCTGTTATCTGCGCCAGAAAATTCCTTTTGCTCAAACAAAGATCGTGCTTTTAAAGTGATGATTCACTCTGAAACATAAGTACTTTCATGTTCTCGTACATGTTCTTGATCTGGATATACTGAAGCATATTAGCCAAGCACTCGCTGAAATCACACACAGTAAACACAGAAGTACCTTAAAGTAGAGGTGATGTCAAAACGGCTGTTCAGGAATAACATAAATTACAAAATACTGTGACACAGGAAGACACCTTTTAAGAGACAAAGTCATACATTTTAATACATTTTAAAGGAGACAGGTATAGTTGTTTTTTCCTGTCTATTCACACACTCCAGTCCAGCAGGTCATCATAATGCACCAGTAATATAATTATTATTTATCGATCGTTAATGCAACTGCCCATAAACTCAAAGAACAAGAAAGACACATGTTACACCACTGCAACAACGCCTTTTTAGTGTCCTGAGCAACTGTATGTGCATAACACAATAAATTAGATTATTATAGTTTGAAAATGTTTAAGTGAATAAAAAATAATGCATTAGTTATTTTTAATTTAGAATATTACATATATATTGTATTGTACTGTTACTTATTATAATTATTAGAATACTTATATTGCATTATGTATGAAGTAAATAAACAACTTTTTATTACATAAAATGTATGAGCACTTTTTACGACTGGAAAAACTACTAAAATACTTAAATGCCACAGATAATCAGGTTAACAGAAATATTCATGAACAATTCGATTTCAAAGAGGAAGACGGAGAAAACTCAAAGTATATCAAATAAATCAATTAATTGAAAACGATAATATTTTTTGGGGGTTTTTTTGGTAAGAGGTAAAGAGGTACAAAGTGAATTCCAGTCTAAGATTTTAAAATTTGAAAAAAACATGTTCTGAAATATAGTAAGTAAAACTAAAAGATTTATCGTATTTATCGGTTTACTTTCAGAAAAGAAATGTGTCTCTAACTGTCTCTGTTTCTAACTAATATCAATGAGATTGTTCAGAAACGGTGGTGTGATACGTGTAAATATTGTGTAACGTTTTAAATGTAACATCCCTAATTTTAATTGAACGACAGAATTAAAATCAGTGTCTCATCTTCCCACTTAACCAGCTTCGTACCCGCTGACGTCATGACGTTATGCACGGCGCTGACCCGGATCCATAATAGTCAGCGGCGAACGGCACCGGCGTAGGTTCGTATAAGAAGCTGCGGTTTGAGGATAAAATTCACAGTTACCGTGTGTTTACCGACACGGACCTGTTCACTGACAGGTTAGCTGTAGGTAGAGGAAATAAAAAATGGAGTTTGTTCACTCACACTGAAGGTATTTAGCGTCAGCAGCTTCACTTTGAACAGATACGGAGGTTAGTGTTAGCGGCTACGTGGCTAACAACAACAACAACAACAACAACAACAACATCGTCATTATCAGCAGTAGCAGGTAAATAAATATCTACTAAATCTACAGAACCTATTTAAATACGTCTGTGTGTAAATGTTTAATTTAGTTACTGTTAGACTGTGAACGCTTTGGTTCGATAAGTCATCTGTTAGCTACATGCTAAGTTAGCCATAGCTGAGTCATGTGACTGCTCTTTCTTCTAACATTTTATCTGTTTGTATGAGTCTAAACTGACGATTGACGGTTCATTTTGACTCTTGTTTAGCAGTGGAACGTGTTAAGTTTAGTTTAAAGTCTCTACAGTGAACAAACGCCTCTGATCCGGATCAGTTTCTTCCGGTTTGGACACAAAACAATCGGTGGATCTTTTTATTTCCCTTTGTTTAGCTCTCTCAGACTAAGCTTTAGTTTGTGTTCATTTTTACTCTCTCCAACCGTTTGGGATCCGTAGGAGCTCAAAAGTAGAAAAACTAAGCATCATTTTGAACGTGAAGTATGTTTTGAGTTAAAATTGTGTCTCATTTGGAGAAAACAGCAGAGTTCTCTGGTTTCTGGAGGTTTAGAATAGATCTGAGTGATACCACAAACATTTCTTATCAGTCGATAATTATCATGGCAAATGTCAAATCATACTTTTTTTTATCCTTTTTTAATCCTGATTCAAAGTTGAAGAATTCCGACAGTTTTACGTTATCCATAAAAGACTAAACAAACCAACTCAACAAGAACAAAAGTCTCTGATTTCATGTTTTTCAGCTTTTGCTGATTTTCTTTTTTGATTCTCATTTTATTTATTTTGATTTTTTTTAAACAACAACAACAGAAGGCTCCGCCAAACGTTCCCAACAGACCCTCTCGACATGTTTGGGCCTGCCCAGTCTGTCCGGCTTTCTCCCCCGCCAGCGCACCCAACTCACCACCAGGTGGTGATCAGTTGAC
>JAPQRN010000009.1:15331015-15341302 GCA_037367275.1 Coranthus polyacanthus
TGGACAAGCTGTAACTAGCACAGAAGTCCAATAACAGAACACCACTCGGGTTTAGATCGGGGAGGCCATTCATCCCAGTAGAACTATGGAGTCCCCAGTCGGAGCGCTATCCAGCACCCCTCCCAGGGACTCCAAGAAGGCCGGGTACTCCGCACTGCCGCTCGACCCATAGGCCGAGACAACAGTCAGAGACCTGTCCTCTTTTCAAGAAGGGGGACCGGAGGGTGTGTTCCAATTACAGGGGATCACACTCCTCAGCCTCCCCGGGAAAGTCTACTCGAGGGTACTGGAGAGGAGGATCCGGCCGATAGTCGAACCTCGGATCCAGGAGGAACAATGTGGTTTTCGTCCTGGTGGTGGAACACTGAACCAGCTATATACCCTCCGTCGGGTGCTCGAGGGTTCATGGGAGTTGCCCAACCAGTCCACATGTGCTTTGTGGATTTGGAGAAGGCGTTTGATTGTGTCCCTGATGGCTTCATTGAACTTGGACCTTCAGCTTGCACTGGGGCGGTTTGCAGCCGAGTGTGAAGCGGCAGGGATGAGGATTAGCACCTCCAAATCCGAGGCCATGGTTCTCCACCAGAAAAGGGTGGCTTGCCCTCTCCGGGTTGGTGGGGAGGTCCTGCCTCAAGTGGAGGAGTTTAAGTATCTCGGGGTCTTGTTTACGAGTGAGGAGAGGACGGAACGGGAGATTTGACAGGCGGATCTGTGCAGCGTCTGCAGTCATGTGGTTGCTGTATCGGTCCGTCGTGGTGAAGAGGGAGCTAAGCCAGAAGGCGAGGCTCTCGATTTACCGGTCATTTTTATGTTCCTACGCTCACCTATGGTGAGATACAAGGGGCTGAAATGAGCTTCCTGATCGGGTGAGGAGCTCAGCCACCAGGGAGGAGCTCGGAGTAGAGTCGCTACTTCTAATGTTATAGAATTCTGAAACTCTCTTTAGCCATATATGTCAGTTTCTCAAGAGCCAAACTTGAGGTTAAGTTAGTTAACCAGAAGTCAAAATAGGGCAACCTACATTCTTCCAACATGGATGGGACACTACTGGATTCTTCCTCTCCTTTCCATTTAGAAACATGATGGAGGATTTTTCTTTGTTCACTTTGAAACCAGAGAAGTTACCAAATTGATTAAATAACTCCAAGAAGTATGGTATTGATTCTGCAAGATGAGATAGAAACACAATTGTATCATCAGCATACATTGCTGTATTGTGTTCGATGTCCCCAATTTTAATACCATGTATTAAAGGGTGTATTCTAATCCCTATTGCCAAAGGTTCCATTGCTATTACAAAAAGTAGAGGGGAAATTGGTGACCCTTGTCTTGTGCCTCGACATAGCTCAAAAGGCTGAGAGACAAGTTTATTAGTAGACATGATAGCTGTAGAATCAACAAGTAAAATCTTGAATTTTGAAATAATTTCCAAATCCAAAACGTTCAAGCACCTCGAGAAGATAGGGCCATTCAACTCAGTCGAACACCTTCTCTGCGTTGACGGATAAGATTGCAGTATCGGGAGAATCTTCGCAAGCATGAATTAAATTGACAACTCTTCTTACATTATGGAGCCCCTGGTGATTTGGCACAAATCCATTTTGGTCACCATGTATAATGGCTGGTAGAACCTTCTCTAGTCTTGTAGCTAGTACTTTAGCTATAATCTTTGCATCTGTGTTCATGAGTGATATAGGTCTGTAAGAACCATGTTCAGTTGGTGCTTTATGAAATTGGAATTTTGTAACCATTTGGGATGTAAGCGCCAATTAGTAGAGTGTTTGAGTATAGGGAGATTGGAGCATGATCTGACACAACGCCACTATCATATTTCCAATTATTTATATTAGATAGCAGAGAGGATAAAATTAAGAAATAATCTATTCGGGAGTGAGTTTTAAATGATGCTGAGTAGCAAGATTATTCCATTTTGTTGGGGTTTTGCGTACTCCATGGGTCACAGAGATTCAGGTCTATTACATATTGTTGAATTTTCTTCCTTGTTTGAGAATGTTAAGTGTCTATTCCTGATGAGCGATCAAGCTTTGGGTCCAGAGTACAATTTAAGTCGCCCGCTAATAATATTTTACCAGGGAGATTGGCCATCAGCAAAAAGTTCTCGAAGAATGATGGATTGTCATCATTGGGACCAAAAACATTAACTAAATTATTTTTTTCACTTAATAGAGTTCCTTGCACCACTAAGAATCTACCCGCTTTATCATAAATAGTATTATTGACTTGGAAAGGCACCGAATTGTGTATCAACACCATAACCCATCTAGAGCGGGAGGGAAAACAGGACGCCAGCACTTTACCTGGCCATCTTCTTCGTACCTTTATCATGTCGTCTCTGAGTAAATGTGTCTCTGGTATAAAAGCTATCGATGAATTGAGCTGCTTAAGCTTCACCAGTTTTACCATGCCTCTGACATTCCAGGAAGTGAATTTAAAACTGTTACTTAATGTCATCCAAATTTAATAATATACTGGATTTTGTAATATTTAGGGAATGTACCAGCACAGAGCAATATTTTGTAAGGAGTACAGAGTAACAAACATAAAACTTAAAATCTGCCATTGAAAAATCCCCTTAGTTGTCAACCTGAAGACGACAAAACTTTGTCCCCCCTCGGCCTCCGCAGGACTGTCAAACTCCCGTCTTTGTCCATCAGACGACACTCGGAGCCTGGCAGGGTAAACCATCCCATAGCGAACATTCTCAACAACGATCTCAGCTGTTGTTTCACCCCGTCAAAATGCCTCCTTTGTCTGTTGAGCTCAGTCGATAGATCCAGGAAGAACATTACCTCTTGATCGCCACACATAACTTTGCCTGTAGCTTGAGCAGCTCTCATCACACGAAGTTTATCTTGGAAATTTAAAAACTTCACAATGAGGACTCTTGGTCTCGTGGGTCGATTGGGTTGGGTCTGACCGGGTAATCTGCACTCTTTCGATGAGAAGCGGTGTCGGAATGTTGCAGGTCCCAATGCTTAGGGTAGCCACCTCTCCAAAAAAGTAACTGCATTTGTTCCTTCCATCTTCTCCGGCACATTAACTAGTCTTAGGTTGGACTGTCGAGAACGATTTTCAAGGTCATCTAATTTGTTCGAGAGGAGAATCACTTGTTTAGCTAGCGCATCAGACTTCTCTTTCTCCAAGTTAACTGTGTCCTCTACATTACTAATGTGCACCTGTGCTTCATCCATGTGCACTGAGAAGTCTTGCACATCCTTCTTATCATCACGAATAGCGTTCAGTACCATATCAATCTTCGAGGTGAAGTCATTTCTCATCACATCAAGTTTCTGAATAACATCCACGTCCACACCCACTGAAGCGTGGGGTTAGCATCGTCTGCTGAACCAGCTAGGCTGTTAGCATTTGAGCCACCGCCGCCTTCTTCAGTTGAAGAAATGTTCGATATATTCTTGTTCTTTCTCGACGGCATATCACTGAAGTGTATTAACAAACCACCCGTAGCACCTGGTATCTCTGTTCCTGAGGTTATAGGATTGTTTACAGGAATAAACTCCAGTATCGCCAAGAGCCACCAAAAACCGTGTGCTCAGTTCAGTGCCATAGTCACGGCCCCATTTATTTTGATTTAATGTTGTCAACGTCACAAAATCAGGGATTTTGTCTTGTGTCGTTTTTAATGTTGTTGCTCTTTTTACAAGTAATTTAAAACCAGAAATAACTGTTTGGTTTGTTCAACTTTCACTTAGCCTTTAAAGACATGGTGAGAAAACCCTGCATGTGATGAAGAATAGTCTCTACTCTCTGCTCTTTCATATGCAATTAATTCTGAATCAGGTCTGTGACGAGTTAAACACCTTAACACCTTAGTATCGACTAATGAGAACGACAGGTTTAAGTGAAGAGGAAGAAAAGTAAAAGTTTCAGGAAACAAAATGTACTATGTGAATATGAAGTCAGCTCAGAAATCTGTAGATTTTGACCTGATCATCAAACCAGAGTCAAATGAATATGAAATGTGAGATTCTGTGATCGACCAAAAGGTTCACATCACACCATTATTTTGTTCATTTTTGGTTCATTTTGTTGATTATTTTGTTCATTCGAGGTAAAAGAAAAACAGTTATGTATGTTAGTTAGCTATAAAACTAGTGAGTTGTGTGATGGGGAACAAGTAAACCTCATGTTTTTTCCAATGCGTTAAGTCATTTGTTTTGCTTTTCCAGGCGTGATGGGGAACCAGCTGGCCGGCATCGCTCCGTCTCAGATCCTCTCCGTGGACAGTTACTTCTCCGACATCCATGACCACGAGTATGATAAGAGTCTGGGCAGCACCCGCTTCTTTAAGGTGGCTCGAGCCAAACACCGTGAGGGTCTGGTGGTGGTCAAGGTCTTTGCCATCCAGGACCCGTCTCTGCCTCTCACCAGCTACAAACAGGAGCTGGAGGAGCTGAAGATCCGGCTCCACTCCTGTCAGAACTGCCTGCCCTTCCAGAAGACCTCCCTGACTGAGAAGGCGGCCATCTTGTTCCGTCAGTACGTCCGGGACAACCTGTACGACCGCATCAGCACCCGGCCCTTCCTGAATGGCGTAGAGAAGCGCTGGCTGGCCTTTCAGATCCTCAACGCCATCGACCAGGCCCACAAAGCCGGAGTCCGCCACGGAGACATCAAGACGGAGAATGTGATGGTGACCAGCTGGAATTGGGTCCTGCTCACGGACTTCGCCAGCTTCAAACCCACATACCTGCCCGAGGACAACCCGGCAGATTTTAACTACTTCTTCGACACATCCAGGAGGAGGACCTGCTACATCGCCCCAGAGAGGTTTGTGGACGGAAGTATGTTCGCCACCGAGAGCGACCAGAACACGCCACTGGTGGATCTGACCAACAACAACCAGAGGAGCAGAGGGGAACTCAAACAGGCCATGGACATCTTCTCTGCAGGTGGAGCTGAGTTTTAAACATCAAACGTTACAGTGAAAGAAATGTGGGAAAAGGAGCTTCAGGGTGAAGCAGTTTGTCAATGTTCAGTTCTTCTCTGTGTTTGTATTTTCAGGTTGTGTGATCGCTGAGTTGTTCACAGAAGGAGTCCCTCTGTTCGATCTGTCTCAGCTGTTGGCTTATCGTAAAGGACACTTCCAGACCGAACAGGTCCTGATGAAGATCGAGGATTGCAGCATCAGAGAACTGGTACTCGCTGTGTTCATCATGTAAACACTGATCACACACACAGGGGATTTACTGGAGGTTTTATCCTCATTGAGTTTGTTTTGAAAATAAATCTGGATCAAAGGATATCGATAATTATCACAGTAAATGTCAAATCATTATTCTCTCAAGTTTAAAGGCTGATATTTGGTGGTGAGTGAAAGTTGAAGAAATCAGACGGCTAATAGTGGTTTTAAAATGTGTATCACTATAAATATAATGATCTTTTTTATCTCCCAGACCTGTTTAAAATGATTTAAATTGTTTATATTTTGAAGCTGCATCCTCAACTTTTTTCTCCCATTTTTCTCAAAATATAATAATTACCAGGAAATGGTGAAAAATTATACTGAGATATATCTTTTCAATTATACAATAGAATAATATTAAATATATGATGTTAATAAAAGTTAATGTCCATAAGTATTTTTTAATTTCATGAAATTTGTAAATGTGTTATCTTACCCTCACTACATTTACCATAAAAGGACAATTCAATCATTTGGTAGAGCATGTTTTTAGAAGAATTACGCTGTGTGTTGGATCTAGTTTCTTTATTCTGTTCAATAAAACTTCTGATGCAAGAATATGTCAATAAATATCTTTACCGTCCTCATGTCTGCAGTGATTTTAATGTCCTGTGAGGAGGTGAACTATTTAGACACAGTGACATGTAGTGTGTTCATTTGACATAATGAGGTTGAGTTCAGTTCATTAAGATGTAGTCACTCTAAATGCTCACAGTCTGAGTTTCCTTCCGCCTGTCCTTCAGGTGGCTCAGATGGTTCAGCGTGAGCCAGACAAGCGTCTAACGGCAGAAGAGTATCTGAAGCAGCAGAGAGGAAAAGCCTTCCCCGACATCTTCTACACCTTCCTGCAGCCGTACATGGCTCAGTTTGCCAAGGAGACGTTTCAGTCGGCCGACGAACGGGTGCTTGTCATCCGCAAAGACCTGGACAACATCCTTCACAACCTGAGAGGAGGTCAGTCGATGTAGAGCTGGACATTAACTCTTTTACACACAGGATGGTTTTATACTACAGTCCACACAACATAAAACCAGAACATGATGTCAATCTTGGGTAATGTTTGTCTTGTAATGTTTACAAAAATGTAAAATATCTGCATTAATAGATTTCAGTTATGGCTGCACAATGTTAAAAAAAAAAAAAAAATCCCAACCTTTTTTGTCAATATGTTGCACTGCGTTGTGATAATAGTTCATGTTTTGTGGCTCTGCTCCATTGAATAGACCTGGCATCACTCTACACAGTGTGGTTCTGTATTTAAACCATCTGTTCTGTTTCCTCTAGGCTCCTCCTCGTCCTCCTCATCTTCGTCTCAGGACGGTGCTGATGGTGGTTTGAGCTCTAGAGAGGAGCAGGGCCTCATCGTCCTTGTGTCCGTCATCACCTCCTGCCTCCAGACGCTCCACTCCTGTGACTCCAAACTGGCGGCGTTGGAGCTCGTCCTCCATCTGGCTCCGCGGCTCGGCGTTGACATCCTGCTGGACCGGATCACGCCGTACCTGCTGCACTTCTGTAACGACCCCGTACCGCGGGTCCGTGCTCAGGCTGTCCGCACGCTGGCCAAAGTCCTGGCTCTGGTGAAGGAGGTCCCAAGGAATGACGTTAACATCTACCCAGAATACATCCTGCCCGGCATCGCTCACCTCGCACAGGATGATGCCACCATCGTCAGGCTGGCGTACGCAGGTCAGAAGTCACATAAATCCACATCATCTGAAACCCTGTGAGACCAGTGAACACGTCAGAGACAGGTTTACGAAAAGATCTGAGTCAAACTCATGTTTCAGTCATATTTATGCAGAAAAAGTGAAAGAGATTTTAAAGAACTCATCAATGTTTTCTTGCTAATTGTATGTCATCATCATGTCTGTGTTGATTGATTTATTGTTTGCGTGTTCAGAAAACATTGCTCATCTGGCAGAGAGTGCTCTGCGATTCCTGGAGCTGGTTCAAGAAAACAACGTGAACACAGAGCAGGATGTGAGCGGAGAAGACGCAGAGGAAACACTACACCCCAACGAGAACTACGACTCAGGTAGAGGATCATGGAAAACCCTGTCTCTGTGTTCAGGACAGTAACCTGTCAGTCTGTGTTCAGGACAGTAACCTGTCAGTCTGTGTTCAGGACAGTAACCTGTCAGTCTGTGTTCAGGACAGTAACCTGTCTGTCTGTGTGTTCAGAGCTGCAGGCGCTACATGAGATGGTTCAGCAGAAGGTTGTGACACTGCTCAGCGACTCTGAGAACATCGTCAAACAGTCTCTGATGGAAAACGGCATCACTCGACTGTGCGTCTTCTTCGGTCGACAGAAAGCCAACGATGTACTGCTGTCGCACATGATCACCTTCCTGAATGACAAGAACGACTGGCATCTGAGAGGAGCCTTCTTTGATAGCATCGTAGGTAAGAAAACAGACGACAAAACATCCTTGTACTGGTGTAAAACCCGACTGTGGTAAAAGCACATTTACAGCCTTGAATCCAGCTGGTGTTCATTTTTCGCTGCTGCAGAAAACTTGAACTCCTCCTTTCTCAGATAGCAGATGGGTACAATGTTGACCCGTGTGCTTCCTGTCGTGTTGATCCGTGTGCTTCCTGTGTTGAAGGCGTGGCAGCCTATGTGGGCTGGCAGAGCTCGTCCATCCTAAAGCCCCTCCTCCAACAGGGTCTGAGTGACACCGAGGAGTTCGTCATCTATAAAGCTCTGAACGCTCTCACCTGTATGTGTCAGCTGGGTCTTTTACAGAAACCACACATCTACGAGTTCGTGGCTGACATCGGTGAGATCTGAACGCAAAAACACACTACAAACACACACCTGATAGTCACCGACCGACACAAACACACAGTTTACAGTCTCTAGTGTCGTAGTAAAACTGTCTGTAACACTCATAGGCTGCAGATGAAATAAAAATATCAGTCTTGCTAATGTGCAGTTACATAATGTCCCTGTGAAGTTCAGTTCTCAAACATGTGACTGTAGATGACAGTTGAATTCTTTATAATTCCTCTACAGTGTATTTCCCATCAGGCGTTAGTAGTTTGTCCCTTGTGTTTTTCCGTAGCTCCGTTCCTGTGTCATCCCAACCTATGGATCCGTTACGGAGCGGTTGGGTTCATCACGGTCGTCGCTCAGCATCTCAACGTGGCTGACGTTTACTGTAAACTGATGCCTCACCTGAACCCCTTCATCACCCAGCCCATCATACAGGTGAGTTCTGCATCATCTTCGTCCTGCTCTTCATCTCTCCCTCACCGACTAGGTTGATATGCACTAAATACTACTTCTTCTGAAAAATGACAGTGTTCCTACAAGACTAAATGGAATGAATATTCCACTAATGGTCCTGTTTAGGCTCTGACTAACAATGCTTTTAATGCTCCTAAAAGTGGAATAATATCTTAATGAAAAAACAGCCTAATTTCAAAATGTTCAAATATGTGGTGAATGTAATCATGTGACCCGGTCCTGGTCCTCAGATCGATAAGGAGCTGGTTCTGCTCAGCGTCCTGAAAGAGCCGGTCAGTCGCTCCATCTTCGACTACGCCCTGAGATCCAAAGACATCGGCAGCCTCTTCAGACACCTGCTGCTGAGACAGAAGAAACGAACCGGATCCATCCCAGAATGCCCCACTCCGGACGACCCGGCCATCGCTCAGCTGCTGAAGAAGCTGCTGTCACAGGTCAGAACGTCATATGTGTTTATTACATCATGTCAGCATGTTCATGTCAATGGTCGGAAATCCCATGATGTGTTTATAAAATCATAGTTGGGAAACACCACACGTTTTCATAATGTCCCAGGTCAGAACGTCACGCGTGTTCATAATGTCACGGGTCAGAATTTTGTACTCGTGTTTAGGGCTGTAATTTAAGATTACTGTCTCAGTGATTAATCTAATTATGTTTTTGTTGATTAGTCAATTACTCCTATGTTTAACTTATAATAATAACCATAACTTCTACTATTGTTCTTTCTTTCACTCAATCATTTCTCATTAAAACAAGTCTCTGTTTAAAGACAAGGTTTTCTTGTTGTGGTTTCACAACTTATAATTGAAAAATTCAAATCAAATTCAATAAATAATTTTTAATTAGATTTAATATATACTTAACTATTTTTGAACTCTGTTGTCTGGGATTAAATATATTTTGTGATGATTGTATCTTTACAAACATTTACATCCTTATGGCTCTTTGTTTCTACATTTTGTTTATTTATATAACTAGTTTACTTGCAACTAAACGAGTTTACCTGCAACTAAACAAATTAGTGAAATGAAAAGAAAAATCAATAATCAAGCTTTGATAATGAGCATATTTGATTAAATGAACAAGCTGCATAATCTCTAATAATTAGACCACGTGTCATATTTTGAAGGACTGAACTACTTCAACTGGATTCACTGGCAGCATTTATGACAACTTGTCAGCACCAGAAACAAACTAAAAACTCACACAGACATTGATGTAAACAACATGGAGATTCTAATCCTAGTCATGGATCCCTTCCATCACATTTAGTGAAAATCAGAGCATTAGTTTGTGTTTCTTTCTTACAGACATGAAAACATAACCTCTGTGATTTAACGTGAACTCTATGTGTAAATGATCTGGGAAAGTTGTAACGATAACATAATTAGTGAGGAATGTGACTTCTGTGTCACTGAAGTCTTTTTTGCAGATTGTTTGACATGTTATTTTAATTATTTCAGTGTTTCTGTAATGAACCTGCTTAAACATCTGATTATTATTACTATTATTTCACTGTTGTAGAAATAGATTGATGGCTGTTTGTTTTTAAAAACCAGAGAAACAGAGTAGAGTTAAAGACAGTCTGGAAGTAAATGAAACCAGAATAAAGTCCTGTCTATGTGAATGTTGTGTCATGCTGAGCATTTCCACTGTTTACCATTGTCTGTACACACAACACCCTCCTCTGTGGCTCTTCCTGAGGTTTCTTCTATTTTTCCCAGATGGGTTTTTCACTCGAACCGAGGGTCTAAGGACAGAGGGTGTTGTACCTTGTACGGACTGTAAAGCCCTTTGAGGCAAATCTTGA
>JAPQRN010000009.1:15348962-15359288 GCA_037367275.1 Coranthus polyacanthus
CTTAAACTGTGATTTCATCAATACTGGACTAGATATCCAAATACTGACTGACACCAAGAAAGACTGAAGTCTGGAGATGGCTTTAAACTTTGAACCATGTTCCTACGTTAACGTATGATCAAGTAACAAGGCTCCAAACAGGACTGGGTTTGTATTAATGTGGACGGTTTGACCCTAATTTGTCGACTACAGTTTAAGAGAAGTTTTTTTTAGTCTTTCACATCTTTGTCCTCTAAACAAACTAGAAATGTCTGTTTATTGGAGACAGACGTGGTAAACACGTTACTTCAGCCTCATTATGTGACACTACAGTTTATTTCTCTCAGTTTGGGGCTTAATTCTGTTTTTATGGAAGTTATTTTAATTGGCCATTTATAGTAAGATGAGGATAAGCTGAGACAGAGATTATCAAATGGATGAAATTACAGCAGTATAACAAATGTTGAGTAAACAGTTTTACACTGATCAGATAAAACACAACTGTATGAACATGTTTGACTCCAGAGTAAATGTAAATGTCTTCATTACAGAACCAATGTTTCCTCTCAAATCCATTTTATCAGATGTTAGATCATAGAAATAAATGAACTCTCATACTGCTCCACTTCATTTCAGAGTAGAATATCCAAGCTTTTACTGCATTTATCCAACATTTCACACTAAAGTTGAATCATACGTTGCAGAAAAAGTGATCTACCACTATACAAAGTTAAAATGAGCTCTAACTTTACAATCTGTTATAGTGAAAACCTGCTTGAATTGAAGACTAAAACAAAAAAAAAACCTCAACTAAAACTGGTCACTTCATCTAAATAACTCTCAAACTATAACTCCAACCCAAAAACTAAACTGATGAATATTTCTAAACTCCATTCAGTAAATAGAGTCCTGATCTCTTTACAGGCAGCTGACGGTTCATCGTCTCAGATCAGGAAGAACACCGTGGCCCCAGCAGTTCCCGTGTTACAGTCCGTGGCAAGTGGCCCCGCCTACCAGCGCCGCATCAACACCTGTAAGGCGGAGCTTCAACAGCTAGTGCAGCAGAAGAGGGAGCAGTGCAGCGCTGAACGAATGGCCAAACAGATGATGGAGAGCGCAGAGTGGGAGAGTCGACCCCCTCCTCCAGGTAACACTGCAGGGGGCGCTGTTTAAAGCAGACACGGGCAAGGGATGCTGTTTAAAGCCGACCTACAGACTCCGATTTGGATGTGTTTCAGGTTGGCATCCTAAAGGTCTACTGGTTGCTCACCTCCACGAACACAAAGCTGCCGTGAACCGGATCCGAGTGTCTGACGAACACTCCATCTTCGCCACAGCGTCCAATGACGGCACTGTGAAGGTGTGGGATAGTCAGAAGATGGAGGGAAAAACCACGACCACCAGGTGAGTGTTTAGAGCCAGGTTTTGAGCCAAGTTCTGAGCCCATTACTCTGTAAAATGTCCTCTCAGCAGCAGTTAATCAGTTTGAGTCACATTTGTGGTCATGTTTATTATTTACGGTTGTGTTGGGTGTTCACAGGTCAGTGCTGACGTATTCTCGTATCGGGGGTCATGTCAAGACGTTGACCTTCTGTCAGGGTTCACATTATTTAGCTGTGGCTTCAGATAATGGATCCATCCAGCTGCTGGCAGTCGAAGCTAATAAACCACCAAAATCCCCCAAAGTGCAGCCCTTCCAGACCAGGTAAAGGCAAACCCACCTGTGAACCCTGTGTTTTGATGTCTGAGGTGTGTCCTGACATGTCTTCTGGTTCCCTCAGGTCTCTCGATCTCCAGGAGGACGGCTGTGCAGTGGACATCCATCATTTTAACTCTGGAGCTCAGTCGGTGTTGGCCTACGCCACCGTTAACGGGTCCCTGGTGGGTTGGGATCTGCGGTCCAACTCCAACGCCTGGACGCTGCGACACGACCTGCGCCTGGGACTCATCACGTCCTTCACTGTTGACATGCACCAGTGCTGGCTCTGCCTTGGTGAGAACCAGGACTAATCACTGTTTAATTGATGTAAAACATGTCAAAACCATCAAAACCATCCAGGTTGACGGTTGGCTTTATAATAACAAAATAACACTGATCCAATCCCATTATTCATTTAATTTTTTATATTTTTATGGAAAATACTTAATAATCCTAATCCTCTTTTGTCAGTTTTCTGGTTCCTTTTAAAGGCCTCTAAAGTCTGTTGTTGCTCAACATTCAGTTAAATTCCTCAGGTTCCTAGATGTGATACTTCTGCAGATGTTTTAGGTTTGTTTTGTTGATGTTGTATAGATCATATTCTGCTGTTGTGTTTGTTGGCTCAGTGGTTCTGATGAAGTGGACCTGCAGACACTTATCACATGACTTCTGATCCACTTCACAGCAGGTCGTCCTGTTCATTGTATCATATTAGAAACGTAATGTTTCGGTCCCTGATCCTGTGTTTCTGGTCTTAATCCCTGATACATATACTTTATATTATTTAATCCAAACTGGACCCTAAAACCACATTGTTATGTTTCCTCCTCAGGGACGAGCAGCGGAACCATGGCATGCTGGGATATGCGTTTCCAGCTTCCTATCTCAAACCACTCCCACCCTGCTCGAGCACGAATCAGACGGCTGCTCATGCACCCTCTTTACCAATCATCGGTCATCGCGGGTGAGGCGACCATGTTCTCATTTACTGTTGAGCTTTAATTATTTTTTTTTGTGCTTCATGTTGTTTCATCCAGACGTGTTACGCCTCTGTCCTGACACGTTAAATACATGGCTCAGTGATGTGACACCTCCATTTTTTCTCCATCTGCATGGGTTTCACTTTAACAACCATTAGTTATTTGTCATTTTCCTGTTATTGAATGTGTTAAATATCATGTGGTGCAACCATCTGGACAGAACTGCTGAAAAAGAAAAGAAAAGTAATTACTGCAAGAAACACTTGATATTAGTGAGAACATGTTTAAGAAGCATAAAGACATGAAGTGATTTAAGATAAATCAAATGACATTTTTAAGGCCACTGTCAAAGGAAAAAACATTAATTAAAAACTTGACATGAATTGAAGAATTGCAGCAGATACTTTCAAATTGTCCTTATAACGTAAAATAATGTTTTGGAACCAATCCGGATCCAAACCATCTCTGCTCAGACACTGAAAACAAACTTTAAGCACAAACGTCACAGAAAGACAGCTCTTTACCTTTGAAGTGATTCTATGTTTCAGTAAATAATGCATGTCTCCTTCCGTGTGTCCCTGTGCGTCTGTGTATCTGTCTCTGTGACCCTGTGTCTCTCCATGTGTCTCCATGTGTAGCGGTCCAGGGGAATAACGAGGTGTCGATGTGGGACATGGAGACCGGGGACCGAAAGTTCACCTTATGGGCGAGTACGGCTCCACCGTTGTCGGAGATGCAGGTATCATACGTGACTCTACGTACAATACATGTATGTTCTTTAGAAAGAATCACCTCAAACAGAGTCACTTTCCAGCCTTTTTAAATGTTTGTGTGGATGAATGTTAAACTTTCACACGAGCTTCATCACATAAATGTCTATCTGTAACGATAAAGTTAATAAAGAGTAAAGGATGTTAAGTTGACAACACATTGATTTGATGAATGATGGAAACACTGACAGCCAATCAGAAAACATCTGAGTTTACATCATGTGTCATCTCAACATCACTTTACAATAAGGTTTTTCATTAGGTTTTAAACACTTTAAAGAAGTTAGAACAGGTTTCATACATGGATTCAGATCAACTTACTGTTACTAGTTAGTCTTTTATCAATGTGTTGAACCGTTAACTGAGTTACTATTTATAACCTGTTAAAGGAACCTGACCTTAAAGTGTCAAACACTAAAAACAGAGGAAGCTAAAGTAAACAATGACCTCATTCCACGTGAATAAATCCTTCACAACGGGTTCGATGTCTTTCAGTTTTCACGTCATCTCTTCTGTCTGTGGTTTATTATTAATGCTGTGTTTTCTGCAGCCATCTCCTCACAGTGTTCATGGGATCTACTGTAGTCCTGCTGATGGAAACCCTCTGCTGCTCACAGCTGGATCGGACATGAGGATCAGGTCTGAACCACCACAACCACCATCACTGTAACACAAACCCTGTGGAGTTTCACTAGTCTTAACAAAGCTATCTGCGTTGTTGTGGGCATCAGGTTCTGGGACTTGGCATATCCGGAACGGTCCTACATCGTAGCAGGAGGAGCCAATGACTCCCTGCACTGTCCCTCGGTCCTGTACAGCAGAAAGATCATTGAAGGAACCGAAGTCGTACAGGTAGGAACTGGGGTCACTAGAACCAGAACCAGAGTTAATGAATGAGTGAATGAAAACTAAGTCTATCGCCAGCAGAGAATGAAATAAATACACAAACTGAAGTTAAAACACAAACGAGTTTTCAAAAATGTCTTTAAACCAACATTACAGGTGTTTTATGTGATGAACAGTATCTACTGAACTTTATTATGTTACTTAATTAACTGTAATATTCAACTGTTGTTAACCACTGTGTTAAACTAGTCCACGTTAGTCGGACACTGTTCAGACCTGGTTTTAACATATGTCACATGTTCAGGTCTAATGTAAGGTCTTAACCATCAGAGCCTGTAGTGTCACCTTATGATACGACAAACATTACCTCAGGTTCATGTTGGATGTTGAGACCCGTTGTCCAGGTCGTGTCATCGGACCCTGTGTTTGTCCTGTAGGAGATTCACAGTAAACAGAAGAGCGGGGTCGTGGAGGACTCTCCTCGTCGCGGACCTGAAGCCCTCCCTGTTGGACACCACGACATCATCACCGACATCGCCACCTTCCAGACGACGCAGGGCTTCATCGTCACCTCGTCCAGAGACGGCATTGTCAAGGTCTGGAAGTAGAACCAGACTCTGACCGAGACTGGATCGATCCGCAGGACCTGACTCTGTTTAATTCTGTCGTTCATAAAGTCCTGACATGTTGAGGTTTCTCTTCATCTCATCCATAAGTTCAACATTAATTAATATGGATCAGGTTCAGACCAGAAGGTTGAAACCACTGTTCAGGATCCAGGTCCAGTTTACTTTGTACATACGTTATTTTAATGTGATAAATATCTACATTTTAAGTTTTGCAGATTAAACCGTGTCAGTGTTTGTGCATCTGTTCAATAAAATCTGCAGATTCAGAAATTGATTTTTTTCTTCACTGAAAATGTGTTAAATTTAGTATCAAACATGAAGATGATGAGCATTAGAGAAACTGAATCCTGCTTTAAAATGATCATAAATACTGGCTAATTAACCCATCGAGTACTGCACTAATGACTGCATTTACAGTAATTTTGTCATTTCTAATTCATGTCAACTGCAAAAATTTGTCAAAATACATTCATTATATCTGCAAATTCGTCAAATAATGTTTTTTGGATTAATCTTTTCAGATCTAGTTTTTTTTTTTTGGTCAATTACTCGACTCAGTTTTTCAGTTTTATGTCATGTCTGATTCATTGGCTGATTATAATTCATGCTTTGATATTGTTTTTCACTTTGCGAAATGTGAGGATTTGCTGCTCGTTTCTGTCAAATGAAGGTTTATTAAATATATTTGACATTTCTTGTTGGTTTGTTAAAGACGACACTTTGTGATAAAATACGGGAGCTGTTTTTAAGAGAAATGAGAAGAAAAAGCTCAGATTCATCCTGATGAAGTTTCACTTAAAGTATTAAATGTTTAAATCTCTGCTCAGATGTTTTTCCGTGAAACAAACAAAGGAAACAAACAGAAGCTTCTCCAGGTTTTTCTTTGGTTCTTTATTGGGGTTTGTTTTGTATATGAAGCACCGTTTGTTGGTTTGATGAAGCACAGACGTTGAGTTCCACAGCGATCCAGATGTTCAAGGCCTTTTAAGGCTCAGACCGAGACTCGAGCTGAACAGACGCGACCGAAAACAGACGGATACAAACAGAAAACTGAGCAGCCGGAGCTCAGTCTAAGATTTAAACCGAACTGAGTTTAAATGTTCAACAAACAGAACCGACTCTAAACCACAGACAGCAACGTTTCTTCATCAAACCAGTTCAATTCTACAGTTTTAAATATGTTTCGACGACTAATAAACAGTGTGAGGATGAGTTTCTGTTTCAGATTACGTCATCTATAGTCAAAGAAAACTAAATGAGCACAAAAGAAAAAGGCTTTAAATGTTCAAATGTGTCGTGTTTTATTCAACGTCTGATTTTCAGATAAATGATGTGTTTCTCAGATAAACAGCCACAGAAGTTTCATTATCTCAAATTTTACTGTTTGAAAACTAATAGAAATGTTGAGAATCTGCTGTAACTTTAAATCTCACTTTCTCTGTTACATTTCAGTGTTTTCCATGGGTTTTCTGACGTCCACATATTTGTGGTCATGTAGTTGAGAACCCGTGACGTGTCCGAACAGATGAAGGTTTTTATTTCTGCTCACGTCTCGTGACCATTGACGTTTATCTGAAGACGTTTTCACTCCTTTTCCACCGTTCAGATCAGGTGCAGAATCTCAAAAAGAATCCTAAAGAAACTGGTTCCAGATCGAGACCTGGTCTAGAACTAAGAACCGCTGAAGTCAGAGGGACTAACAAGACCAGCTCCGAGACCAAGAACCCAGTCTCTGTAGGTTTTTAAAACAATCTGAAATGAAGCTGAATGATTCAAAGTCAAACTGTGAGTATTGTGACAATACTGTGATAAACAAATGGTTTTGGGTCTCTGAGGGTTCACGTCTGTCGCCTCCTCCATTAAAACAACAGATACTTGTAGAAATAATGAGTTTAAACTGTTTGTGTTGATGTTACTTTGATGTCATTTGTGAATTTAACGAGATCTGGATCGAGAACAGAAACAAGTCTAAATGTCTCCATTTAACTTGTTTATACCTGCAGAAAGTATGAAAACAAGAACTTCAGTTTGGATGTGACTGAAGATGTCGTCTGTGGAAAAACAAACCGGTTTCTGAAATGGAACCAGAACCAGGTTTGTGTTGGTGAAAAAGGGCTCATTAGAGTAGAGTTCTTCACCTGGTCTTCATTTGTCTTCAAACCAGATGTGATGTAAAACACGAGGACGGACGGTGTCTGAGGTTCAGTTCCTGCTGTGGAAACAGACGTGATGTGAATCGAAACGTAGAAGAAGCAGCTAATCTGAAGGAAACGACGTGAACTAAACTGGATGTTACTGTTGGTTTAACAGCTTCGTTGTGTCCATAAAGTGGTTTGTGATTCAGAGTCTGACAGTAAAATCTAAGTTACTCACAGAGGAGGCAGAGTCTGGTCTCTGTGACTACAATTAAAGCTGAACTCAGCAGGTCTGGAGCCCTGAGTTAAACTGTCCCAGAATCCTCTAAGCTCTGGTGGTCCGGACTGGGGGTTGCATCCAGGACCTGGTCTCCTCATCGGCTCTTGGTCAGACACAGGTCCTCACACTCCATTTGGGTCTTGAAGCGGTTTGCGTTTCCTCCGCAGCCTCCGTACCAGAAGCGAGAGCACTCGTTCTGCACCGTGTCAAAGAACCACAACATGCTGTAGTTATGGCAACCGCCGGGGTCCTGACGCAGGAAGCAGGCGTCTGAAGGACATGGAGACGGACACGTCAGTTCAACATTATATTCAATAACAAAGTGATTCATTACCAAGACATTCTACTGTAAAAACACGAGAAACAAGACAAAAGATTCTTCAACAAAACCAAAAGAAATCTGTCTATAAAGACTATCAACTTGGTCATGGAAAAATTTAACTAAAAAACAGTTTTTTTGGGTCATGACCATAGAACCTTCCAAATTAAGTGTCGAGGAAATTCCAATAATACACCAGTGCAGAAACAGAAGCCGAAAAATGTAAATATCTTTGCCAATAATCAGGCTTCATATCATAGTAATGACAGGAATAGAATGAGAAGCATTTCAGAAAAATCTATTCACGATGTCAACAAAGTACATTTATTTACACCGAGTAAAACAAAGACATGTTTTACAGGTAGTCTGATGTTGAGTTAGTCATGACTTAGTCATTAGTTTCATGTTTAGTTTAGTATTAACTTGAGTGACATCGGCCGATGAATCGTCTTTGTCCTGTCGCTATTATCTCAGTCTTTGATCTGGTCATATCTGTCACGACAGTAGTTGATAACAGCAGCAACAGGCTTTAATATTAACTGTATGTTCTATAACATTATCATGTCGCATTGTAACGATTTCAAGGCCCTGATCTGAAGGACAGCTACCAGCAGTGGGCAATCTGAGACCAAGTCAAGAGGCAGGACTGGACTCGTGTCACCAACTACCAACTGTCTTCAGCATAAAGTCGATAAAACCGAGTCACTGAACGTCACAACGTCATCGGTGATTCTAACATTTTTTTCCACTCATTGTATATTTCATGACTTTGAAACAGTTTGAAGTTGAAAACCTTCTACACATCATTGTGTTCATCATGTCTATGTCATTAACACAGTTTATCTGATGCAGCTCTTACAAGTCCATAGTACTGAAAAAAGGAGAAGAAAGTTCACATAAGAATATGGAAATGTTCTTGCAAAAATTACACTTTAAATAGTCATCAGTCATTCAGAACAAATTAAAGGAGGAGATTCCAGCAAAAAGAGCTCTGTGATGAAGTTGAGAAGATGTGCTGAGTTTTCAAGTTCACTTTATATAGTTTACATAGTTTACGTCATTAACATAGTTTATATAGTTTAGGTCATTAACATAGTTTACATAGTGCAGACTGATCATCACAGTGAGTTCATCATTCAACTTCACTCTGACGCCACATGTTCAGTGACCTTTGACCCCCTCCTCATCTACTGTCATTGATTTGAGGAAAACACATTATTTTGTCATGTGATGTTTATGATACAGGTTGTTTTCCAGTGACTCTGACATCTGGTTCACATTAACTCACATTCTTGTGTCTAAGTTTCCGTTTCCGTGCAGCAACATGTGGATATTATTAACATGAAATTAAACATATTAATTTCACAACATCCAAAACCAATACGAAGACAAAACAGACAAATGTCAATAAAAGTCTCTTCTTCATAAAGTGTGAGTCAGACATTTTGATTGAGTGAATGAGCATCAGATTCATTCAACATTTATAAACCATGTTGTAGGGTACAGTGTGGGCTTCAGGAGTCAGGAGATCAGTGTTTACCTCTGGAGACCAGTTCAGTCTGAGGTGGTTTCAGGACAATGTTTGGATCTGTCAGAGAAGAAACAGAGACAACCTTCAGGTGTTTGGAATCAGATTAGTTACAATATAATGAAAGAAAACCTTGTAAAATATGGAATAAAAAGAGGAACGAGAGAGAATAAAACTCACTGCAGCCAAAAAAACGTCATCACCAAAAGTGTTGTGGACATAGTTGTTTTTTCATAAGATGGAAGTGAAACTGTTTTATTCTCTCAAATTCTTATTTTATGAGGTTTAGTTTATTCAGTCAGACATGTATGTTAATAGCTTTGAGAGAACAATATGAACAATATGACTCCGTACCAACTATACCCACACTGTTACTGTTAAAACCACTTAAAAACTCAGGAAAATTCTGTAAAAAGGACAAAATTTAATGGGTTCCAGCTTCTGAAATGTGAAGATTTGATGCTTATTTCTGTTCCAACTGACATAAAACTGAATATGTTTGGGTTTAGGATTGAAAATGGGTCTAATTAAACTATTTTTAGACTTATTTTACTGCAAAATTAAATCATTACTCGCAATTATTCAAATGACCACTAGATGTCACTGAACCTTTAAACCCTCTGTAGGTGGACTGTCCAGATCAGGTCTTACCTACTGGTTTTACTCCTCACTGTGTGCATAAAGTCCTGACGTGATTAATGTGAAATGCTGCATTCAAGTATCACTTTAATAACAACATGTTAAGTTCTGGACTTACGCTGGGAGCCACATGTCTGGAAACATTCATATTCCGTGTTAAAGCGGTTGGCGTTTCCGCCGCAGCCGCCAAACCAGAAGGGAGAGCATGCACCGATGGCTTTGTCAAAGAACCACCGTCGGACATAGTTGTCACACTGGATCCCAGTATCAACACGGAGCTGACACCGGGCTGCAAGCAGAGCACACACATGTACACAACACGCATTTAGACAACACGCATGGAGACTGACACACATATAGACAACATGCATGGAGACCGACATGCATTTAGACAACATGCATGGAGACCGACATGCATTTAGACAACACGCATGGAGACCGACATGCATTTAGACAACACGCATGGAGACTGACACACATATAGACAACATGCATGGAGACCGACATGCATTTAGACAACAT
>JAPQRN010000009.1:15368197-15410749 GCA_037367275.1 Coranthus polyacanthus
ACTGTAAAGCCCTTTGAGGCAAATCTTGATTTGTGATATTGGGCTATATAAATAAAATTGAATTGAATTGAATATGTACGACACCACGTTCCGTTGTCTTTCAGTGTAGAAAATTCCAGATACATCACATTACATTGTTTAATAGTTTGTTACACACCAGTTCCCTTTTTTAAAGTTTTCACACATTCAGAACAACAGCAGAATTAGTTAAACTACCGACACCTTTTCACCGCATCTCTTTTACTTTGTTATTTTGATCAACACTCGAACATACGAATTCAACAGACAATGATGTGACCAGAAAAATAAGATTCAGCATTTGTGATTTTTATTCCAAAGCCTGTACATGAAATGAGTTCATAAAAACTGTGGCCAGAATTAAAATTTAAATGTATACTAATAAAACGAGTAAAAAAAAATAGAATATTTCTGTTTTCCTCTCGGATGACTCTGTATCCATCCATGAGAAGTGGTAAAACTCACCATGTTCCTGTTTTATGTGACTTAACGTGTCCTTTGTGACACACTTTCAGCATCAGTATCACAGAGATATATTATACTCTGTTTAACTTATCCATGTAACCTACCTGGTGCGGGAGTACTTTCCTCAGCTTTAATTTTCACCTCAGAATATAATGTTTGTTCCTCTTTTTCCACTGGAGAACAAGAGACAAATAACAATACGACTCAGTTCCACTCAAAGACACAGTAAATTAAAAGTCTAGAATTAAAGTGTAGTAAATGTAATGTATGTAATGTAATAAATGTAAATTGGACAGTAATGCACTAGACTAAGCTAAACCTACTCCCGAAAACAGCCGTACTACACTTCAAAAAAAGAAGAAGTTGGGACGGTATGGAAAATGCAAATTAAAAAAGAAAGCAGTGATTAAAAATGTACTTTGATTTGTATTTCATTGTAGACAGTATGGACACTGATCAACTTCATTTCATTTGGAAATAGAAAGAAAAAATTGGAACAGGAGCAATTTAGGACAAATAATGAGTTAATGGTTCACAGCTGATGTAATCAGGATTTAGTCCAAAAGCAACATCAGGAAAGATCTAGTCCTTTAGGAGCAAAGATGGACCAGGATCGACAGTTTGAAAGATCACAAACAACAACAACAAAGAAAAATCTTCAAGGATTTGGATATTTTTAAATAGACTTGAGAAGTTGTGTAAATGGTGTCAGTTCTGGAATAAGAGAAACAACCTTGTTCCTTGTTGTTCTGCCGGTATATTATATAAACCATTGTTTTAACTTGTTATTGGTTAAATCTAGCTCAATAGCTGGATATCTTATTAAATCAGACTTGGATATATTTTCTTAAAATCAGATAACTTTTCTTATGAAAACATGCTTGACCATTATTTTGGTTTTTAGAAGAAAAAGATGTATTTCTCTTCTTTTTTTAATTTCTTGAAATTTCTTTTTCAGAGCTGGTTTTGAAAACTGACTGAGCTGTGACATGGATTCGCCAGAAGTCGAGTTTGTTAGATGTTACAAAGGAGACACTCACCTTTTGGAGGGGGATCCTTGGTTTTGAAAACCACCGTTGTGTAATTTTCCTCCATTTTTGTGACTATTCAACGCATCCAAGCAGAGACTGAGAGCAGAGGTTAAAGGGTGAATGACTTTACTGAGCACAAGTTTCCTGTTTCACCTGATGGAGAACAAACAACAAGTTCCTCTTCCTCTCCCTCATTATTTTCATGGTGACACATCTGAGTGAAGTACCCCAATTTGTGATATATGAGTAGGCCATTACTTACACAACATATCTCTCACATGCGCATCTATTTCAGGAACACAAACATATTTCAATATTGTGACGAAGACTGTTGACATTTCAACATCCACCTTATAAACCATGTGTGTGTTTTTACTGGATTTTTAACTTCTCTAAATTGATGCTCATTATTCTCATGACATGTAGCATCATCATTTGTATTCGGTTTCTAACAAAACAGCTCCAAACTCACTTTTTACCACCTCTGGAGGAGCAGAATGACCAGTGGACACAATTATCATAATCCTATTGTAAAAGTGGATTATGAAAAAAACCTTTACTATACTGTACATTACTCATCACAACTGTCATCCTCATCTTCATAGTGTGCTAACATGTATATACACACATTTTGTTTGGTTTGTGAATGTTTGGTTTTCTCTCAAATCTTGAGGAAAACTGAGGACATCACTATCTATAACAAAGTGAAATTTAAAGTAGAGAGAAAAAATATCACTACACAGTGATCAGTATCACTATCTTCACTGGGAAATGAGACCTGAAACCTGATCAAAAAGTCACCAGATCTGTGTTTCCCAAACTTATGTATAGCAGTAATATGATATATGTGAATTCATGTTTCTAATTAAAACAGAGGAAAAGTGTCCTGCGTAAGAGTTTGTAAATGTTGATGTCGACTAAACCATGTGAAATGTAGAGGACAGGCCTCAGTTGTAAAAGACATAACAAGACAAAAATGATGTAATAGATTAAAAACGTCATGAGACCAACATGACGGAGGATGCCGACTGAAATAGTCGCCCAGTGGTAGGATTATTCCATCAGAATAATGAGGATTGTTTGACGGTTCGACCTTTCATCCAGAGTCTTTAAAATTTTGCACTAATCCCAAAGCTGTAAAAGTCAGAGAACTTTGTGTTGTCTTAAATGCATAATGTGTGTCTTTGTTCCTTTTAATTTATCATTATTTGTATATGTATAGTTATTTTGCTGTTTTTCTGTTTTTTGATTTTTTATCTGTATTTTCTTTTTTTGCTGCTTACCCTGAGCATACATTTGTAGGTTTCTTCACAACTTTGTATAGTATTGTGTATATACATTGTAAATAAAAAAAATGCTACTAAGCCCTTATTATGCAGAAACAAACTGGCAGTGGCACATCCACTCACCAAGCCAAAGGAAAAAAGAAATGTGGTTCTTTTAAGATGGAATGGTTGTCGGAGTATGTGCGAACAAAAGAAACCTGATGACATACAACATACTACACAGCTCATGAAAAACAAGATTTTTGTCTTTTTCATTGTAAGTGGGTCAAATCACTTATATTAAAAGTAATCTACTGATGCAATTTGATTCTTTTAATAATCCATGTAACTTGTTCTGATCTCAGGTTTTGGACAGGGGGATACTGGTGTGGCCACAGTGTGCACGTCTGATGTTGTTCAGGTGGTCCAAGGAATTCTCAGGGAGTTTGTGTGCATGCTCAGACACATGACAAATTAGGGGGAACATTGCCCACGACCCATCAATGAAATTCTTTAATTATAAAGTAATTCATCCCTAAGTGAAGCTGCTCAGGCACTGACTGTCACACCGTGGCTGTCGTTGTGTAAATGAATCCAGTGTAAATGAAGACAGCCTCCATGGACAGAGTGACCTGGTGTCCCACTTTGACTGCAAAGCATTTATATCCTTTATCCCACATCCCACATAGTGAGACAATGTCCCAACTTTTTGATTCTCTGGGAATAGGTGAGTTCACGCAGACAATTAGGTTTCCATCCAAATGTATCCCAAATCTTAACTATATTTTCAGAAAATCTGCAAAAGGAAATGAGAATTTCTGCACGTTTCCATCAACTATTGTGAATATTAGGAGTTGGTTCATGAAGATAAGCAGTAGGTTAAGGAGTAGCATGTCCTACAAGAGCAAAAATATATATCCTACAAAAAAAATGAATCATGTAAATACAGTCTCTCAAAGATTCCATTTTCAAATGTCCTGAATAATTCACCCTCCACAACAGCAGGTGGTGCTATGAGTCAATCTAACAGTTGTTGTAACAGTACCGTTATGCTGAGTTCTGCCAAATAATGGGCCCCTTTTAAAGGTTATTTTCAGACATTATAAGGAACAGGTAGGACATTTTTGGATTTTACCCACATTATATTTTGTTCTGTTTTACGCTGTAACAAAATGCATTTGTTTGTGAGTCATGTTGTCTGTAGGGCATTTGTACAAAATATGTTTTATTTGCTTGCTTTATTTCTTTTTAAAAACGCAGGTTTTTCATTTTAAAAAAGAAAAGGAAAAGAAGCCCACCAGAGACCATGCCCTCTGCCTATATTTTCTTATTTTCCTTTCCATGTTTTGCTGTGTTCATGACATTTCTTGGTGTGGATCTGTGGGTCAGAGTATGAGGACGTGACTCTGTAAAACAAAAGTTTGGCTAGATTTACAACCTTTTGTACATAATATAAGACAATAGGTTATATAAGGATATCTGGCTTCTTTCAGGCTACACAGTAGATGTCATGAGAAAACAAAAGAGGACAGACTCGACAAATAACATTCAGGTTTCTTCTTTATTAATCCCCTCTAGGAAATTCAAGTTGACCAGTATCTCAACAAAATAAACTAAAATAAACTAAAATAAGAGATTATTTAATAGTGGGTGGATCCAGAAGAAGAGGCAGATCTTTTTTCTTCTTTCGTCAGAGTTATTGTTTTCTTTTTCTAGTCTGCATTCTGTTTAGGTGCATCAGTTTCGAGGTCTTGGTTTTGTACACGATGTATCTCTGGAAGACCTTTGTTTTAAATAAACAGAGCCGTTGTATCTAATCAGTAACACATGCTTTTCCTGCCGTAACAAGCCAACAACAAGTTTTTGGCTTGTTACGGTGGTCTGTTGGCCTCTTGTGACCATTTAATTTGAATTTGACAGTCAGCATCTCATCACTGTGTCTTTGTCAGGATGCAGACCAGTTATCGTATCTTACTATATCCAACTTCATTTCTACTAAAAAAAAAAAAAAAAAATTCATCCTATCTGAACTCTAGCTGCTGCATCACTCATGCATCACTAAGCTTTCAATCCCATTTACAAAAATTACTGGCTTCCCACTTCACTGCACGTTATTACATGTGCCAAAGAGGTTATGTTTTCAGTCTGTCTGTCTGTCATCAGGATTACACAAAAACCACTAGACCCATTTTCAGAAAACTCTATGGGTATGTAATACGAATCCATTACATTTTGGGGCAGATCCAGAAAAATGGCAGATCCCGGAATGTTAACATTTCCACATGCTTTAACAAGTGATTGTAAATTTTTTTTTTTGCTTTTTTTTCTATTTTTGACAAAGAATACACATGACATTTGTGAAGAATGGAATTAAAGTTACATACATTAAGTTGGTTAGAGAAGTTAATAATTTACTTTGCAAGTCTAAAGTAAAAAGCATCCACAATAAATGTTAGTGCTGAGCAGCCTCATGCAGTGTTACAGAGGTAAACAATTATAAACACAAGAACTATAATATGAGGTGTTTCTCAAAGTCACGGATCCTTCCTTGGTCGTCGGGTTCCTTGTAGACCAGACAAGTCCATTCTGAAATATTTTTACACACTTTAAGTGACAGTAGTATTACAATTAAAAAAGAAAATACTAGTGTAACTATTTTTGTAATTAATTAATTAATTACTTGATTTGATTTGATATGATTTTGAGCTATAGGTCAATTGAATTTTCCTGAGAGGATCAACAAGGTTCATCTCATCTCATCATCTCAATTTAGTTCTGAAGAAATGAGCACCGGCAAAGTGGTCGGCTCTTTTATGTTTAGGCCATTTTTAAAAAACTAAAACTTAGGATTGTGCGTGAAAGAGCACTGAGGATCCACAGTGAAGGGCTCAGGCTACACCCACACTAACACTAACACATTTCAAACGGACACAATCTCCGTCCACCAAGCATTTTAGCAAAGTTTCAGAAATAAATTCCAACACACCTGAATCATATATCGAAAGGTTTTCTGACTAAATGACGAGGGGAGCGTACATGTTACATCCATTACAACACAACCGTAGTTTCTAAACTAAAACAGGGTCAGCAGGGTTTCCAAAAGTCTTAGTTTTAGGGAGGATAAAGTGCCAGAGTAGTGTGAACGCTGAGGTGTAAATGTAGCAAGAGTTATATGTTTAAATCAAAAAGCATATTAATGTGGACATGGCCTCAGTCCTTGGTAGATATATTGTAGGCTAGATATTTGTAACAGTCCTGCGAAATGTAGCCGTTAATGAATCTTCTTTGACTTTGAGAAACATCTATAGTGGTTGTGCCCTTCATTAAGAGACTGTTCTGTTGCATTATGGGAATATGTATGTGCTTTGTCACAAGCAGGCAGCCGGGTCAGCATTTCCTGAGTCATACTTACATACAAAAGACTTAGCATTGCTGGCATGAGGGACTATGCAACAGTGTACCCACTGTCTGTTCATTGAATGCCAGATTTACTCTCCAGTAACAGCCTCTGCCTTTAGTGCATCTCTATGCCATATTCCATGTCCATGACGGGTCTCTTCTCTGGCGTGAAGTCCCTGTCTGTCCTCTCCACATACCGCTGCAGGGTGCTATAATACTGCTCGCTCCTGGAGAAGGTGTACAGCGCAGAGATCTCCTCCCACGCTTTGTGGTTCGGGAAGGGGAAAGGATCGGGGTCCTTGTTGTCGAAGAAGCTCTTGAGGTTCCTCTCAGCCAGCTTGGTGGCATATTCCACAGCATAGGCGTCGAAGCGTTCCTTCTCTTTCTCCACGTAACGCTTCCAGAACGTGAGCTGCAAGAAGCTGACCTTGGATCGGCAGTTTGTGTAACAGGTACCGCAGAGGCCCACAACGGCAGAAATGATGATGATGCACCAACCCAGGATCTGCAGATGGACAGGAATGATATGAAATGATGCTCACACAGAATCCACAAAAGCTCACAAGAGAGTAAATACATTTAACTGGAAACATTTCCTTTGTTGTAATTTACACAAAGCCTACAATTTGCAAAGAACTGAGGGAGAATGAGGAGGTTACCTGAGGAAAAGTGTCTAAAAAAACCCTCAGAGCAGTGGAAAAATAATTGCATTAACTGAATTAAAAATAAAGAAGATTCAGAAATATAAAAAGCAAATGACAAGATTTAAATGTCAAAACTAGGCAATAAATATTACATAACATAATCACAGAGTGTAGTATACACAACTTGTATGTAGGTTTAGACCCATAATTGTGTGTCAGGTTTTCATGCATCTGTGGAACCTTTTTTCTTACCTAACCTCAACCACATCATGAAACCTAAGCCTTTCCCAACCCTGAGCTGCCGACAAGACCAGCCTTAACCCTCAAATTTAACAATTTACATTGTGTGAGGCCATTATGTCTCCACAACGCAAACAGTTATAACAGTCTGCATAACCTAAGAAAAACATGGGCACACACACATCAAGAGCCCTCATTTATAATGCATGAAAGTGTGCACAAATTCTGTCATAAACCGACTAAAAGCATCCACTCCTGCTCTGATATGGCTTAGAGTTTTCATAAGACAAGGCCCATAAACGAGAACATAACAGGCATTTAAATTTGTCAAAGGAAAATATTGGTTGGACCCAGTTTATATAGTCAGTCCATATGGAAAGTACTGGTTGATTAGTGATTTCAGGGCTCTTTTAAACCTACTGTGAAGACAAATTTAAAAAATGCAAAGACAGAATTCTATATTTTGGAGCCTCTGTAGAATAGATTAAACTGAGATAGGAAAGTAATGGGAGTGAGTTTGAGCAAATATAAGATGAATAGAAGGTGGAACAGTTCTTTTTAAGGAAATGTAAAGAAATAAACCAGTTGACTTGATAAACACTGAGGCAGTGATTCATTCCTTCTATATACACAACCTAATGTAAATGTTTGTTTCTGAAGACAGGAAATGTGTTCAAGTTTGGTCTGATGATGAGTTTTGCCTTACATAACAATACTTTTGGCCATTTTTCGAGATAATGATTCATCAAGCAGAACACTGAGGAATCAGGTAGTTACAGGGATGTTGTAGATAATTAAAAAAAATAACCTCATTAATATATCTTCTATCTGAGATTTTCTTGTAAATGAAGAATTTAACTTGGAGTATCTGATGAAATATAGCAAAACAGACACTTAAACAACCATGAAACTTCAGTTAATGTAAGGTATTAAAATAGAATAAGATAAGGTTATGAAGTTCCATGTAGTAAACTTTAAACTTTAATCACTGCTTAAACCCTGTCTAACCACAGTTAGAAAAAAAAACCCAATTTGATTTAAGCAGTTAATTAAGTTCAGATGTTTCCTGTTAATTTCATCTAATATGGGTCAGTTTAACAAGATCTGACTTGAGTACAGTGCATTAGTGTTCGGTTGAAGCCTGATGAAAAATAACGAATTCAAAGCCTGCTGTAACTTGAACAAGAGACAAGTAAGACCTGACATAGGTCTTTAATTCCATTTATAATGGTACTAAAACGGTCTTAAATTCAACTTGTTAAAACCTGCAGAGACCCTGAAATGGCATTGTTTTGTTTTCACAGTGATGTGTCCAATTCCTTCTTTTTAGCCCATTTCAAGCCCTCATGAAGTGAAACTCTCAAGCAAAGCTGCACATACAGGTGACGTCATTCAAGTCTGTGAGGGTTTCATGATTACATCTAAGGATGGGGACTGGGATTGGGCCCAGGAGTCTGATATTTTTTCACCAGTGAACAGCATTGTCCTGATTCTGGTCATATTTAGACTTTGATTTTAATCCTTTGTTCTGCATAGAGTGTAGAAAACCACTAGACCCTGTGCTTCTCATAATGCAAGTCTATACCATGCCAGATTTTACATCCAGCTCCTGTTACTGATGAAAAGTACCTGGTGTGGAAAAAGAAGCTTTTGAAAACTGAGGAGCAAAGGTAGTTTTTGGAGGATTTTAAGGTCACACAGTCGCGGATGCCATACTCCATTACAAGTATAACTTCTGCATTCAAAATGTCACTTCAGTAAAAGTATCTAAGTATTATCAGCAAATTGTACTAAAAGTATAAAAAGTAAAAGTAGTCAATGTGGAGTAAAATGGTCCTGTCAGTGTTTTACTGTTATATCTGATGTTTTTTGATTCATTTTGCTGCTGTTCAAATTTAAGGTTGAGCTCATTTTATCTACTTTATAAACTGTTGGTAGTTTATCTACAGCGGTGCATCATTTTCTATAAGTTCATCATATGTTTGTAGTGCCAATGTCCTGTGAGAACCATGTCTCTGTAAAAAGTCAACTTGTCATGAGCTGAGAAAAACAGGCGTGACGATGCATTTTCCGGTGAATCCAAGAGGGTTTTTAAAGAGTTTATTTAGCTTAAAAAGGAGGAGGATTTGAAACTCAATCTGTAAAGGAAACACAACGTTAACACATTTGGAGATGTGTTGTTTTCACTGGACAGGAGCTGGATGAAAAACTGTAAAAGGAACTAAAGCTGTAAGACAAATGTAGTGCAGTAGAAGCATAAAGCTGCAGAAAATGGAAATATTCAAAGCACAAGTGCCTAAAATTTGTACTTAAGTACAGTACTTGAGTAACTTACATTCCACCACTGTTTTCCTCTTACCTGTGACTGTGCCCTGAACATCAGCAGCAGCTCCATGCGCTCATCACTGGTCAGTTTGGAGCGCTCACAGGGGACCCGGGCCAGCTCCTCCCGACACTTCATGGTCTTGTTTTTGCAGAACAGATTGACCACCAGGTTATCATCGAGACCGCTGACAGCACACTCGTAAAAGGTCCCGTTGAGAAGGGCCACACAGAGCCACATCATAGGAGCAACACAAGCCCCGCTGAAGATGCTCAAGAACACCCTGAAGCAGCTGAAGCAGTTCCCACGAGGGCAAAGCTTCATGGGATTCAGGCAGCAGCCAGTGTACAGCCTCCACAACCTGGTGCTGAAGAACAGACCGAAGACCAGCAGCACCGCAGCTGGACCCAGCAGGAACATGAGGCCGTAGGCAAAGTTCTGATCGTGGTTGCAGGGGCACTGGAAAGAGACGGCGGAAAAAACTCGCTCCCCACCAATCGTCAAGAGAGCCATGAAACTGTAGCCAATTGTGGCTTTCTGGTTCATGAAGAAGCGCAGGACTGTCTGGAAGTTATCCATGGCGTCAGTTGGGAGGTTTCCACCACACTTTATAAAAAAATAATGAAAATTAAACAAACAACAGAGTGAAAAGTAAAATCACTGAATGCAGCTTTAAGTCATTCCCTCTCCTCACGCAGCTGAAGACAAAAACACATCTGCCAAGCCTGTTTATGCCCCTCCCTTCTGTCTGTCTGTCTTCATGCTCCTCCCGCAGTCCGTCTGCCACTCCTCCACACCCACTGCCTCGTTCTTCACTAACTCTCCGTCTGTACAGGAAAGTCCCTTCTGCACTGACAATCAAAGGGAAGCCCTAGTGGTAATATACAGCTTACAACTTGTCTGCGCTTCTGTTTTTCCATTCATATACATTCCTGACACTGTAGCTGTTACTGCAGTGAGGAAGCTGCGCACAGACCTGGTTCTTCTGGTTTTCACAGTTATCATTCTCAGTTCTTTGTCAGTGATGTCAACGGAAACAGAGCATGACCCAATTTCATGCTAAAAAAATGTTAACACACCAAAGAAACTGAACATGCATGCTGTATCTATTCCTCTTTATCCTTGAAAAGATCTCATCTTAGAATTTCAAGTTCATTCTGGTGTTGTTGAAAGTTCAGAGACAAGCTACTAAACTACAGCATTTCCATTCAGTCATTTTAACATCCTTTTAACATCCATCAAGGGGTTAAAGTTAGAGTGACATTTGAGGCATGTTTGAACTGATGTAGTTTAAGTTGTGGTTTAGCTATATGTTAAACACAGAAACTACAAGATGCTGCTGCATCTTGTGCAAGAAAACGGCATGAACTGACATAGGTCTTTAAACGCATTCCTAATGGTATTTAAAAGGTCTTAAATTCAACTTGTTAAAACCTGCAGAGACCTGTTTTTGTATGCACAGTGGTGATGGTGTGTCCAATTCCTTCTTTTTAAGCGCTCATGAAGTCAAACCCTCAAGCACAGGTGCACATACAGGTGACATCACTGGAGTCTGTGAAGGTTTCGTGATTAGGTCTTGAGGTGGACAGCATTGTCCTGATACGGGTCAGATCTTAAAGTTATTCTCACTACGAGAGTCCGGAAGATGTAGTCGAGCTCTTTCAATTAACTATTTTACAAATAGACTGGATAGGTTCTGGTCAACAAGACATTTTGTGCAATTATAAAGCTGACGTGTGAACATTTGTACTGTATGCTATTCTTTTGTCTTCTGATTGCTTGTTTGTCCTATTTGGGGAGTCTGGTGTAAAGGATTTACATCCTGTGCCAGAAAATTTCAATAAATTATGTGAAGCTATTCATTTTAGCATGAAAAGCATCAAAAAATGTTGCTCTTCATACACATGCATTCACCATATGCAATAAAGAAATCCCATTAAAACAGCAAACATACATGCAAAGTTAAATAATGCATCTCATTTTTTAATCACTGTAGATTAAACATGCAAAAAAAAGAAAGAAAAAAACATACATTTAGTAAGTCATGCTGAATGAGAAGCTTCATTCATCGTATTGAAATGTTTCCATAGAGAACATACCATTGTTGCAGAGACAAACGGACACAGTTGGTATCAGGCAGCTAGTGAATGAGGAAGTGATCACATCCTCTCAGTGGTTTCTCTGCTCAGCAGCCACTTAACTTAAAATGCTCTGATTGCATTTTACAGGAAGCTCGTAATGCAATGCATAACCCACACATGGAACATATTATTGTGCACAAGCCCTTTTTGACATGAACGGCAAGTGCATGTTTTAGAGAAATATGTTTTCATCACCAATTATCATGTATTTCAATTCAAACTTCATTTGAGGATCAAAACAGGGTCCAAACAGGCAATAAAAAATAACATCAGATAAGACATATAAGATAAAACCATCTGATACTGATACTGACCCAATAGCAATGTTGAATTAAAAAGAATAATAAAACATGTCTCACTGTATGGAAGAGACTGATATCATTCTGTGTAAACATCAGGCTTCACTTTAAACATTGCTTTCTATCTTTGTAAAACAAAATCTACAAAGCACTGAAGTAATTTATTAAGTTACATATTTTGATTATTGGTAATTATTAGATTTTATGAGTTGAAATATTGTTGCTGTGTGTGTAGATAATTATTTAGATGTAGAACACACATGTAGAATGACATAGAATTTAACTAAACAGTTCGGCCTATGGATCAGAGCCACTGTCATCGAGACCCGATCCAGCTGTTTGGGTCCGTATCGGACCAATATCCCATACTAGTATCAGTATTGGTGCATCCCTAGCAGCTGGGCATGGCGGCCACAGGTTGTTTAGAGCATTGTATACTGATTTGATTGGAGATGGGTAAATTCGAACAAGAAAACCAATCAAAGACAGCTCTCAAAATGTAATACCCTCACATGCAATTAGTTACTCCCCAACACTGCATAACGGATTTCCATGATATTTATTACAGGCTTTGATTTCACCTCATAACATCAACTCTTTTCTAGGGTTAGGGTTAAACAGAAGAACTGTAAGTCCAATATGCATGTTATTATTCTTCTTTTGAAAGAGAACATCTTCTCGTTTCTGTATTTAACATGTGACTGAAACACAATCTAAACTACATCAGTTTAAAAATGGCTCATATGTAACCCTAACCCTGATCTGGTGGATGTTATGAGGTTTAAACTCATGTTCCACTGCCATAACCTAATTACCTGTATAATGATAATAATGATAATATAATAATAAATATACATATTTAAAGGCTCTGAGTATGTACAGTTAACAAACCAATGCACCAGTTTGACCAGCAACCGCGAATATTGGTCTAACCAGTGACGTTGCATAGCCTGGGCATTCAGTGCTGTAGCTGTGAAGATTATTTTTTAGCTCCTTTTAGTTCCTGAGACAAACACTGAATTTGGAAAAAACTGTGTGCATCTTGAGTAATGTAACCTTGGAGACAGGATAGTTGGAAAAAGGGAAAGCTCATGTATGTGTTGGTGACCCACAATATTTAACCAGATAATATCATTTTAAGTAGACAGAATTCAGTCAGTTTCTTCATCTTTCCTCATGTGTCTATGTTTTGCTACTTGTACCACTGAGGTTCAAACTCTGGTTCATGTCAAGTAAGTCCATCGGCAAAGATTTGACCACATTATGTCACTTTTCAACTCCCATTCATGAAATTGTCAGTGTATTTTAGGATTTTGCAGTAATGGGTTTCTGATATGACTCTCATTTTGGTGTGAGTGTCTTGAATGTTCATGTGCAGATTGTTTAATAAATCAAATCCAAACCCTTCCTTCATTCTCCAATTTTTCAGCAACGTGTAGCCCTTGCATGTAAAATAATAATGTGTGGAAACAAACATAATTATGTTTTTAAAGTTTTTTGATGAAAAGACTGGGTTCAGCTCCTCATGCTTAACCAGCCAGGTTTATAGCCTGGTACAAAAAAAGTGTTTTGGTCTCTATAGTTAATTTCCCTCTGTGCCAGCTGTGCGGGGGTGAATTTTTATATAACTCATCTGTTTAGATTTTACAAAGGCTAAAAGTTATGCATAATTAAGGGCGTGGTTGCTGTGATTGACAGGTGAGTCTGTCTGTGTCTGTGTGGCTTTGATTGACAGCTAGCATTAGCTCAGCTGCTAAGTCAGACATTCAGACTCTTGTTTATTGAATAAAACGTATTTTTCTCCCTGACAGGCAGCTCTGCTGTAGTTGTGTTTAAGGAGTTACACGTCAGAGGATTCTATTATGAAGTTTACTGGTACGTAATTACAATATGCTGCATAACTTAGCTGCATTAGCAGCTAGCCTGCTAATTATCTCAGCTAGCAGTAATTAGTGTGTTTTAACATTTCAAGACTTTGACATTACTGCTATCAAACATAACTGTATGTGTTAACATTTATTAAGTAGCTGAACTGACTTGATGGTGTTTAATATGACACTGTCGATGCGGTCGATGTTTTCAGTAAGTTTTGGATTCACTCCTTGCTCTTCTCCAACTCCACCCTCTTAATCCATATATGGGCCCTTGTTTTACGAAAAACAGCGCTGAGCATCTTGAGGCTTCACAACTGCAGAACACAAACCAATGGGTGACATCACAGAGGGTTTGTCCACTATTTATATACAGTCTATGGTCTGACCCTGATAAAATCCAAAGATTCAGCAGACATTCCTCCTCACAGTAGCTGTGTTTCCATAAAATGTCAAGCAAATTTGAAGTGAAGTTTCGAAAAGTCACAAAAAAGAAAATGCGAATTATGTGCATTTCCATAAAGTGGTTTGGAGCAAATAAACTAAGCTGCGTCACATGGTCAGAACGTGGCGCTGTAGGCTACGATACACATGACTCTAATAAACAGAGTAGAAGAAGTAAAGCATTCTGTTGCTGTTTTTCATCTAAAATAGCTATAATGTGTTTTTTCATGCATGAGACCAAAGAATAATTTGCCATTTTTTTTTCTAATTTTTCCATTTCCATAAACATTTTCTAATTTGAAACTTTAAAATGTGCATTATATACATTTATGGAAACACACTTACTGCCGCACTGCCTTCGTCCACAAAATTAAAAGCAGGATGGACCTTAGCAGAACTATCATTCGACTTGAAAGAAGTCATCCTTATCATCCCATCGTTGGTTTCCTCGCAGCACTCCACGTGCTGGTGCAAAGTGCTGTAGTAGTGGTCTTTGGTGCAGAACTTGTAGAGGGAAGAGATTTTCTCCCAGTCCCTGTTGGAAGGGGTAATGAACTCTTTCGGAGGCTTCAACTGGAAGAAGCTCTTCAGGTTTCTGTCGGCGAGCTCCTTGGCATGTTCTGTTGCATATTTGTCCATAAGGTTGCTCTCCTCCTGAGCATAAACCCTCCAGAACTTGAGTTGCAGGTAGCTGATAGGTGACGTGCACCGAGCCACACAGGCGAACACAAGGTTGGACAGCATGATGGAGGCGATGAGCAGCCAACCCAGAATCTGTGGCCATAAACACACCAAATGGATTATTACCAGCTACAGGAAGTTTTACTTTTTAAATGCACAGTCCTAGTTTCTGCCTCTAGGGGTCGCTCAATCAAAACAGTAAAAGATGTAGTAGTATGTGAAGCTGTGAAGTAACATTAGATCGTGACTTTCACCAACATTGCACATAAAAATCTAGACATAAATAAATAGAAAATATGAAGTAAATATTTACAGACGAGGTAGTGTATAAAGGTTGTATAAGTTTAGTAACACAAGTTCATGTTATATCATTTCATTCTAATAAATAGCCACAAGTAAAGGGGACATGATGCTACTGACAGGAGGTCAAATGAAACAGACGTTATATTGAATAGAATTTGAATTTGAATAGAAAGATTGTTGCAAACATTTCATATAGAATCTAAGCACAAAAACAAAATTGTATACCACAGGCCTAGTTGTTTTTAGATATTTTAATACAGAAATGTTACATATTATAGCTTTAAACACTCACTACTGGTCAAATGTTTTAGGACAACTCCATTTCAGTTTGGGTCTTTTGGGTCTTGAGCTGAAAAAGTACATCTGGATGACAAGTCGACATAAACTGATACAGTTCCTGTGTCAGAAAATGCATCTATTTTTTACATTTTTTTCCGAAAATACACAAATTGATGCATTTTCTTTCTCAATATGTCCTAAGGGAAGGCCCCCATATATCATCACATTAATAATAACATTAATAACATCCTATACGGTAATAATACAGCACTGACCTGAGACTCGGCTCTGAGGTTGAGCAGAACCTCGTCTCTGACGGCCGCGGACACTTGGTCCGACTTGCCACAGGGGAACTTGTACAGCTCTGTCTGACACTCGGCCTGCGTGGTCTTCACTCCGCACAGATGATTGTTGAATGCGCTCACGTTGGTCCCGGTCATCGCACACTCGAAGTAGTTCCCGCTAAGCAGAGCCACCGCGATCCAGGTGAATGGCGCCACCAGCGCCGTGGCGCTGATCTGGACCAGGACGGCCCCGCAGGTTGCCAGTCTCCTCCAGTGGCACAGTTTGGCACCGCGGACGCACATGCCTGTCACCAGCTTCCACGTCTTCTTACTCAAGATGAAGCCCATAAGCAGCAGCGCCAGAGCGGGTACCAGCAGGAACACCATGCCGTACACAAAGTTCAGGTCATTGCAGGGACATTTGAACACCACAGAGGAGAAGAGCTGCTCTCCTCCGGCAGTCAGCAGGGCCACCAAACCAAAGCCAAGGTTGGCCTGTTTGTTGGCAATGTTGAGAACTGTCTTCAGCTGGTTCATCTCTGACTGCTGTGTGAGAGTGTTGGCTATGTTTGAACTGTCACACTTTCACTTCCACCTTTTTCTGGGTGTTTGTCGTCAACACTCAGTCCTCTGTCCCCTCCTAAACCGCAGCACCCAGAGGTGTCAGCTCGCCATGGTTTATTTATGTAGTCACACGCACTGCGCAGCCCGCGTTCCGTTAAACAAGCGACGCGACATGCAAGCGCGACACCCTTCACATCTCACATTACATTTCAACGCCATGATCAGAGTTACCAGCTTTCAACAAACAGTTTGTTTGTTGTTTGTGGGACAACGTGGGACATACAGTGCAGATGCTGATAGTATGTGTTTTATTGATTTTCTTTTTACAGTCTTCAAATCAGCAGCTGTCTAACTTGATTAAGAAACAATCTGAAGACAACTTTAAAAACGAGCAGATCATGAGTTATAATAACACAAACCTGAAAAATGCTTAAAAGCTGATAGAGGTTTGTATTTTCTGAAGAGCAAAGCTAATCGTTCTCAAAATTTTCTTTAGGATTAAGTAAATCTTTTTGAGAAAAGTGGGACACAACAGTATTAGAGTAGATCATATAAGGATAAATTAAGATGTAATCAAAAGAAAGAAAAGATCAGTGAACAAACTTTATTCAGAAAACCAATGAACTTGATGGTCTGGTCAGTATTCATTATGGTATTTCTATGTTCATTTTCATCTACTATGACTCCTAGGAACTTAATATAAGCAAAAACGTTTTGAAAAGGGAACTATAACAATTTAAGGTGAGGTAAATCCGACACACCCTAGTCTAAGTGAAATAATAAAACCAATAAAGGTGCTTTGTTAACTTCCCTCTGAATTGATCTAACCAAACAAATTAAATAGGCCTTTTTTTGCAATGACGTTTTGGTTTGTACAAGCAGGCAAAGCACAGGTGTTACTGATAACTTTATCTTATCATCATTATTATGTTTATACTTCAGGGCTCTGTTCCATTTAGTTGCACAGACCATTCCAGTGACCTTTAGTGACCTAAATAGCAGGCAATAGTTTCTACTGTAATCCAAAAACATCACATGTAACAGTAAAACACTGACGAGGACCATTTTACTGCTCAAGTTTTAATACTTTAAGTACCTTTAGCTGATTATAACTGAAGTAGCATTTTTAATACAGAACTTTTACTTGTATTGGAGTATTTTCACAGTAAGAATCAAATTGAATAAAATAAGAATCTGAGTACTTCTTCCACCAGTGACACATACTCATACACTGTAATTTATGAAATTAAGAGAGAGAGACACTAAGAAATATAGTATATGTCAGTGCAGGAATGGAAATTAAAATCACTACTGAGCACAGGACAAGACTTCAGAGAAATCAGACAAAGTTGATAGGTTGTTTAATACATTATTTGTTGTTTTGTTTTCTGAAAGTATTTTTTGTACTTTATAATAGTATATAAATATTAAAACATAAATGGTAAAACAAAGGTAATATAATAATTAATAATAATAATAATAATAATATGTATATGGGTATAGACTTTAGGAATAGCTAAGGAATAAGATAACAATGAATAATAAATAAATAAACGGGAGCTTCTAGGTTCATTTTATAGAGAGATACAGCTATAAACACATGGGAATATGTAACTTGCCTTCAAATACATATGTACAACTGAATCGCATCTCAATCTTTTTTTCTTCCTTTTCTTTGATCATTTAGTATTCAGATTAGCTAAACCCTCCGCTACAGTAGAGGGCGGTATACTCCTTTAAAGTTGGTTGTCGATCCGTTAATAAACACACAGAAGAAGGAGAAGAGCGGACCAGATAGATTTGGATTAGCCATTTTCTATGTGAGACGCAGATTCATCTGTCGTTTTAACGTTTCTTTCGCGGGAGAACGGAATTTACGGACTATCTAATTCTAACAGCACACATAGGACCGCTGAGTGTAACAGAGAAGCTCCCAGAAATGGCAGAAAATACAGGTGAGCGTCTCAGCTAATGCTAGCTAACCAGCTAGCTCGTAACGCTAAGGGTCAACCTGGGCTAGCTTTACTTCTTAAAGTGATGTATTTTAAAATAGTTTGTCAAATTAATAACACACCGGCAGTTGGCGTTTGTAAAGTAACGCTCATCTGGTCTTTGGTGGACTTAAGTGTGACCCAAGAGAAGCTTTACGAACCATGCCCTCTAGTTAACGTTGGATTAGCCCAGATGCGTGTTTGAATACATTCAAACACATTTCATCTAAAAATCAGGCGCTTTAGTGTAAATAACGAACATTATTTGCATTTTCAACCTCTTATGTTAAGGCCACGGAGTCATAAGGTTTCGGATGAATTCGACGGGCACATAATTCGTTAAGCAGATGTTTTTAATTGTTTGTTAACAGATGAGTATTTTATCGATTAAAGTTGCGGTTAAATCAGTTAAAGTTAAAGTATTTTCTACTTGAGACATTACTGAAATAGGCACGTTTTAAATCGGTTACTGATTCTAAGAGGAACCTTCAAAACCTTACTTTAAAAAGTGTTTGCAGCCAAATTTAATTAATTTACTTTACCGAAGTAAAAGTACTAATGACACACTGAAAATATTCAACTACAATTAACTTACTAAAGTAGAAGTATGTAGCTTTGTATTTTCAGAAATATTACCGCCGAATATGAATAATGCTAAGTTTATAGATAAAATACAATAGTGTATCAAATATATTCACTGACTTATGCAGTGATTTCATTACAGCTGTATTAATTACAGAGGAAACACTATATGTACTATATTTAATAGTGGCGCCCTCTGAATTATATTTATTACAATGTATGATCATGTGTTACTGCTTTACATGATTAAGGTTGAGCTCAATTGAACTACTTTATAAACTGTTGTTAGTTTAATCTACAACAGTGCATCATATTCTATAAGATCATCATAGTGTTGTTGTGTCGCTGTCCTGTGAGAACCCTGCATCTCTTAAAAAGTCAATGTGTGAACATTTAAAATCATCGCCTTACGTGAGTTTGACATTTTTCTCTGATGTTCATCTCTAACAGAACAAAATGAGACCAAACATGACAGCTCGTCATCCCCTGGAATGACGGACCAAGAGAAAGAAATGGCAGCCAGTGCATATGAAGCCTTTTCGGTAAAATATTTTTGTTGTTTCTTAACACACTCATTAAACCCACCTAAACCTGTCTCCAGAGACAAGTCTGGCACCATCCACTATCATTCTGGAATAAGGGTTAGAAACACTCGGGGTTGTTTGTTCAGTTTGTATTGCTTTAAACAAATCACACTCATCTTGGGTGGCATGATGTGCAGGATGCAGCGACAGGGACTTGCCATATAGTGCTGGGGAGAAGTTGTTTCTTTGAAAATGTTAACACAGTTAACTGAGTGGAGGAGATTTCCGACTGAAATAGTCGCCGATTGGCAGGATTATTCCAGCAGAGCACATCCTGTGAATCTGACTGCACCCACTCAAACTGTTGGGCCAAGCGTCTGTTAAGCTTTCCCCCTACACATGACATGTGGTAGTAGAGATGGGTGAATAAAATGAGCCATGAGTAATAGTTCATCTGCTACTGTTACAGTGTTGATATAGCAGTAAGATGTTGGAGTTGGGATTACAGTGCAGTTCATTTTCAGTTGGATTTTATTTGTAGAAGAAAGCTCTGTCAGTAACCTGGAGCACTTTATTTAGAGATTTGTTTAAGAAAGTAAACTGGTGCAGTTTGGGAGAAAATGTGAGTTATTTAATAGTATTTTATTATGAACATGCAGTTGGATTTAATGGTGAATACAACTTTAAAAAATGTTTGCGTAAGCCGTCATTTTAGTTCTTAGAAAGAAAGCAAATCATAATTGAAAATAAAATCAGAATCGCAATGTTAGACTTTAAACATCAGAAATTGAAGGGAAAAAATCTTTATCTTTAATCTTTATTAATCACTTGTGGCATATTTGGTCTCTACTGTTGCTTAGCTGTCCTCAACACAGCCAGTGTCGTGTACCTAGGTAGACCACTCTGGACTCCGTCTCACCTGAACATGTCTGTGTGTGTCTCTGACAGGCCGGGAAATATGACGAGTCTCTGAAACATCTTGAAGCTCTGCAAGAGCTGAACAAAGAGGACTACAAGATCCCCATGAATAAAGCTGTAGTAGAGTTTTACAAAAGTGGCCAGACCACCACAGGGACGCTGAAGCAGACTCTGATGACAATGAAGAACCAGGTAACCGAACTGCCATCCTTCACTTTTTGTTGATTTAGTTCTCACTAAAAGTTGCAGACAGAGTCAGTACTTCCTGCTTCTTTGTGATTTGTTGTTTTTTCTTTGTCCTCACAGGTTCACACATCTGCAGAGGATGTTGATGGGTTGGATGATGTTGAAAATAGTTTGCTGTACTATAATCAAGCCATTATCCACTATCACATGAGACAGTACTCAGAAGCCATCTCTATAGGAGAGAAGCTCTACCAGTTCCTGGAACCATTTGGTATGTTATGGTGTATTTGCTTAAGTTTACTTAATATTTTGCAAACAGCAGATCTCTGCCAAGCTGAATTAGATAGTGATATGGGTGAATGAAACTGTAAACACTTGCAGGACAGGTTTTTGAGTCTTGACTTGTCCTGTACCGACTTGAGACTACAAAGGGTCTATTATCTGAGAACACTTGACAGACTTGAGACTCGACTAGGAATTACTTTTCTCAGTCAGCTTTCTTGTGCACCTCAATATTTGAGTGAAAGAAAACTGTTTACTACTTAATGGAAAGGTTTATGCTATTACCTGCATGCCCATATGAAAGCAGGATTACAGTAGGCAAAACCAGTCTGAGTGTTCATAGAGGTACCTGACTGTGCCTGTCCTTTAAAGAGTTGATGAGTTCATTTTCAGCTTGGCTTGGAGTCATTGTGTTATTTGTCCTAGAAGAGAAGTTTGCTCAGGCCGTGTGTTTCCTGCTCGTGGATCTCTACCTGCTCACGTTCCAGCCAGAGAAGGCCCTCCATCTGCTGACGGTGCTCGACAAACTCTCTGTACAGGGAAGCAACAAGAACGGCAAAGGAGAGGTATGGTGCTCTTTATGCAAAGAAAAGCTTTACACTGTCGTGGTCTTCTAGTTCTGAATGGAATATCCTGTTAGCATTTATCTAACCACTTCAGTGCTCACATCACTGATGAAAAGCAGGAGACAGAAACACCAAGTGTCTTTCCCAAAGTCTTGAGTGGTTCTTCTAAAATGTTGCTTTTCCCACCAATAACCTCCTCAGTCCTTTAGTGGTTTGTAGTTCTGGTGCAGTGGAAGAGATTAGACAGATGGTGATCTGTCTTCTGTCTTTGTTTGTTTCTTTTTCTTTCTGTCTTGAAATATATACTTCTTTCTTTGTATGTTTCTTCTATCTTTCTAAAGTGACTTAAAGAGCATAGCAGGGTCAATATAGCCAGTGAAAGAGAAGAAACAGAAAGAGAAATGCAGCAAGCAGAGCATCGGGCCTAATCACAACTCAGCTTTCCTTTGCTCCCAGTGTGAAGAGTTGAATATCTCCTCAGAATATCGCCTGAACAAACTCCTCTTCTTCATTATGATGGTTGTGCAATAGGTGACTGTAGTAGTGTATGAGGCTTTTCCCTGTTTGCCGGGAAAAGCCTCAGAACAGACTCAAAAGTCTGTCCTGAAAACTGTTCATACAGCAACCGTAAGACTTTTATCAGTTGTTCCATAGTTGCGACTGAGGCTGCAAAGTAATGTTGTTTTTCAATCATCATCATGCAGATCTTAAAGCATACACTTTACTGTTTGTTGTCATGTTTGATTTCAGAACAACAGTTCAAACAAAGATGGTGCAAACCAGAAAGCAGAGTTCACAGCTATGATGGAGGTAGCCAAGTCAAAGATGCACCAGGTGAGACCCCCACTCATTACTCTTAGTGTTCACGCTCCCATTGTTGCTGTAAACAAACATGAATGACTGTTGTGTTCTGTTTCAGTACAAAGTGAGAGCCTACATCCAGATGAAATCCTCCAAGGCCTGTAAAAGGGAAATCAAGTCAGTGATGAACACTGCAGGGAACGTGAGTCTCACTGTTTGACACTACATTATCACATCACGAAGGAGAGGCACATTGTAAAGCATATACAGTTGCCATGGTTATTAATATATTCATGTGGAATAGGGGTGTCCAATAAACACAGGTATTAATTATTTTGTGGGAATAAGTAATGTGTAACATAAATAACAAAGCACTGTTTTCTGAATGAAACTAAAATAAAAAATACACATGTGAAGCCCTAAATAGAACCTGATTGTTGAATGTATATACATACTATATGCCAGGGAACGCCTACAGTTTACATTTATACACGTTGGCTGTTTATTATAGATGATTGACTCCAGTGGCCTTGACCTTAACAGAGTTGACATTTGTTCTGCTCCCAGTATCTCAGCTCATAGCACCCACATTGTTTTGTTTAGCTACAGACAAGGTAAAAAGTGACAGCAGCTCTTTCTCTCTGACCTGTTCTTCCTGTCACCTCCATTAGTCTGCACCCTCACTCTTCCTCAAGAGTAACTTTGAGTACCTGAGAGGGAACTACCGAAAAGCAGTCAAGCTGCTAAACAGTTCCAACATCGCAGAACATCCAGGGCCCATCAAGACAGGTGATGCCTACTGTACCTCTAAGCACGTTTCTACATTGTGACTGTTAATGTGTCAGTGTTTATTTTCTTTTGAGCTCACACTTGCTTTATCTGCCTCATTTTCACATATTTGTGCATGTGTCTCGACTTGTCTCATTTAGGTGAATGTGTTCGATGTATGTTCTGGAACAATTTGGGCTGCATTCACTTTGCAATGGGGAAACATAACCTAGGCATTTTCTACTTCAAGAAAGCGCTGCAAGAAAACGACCACACCTGCGCACAGCTGGGAGACGGCAGCAACGGGCAATGTGAGTCACATGACACACTGTCACCTGACTCAAGTTTAATCCTAGAGCAGGTTTTCTGCAGCTGCATGTTACCTTCATAATCCAATAAATTTTCAAGACCTGTCAAAATTGTATAGAAGACATTTTAAGACCTAAAATTCAGATTGCATTTTAGGCTTTTAGGAAGATTTTCCTCAAATATAAAGGATATTTTTCACTATTTAGGGATCCTAAAAGCAGGAGTAGTGTGTATGCTAATGTGACAAAAGTTATACTTTTTTAAAACAAAAACGTATTACTGTGGACATAACCTCATACTGTCTTGATGTTTAAAATATATATACTTGGAAAAAAAGATGAAAAATGATTGGTTCTGGGGCTTCTCAGTGTTAACGTGTCCTTATCTGCTGCTCTTCCTTTTTTGTCTCCAGCTAAAAAATTCACAGGTATCCCCATGTGTGCGTTACTAGCCAACAAGCGCTATGAGCTGCTGTATAACTGTGGCATTCAGCTGCTGCACATCGGGAGGCCTTTGGCAGCGTTTGAGTGTCTGATGGAGGCGGTGCAGGTTTATCACTCCAACCCGCGGCTGTGGCTGCGGCTCGCTGAGTGTTGCATCTCTGCAAACAAAGGGGTACGACTCAGAAACTTAATTTACAGTTCAGCTTTGCTTCACTAAGTGCAGTTACATGGAATACTTGTTCAACCCGACTGAAATCATTCAGATAAGAGATTCCAAATGAACTGCTCACATGGATGCTAAATAAAGAGACCTGAGAAGGTGCACGTTTACATGCCTCATGTCACTTTCAACAGAACAGCATAACCCTGTTCCCACACACGTTATTTTTCAGAAATGGTACATGAAGACAGCAGCTGATATTTTCTTCAAAATGTCTGTTGGAATGAGTCAGGCAGCAACTGGCTGTGAACAAAAGCTCACAATTTATTCTCTGTTTGTGTTTTCAGGGTTCAGAGCAGGAGAGCAAAGGTTTACCTTGTAAAAAAGGTATAGTTCAGTCTATAGTTGGGCAGGGGTACCATCGCAAAATCGTCCTGGCATCACAGTCTGCTCAGAACACAATCTACAGGTCGGTGTCACCTCTGACAAGTCCAGCATGAATGTTTCTAATATGTGTGCATATGACATGTAAAGTGTTGAGATCTGTCCTGAACATTGGATTTCTCTGTGTTTGTGCGTGTAGTGAGGGCCAGTCTGCAGCTATTCCAGTAGCCAGTATGGAGTTTGCAGCCATCTGTCTGAGGAACGCGCTGCTGCTGCTGCCTGAACATCAACAACAGGACACTAAGACAGAGAACGGCTCCAAGAGCTCCAGTCAGTCGGGAAGTACCGAGAGCGGCAGTGAGAACAGCGACGCCTGCAGGTCAGACACACAAACATACTGTACACACACACTGTGTTTCCATTCAGAACTGGTTGTTGGTAGAAAATACAACAACAGACAACAGGAAATTAGAATATCTTGTTGGAAGTAAAACACTTTGACTCACTTTCATTCATATTAATACAGTTATGTGAATTTTGGCTATAGCACCTGACCCTACTCGTCTTACAAGATGACGCCACTGGATATTTAGATGCATGTTGTCAGGACTTGCATGTTCTGATGGATGTTACTGTCATGTTTTGCAGTGGGAAAGGCCAGGAAGCAGATAAGTTCTTGTCTGCAGCTCCGTCGTCTCCTCTCAGAAAACAGGAGGTAGAAAATCTCAGGTACTTAGTTTTCGTATCTGCGTACACATCAGGTGTCATTCAGAAACACGAAACCCCTGTAGAACCGTGATCCGTAACGTCATCTGTCTGGTGTGTAGGTGCTCCATCCTGGCCTGTAGTGCATATGTAGCGTTGGCACTTGGAGACAACCTGATGGCTCTGAACCACGCTGAGAAGCTGCTGCATCAGACTAAAGTGTCTGGATCCCTCAAGTAAGTCAAACACTGATCTGTTTACATGCATCCATGTGTAGGCCACAACTGTAATAGAGAAGTGGTCATCTGCACAGGTGGGTAGAGTAGACAAAAAAAGTAAGTAAAAGTACTCTTACTTTTCAAAAATAAGTACTAAGTAAAAGCACTCATACTAATAACTATTTGTGTGACGATTACAAAAGTATTTACTGAAAAAAATATGTTTTAACTGTAAGCTTTATTTATTTGATGTGGAATTATTTCAACCACAGATGGTCTTCTTCAGGTAAAGGTAAAAAAGTGAACAACTCATTTTATCCCCTGATTAGATAACCACATGTACACCAGGACAATATTCTCCCAAAACGTACAGAAATGTTTCCTGTTGCATTAAAATTTTCAAAACACGAATACGACAAAGTGATCTCTACAGTACTTAAATGTCTACAGTCATGCTAAAATTACATGTGCAGATTTAACAAGTTTACTGCACATGGAACAAAGGAATTTTTATTCCTTTTGCACTGGAACCGGGGTACGCTAAATCTAAATCTCTAGCTGGAGGGAAGAGTTTCAAATTCACTGAAGGAGGTAATCAAAGATGGCGGTAACCATTCACCTCGCCTGAACCCTGCACAGTATGGCTTTGGTGGTTTTTGTCCCTAATGTTGTGACCTACATACATGTAATAGAGCAATTATAACTCTGCCCAGCTCTGGGTGTCAGTGCTTTACCAGGTAATACAAAGGAAATGAATGATGATTAAAAACGTGACCAACTGGATCAGCAAAACAAACAACCCTTGCCTCCTCTGCTTTAAACCACTCAGTTGTCTACTTTGTTCCTCATGCCTCCTCTTTGGACTCAGGTTCCTGGGACACCTTTACGCTGCTGAAGCCCTCATCTCATTGGACAGGATCTCTGACGCCATCGCTCACCTCAACCCAGAGAACGTCAGCGATGTATCAATGGGAGTGCTGACCAGTGAGCAGGACCAAGGTCTGTATCCTGAACGCACTGCTCAACACAAGAACATTTAGTGTTTAGTTGAATTTAACAGTGTCTTGTTTTTACTTTTGTAAACAGGGTCTGACAAAGGAGACGAGCCCGTTGAGTCCTGTGAGTGCACGTGATTTTTATCCACATAAAAAAAACACACAGCCGTCTGAAACAAAAATAATGTATCAGAACAGAACAAACAGTAAAGTGCGTGTGTGTTTCCAGCAGGGAAACAGACCCCCCTGTGTTACCCCAGCAGTGTGACGTCAGCTCGGGCCATGATGCTGTTCAACCTGGGCAGCGCCTACTGCTTGAGGAGCGAATACGACAAGGCCCGCAAGTGTCTGCATCAGGTAACCACGGCAACACATGAGTTCAGCTGAAATGTCTTAAGTCTAATATTTTCATCAAGTCTGGTGAGAGTCCATGTGTTTTTTTATTGTCATTAAATCAGACTTGAAGGTGGTGTTCAGATCATACATGAATCATAATCGAAAAAGAATAGGTGTCTAATTTTCAAAAAACGCATTTATAGAAACACTTATACTATCTATAAATTCAGCTACATTGTTCAGGACTTGCTCAAGTAAAAAATATCAAAATGTCTTAATACTGAAAACAAAAGCAGAGCTGTTCCATAAACAATAACATGATGTGTTGCCTGTTCAGCATCTGCAGGGAAGTTAAATAAGTAACATGCTTACATTATCAGCTCAGGTGCCAATAGCCTACTAGCATTTCAGTCACATTTATGACTAAAAATAGATGTGTGTGAACTTTAAAATGAATTTAGGAGCATGTGTGCAAAACTCGGCCTCAAGATACATTATTATAGAGGTGTTCATACAGTTTGTACTCTTTTTAAAGTAGTTTAAATAATTACATAGTTATCCAGCCTGAAGTTTAAATGCTTAAAAACCTAGTAAATTCCCTGATAATGTATGTGCAGTTTTGTCGTGTTTTAATTATTTAAGTGAAGTTACGATTTGGAGTTGATGTGACGTGTGTTTTGCCTTTTTCAGGCTGCATCTATGGTGAACACAAAGGAGATTCCCCCTGAAGCCATCCTGCTGGGAGTCTACTTGGAGCTGCAGAATGGTCAGACCTCCTTCACTCTTTGTCTAGACTTTAATTCTTTTTAAGAATGGGCTGCTGTTATTTTTTTTTACCAATCAGCAGCTGTCAGTCACGCATAGAAATAGTAGATTGTAAAGCAGTCCATTTGTATTTGAGTCTGGGATTGGTATCATGAGATGAACTCTGTGGTTTTGTGTCCACAGGAAACACTCAGCTGGCCCTGCAGATCATCAAACGGAACCAGCTGCTGCCCACGGTGGTCCACAGAGTTTCCCCAGACTCCTGCAAGAAACCCGTCCAGCCCATCCAGCTGCCCTCATCCTTCACACAGCGCAAATGAACCCCTCTCTCTTCCACTCCAATTTCACACAGGACTCACCCCTGAGGAGCCTTCATATTTATAAAGCTGCTTCCCCTCATCATCAGCAGCCATACGAAATGCAGGTGGACTGATGAGAGAAGGCAGCAGCAGTAGTGTCTGTGGACTGACAGCAGCTGGGACACTGCTCCATCTGACTGACCTGTGTGTTGTACTGCTCCGTGACAACATGGAAATAAATTTTATTTACTGTACGACGTGTCGGTCTTTTGCATACCCAGTGTTACAAACAGTCATAAACAGTAAAATAAAACTCATTTATTAACTTACTTTAAAGAACCATCTGTTTAACAGCTATTGTATGTTTACAAAGTTCCAAGTCAACATCACATGAACACTCCACCTGCCCCGTGTGGATGATTAAAAGTAACAGTGTGTTCAATTACTGAGATGGGTCCATAACCGAAGCTCATTTGGTGCAATGTACACACCTCAACACCATAAATGTAGTTAACTTTGATACACGCTGCATCCTCATCTGTGTACACATCAAATGTCTACTGGTGAGTCTTGTACATTATATAATACTGCAAAAGTCTGCTCATGTTCCTAGATTGTCTCATAGTCATTTCTGACCACACAAATTACACACCCATTCACACACAATTAAAATTTGACTTTTAGATTACAAGTCTACATTTTACACCACTATAGTATCAATATTTATATTACTGTGTCAGTATGCTTGAAATTAAATATGTTAGGTTGTTGAATAGCATCATTTTGCTCCATCTTTCTGATGCTTCAACAACAATTTGTCAAGTTTGTAAAAACAATAATTCACCTTCACACCCTCTTTACACAGTGATTGGCCAGATGTGCTGAGGTGTGGAAAAGGCAGGGTTAAATGGTTAGTTCTGATTTTCTGAAGCAGGTTGTATGTATGTGTTTCTTATCCATAGTCAGTGTATTTCCTACAGTAGATGGTAGTCAGCACACCTCCAGTTTGGAGAAGCAGGCAAAAGTATTGATACAGACTCAGTATAAATGCTCAAAAAGGCCTGGACTGTGTCGTCGGTACATCTGTGACACTTTCTTCTGTGACTTCATGGCGATATGCTTAAGCACAATGAAAAACTGCATTTAGAGCTGCAATTTTTAAGAAGGTGTAGCTGAAATGAAATGCTGCAAGTACTGGCCAATCAGAAATGTTCAGCATTGCAAGCCTCACACCTAAACCTTGTGAACGATCAGAAAGTACAACCTCCTGAGCCCAAAACTAAATGTAAATCCTGGTCCCTGTAGTGGAAACACACTAAGTCCCTGAGGAAAGTTCATGTGCTGGAAACGAAGCTAAAAACAAACAAACTAATCAAGGCAGCAATAGACCAGAAACTGTTGTGTGTTGCCAGTTTTTTTTAACTTAGCTAAAATGTGTTTTGCTGCCGCCCCTGTCCACTGCTTAGCTTCTGTGCCAGTACTCCTGTCTGCTTCTCCAAACTGGCATCTACTGTAGGTAATACACTATGGACTATTGGTAAGTACCCCATACATACATACATACATACATACATTAACCCTTTAAGCTCAGTTTTTAAATTCTTTGCACTGCTACACCTGTCACATTTCTTATGCACCACATGAATGCCCTTAAGGAGACTGACAGTGTTATTCCTAGATTCACAGTCTCCCTCCTCTGTTTTCACAGTAGATGCTTCGCTGAACACTCTTGACTCTTTTACATTACATTTAAATCACAGATTGTGCCTTTAACATAACCACTGTTAAATACTTAGTGCACTCACACAGCAGCAAAAATACTGTCAGTCTTGAATCATTCTTACCGAGGCCAATTCCTCCATTCAATATATGATATTACACATTTAAAAGTGGCTCCTAACCTTTAGAGTCAAACACTTGGTGTCAGCTTGTGTATTAGCAATTCAACCAAACAATGAAGATCCCTTCTCATTGTTTTACATTTTGTAAAAGGTTCCTGAATTTTTTAAAGAACAAAAAATACAAATGATTTCAGAGAAGTCAGAGTTATTCTTTCCTTTCCTCTTAGTAATCTATCCCCTTCAGCCTGACCCTGTGACCTCTGCTGTGCTTTCAATTCTTCTTCTATTTGGCTTCTTCCTCAGTGAGAGGATAAAGTGCTTCTTATTGGAGCCAACACTGGTCAAACTGATTGAACCCACTGACTACGATAACAGATAAGAAACCTGTTGTAACCTGACATCTAACAAATGATCCTGTTAAACATGTACATCTGCTGAGTGGACAACATTAAACTCTAGTTGGACTGGTGGTTTCAGTTCAGCTCTTCCAGTCCCAGGGGACACACAGGTCTCCGTCCTGCATGACAGAGTAGAAGTGTGACACACAGATGTGGAGGCCCTGCATGAGGGGTGAACGCTGCTCCAACAGCCTCTTACAGCACTGGATCATCTGACCGGAGCTCACACTGGGCTCTTTGGACAGAGTCCTCAGAGACAGGCTCTGGAGACACAGCTTCACCGCGGCGTCTTCTTCAGCCTGCAGCCTGGTCGCAGAAAACACACAGTCAGGACAGAAGATCGACATCGACTTCTGGATTACAGACATGCAGATGTTCAAAACTGCAAATTAAACACGGAGGTATTTTTCTGTTCATTTTATGCCACTATTAAAGTATAAGCCTACTAATAGTTTAATAATACATACAGTCCTTATGAAGAACGTTCACAAAATGCCTCCGTGTCGGCAACAGCCATGGCCAGAAAAATGTGGATTAGCACTGAACATCAAGTACACTGTTCATAAACCAAAGTAAACTGACTTTCACCCTGAGCAAAAAGAGAATCAGCAACAGGAAAAAGTTGACTTTAAAAATATGCAAAAGTTGGGTTTGAGGCTCAAGTTTGCAGCTCTGGGGTCAGGACCTCATATGGGGTTAGAGGAGATTTTAAAAACAGAATGTGTAACTCACTGTTTTCTGCGCTGGGTGCGCCGTCTGGCCTCGGGGGCGTGGCTCTGGAGGAAGGCCTGCAGCTTTGGAGGGTCACAGTTGGTGGGGATGATAAAGTGTCCCATCTCATGGAGGCTGGGAGCCGAGCGGTCACTGCAGGTGACAAAAAATTATTCTATCGGTCAGTAGAAGCACAGAGCTGTGTTGAAGTGTGAGAGCGTACTTCTCCAGCATCATGGTGAGGTCCTGCATGCTCCTGGGGTGCAGACGGAGGCATGGGGACATCAGGTTCTTGTGGAAGGTGTTAAGGGTGCTGTAGTGCTCGGCGATGGGCTGGACGGGTCCCAGTCGGTCCACATGGACCACCTGAGTTCCACCCAGGAGAAGACTGATCCTTTCCTTCAGCCACTCCGTCTGCTGCTGCAGGCTACGATAACTGGGCAGCCGCTCAAATAGCTGGAACACACAGGGAAAGACCGATCAGAACACAGAAACACAAAGAAACCATGTGACTCCAAGAGGACGCAGATGCATTACTTTGAGCCACTGGTGATGGACGTCCATGGTTCCCAACATGACGTGTCCTGAGGCGTTCATCCCTGACTGGTCAGCAAACATAACCATGTGTCCTGTAGAGAAGAGGGGCAGGTTTAAAGACGTTTAGTGGTGCTAATAACTGCATTACTTACACTCAATATATAAACAGGTTGGAATGAATGAATGAAGGTTTATACAGACCTTAGCATTAACAATTCTGAATATTTAATTTTAACATATCGAGGGCTTGGAGTTAAAGGGGTGTAAGTGCGTTATATCAGATTTTACAGAACTTTAAAAATAATACTGCTACAGTAAGTCAAAGAAATATTTATTCCAAATTTTTAAAAAAGCAAAAATAGAAAAAGTGAGATAAACCATTTTGGCACAGAAATGTTCAGTTGAATATGGGCGTATGACATTTAACAATTGTAAACCACATTCACTTTAGTTAAATTGTACCAGTTACACTTCAGATTAATTCATGTATCGAATCAAATAGTTTAAAAAAAACTTCTGTAAAAACAAACACAAACAAACTTATTTCACTTTCAGTGTAACTGCATGTCCTGCATGTTCCTTGAAGTTCCTTGTTGTGAACCTGGCCTTGCAGACAGACTGATGTGGACCCGAGCAGTATCTTTACCTTGCAGGTTGATCAGGGCCTCGGGGCTCTGCTGAGAGAGCCGGCTCAGACTCTGAAGCTGACAACACCTGTGGGCGACTCCCCAACTGCGCTGCCACCTGCATAACACAACGCATTGATGTAACACACAGCCTCAACGCAAACACTCAACGTCTCAGTCCACATATAGGAACCGGATCTGTCCTTCAGCCCTTCAGCTCTACACTGACTTACAGAGTAGAGAAACAATAAACGAGCTTTCTGACTCTCCTATTATTCATTCACTCAGCATTAACCCATGAAAAGCAAAGCAGACCAGGTGACTTGTGCTCTACAGAGGTCTCCACTGCTCAGGCTGTATCAGCTGTTTGCTCAGTGTTGGAGAAACACTGTGTTCACCTGATATCCGCCAGGTCAAATCTGTGGCACAGCTCCTTCTTCAGCCGGCTGAGCTCTTCTCTTCGAGGAAGACTTGCTCTGTGCTTCTTAGTCGCCTCAGGCTCGTTGTTTCTCAACCACAAACTGACGAAGAGAAAGCAAAATTAACTAAGATTTACTATCAGTTCAAAATTACAAAGTCTACAGCTCCTTCCCAAAGGAACTGTACTAGCAGAAAATATATTTGTAGGAGCCATTTCCTGTTTACAGTGATTTTACAAGTTTACAAGTGAATGTATAAAACGAAGTCAGTGTTCTTGACTCAGTGTTTTGTTCTTCAAACAGTTCTTGGCTGTCTTAGGGTGCCAATGTGCCATCGAGCCTTTGTGAGTATCGCTTTGGTTTGGTTTGTTATACATTTGCAAGTGCATATATGACATGATGGACAAAAGACTCAGCATTGGTAAGCTGATTAATAAATGTACCTTTATTTTAAGAACTCAGCAGTTATTCAATATACACATCACTTCAATAGCAGCCCCTCAGAGGCTTTAAATTGGTTAATTAGTCACTTTTTTCCAAAGTCAGGAGGACAGGAAGCCTTCAACATTTGTTTGTTGCTATGATAATATGAGTTTACATATACCATTCTTGAGCCACATGAACGTATAAATACATATCAGTGACAGTATGTGTAAGGAATAAATGCACTACATACAAGAGGAGCGATCGGAAACAGATGATGGATGTTTTGTTGACTTATATCTGACTTTGTCCCAAAAGAATAGAGACTGATGCGTAACAGGATGAGAAGACTCTGTGTGAACAGCAGTAATTTAAGCCAAATGTTAACATGGTTTCTATAACAGTGCTTACGTGCTACTCTTTATCTTTGTGTCGCACTGTGTCATTCACTAAAGACACAGTGCAAAACAGGCTGATGGGAATTGGTTTATGAGAAGATATTTCACTAAAACCCACAGAGCTGAGCTGCTATCATGGCTAAAACTGACCACGTCACCTCTCTTAAATACACAGAACTGAGGACACATTTTGGACACCACCATCAAAACGTTTCTGTTCAGCCCCAGCTTTACTCTCTGTCAGCTGTGAATGTGTGTTGTGATATGGTGTTCCTCACCTGAGCGTAGGTTCCACTCTCTTGGCCTGCTGCAGCTCTTGTTCAGGGTCTCTGAACCCAGTGAATGTGTAGTAGCTCTTATCCCATTTGATGGGTCTGTAAAAAGGCATCCCTGCCTCAGCTGAGCTTTTAGACCTCTCTGGGTTTGCTTTCACTCCTTTCATGTGCTCCACAGGCAGACTGCAGGACTTCAACACGTTCATTACTGTGCTCAGGACATCGTTTGTTTGCAGAGTGAAACTGACTGAGCGAAATCCTGAAAACCACACAGGAGGATTCAAATTTAAAAAACAGAGCTCTTTCAACAAATAGATATCATGAGCAGAACTACTGTACCTGATGTGAGGAGGTCTGGATGCTCATCCGTGCTGTCCTTTGTGTCTCTGACATAAAAGGTGAGCTTCATTGGCTGGAGTGAGCGAGCTCCAGGTTTCTGCAGGTTCTCCAAGTAGCCATTTAGCCTCTTTAATGAATTTTCATTCACTTCCTGCAGACACAGCATTCACAGGTGGAAGAGGTATTCAGATCCTTTACTTTAGTAAAAACACTGATACCAGTGTGAAAAGGCTCCACTAGAAGTAAAAGTTCTATATTCAAAACCTTACTTAAGTAAAAGTATTATAAGAAATATAATCTGACATATATTATAATCTGAAAAGTAACTATTAAAGCTGTTAAACAAATGTAGTGAAGGAAGAAGTACAATATTTGTCTCTAATTTGTACTAAAGTACAGTATTGCAGTAAAGATGTAGTTGCTCTTTCTATGAACTCCTCACACAGTTTGAGCATTAACAGATGAATTGCTAGATTACTGATACATGAGACCTACCCGCTCCCTGGGATGTTGTCCGAAGAAGTCTGGATGAACTGCAAAGTAAAACGGCCTGAGTGCGTTGACAGCCTCTGCTCCTGATAGCGCCCTCTGCTGGACTAAATGTGCGGCCACATGTTTCCTCTCCAGTCTACAGAAAGACACACAGTGAACAGAAATATCTGAGTTCAGAACAGGGGTCAAGTATTCATGGTATAATCACAGTCAGTTAGTGAATAATTAATTCCCAAGACTCTAGTCTTACCTATGTTGTCATTAAAACTCCGGGGAAAAAACAATAAAAAATAAATTCAAAATAAATAAATAATAAAAATACAATCAAAGACAGAGCAAATTGTTTGAGTTGTTACTTAATTTTCTGGCAATTATTTCATCTTTTCATTAACTCTCTCTGCAAACCTTTTATAATTACATGTAGGATGTACAGATCTGCAAATTTGGAGACCACTCCAAATTTGCAGATCTGAACCTCACTGAAAACCTCTGGAATTGAGAAGAGGATGGATGGTCACAATTCATCAAACAAAGCCATGCTGCTGCATAAAGACGCCAACGGTGAAGTGAAAGACTTTATTGATTTATTTAGTTATTCCACCAAACGATGATTTCTGAACTCTTAAAACATCCGTATTGTTTAAAAGTGAACATGAACTTGCTCTAAATGAATAACAAGCAATGTTGTCAGTAGTTTCTAAAATAAACAAAAATTATCATTTTTAAACACATAGCTATCAATAGTAAAAGCGGTGGCCTATTCATTTTTTTCCAGAGCTGTATGAGAGTCTAACATTGATATAAGTTAATGTCATGCACACAACCCTACCATGAAACATGGAGGATTACCTGATGGTGCAGCGCAGGAGGGAACTGACAGACATTCCTGATGCTGGTTTTCAACAGATGAGCATTAAATCTTTATCCAGTCCATGAGATGTCCCGGTCTGCACAGAAACAGTTTTACAACAGTTTTACAACATGTCAGACTGTTTCTATCATCATAACATTAGCTCTCAGCAGTATTCAACCCTATGGAAAACAAATATGTAAGTAATGCTAAACTAACGCATGACTCACGATGGTTTCATGCATGAATTAAAGCAGGATGAATTAGTATCATGGATTCCTGTTGCTCACCATGAACTAGTGACCAGGTCTCTGAGGCTTTACATGATTACTTCACATTTCATCAGCAATTAAGGACATTTTGTTCAGTTATTTCATACGGCATCAAAAAAGAACGGCACTGGTTCTAACATTATAAAACCACAAAGCTTATTTACACTTTCTCAGTTCACTGGGTTGGTCTGTGGTGCTTCTTCTAACAAATAGGACATGTAGATGTGGCCTCCGATGTCCAGTTTGATTTTAAAAAGCTTGCTGATAATATTACAATAGGTAGGGTTCTCCCAGAGAGGCACTTAAAATGCATGAATCAGAAATGAATGTTTGTGGATTCCAGCTAAATTTGCGGCATTACTGTAACTTCACTGTAACATTATTTACTTGACGATCAAGTAAGTGTGAAGTAATTAAGGCCACGGTGACAGTTGCCTTTCTTCGTGGTGTATCTTCTCTTTGCTTTGAATTTGACTCTTCGTGGCATATGAAGATGACCCCTCAAATCCCCACGAATCAGCCATTAAAGCATTACTTAAATATACGAGTTGTACGTTTATTATAGGGTGTTACCATTATCTTTGTATGTCGGTTTAGACTAAATCTTCAAACAGCTTTGTTCAGCCTCTTTCACCAAGCCTATTAGACAAAACTAAGCACACACAACAGTATAATGCAATACTGGACAAGTATAACGACATAGGTTACTTAAGAACACAGGTTACACTTAAAAGCAACACAGTTCTTTCAATGTTTGGTTGTGGTCTTTCCCATCATTCATGGTTTAACTAAGCGGCTAAGTTTTTGTAGCTGCTTCGTTAGCTTTGTTTATATTTCAGAGGTGGTGATGGCTTCGTGTACTGGACATCCAGCTCTTTTTAATAAGCATCGCTAGTGTACGCATCACTAAGATGAAGAGCCCACTTCCCTTTAACTTAACGGTTAACTCTGTGTGACTTCTAGCCTAAATGACAGATACATAACAGCAGTGGTTAGCTGTTCTAGCTAGCAGATTAAAAAGCAAAGCGCTCCGGGAGTGTTGATGTCAGCGGGTAGTGTTAGCTGAAGTCTAGCTACAAGGGCTTCAAATCAACTAAAGCTGGTTGTTAAATCGTTTAATGAGCACACGCAGTAAAGTTACTTTGCCCTCACCGTAGGACCGCTACAGTAGCTCAGCTCTGTTTGTCTCGTTTCTTCTTCTTTTCCTGGCGGTTGGTAAACAACGATTTGGTGCATTACCGCCACCAACTGGTATGGATCAGAATGTCTATGGAGCCTACTGCTGTATATTCACTAAACTAAACTAAAATACTCTTCATTAAACTACATATCTTACTACTGTTTGGATTCATTTTTATGATGATGACATCATGTGGATGTGGATGCTTTTCTCTCTCTGTGAACAGATTATTTTTGGCTTTATGGGTCCAGAAGTGCTACGGCCAGACCATGCAAAGAGATAGTTTTTTTTTTAAAATCATGCTTTCTTTTGTTTGCACAAATGTTTTGGTGCTTTGCTCCTCGGTTTAATGCAGTCTGTCCTATTTAGCATGCTACGTTATGGAGAGAAAAATATTTTAATCAGTGTGCTGGTCTTGTTCTTGGTCAATATATTCATCATGTACCCTATATCTCATTAGAAAATATCAAGAGGATAAACAAATATATTTTTTCACATCTTGTTTTGCTTTTATGTCTGACAGAAGACACTACAATTGTACCTTAAGAAGAAAAACAAGGACGATGGGTCATTTCTCACTTTTATTGAAACAAAAAAGCATTGGTTAAATGAAAACATTGATCCACTTAATGTTACATTCAAAAAACAAAAGGCAAAATTAGTCCTACAACTTTCAAAGCGTGTTGAATCCTTCGCATACTACACTATAACTCAAAACGAAAAGCAGACGCACTTTACACACTGATGTACATTTTTGCTCCATTTTCCGTCTGGTCTCATTTTACCAGGTTGGACCTGTATGTGTGTGATCAGAGCAGCTGTGATGTCTTTCTTTATCACAACCAGGAGTGTCCAAAGTGGGTACACAAAATGGCTTTAAATCTAGTTTAAATACATCAGAACAATCCTAAACCTCTTCTAGATGTTGATCCGACACAAAGTAACATGAAAGCTGCCAATTAGAAGAATATGTGAGCTACAACCTAAGCACATCACATGGTGCTGGTAAACCTCTTAGATTAAAAAAAAAAACACAAAGTTATTTGACCATGAAGAAGACTGTCTATTCAGTCTCACAGTCATGCACCGAAGGTTCACCAAGTAAAGCTAAACCTTAGTTTCTGAAAACATACAAAAGGTGAGATTTATGCTTAAAATGACATTTTTATCCATCTAGTTGGTTCAAAGTCGGTTCGAGCTTTGTAGGAATAATGTGAGTTCATTAGACTCACTACACTAATGCAGGTATTAGAAGGCATATTGTTAGTAAAGACAAGTTAATTTAATTTCTTAATGTACTTATTTTTGTGACATTTTTCCGACTTCCTGTGTTGCTGGGAAAATGGAAAATGTCGACTGCTTTTTTTTTCTCTTGTTTTTTGAGCGACAGCTTAGTGACCTGGACATTGTTCAGTGCAGCAAGTGTGAGCTTTGGTTTTATTGGACATAGACACCATAAACAGCATTTATTACCCACTACCTAAAGATTAATAAAGTGTAAGTACTGATCATTTATGTTGTCTGGCAAAACTGAAACTCACGCTTTCTGCACTGAACGAGTAACAGTAACAAAAGGACACGTTATAAAAAAGTAGAAGACGAACAGTTTACATGATTACACAAATAATTTGCTTGTGAGAGAAAAGTTTTACTTTTAAGATGACCTTTTTTTCCTTCGCTGGAGTGACTTTCATTCTCTCTCAAATTCTAATGTTTGTTTCTTTAGAAAACAAACTAAACAGGACCGTGATGGAGATGGTAATCAAAGCCAGTCTATATGCAGCTATGAAAACATTATCACAAAAAAAAGAATTTACATGCAGACAAGCGCTACACAGTCTGTAAAATTAACGAACAAGTGTTACTTGGCAAGATTTCGGCAGTGTGGAGTGTAATATTCTTGATGTGTGTAACACGGAGCTAATGCTGGTTTTCACAAAGGCATTATTTAAATTCTCTAACTTATGTGTCTGCACATATTTAAAAGAGGCAAAAAGATTTTTAGCGCTGGATGTCTCGAGGAGAACAGTATACAAATATATCTGATAACAGGATACATTTTTCCACAGCAATAAGCATCACTTTTGATTATTTAAAAACTACATTGACCTGAGTGGCAAATATACGAACGCCAACCCTGTGAAGTTGTAAAGACACTGAAACACAGAGTAAATATCTCCATCCTCTCTTAAATACCGAGCGTTGCGCTGCTGTTGTGCACGTGTCGTAAAGTGCATGAGATGCAGCGTCGTGCTGGTGTCCACAGGCAGGAATATCATGGCTGGTAGATTTAAAGGTCTCAAGTAAACATTAACAGCACCCGCCCGTTAATATGTGAGGAACTGATCACCACCAAATACACACCGTAACTGGATGACAATAACACACGCAGGCTCCATTTCATACATTTGGTCACAAACCAGGAGTACGCGTTGATCGTAAAGGTTTAGGGAGAGACTGACTAATAAACTGAAACATCTGAAGTGCCATACTTAAAAAAAAAAAAAAGGTAGCGAGTTATCCTACTATTTTTAGCAAACAGTGCAGCTTTGAACACTAATAACTAACGGATGGGTGACATATTAAAGAGAAAAAATGGATTGGTCTCTGAATGACACCGAGTACGTTTACATACACATTATATTCCAGTTATTCTGAAAATATTCTGAATTTGACAGGTGTCATGTAAACAGTATAATCTGAATTAGGCCTTTTTCCAAACAGAGATATGAGATATGCTAATATTATTCGGGTTTGGTGAGGATTCTTTGGACATGTTTACGGCACGTTCGTTAATTTGCACATTTTACCACAGGTTGAGACGCACGGCCCCTGTTTACGATGGACTGGAGTAAAGACAAAGATCCTCCGTGGCGGAGACGGATGAATCCAAAGAAAAGTCCACATTTCTGGTCGGAATGAGAATCACACCTACTGTTAAACATTACGACAGAGAATGAAACACCTTATTTTCCAGACGGTGTTTGAAGGAATGAAAGTGTGAGGCTGAGTTCACACAGTGGAACGTCTGCCACCAGTGGAAAACTGTGAAAAGACACTATTTATATTCGGGTATGAACGGCTGCATGTGAACAAGAATATTAGTTGAGTATTCATTTTCATCAGTCGTGTAAACAGCTTATTAGGAATTTTGTCACAATAAGTTAATAACTGGAATATTTTGTGCATGTAAACATAGTCAATGTCCCGATCCACACGACATAAGAACTCAGAGATGAAAATGATGGTTTGATGAAAACGATGTGACTCATACACTATGTCCTTCACCTATGGGAGCACGGACGTGTTCGACAACGCTTTCCACCTCCGTCATCAAAACACCAAATGAGGGAATATCTTTTATGTGTTTTTTTTCCTTTAATTTGTCACCCGTCTGCATATCCTGGGCCATTCAGTTTGTTGAAACTCAGATACTTCCTGAACAAATCATGTTGCTGTAATTTAAAGGATAATTCTGGACTGTTAAAACTTTGGTCTTATTTTCATGTTTTTTGGACATTTCTATTAGTTATGATGACTCTATTATAGTCATCATAACTACCATAAAGATATTTCATTTATTAGTTGCGACTTATTCAGACACAAATCTGCACATCCAGATTGATTTTAGAAAAGCCTGGTAGCAGAACACTACGTGAAATGTAAGGTGGTTTCAGATCGAATGGCTGAGTGTCTTTTTTTGTCACTCGCAACACGACAAAGTACGGTGAATAAAGGAGCTGAAACAGAGCTGAATAGAACTGAGAAAGTCTGCTGGAACCCCTTAAGAGCGCTCTTTCACGATGTCAAATACTGAAAATACAGGAACATGACCTAATAAACTAAAATACGACGCAACTTTTAAACCAGAACGATCCTTTAAATGAACCTGAACCTAAAAACTGAAGTTGTTTTTCTACCACAAGCGTGAGGATAGAGCTGCTGGTTCGGCTCTGATGTCGTCTCTATAAAAACACTGCATCAGCCCCTGACGGTGTTCTGCGACACCCACCGGGTGATCACATGTGCTCTGGGTGGCTCTGCAGGCAGGAGATCATCTCTTGGACTGGTTTTCCCTCAAAACAGATATGGTAGACTGCAGCGAACAGAGGAAACCTGGAGAGAGGACGATAGAGCGACACACAACTGGTTAGACTATCATTAATCTCTGCCGAAAAATAATCAACCAATCTGTTATTTATCACGTCCAGATATTCAGTCCTACCAAGTTTTATAAAGATCATGTGTGTGACCAAACTCTCATATCCAGGTATCAGCCATTTGGACATAAAAGGACCCATTGAAAAAGCCTATTTCTCTGAATGATATCCTCCACAAGGACAGAGTGCTGTATACTGACTTGTCCACAAGGTTCTTCTGTTTGAGGATGTGGTAAACCTCTGCTGAGGTGGCAGGACCCTGCAGCTTCTGACCGTTCAACATGTCCTTCTCCAGCTCCTCTATGCTCTGACGACACATGTTCAGAAAAAATTAAAAAACAAACACAAATAGTAGCTTTGTTCATTTAAAACAGTTTCACGTTTTTAAGTAAATATCACACAATTACAAAGGCGGGTCCTCTGTAATAGTCACATGTGGCAGTGAACTCACTTTTCCCGTCTTGACGAAGGCCTCCGCGACTCGTCGGTTGCGGCCGCCATAGCACGTAGTGATGAGGTCGGCAACGCCACAGCTCTCGAGGAAAGTCGCTGTGGAAACAGAGTCGTTCTTAGAGAAGAGCTTGGCGAAGGCGATCATCTCCATCAGACCCAGACGGATCACAGCTGCCTTGGTGTTGTCTCCACATCGTAACCCGTCACAGAAACCTGCACCCACAGCTACAATGTTCTGCAAAAACAACACAGGTTTACACATTGTTAGTATACGACAGTCAACTAAAGCTCTATAGTTTGCTTGTCTCTCAGCTGTATTAGCCTTTGTAGTTGGATGTTAGGTTGGCCGCTACACTGCCTGTTTTTAAATCCTGTTTTAAAACACGTCTTCATTCTTTGGCTTTTCACTCAATATGACAACTGTCTTTCTATGTCATTGTCTTTTTGTCTTTAAAACTGGGTTGTTTTTATAGTTTTTGCAGCAATTTCCTCAGCCACTGATGTTTTTAAATGTGTGTTATAAATGTTTTGGACATGATGTGCACATGTTCTGTTGAGACAATATATGAGACAAAAGGCAAAGAATAAAGGACTGAAGTGACAGATGAGTCATGAAAAAGTATCACCATTTTATGTTAAGTAGCATTGGTTATGCTTGTTTTCAAAGCAACATGACAAATATGACAAACATCACATGTCAAAACTGGGACTTGAAAATGAGTGAAGGCCATCCCGCCACCTCTATCACTGCCAACAGACACCTTACATTTAGACAAAGGTCCACGCAGTGAATTCTAAAATTACCACTATGTAAACACCTTTAAAATCTCAGTGTAATATGAACTGGGTTAACTGGCGCCTACATTAAGTGAGCAGAGTGGTCAGACTCAGATATCTGATGAAAGTAAAATGCTATGAACATTAAAGTTATGTGTAATTGTGCGTCAAGACTGATCAGATAAAAGCAGCTGGAGGTGGATATACGATACCTGTGTCTCTCTTAATTACATTCAGCTCAGCCTCTTTGACTCCATCGCTCTCACATTCATCCATCTTTTAATCCCATTATGTTTAATCCTCGTGCTGCCGTTCTACTACTATTACTTCTTCTTTTATCGCCGGGTGTTACAGCTAATATTCTACATCCTGTCACCTGCTCTCCAGGACGAGATTGTAGCAAACACATCAAATAGTCGCTGTGAACATGCCTGTAAAGTTATTTCAAATTACAGGAAATTCATGGGAAAATATTAAAATGGGAAGACGATGGGAAAGAAGGGTAAAATATGGGACAATCCCAGCGAATGACTTGCCAACTGATATTCATCAAAGTAGACTGCATGGTAATTATAATTAAGAACCTGCCATCTTCAGTGTGACATTGTTAATTATGTCAGAAATCCCTTCGGAAGAAACCTGACTCGATTTATTTAAGACATGCAATACATGTGATAATGTACTTGACGTAATTAACATTAACGGCTGTAATATCCCAGAATACTAGAAGGTTATAGGAGATGATAGTGTACATATGGTGGTCTACACAGCCCTGTTCAAATGCCAGGTTGTGACCTATAACCTGTACAACGCAATTGAAAAATAAACTGAAATCTTTCATGGAGGTGAAGTAAAAATAAACAACTGAGATAATGAGGTTGCACAAGTGTGCACACCCTCTTATAACTGGGGATGTGA
>JAPQRN010000009.1:15410849-15449484 GCA_037367275.1 Coranthus polyacanthus
GGACTGTAAAGCCCTTTGAGGCAAATCTTGATTTGTGATATTGGGCTATATAAATAAAATTGAATTGAATTGAAATTGAATAGTAGTAGTAGATAATAGTAGTAGTAGTAGTAGGAGTGTAGTTCTCTCTCTTACCACGTTCTCTGGTAGTTTGTATCCAGGCAGGTACTTGACGTTTTCATGTTCTGTGTTGATGATGTCCGTGAGCTTCCTGCCGTTAATGTTTTCCTCAAACACCCACATCTTCACCGTGGTGGCAAAACGTTCCAGTGACTTTGCATTATTTCCAATAATCCTTGCTATGGCCGAACCCCTGCAACCAAGACAGAGGAGGTCGAGATGTCAGGAAAGTTTCACCTGCCATGTTAACACACACAGACTAAGTGGCAGAGATCCTAACTGCAGACCTGGACCATGTCCATCAGTGTCTGCAACATAAACCGTTTCTATGTGTTTTTCCACAAAAATCGAGATACAGAATGATAATAGAGAGGAGGAAAGTTTTTAAGGGCAGTTTTAGATCCACAATTCAATAAAATAAATATGTTTTAAAAATCTGAATCGTTATTAATTAATTAAATGGCTCAAACATCTATGATTAAAAACCTCACGTCCTTGTACAAACAGACACTGACAATAATGGATGAGAAGCTGAGACGCCCCTGACATTTACTAATCCAATGCAATTATATAATCACAAAAGGCTGACGTTTAAAAGGTCCAGGTTTAGGAGGATTTGGAGTGATCTAATTGCATAAATGGAAAAAAATAGAAACTCAACATCTGTTGTTGGAATTAGTGACAATGAGCAGATTGAGGTCCTGTGTAAAACATGCAAAATTAAAGTCGCAACATTTTCCAGCTTTTTTTTCCAAGTTCTTGTATTTTTTAAATGTTAGTTTAAGTTTTCTTTTTTTTTAAGTTTCTTCTAATGGATGCAGTTGGTCCCTAATGGACTTCTTTAAGATGTTTTATTTTAAGCATTATGGGACGTCATTTATCACTATTCCAAACTTAGAATTGTCCAAAATGATGTGACATATATTTCTTATTGAAAAACGTAACATTGTGTGTGTAAGTCTTCAAACCTGGAACTCACAGAGCACCTAACCCTCTGAAAACCCTGAGTAAAAGTACTAATACCAGACTGTGAAAATACTCCACTACGCGTAAAGGTTCTGCGTTCAGTACCTTCATTAAGTATTGTGTGAGAAGTCAAAGTAGTCGTTGTGCAGTGAAGTGGTTCGGTTCAGTTCAGTGTTTTTTATGAGATGTTTGGATTCATTTTACTGCTGCACATATTTAAGGTTGAGCTCGTTTGAACTACTTGATAAACTGTTGGTAGTTTAATCTACAGCAATGCATCATATTCCATAAGATCATCATCTGTCCTGTGAGGACCACGTATCTCTAAAAAGTCAACTTTTCATGAGCTCAGGAAAAACAGGCCTGTTTTCAGCTTCGTGTCGATGCATTTTACAGAATCCAAGAGGGTTTTGAAAGAGTTTATCAAGCTCAAGAAGGAGGAGATTTCAATCAACCCATAAAGGAACAGTTTAAGTGAGGGTGGGAACAGTCCGTTCCTTCAGAGACACAACGTCCCCATCAGTGTGCAGCAGCTCATCCTGCTCTACACTATAATCACCATATATTATCATATTTGTCACTGTGTGCTCACCAGTTGCCGGAGCCGACTATGCAGACTTTGAGCGGAGAGGCCATCTGTGGAGCTCCAGCTGCTCTCTGACTCTTCTACACCGAAAAAACCCAGGAGACACAGCGCTGCCTGGAAACACTGGAGAGCGGAGGAACATCCGCCCAAAACCCTCTACCTGACGAGTACCGGTCCGCTGCTGATGACGTCGCAGACCGCGTCGCGCTCAGGTCTGCTGGGAGTTGTAGTTTCCACGTGTTTGCCTCAGTATTACGTAACAGGGAGCGATGATGAATTACAAGGCAATTCGGTGTGTAATGTTTTTATGTGCAGGACTGCGGTTCACACTGTGAGTCCATGTTATAACACACAGCTTCCACATAAGGCCTGCGTGTAGCATGTGGTTTGTTATAAAGAAACAATGGACAAAAATACATTAAAATACATGTGATAAGAACAAAACATTTCTGAAGTGAACGAATTCATGAAATAATCCACACTTTGTAGCTGCGTGCATTTCCAAAATAAAAGTAATTTAATATAAAATTCAGCAACAAAATGTAGCAACAAAAGCCTATATGTAAGCATTTGTTTCTTATTTATCTTTTATCTTATTCGTAGTATATTTTCAATACAAGACTAAGAATTTCATTGCGCTGATAACTTATGTATTACTGCACATGACAATTCGTCAGTTAGTAGTCGTTAAACTTTGCAAGATTGCAGTATTATGGATCCATAAGAAATTTGCATTCATGATATTATAGGCAACATAGCCATATAACAGGCTGTACATTAAGATAAGATAAGATAAGATAAGATAAGATGAGACTTTAATGTCCCTTCATACTGAAAATTTACATCACAAAAGACCATACATAAAAGATTCAGTTAAAATAAAAACACACCTGAACGCATTAGAACCAAATTTAGACATGAAAGCAAATCTGAAACAAGGAAACACATTTACAACATAAAAAGAACAATTGCGGCAAACACACTACATAGTGATCAATCAATGAAATAATAAAATAATCCTTAATAAATAAAATAATCCACATTTTGGACCTGCATGCACCATGCAAACGTATATGTGCACATGAAATATCTGTGAAAACATAGAAATGAGAACAATTTCACATATTGACAAAGCCATATATGTTATATCTTCCTATATCTGGGAGATGCATGTGTGTGATAATAATTGTCTTCAAGCCAACATGACTACATCTAGTCTACATTTCCATATGTCCTCAGGTTTGGTTTTTTTATCATCAGCTGCGTCCGCATTCCTGTTATGTTTTGTGTGGACAGAGGAGGTGCCTGTGTTAAAAATAAAATCCATTTGTGGACATCTTCACCTCGTTTGGTACCACGAAAGATAACCTATAGCTACCAATGACGATGAGATGTTATGTGTCTGGACTGACCTAAATACAATCCATAGATGTAAGCTGCTGTCTTAAATATCATGTAGCTGTTATAAGATGCATTGTAAATTTGTACACATGATCTTTTCTGGAAATAAGGGGAGCCTGTGATGTTCTGCTGCATTATTGATTCCTTGTGGCCGGCTGGAGGGGGAGGATCCCGGGCTTGGGGGGGAGTGACCAACCCGGGATTTCCAAAACAAAAAACGCAATAACGTCAGAAAGCGAGAGAGAGAGACTGAGAGGGAGAAGAGACGGAGCGCCGCAGTATAATAGTCGGAATATCCCTCCAGTCTGTCAACACAGTCAGAGTAGGCAGGAGTGAAGCTGCACTTTCCTCTGTCACACTCTCTGCATCACTGAACCTCTTGAATCCAACGCGCTCTCACCGCCTCTACTTCACCGTCTCCGTTAGTTTCGAGTGGAAGCACAGGCAGCAGCGGCGGCAGAGATGAACCGGTCTGCGAGCCCCGTTTGGAGCCCCTGCAGGAGGCAGGAGCCGCGGGGCGGCCAGCCGCACAGCCCGGCTGCAGCCGAACACCGAATCCCGTGTGGGTCCAGGGACGGTGGCGCAGGGTCGGGGCCCCAGCAGCACAAAACAGCCCGCAGCAAACGGCACTTGGAGGGGGTGCTGAAGAAATACACCAACCTGCTCCAGGGCTGGCAGAGCAGGTGGGTTACTCATCAGTCTCCTTCATGTCACATCATCAACTTATGTTTATGGGGAAAGAGGGGTTTGTCATCATCTGCAGTTTATCTTGCTTTTAATCTTACTTATTATTCGGTCTGTGAGCAGTCTGTGATATCAGTATCTACTTTATGACCATGACATCATAACATTACAAAATGTCTCCCTACAAGGAAAAAGATTAGAGGTTAAGAAGTGAACTGATTTCTCTAACTATCTCATAGTTTTTTTTCTTTACTGGTGTCACTTTACACACTTAACACCATTAACAAGTTGCTTATTAACATTGATATTAATAGCATTTTGGCTCTTTATCAGTCATTAGGAAGCACTTGTGTTTATTTATAACTAATTCAGCAGTAGTTTGACACTTATTAGTGAATTATTATGACCAAGAGCTCACTTTAGAATTATGAGTTAGAAAGACTTAAGTTAGAGTTATTTGGACACTATTAACCCTTTTAGCTGTGTTACATAAGAATATTTATTAAGTGCTATTATGGGATAATGCATATTGTTGTACCTATTAATATCATATCATATTAAGATCATAATTCATGTACAACTCCCTTACTTAGTATAAATAAGCAGTGGGAGGGGAAACTGTTATGTATCTATTGTTAATGGTATAGTAGTTGTAGTGTAAGGCATTAATAAGTACTTTATAATTTATAATATATATCCAATATGCTACTGATATGTATGCTGATATTAAGGTATGCAGATTCACCATTAACTAGTGAGTCTGTGTCTTAATATAACATTTACCATTTTATTTTTTCTATTTTTATTTCATTTTTGTGGTGCAGATAGACACATAGACACGACAAAGTAGAACGAAATAAAACAAACAACTGCCAGATTATAGAAAAAGTGTGCATATGTCAGTCAGTGCAATGACTGAATGTCAGCAGGTAAACTGAGGGTCAGAAATAGATCCACGGACAAGCTACGACCCAAGTCAGGTCAGAAAAGACCCAGGATGAAGACGAGACCAGTGAACCAGTGGAAGGTCAAAGCACAATACAGTACAGCCCACATGAAGCTGAACATATGCAGAAATGGAAGGAGTAGGCTTTTAAAAATCTACACAACACACAACTCATATGATACTGTACTACATAATTTAATTACAGTGGAAAGTACATTGGTGAGGTGTTTTTTTGTGATGGATCCAGTTTTGAAAATGTCCCAAACTGTACCAAGTGTACCTAGTTTACTGTTAATATGAAAAAGTGACCAGTAGTTCCACATATCACTTGGACTATGTGCACTCATATGGAGTGTTATGTAAAGACAACCCAGAACAAACACATCTGTGCAGGAAACCTAAAGTTCCAAATTCAGCTGCAAGGTCAAGTCTCAGTGGTATTTTAATTTGTTAGATAATATTCACATTTAAATAGTAATCGCAGCCAATTTTGGGGCGGCATGATCTGTGGATCAAGTTTACACACTTTAAGAACATTCATTCATGTGTGCTTGCATCCATTCATTCATCTTTATCCTCTCATGATGTCTCACAGAGAGGATGTGTGGGGGTGGGAGTCCCAAAAACACTGAATGAGTCATCGAGGATCAGGAAAGCCCTGCACTCCTCTCCTGCATCTCAATCCTCCCTCCCCTTCCTCCTCCTCGTCCTCCTCCTCTTCCTCTCTGGCTCTTTCACTGCTCAGCCTCGCTCTCTCGCTCAGTGTCCCGGTGGATCGATATGAAAAGCATCCAATCGTGTAATGAGTGCCATGATCACACTTTGACATTGTGTGGTATACTTCAGTTTCACACTCTCTGTCAGCCGTACATGTAGCATACTGCCGCCTCACTCCTACACGCAGAAATCATGACACACTGCAGTTTGTGTCTGTGTTTGAATATGGTATAAATATCTCCGTTCCTCACAAAAGCTCTGCTCTTTGTTTTCACTTTGCATTCTGTCCGCTAAGACGGACGACGTGGTGAAGCGGCGGTGTCATGTTTGTGTCATTGTTCTGATTGTTGCTTTATTGTTGTTCTCGGTTTGTCAGAGGGGATTTAGCTGTGGTTATTTGTTGTGACAGGATGTTGACAGAGAATATACACCAGAGAATCAGAGCTGCTTCCAGTTTGGCTGCCAAACACACAGAAATTCAAAGATTAATAATAGAAGAAGACTTTGTGATATGATCAAAATCTCATGTGCTGATATCGGCCATTTCGTATCCAGGTGATGATGTTATCACCATACAGTAAAGCACATCTTCTGTAAATTCAATGTATAAATAGTAGTGGTCGACTGAGATGGGTTCAAATCATCCATGCCGATTATTTAAAGAGCAGGGTGGCTGATGGGTGAAGTATACCAGTAATGCCGATATCATGTTCTTGTTTGTTATATCTCCACAATATCTCAGAATATTGGCAGAATTTTTTCAGATCTGTCACAAACATCCACTTGGATTTAAGGATGAACTGACTAGAATTTGGTGGCCAAAGGTCACCGTGGCCTCCTGTCCATCCTATTCTCATGAACATAATAGAATAGGAAAGTCCTGAGGGAATTTCTTCAAATTTGGCACAAATGTTCACTTGACCTTTGACCACCACATTTTGGTGGTCAGTGGTCAACTGTGGTCAACTGGTCACTGTTACCTGCCAAAACACAATTTTGGTCATAACTCATAATACATTGACAAAATCTCACACAAATATGTAATAGACTAAAATGCTGATGTGAGGACATTTCATATACAAAAGGTCAAAGGTTAGCTTCATTGTGACATCATAATGTTCTTCATCATCCGGTCATGGGGGCAGCAGCCAAAGCAGAGAAGTCCAGACCTCCCTCTTCCCATCCACCTCCTCCACCTCCTAAACCAGTCAAGAGATATAATCCCTCCATTGTGTCCTGGGTTGTTGGACATGTCAACAACACCTCACCCTGGAGACGTCCAGGAGGCATCCTAACCAGATGAACCATCTCTACTGGCTGCTCTGGATGTGGAGGAGCAGCGGCTCTACTCTGAGCTCCTCCCGGATGACTGATCAGGTCATCTGTAGTTATATATAATCTTTTGATTTGGACAGAGTATAGAGAGCTGCAGAGGGAAGGCATGTATTTTTCAAATTCTGGCATTTTCCCCCTTTTTCCAGCTCATGTAGCTTTAACTGTGTCATTAGCCTAAATGCAGCAGTGATGTTGTGCATTTGAACTTTATCACTGGTATTGTTTTTTTGTCTTTTCTGATGCTGCCTGTAGCAGTGTTAATTCATCAAATGCTGCTGTGGGTCGTACTGGAGGGTAAATGGACAAATGACATTTACAATGTGGTCAGTCAGGTTTGGGGACTCATTGGATTCCTGCTATTATTGAAAAAAGTCTGGGTCAGCCCTTTCATGACTTCCTCCCTCTGGCTCTGTGGTTATTTGCCTCCTCTATCAGACATGCTGGTGACTCACCTCTTTAAAATTCAAATGCTTATGCCACTTAAGGTCTATCTCTAGTCAACAGTTTTGCTTCATTGACAATATTCCCACAAGCAGAGCAAACTGATTGCCAAGGACTTCTTTGAGGTCAAGATCATTGCATCAGCTATCCTCTAATGCTCATCAGCAGTGATAATCAGTGTGTACAGGTTGGTCTGTGTCTCAGGGAGTTAGGCATCTGGCGGCAACAGATACTCTCTTTATGTTTAGATCTGAGCCCATGAACGATGCTAGTCACTGACCAACAAGGCTATGTTCTGTAATACAGGTGTGATCACCTTACATCACTCCACCTGCAGTTCACCTGGCACCGAGGTAGTTTAATTTGTAGAGATATCTGATTCGAACAAAGCATATGGACCATCATTGTTTGGCACCTGAAAGTGGGAAGAAGAACAGCTTGGGTTTCCTTCTTCCTGTGGTGTTCTGTTCTGAGTAGGTGGCAGCTCTTCACAGATTGGTGCTAAGTCAGGCATGAATCCACCTTCATATTCTCTACCAGACATACAGTATTTCTTCCAGAGTTAGATGTTTTATTTTTGAGATTGGCCAAATTACAGCCACAGCTACAGCCACAAGAGTTGGGCATAAGCTTAATTATAAAGTGTGAGGTTAATCAGGAAAACTTTATTTTAGAATCAGTGTTATTGTCCTTTTTAAAAAATAATAATATTTCTCATTTTTATTGCCTTTTCACTGTAATACCTTCCCATCTTTTATGTTCTTATGTGTTTTTGTTATGTCATGTCAGTGTGTGCTTTTTATTTAGAAGCACATTAACTCTACACCTTACTTGACTTGGCTCTCAAATAGAAGATCAACATAACCCTCCCGTCCTGTAAACCATCTGCATTTAATACATGACTTGATGTAGATGATATCACTTGCTGGTAGTAGAAGTTTGCTCTGGTTCTGGCTTTTCTGGCAGGAAGACCTAATTTTGCTGTTGTAAATTGTCTATTTTAACCCAAACCGTGATATTTTCCTAAACCTAACCACATATTTCTGTTGCTTATAGCTAACCAAACAACAAAGCTGCAACTGAAAACTGAAAATATAATGGACAAACGGATTATAATAAGTTAAAGTCTAAAGATCCTAGTTTCCCTCAGGATGCAAACCCAAGTCTCCTGTGTGATGGTCCTCTGTACAACCTATTCACCCATGATAAACTGGGGGTCAAGATCACTGTGGACTTTTTCACTCTTTATACTGCCTTACCTGGCTTTTCTGCCAGAAATCCCTGAGGTTTAACATCTCCCAGTACCTTGGCAGCGCCACCAACACAAAACATAGCATATTACACATGATAAGACTTTCTTACAATGCTGCAACTATTTTGATTTGAGTGTGGGACCCACCTGGTTTCATTACTAGAGCCAAGTCTCTTTAGTCTTTACATTTTAACATTTTCCTACAGTGACAAAAACCTGGGGTCACCTTAAACTTTGAAATCGTGTTGACTGTAGACCCTTGTTCTTTTTATGACTATTTTTCCTGGAACACACACTATGCAATCATATGGAGAGAAGTGTCCCTGCTTTAAAAACTTTAATCCCAAATCCCCACAGACCTGAAGGCAGGCTCATTGGCTGTGTGATATGATTTGGAAAATCAATGAGGCAGTGGGTTGTGCTCTCCCAAAGGGCCTTGCAGCACTATTCAGTCCATCATCTACTTCATATAGGTGATATGAGGAGGGGGATATATGCCAGTCTGAAACAACAACAGTCTCAAAGAATGAATCTCTTCCTTTTTCTTTGCCAGTTCTCTCTGCTCCCAATGTCCTAGATTATGTGAGATTATGTGTTTTGTTTTCTTGAAACTTGTTGGAAGGGTAGGACATGGGCCAACAACGGACACCTTACATTTTAGAGCAGATCCAAACTTTAAGTAGTGGGATTTTTTTCACTTTCTCTAACACTGGAGAGCCCCAGACTGTTAGAACTTAGAATGATAATAGTCAGTTAAATTAAATTCCAGTTTAGACCAAAGATTCGTGATGAGTCGAGCTGAAAACTTGCATCTACTTGCAAAGCTCCAGTGTGAAACGTTGTGAAAACCTGACGGTTCACACCAATGCAACGAGATGGGACGGTGTATCTTTTAAATAGAAATGACTCTGTTTCTGTTTTTTCTGCAGGCTTTTCTGTTCTGGATATCATTTGTAGTGTCTTACAGTATGAATGAGGGCAGTGATAGTGAGTTACTTACCACAGTTTCATTTCCAGTATTGATAGAACAGTGAAAACAGAAAAAATTGGAGGGTTTTCCCGGGTTAGTTCTGTTGTTTAGACCAGTTGGTGTCATCTGTAATAAACCTGTAAACACAACTATTTCAGTTGTGCAGTGCCCTTCTTCCTTCCGCTATCTGTGTGCTAGTATTTTCAAAGTCTACGTGAAAGAACAACAACCTCTGACCTGCAATTACACACTGAAAATGTCAAGTTTTGACAAAGACACACATATTTTTATGTGGCATTTTCTTTTGTAGGGATTTAGTCATTTTAATACCACTAAGCGCTAACTTGGTGTTCCACCAAAACAACTTCTCTCTTGAAACTGTTTTGCAAAAGTACTGTTGCTGCGCTGCCCAAAACAAGTGTGATTTGTTTCAAGAACTAGCCAAGCAACCCAGAGAGCTTTTACACTTATTCCAGAATGATAGTGGAGGGTGCCAGACCTATGTACAACACTGGGAACAGGATTTCACCAGGGGAACAGCTGGTGACAATGCTACACTTTGCAATGACAGGTGAGCTACAGCCCACAAAACAAAGAAAAGAAAAGAAACACTATATAACACTACGTTCTGAAACTGGGTCATCTGACGAAGTGAGTCACACGTGACGCTATCAGCCAGGTTGAGTCAAACCAGAGGGAGATTACGGTTTTTAGTCATTACCTATTGTAATTTGACTTTATTTCTGTTTCTACTTTTCTCTATTGTATGTTTCTTTTTTCCCTCTCTCTGTAAATTTGTAAATTTTATTTCAATCTATCCATTACATTTTTCTGTCTATTTCTGTGCTCGTCCTTTGTTCCCTGTCATCTCACTCTAATTCTGTCATACTCTGTTCTGTCTGTTCATTCATCATTTATCTCATGTCTCTCAACACAGCATTACATCATCTGCTTCCTGCCACTCACTCCTATTTTATGCAACTCTTTCTCATCTTCTGTTCTCTTTGTCATTACCAGAACGGAGCAGATTCACAATAACTGCAAAATGAGGATCTAATGCAACGTTCCATTCTCACAGTTTGATTCTGAGGTTTTTTGCTGCTTTGTTGTGTCTTTTTTCCATTCTTAACTTTGCTCTCAGTTTGGTTTTCATTGTCTTTGCTGTTGATAGAGCCCAAAAGGCCACCCAGCAAATAATTGGCATCTGACTGAATGTTTGGAGCCACACGAGACCAGAAAAAGGCTTTCAGAGAACATTTGTCATGGTTTGTGTTTGGTTTCTTGTTTTATTTTGTAAATTAACTTCCTTGTGTGTCCTTGTCTGTCTTACTTCCTGCCCTGTGTCTTTTCCCTCCTCGTCTGTCTCACCTGTATCTTGTTATACCTGGTTCAGTTGTCCCATCTTTTAGCCACACCCTCTCACCTGCAGTTCCCTCCCTTTGGCCCATACTCCCCTGTTCTCCATTGTAATCACACAGCAGTCAGACAGCAGACAGTCTACTTCTACCGCTCACCTTCGCTTTGTTCCCTGTCAGTTCATCGTCTCTCATTTTCACCCACATGTCGGTGCCGTGTTCTGCTTCCCTCCTATGACCTGCCTGATCCTCTCGTGTCTTCCTTTGTGTTGTCTTTTGAGTGTTTGGATTTTGCCGTTTTTATGGACACCCCAAGTTTTTCCCTTTTTGTAAGTTTATGTTTCAGTTTTTGTCATTAAATTCCTGTGTTTCCCTTTGTTTAACTGTGACAACACTGGAGAAAACAGTGTGATCCCGACTCTTTGCTGCATAAACAAACCCTGGGATTGAAGCCAGTAATGCACCTGGGGTCGGTTTAATTTCCTGTTCATGGATCCTTTGTGCATTCGTGACTTTTCATCGAATATTACGCAATACAAGAAATTATAGAACATCAGCTGCTTGGTTTGTAAAACGAGTTTACTTAAGCTCAGGTCAAAAGGCTTTGCCAAAAAGGACATAACTGCAACTTTTTATAGCTACAAGATAATTGCATATATATTAAAATAAAGTGAAGACTAGGACTAAAGTGATCTATACATAAGTAATTGGGTGTTCTACCGATTATTAGATTCACTATATACAACCTAAAACTAAGCCATAAATGAAGAGATTCAGCACAAAAATCACTTTCACTTCTGTCTTTTGACACTTTCATCCTGAAACCAACTGAAACCCATGCTTTGTGTCCCTTGATTGCTGAATAAACAGTTCGTTTGGAAAAGAGGCAAATTCTAAACTGGATGTACTTGATGATCAGCTGCAGTCACACGAGCAGTGAAGAAACAGATTGCTGCATGAAAGCAGATGTGAATGAATTATTCATCGCGGTCTTTCTCTTCCTTCCCCGGCTTTCCTCAACTTCCATTAAACCGTGGTCCCTTTCCTTCCATCCCTCCGTCCTCTTCTGTTTCTTCCACCTGTCCCTCCATCAGTGTCTCTCATCTGTGCTCTGAGACGCTGCTCCGTGACCGTTAAACACTCGAGGGTAAAATCGCGCAGCTCTCAGCTTCCATATGAGCCTCAGTGTGAGATGAAATAAGATTTGTCCTCACTTTCATCACGGGTCAGGAATGCTGACTGAGCAATACCATGTACAGTGTTTGTGGTTTTGTGTGTGTGTGTTAGAGAGATGGGGAGAAAGAGAGACATACTAAGGGAGTGATAAAGTATTTTAACAACAGCCAGAGCATGATGACGACTCCCAGAGGATGCTCTCTCTTGCCTCTTCTGAGATTTCGGAGCCATTGTACTGCAGGTGATTTTTAAGAGTCCATATCTCACTTTCACATCGGGACTACTCACTCTGAATTAAAAATATGAAGTCTGGGTTTTTACCTCACAGAGGGGGTTATGTTTTCATAACCATTTGTTAGCTTGTCAGCAGGATTATGCAAAAAAATACACAGATTTTCATGAAACTTCTTGGAAGAGTACGACATTGGCATTGGCCAATGACACATAACATTTTTAAGCAGATCCACCTTGAATTTTGTTTTTAATTTGGGGGAATTAGAGGACTGTGATTGTTGTCATATATATCTTGTGGCAATAAGAAAAATGTCATACCCATTTATTTTTTTGTGTCAAAAATGGCACACATTTGTTTTTCATCATTTGAACGACGCTGTGTTCATCCACATAATGGAGGCATTGTATGGATGTGGTTTAGGTATGAAAAGTGCGACAGAAAAAAACCCCACAAAACTATACTCTGGAAGACCGGTCATTACAACAGATTCAAACACCACTAACCTCTTTTACCACCTACTCAAGAATCACTAAAGAATTTTACATATATAAAAAAATAGAAATACAATATATTATTTACATGGGAATGTGAAGGAGAGTTGCCTAAAACTCTCAAGTGGCATTCTCCAGGCAATGTATTACATAAAATGACATGAATGTAATATTCACAATTTTTATGTATGTATCAATGGTTGTAGACAAAAGACTGTTAACCCTTGTGTTGTGTTTCCTTTTGAGATCCTCTGGGTTACCTTGGGTCATAAATGGCTCATACTGTGATGTAAAGGTATCGATCTCTTTGATGTGCAGGTGTGAGGCGTATAGTGTGAGAAAATGTTTGATGTTTACAACGTTATTGAAGGTGGTCACATGACAGAGGGTAAAGAGTGACATCAAACAATAGATTAGAACAATGGAACATTATCTGTGTGTGTGTGTGTGTGTGTGTGTGTCAAACTGACCTGAAGACCATATGAAGGATGGAAATATGAGGGGTATAGTAGCATGTGTGCTCACATTTTTTTTTTTGTACACGTTTATCACAGAAAATAAGCTAAGGCCAATGAGTTTCAGGTAGAAAAAAATGTATACTTGTACCCTGTTTTCTTTTTGTAAAAATTTGAAACGGGTCAATTTGACCTGAATACCATACAAGGGTTAAGCATGGTACTTAACGATGCATTCTACAGTCACAGATCTGTCCACACCTACTCCTCAGAAACTCCACGCAAAAAGACTAACCTCCGGCCTTTACATCTGTTTGACAAGGTGACGAGGAAAATGTTTATTGGATTCAGCTTATATCGGCAGATCATATTGAACGTATTGTTTTTAAAAAAAAGTGATTTGAGGGCTTTTTTAAAATGCTTTAAAGACAAACTTGAAAGGTGAAGGTGCACTGCCACTCGGCTTGCTGTTAAGATACTTTTTATAGTTATTATAATTTTTTTTATCTTGCTCTATTGGCAAGAAGCTACTGATAACTGTATTAAATATTGTGTATGATTTAAATGTGAAGTTTAGGGTGTGAATCAAACTTCACATGGCAGGTGCTCTGAATCAGATTTCATTTGCGTATATGAATATGACTTATATTTCATGCTCCGAATGATTTTCTCATTTACTATGAAGGGAATTCAATTACCCTCAGACAGCTGGCTGTGTACGTTGCAAAAATCCAAAGAAAATAATAGATAGATAAAGTCACACATTTTTCAATACTTTTAGATGGTTTTGAGTAAAGATTTGCTCACATTAGGAGCCCAGTTTTCCATGTGTCATGTATGTTCTTTGAAACACGGTGGAGCAGAGAGTGACACGAGAAATGGCAAGGAATAGGAATAGGAAAAAGACAGAGTAAAGTGTTTGACATTTTCTGCTGTAAAATGTGAACTTACAATAACAGCCTTGTGACAAATTGCAGAATGTCTCACAGCGGTAGGTTTAGTTTTTAACGATGGCATTTCTTGGTTTTTGCAAATGAACTCTTCAAATATTCCCTGTCTACATCTTTCCTGATTAATAAGGTGATGAACAGGATTATAGTAAGACACATACGTAGCATCCTAGTAAAACATCACTGTAGGTTTTTTTTATATCTCTGTCCTACTTGTCCTGCCTTTGCCTTTTACCTTTTCTGTCACTTTCTCTGTCCCTAACTGCCTCTGTCCCTTGTTAATATTCTCAACTGTCCTCTTCTGTGTTTCGTCTTTCTCCTGCAGATATTTTGTACTCGATCCAGAGGTTGGTCAGCTCAAATATTACTTAAATGAACTGAATAAAAGCCAGCATCCTCCTCGAGGGTCCCTTCCTCTTCTCGGGGCGATGGTGGTGTCTAGTGACGACTTCCCTTTCATGTTTACGGTCCAGTCCACTAGTGGAGACTTCTACAAACTCAGAGGTAAGACGCTATGTTTTTAATAATATATGTATAAATACTGTACGTTCTGGTCTCAGTTACACGATATGATGATTGTGACATGATAATGCTATAGAGAGAAGGCGTAAATTTGTAAAATCCACGGCACAAATTCAATACAACTGTACACTGTGAGAACATAATGTAAATTTAGTTGTTTTGAAATATGATACTTGACAATGACAAGTGCAGATAATGTTCCAGATTCTTATACTTGAAGACTTTGTATTAAAACAATAATTCATTCATTCATCACTTCATCCACCTTTTACATCATCATGTATTCATTAAAACTGCAGTTCATGCCATCATGTGTTTTAAAACATTTTTCTTTATTTCAGAGCTGTTTGCAGACAGGAAAGATGTAATTCAGTGTTTTGGCTGTGGTTACTGTATATAGACAATATTTCTTCAGCCTGATAGAAATCTTTGTGATTAGAAATTCACACTTAGATGAAATCAGGGGGGAAAAAAGAAAAAAGTCCAGAAATGTGGGTAGATTTCTTGATTCCTCTTGTTTCCCACTTGAATTATGACAATGACACCAAAAAGCTACAAAACACTGCAGCTTTAACTGTTTACATGGACTCTAAACAAAGTGATCTGATAAGTCAAGTCAAACAATTTTCATTATGTTGCTTCAAGTGGTTTTACAGACTGTACAATATACAACACACTCTGTTCGCACAAATTATGACCTTGTGCATACAAGTATAAATAGATGACCTTGTGGGACTTTAGGGGCTCCGTAATTTTAAGGTCTCCAACAACTTTTTTTCTATCTCCATGTGTGTTGTCCTTCCTGGAATCTCATCACATCACCTAATGTTACTGCCACATGAGGAAAACTGATCAGACTAAGTGTTTACAATATTATTAGGAGCTAATATTTCTCTGTTGAATGGATTATCAAAGGTTTACACTACCCGTAAATTAGCTCTGATCAGACCAGTCCTTGATGATTGAGGTGGTTACATGAGGCAAGTGGAATATAAGGCTCTTGGAAACACAGTTACAGCACTGACAATGTAATCATAAGTTGTAATTCTGGATGATAAAACCAACGATACTGTGCTCAACCATAAGACACGTATTACAACAATGCAAATGAGCTACAAATAGAACATTTCTAATGCACTGAGGGCGACGTCTCATGCGTTGCCATCAGCAGTCTCGATAAGATGTAACTGTTAACGTAACTCCCAGACGCAGAGAAAGCACAGCGTTAGATGCCTCCTCTCTGAGACGTTCTGCTAGGGGAACATGAGGGAGCCTTCAGGTCAGTTCTTTTCTTTGACGGTGCACTGAAGTGATTGTTGACGCAGTGTTCGCTTGCCTCTGTGCTTGTCATTTGTCTTACGTGTCGACTGCACAGAGAGTTACTGAGTGTGAACATTGTTGTCAGCAACTCTGTGCACAGACGGAATAAATCTTCGGCGTTCAGGTGTACAGCATGTAAAGCATATTTCTACTTCACACCACTGTCTTTGTTCACCCTAAACCTTATTTGACGTTAAAATGGCCGGTAAAGGGCAAGCTGCATAGCTAAAAATTCTTCTTGACGACTAAAGTGAACCTGTGAAGCCAGTAGCTGTAAATTGCTGCTGCCACACAATCCACAGAACAGCTGAGCCAGGGAGAACGCCGCGTGATTGGTTGACCACAGGGGTCACGGTTTTCCCCTGTGCGGCCATGACTGTCCATATGTGACAGCTCTGATTCTCTCCACTGTGTCTTTGTGACACTGACGGATATTTGATAGGCCTGTGTTAAATCAGATCAGACGGTTTTAAAATCATTTTGTACAGTCAGGACATTTCACTGTCATGATTTGTGAGACTTAAACTAGGAACAATCTTTAATTTCTTTTCAGACACACCACTATGGTAGAATTGTTGTGGAGGCAGAAAAATATAGATTTTTCCCAAATTAAATGGGTTTTTTTTCTAAAGCATAGGAAAGCTTAGACACTGTCAAACTGACAACAAAAATAATGGCTTAATTTTTTCAAGTGCATTATTACCATCAGTTGCATGTTGAAGGCTTGGTGAGAATGGTTTACTAACATTGGTAATGACAGACAGCAGTTTAGAGAGGATGGATCAGTCTTCCAGTAAATCACACATTATTGATCACATTTCTAAATAATAAAGGCATAGGACTTGTATCAAGGATTAAATATAAACCATTTTTACAGATAAGATAAGAGGATCCTTTATTAGTCTCTCAGTGGGGAATTAACTTGTTACACCAGCAGTTACAGATGAAAAGACGTTGGAAACGATGCATCTCGATTTCATTTCAACTTGCATCTGATGCAATGATGATCTTGTTTATCCCAGCAGGAAACACTTCTGAATCTGTGTCTTTGTGTTTTTCTGTTCTTCTCAGCTTCAGACGCTCAGGAGCAGGAGTTATGGATGACTCAGTTACAGCTATGTTCTCGACGTCACTCTGACAGCAGCGCCAAGGTGAGTCCACGGATCAAATCTAGCCCTAAACTTCAGACCCGTCTCGTTATTGTACAGATGTTTCTAACAAACAGGAGAGAGTTTAACCATGCAGACAGTTTGGATTCAATACTGGATTTACTATCCCATATATTGTTTTTTTAAAAAGCTATAACATTACTCATAATGATCTTTTTTTTTTTACTTCCAAAATATGAGTAATGAGTTCATACAAACATTGAATCTTTAACAAGATTTCATTGTCTAACATATTTAATTCAAATCTTTTTCTGAGCTTGGATCCTAGACCCCAGTGTCTACATGAAACCTGCGGCCGTGGCTCAGGTTCATCTTGTCTTTGCTTTCAATGCTGCTTCTCAACTCTGTGGTTAAACAGCTGAAACAGCCGCTGCTGTCACTAATGGTTTGTTTCCTGGCAGCGTTTTAGACATTCAGGTGCATTAAAGGTAATGCTTTGTGATGTGCTCTGTGACATTAAAAGACAGAGCTTTTTCTCTAAATGGACAAGCTGAAAAAGCCTGGACGCTATCTGCTTTGATCCTGTTACTTTGTTTTCAGACGACACCCACCTCTCTCTGCAGAAAACCTCGCGCCACCAGCATGTTCAGCCCAATTCAGATGCAGAAAATAGTACATGCAGACGGTGCTTTAATGCACTCCTTGTTTGGTTTTAAGTGCTCTTACACATGGTTTCAGCAACATTTTATGAAGGTTAGAAAACACATTTACTTCTGAGCCTCAGAAAAATATAAATGAAATGTAACATATAAGGTATTTCCTGTCATATTTTCAACATGTAGCTAACTTGTTCATATTTTTGTACATTTTCTTAACATTATTCAAAGATGTGCTCATGAAGTTAATGAAAAATAGCATTTGTACTTAATAATACTCTACTAAGGAGTATTAACATATCTAACGCAAAGAATAACATAGAAAATATACAATGTAAAGATGCATTATCTAACCCTCATGATATAAAAGAAGTAAAAAGTTAGAGTAGAGCAACATATCTGTACATTATATCCTTTATTCTGACAGAACGGACTTAAATGATAAACTGAAATAGTACTTCCATGGTCATCAGTGTCTCTTACATCAAGTCTTTGAGAAATATGCAGCTGCTGCTGTGTGGGATGCTGGGAGGCTTTGTCACATGTTTAGTCGTTTTTAAGCATTCTGTTTTTTCTTTTGGTTGAAGTGGTTCTCAACAACCAGAGCACTCTTTAAGGGATGTGGTTGGGCAGATATGGGACCTGATTATACCCGAAATATGTCAAATTGTCTCAGATTTTAGAGACTTAGTAACTTTGAATTGCAGCCATTAGGATCTGCAAGGGTCCTTCACCTTCTTTCACATGGTTTACCTGCTCCATTTGAACAAAATGGCTTCTTGAATGATGTTTACACCACTAGTCTATATGGTTACACCACTTTGACTTGTCTGCCATTATGTCTCAAATATTCTCTCAAAATGTGGTAAAACGAGAAATTTCAAACTACAGCCTCAAAGATGATGAGTGTATTAAAGTAATTTGTATGTTTATTTTTAAATTGTAACCCTTTTAAATTTAACTAAACAATATGGACACAAAAAATGAGCATCACTTTGTCACTGACCCATGTCCACATGTAAAGAATACAGGTTTTCTTGTGATTTAAAACTTTTGGTTACCTCAGCTGCATGTTAAACTGCTGCTCTAGGTGGATCCTCAGCCGCAGTGAGGAGGATGGCAGGTCTAATAATACACTTCCTGCATCACTGCATAAAGTTTCCTCAGTGGCCCGCATATGAGGTCAAGTTGAGGAATCAATTTGTCAGCCTGTCCACCGGCTCTCAGTGTTCATTTAGGTTCAGGAAGGAGTTCATCAGTCTGTGTTCTGCGCCTGCGATGACTCAGTGGACTGAAGATGGGAGTGTTTCCCCAGAGCAATGAATAAGGGCTCATAAATACACACAGAGAGATGAACAGACACATTTATCCTTTGTTTGGCAAATCACAAAGCATCAAAACTTATTTCCTTTACTTCGGTATGAATAAAACGAAATAAAAAGTATATGGATGTCTGCTGCTCATGTGCTTCTGTTGGTAGTTTTTAACATAGTAGTCAGTATAATCCTTAGATATCTCCCCTTATATAAGGAGGCGGAGTCTCAAACACGTCTTTGGGAAACAGCAAAATACAGATCGTACTGTGAGCAGAGGTGGGTCTGAGAATCCGGAAACTGTACTGATGTAAAAGTATTGTTACCTTAAAGACAAAGTATGTCACATTTTCCTTAAAAAAACACTGTAGACTCTCACAATAATAATCCTTCTCAATGGCTTCTGACCCTCGGTCAGTGTGTGGTGGTGTATTTATCTGCACAGACTCTGTCCTCTACCTGTGTTTTCTATTTTCTTCTTGTTTTGTTGTGTTTATGACGTTTCTGGGCGTCAACTTTCGGCCAGTGAGTTTGTATCTCCAACCAATAACAGCATCGTGTGTGGGCTGAACAATATAAAAATGAAGCGACTCTGGTTATACGTCTCCTCTTTCTGCTCTTCTCACATACTGCACAGTTGTGTCTGAGAGACAGAACTCTGGGCAAAGAACACACACATACACACAGACGTTTGAGCCTTTAACAGACCTGTTGACGACACACACAAAAGTCCAAATAGAACTGCTCAGTAATGTATGATTTTGTGAAGAAACTGACTTGAGTGGAACATGTTACTCACCGCTGACTGTCAGAGAATTAAATTATACTAACAGTGACAGAATGAATGATATTTATGATGCTACATGAGGTTTTAAAACCTATGTTTAATTAATCGTTAGACAGAAGATCATTTAAATTTCACTCAGAACCAACGAATGTCACTTACACTGGTGGCAAAAACAACTCATATTGCTGCTTCTTTTTTAAGTTTTGAAAAAACACACAGGTCAGAGTCTAAACTGTGGATGCATTGTTTAACAACAACAAAAAAAGCAATAAGAAAAGAACTGAGCCATTCGGTCCTTTCAAACTTGAAACACACCGTCCGTTATCTGTTTTTTTCTGATAATTACTGCTCTCAGGGAGACACCACTGGTGAACATTTCAGTGTCTCTCCTTTGAAGATGAGCCAGTAGACGCTCTCTGACAACACCCAACTGAAATTACATGATATGTCTGGACATAAAGAGGACACCGTGAATTGGATCCCATATCCTTAACAACCACTAAGGAATAGTGTGATAATAATTACTGAAGCCTTCAGCCCTGTTGGGCTCAGGCAGCCTCTTAATGAGACTTGGACTCTGCTGCAAAGTGTGGCCTAATAAACCTCAGGCTTTTGAGACTCTGACTTATAAACCTTTGGTTACATGGAAGTAACAGAGAACAGTATCTTGTGAGGGAAGGTCTGGCTCTGATTGTAGATCAGTGGATCATACAGAGATGCCATTCCACTGACCGCTTCACCACCTCATTATCAGGAAGCCCTATATCCTCACTGCTTGTACTCTCACTGATGAACCAAAAAGATTCATCAGAGTAATGATTTATCTGTTTTTTTACACCGGGACAGTGGACATGAGGTGGTGTGCCTGGACCTAATGAGAAGGCAGTTTATGTCAAATACATAAATCCTTCTCTCAGCCTGGTTGGTGTTGCTTCCTGCTGATTTGTTCCGTCTTTCTTTCAAACGTGTTCATTATATTAGTGTGTTTTATATCATAGACTGCTACTAGGCTGACCCGGTGTCCTGCTTTATGTGGGACTGCACTGCTTTTTTTATCCCTTGTGCCACACATTGAGGCAATAAGGCAGGTTTATATCCAAATGCATCGCAAATTTGAATTCAATTTTGAGACATTTGACAAAAGAAATTGTGCATTTATATACGTTTCTATTCACTACTGTTACGTGAATATTAAGAGCTGGTTCTTCATCATCACGGTTGAAAAATCTGCCTGTTAAAAGTAGTATTTCATACAATAACCTACCTGAACTGTTGATCAAGGAGCTAATAGATGTAAAGTCTGTACTTTGAGGCAGCTGTTACTGAATCAAACCAAAACGAACGTCTGGTCCTGATCATATAATGTTGTTTCAAACTCTTTCACTTTCAAAACCTTTGTCTGACATTCCTCTCTGCAGCTCTTCATATATGGTGGCCTGTTTTCCATCTAATATGGTATTTTTGTAATTCACTTCACTACAACTTCTTGAATTCAAGTGACTGTTTCATGCACTCATGCACATGCAGACACACACTCATGGATTTTTATGCACAAATTGAAAATGTGCATAAAAACAGCTGGATGGAAATGCATCTAATGTCCCGCATTCTGGTCGGGGCCCATTCTCATGTAAGAGAATACAGGTCAAGTTTACATGCAAATGTGTCGCAAATTGTATCCGAATTCTGCAAAAAAAGTCAAAAAACATTATAAAAGAAGGAACATGTATTGTTCATATTTAAGCAAGGTCAAAGAAAGAAAATAACTTACACATGAATTGTTTCACCATCTCTCACATCACTTGAAACAAAACATAATATAGAAATGTTGACGAGAAATGTACTTTATGTTCACAAATGTAGACAGAAATGCAACTGCAACATTTTTCCTCCTAACAGAGATGTGACTTTAAGGGACAGACAGTTCAATTCATGATATTCTGTCCATATTGTGATTTTACAGAGGTTATTTCTGTCTAATCTCTGCATATTGCATCTATTTCATGCCTGTCCATCTTGAATGTTACTCTAAGATGTTTTTTGAGTGGAATGTCTAAAAATAGAGGCGTCGTCATAATTCATAAAGTCACTTGCCAGTGAAGCTTGACAAGATCTTTTTCTGCTTGCGTGCGTATGATCATGTTTAAAGTATCGCCATAGTTAATTACCACACTATTACAAAGGAATAAATCCTCCCCAGATGCTCCGGCGGTGTTTTTAGTGTGTAGCGGCGTCTGTAGGCTGATAGATGGGGTTTACAGACAGCGAGAGGATGTGGAGCCTCATTTTCTTCCTCTGTAAAATAGTGATTTTCTTTGTTTCAGAGCAGTGAGAAAAAACAGCTTATGAAGCACATTAAGGATACATTTTTTATGAAGGGATCTGACGCGGAAACAATGCAATGTCTGGCGTCTCTTTAGCAGCTGCAGGGAATTCAGCTCTCACACAGCTTCTTTAATGGAAAAGCAGAAATCATACAGGCTGGATATTATACCTGTGGAGACGTGAACAGAGCTGGAGCTTAGATGTAGTCGATGGCTTCGTGAAAACCAAGAAGAAACAGGACCTAATGAACGTTATACAGCAAATGTGGAAGAGATGGTGCAAGAAGAACAGCAAGAAGAACCAAGTTTTATGTAATTTGAGTTTTTTTGGGGGGGTTTTTCAGACAAAATTTCTTAGATTTAAACTGGGATTTTTATTTTATCAGGCAAATTTTGCTTAGATTTAAGCCGTGATTTTCTTTTTGGGGTTTGGGGCATGGTTTTCTTTCTTTCGAGTGAACCTTTTTTAAAGTTAAGCCCTGATTTTGTTTTTACAGGCAACTTTTTTTTTTTTTTAATTTGAAGCATGGTTTCGTTTTTTTCAGGAAAACTCTTGGATTCGTGGAAACTGGACTCCTTTATGATTTATGCCATGTGGTGAAAAGCAGGAAGTTTGGAAACCACAAGGTCAACCATGTTTCTTTGAATCAATATTGAAAAGCAGAGCCTCCATTTTTACCTAATTTGAGGTTTTTCAAACTACAGTTTTTGTTTTTTTCATGCAAACTTGTAAAATTTGAGGCATAATCTTTTTTTTTAATCTTTTTAACTCCTCATTATAAACAGGATATTGCGACGTGATGACCTCTTCTTTCTGTTTAGAAAAACATCTTTCCCTCTTTATAATTACACATGAATCCACTGAAATCCCAGTTGTCCCAGTTTTCCCCCAACATTTAAATGCAGCCTGCATTTCTGGATCTGTGTGGAGCTGAAAGAGTCTCAAAACTCTGCACACAAATATAACCTGATCCGCGACTCAGATGATCCTGACACGTCTAACAATCTGTAAATAAATGAATAAACAAAACGCATATTTTTAGACATTTATTTGCACGCGAAGCTTCTCAAAAGTGAAAATGATCCGCTCTGTGAAGCTGAAGTTTCACGTGTTTTTCTCTGTATTCGTGTGGGGATCGGAACGCGCATTTGTGAATCTTATCTTTCATTTCATTCCTGCTCATAAGAGACATTATTCACACTGCCATAAAACATTAAAACTGGTTGCTGTGGTCTCATTAACAAGCGACCAGTGATGTTTTCTGCTCATAACAGTCAGTACAAACAGAGAAAGACGCATTACTTAGAAAACATATAAAGAATGTGAATCTCTCTTTCACACACACTCGCTCACAGACTCAGATCGTGTCTCACTCTCACACTTCCAAATCTCAGGGGACGGTGAGTCATCAACTCTCACCGACGGAAAAGCAGGAGAAGATTTGTTAAAGACACACAACACTATCACGCTTCAGATCCTGTTACCAAACACACGCAGGTTCACATGCAGCAAACGCAAAAAAACGACTTAAACACTTGAGTTTATTTTTAGCTCTTTCAATTTATGGCCTGTCAGTCTTTTGTGGATAAAGAAATGGAGGGAGAAGACGTGGAGGATGAGGGTTTCGACAGCCCTCGTCAGCTCTGAAGGGAACAGTGGGAGACTTCACACAGAATTATATACCAACCACTCCTTATATTTTGTAAAGCTGTACTACAAACCTAGCTGGAGATTATTTTCTGTCTCTTTCCCTCACCTTTGTTTAAGGCATGGTTACAATAGTTCAGGGTTGGGTTCTTTTGTCTGAGCATTTATTTTTAGTGTGCAAAGCAACTGGCAAAAAACCTGGTGACTGAATGACTGGTGTCTTTTTTTGTAGCTGTTGCTGTGATCAAGAGCTATGTAAACATTTAGTGTAGTGGCTTTTTGTCCACAAATTAAACCACAAACTCAAAATCAAGCAGCCACTGAGACACCTAAGGATCGAGTTTATCGCAGGGAAAGAAGTCCATTTCCCAGGCAAAAAAAAATGTCTTTATCAATATGCAAACAGACAGACCTCCTGTCTGTCCTGTCCCTGGATACCTGTGTATATAACGTCACCTGTGAGCCCACTGTCGTCACAACAAAAGCTCAAACTAAGAAAAATAATGATCCTAACATGGTAATCAAACAAATCCAGACTAAGTTAAAGTAGTTATTTAAAACAAAACAGCAGCAAATTAAACAAATGTTTACTTATTAACTATTACAAAAAGCTCACGTAGCTCCAGCAGTCGGGTTGTCGCTGCAGCGTTTCCACAGGTATGAGTGTGTGACAGAAATGAATCACAGCTCATCTCAGCCTCATTAAATAAGCCGAAGCGCCCCAGAGGCTCGGCTGCACGGCGGCACTTTGAGCAGTAATTACATCCTGGGGTCAGAGAGGAAACCTAATCTGTCTCTGTTTACACTCGCTCCCCCTCTTCTTTTGTTCTCCCGTTGTTCATCATTCAGAAGTACAACCCTCACATACACACACACACACACCGTCTTCTTTTTCACAGTGTGATGCTGATGATCCACATTTTCACCACTTTATCACATTTCACTCACCTTTCTCTTTTTCAACAATTAAGCGCAGACTCGTTTCCTCCCCAAAAAAAAAACCCACCGGAGCAAACAGAGGAGTCAGCTCGTTTCTCCTGAGTCTGAGAGGTCAGACAGGAAGCCAGTATGAAGCTAAGGTTATTGTAATTCTGACTGATGTGACTGTGTTTTCAGGTTCTGACCCAGGCTGAAGGACAACAGAAGAACCTGGTGAACTCTGTGGAGTCACTGCCCCACCGACGTGGACCTCTTTCCTCCCTGGATGGGGTAACACTTAATGTACTGTTATATACTCTGTGTGTAGTCTTTTTTACCATTTGCACTGAGCAATAAAAAGCATTAGGATTTTCTTTTGCGAGTTGTACCTAATTTACGACATTAACGTAGCAGTTAAAATGAAAGTGAGATGAAATTCAATTAAAGTAAATAAGTGAAAATGGATATACTGTATTTCCTCAAATAGGCCTTTATTTCTCTCAGCTGCAGGAGGCACCAGGCCTTTATTTGAAGGAGACTTGGCCTTTATTTATGATTTCCTCTGTTTAATAAGTAGAAATGGTCAAATTTAGTATGAAACTTCATCTCCATCTGCTCCCATTTGCGCTGTTAAAAGTACTGCTTTGCACAAATACAAACTCTTTCTGAAACGTTTCAAATTAAAAGTCCTCTAGTTCCAGTGGATAGAAAACATTCATTTCTTAACAGAGTTTTTATCGTGCAGACGTTGTCTTCCTGTGGCGCTTGTTTCTACAAACTACAATTTGACTGAGATACTAAGACATAGACACCTGCAGCGACTGAAATCAGATAAAAATGGTGATCTAGTGTTGAAACAAGAAGCATTATATAGTTCAGTTTATTAAACTAAAGCAGGACAAGTGAACATTGTGCTGAACTGGCAGCACATTAAATGACAGACACCAAAAGTTTAACGATTTTATTTTTTCCCCAGCCTCTATTTGTTTGTGTCGAACCCTTTATTACGGACCCAGCTTCTAATTGACTCCTGGTTTTTATTTGAGGAAATTATGCAGTCAAGTACATGTACTAGTTGGTTACATTTGCACTTACTTTCCACACCTGCTAATTGATCTGCATTTATGTGCTTTCTTCTCCATATTAATGCTTTTTGCTGGATTTTAAGAGACACATTGTGGATTTTTAAAGGCCGATATAATAAGGATAGTTTGGAGCAAGAAAAAGCTGGTAACCCATCATCTTCATCTCTTCTCCCCAAAAACTTGACCCTGAAAATGCATGATACACTTCTGAAATTAACTATGAATAAATAAATCTTCCATCTGATTAGAAACTGAATGACCGCTGAACTGAATTAAATCGAGTGAATAAATACCTAAAAGAATAAATCCGAATCCCAGAATATCAAACTCAAAATAATTGAAATATGGAACTGAACGTCAGACTAGAAAACAGATTACACTTCATCTCTGTTACTGTGATTGGTGAGCTATCGAGGCAGTAAATCGGATGTAAACTTGCTCTAAAATGTGCCTCTGCTCAGCTGTTGCAGGTCAGTTTTAAACAGGATGGAGCCTCGTGGCTAAATTCCCCTTCGTTGCTGGAATGACTCTGGTCATATCAGTCCAACCTAATTTGAGTAGAAAATAGAAAATAAAATAATAAATAAATATTCTGCTGTTTCTCATGTGCTCCGGATGCCGTTAATGTTTGGGATACTTCGTCCAAAAATAACTGCAATAAAGCACCATAAGCTAATCCTGCTAATGCTGTAGCTCCATTAGTTTTTTTAGTACATGATGTTCTAGACTTCTGCACGTTCCATATGGCTCTCCATCTGTCTGACGTTACCAGACATGTGACAACAACACATAAGGCAGCGACTGAAGGAAAGAAATACACTGAAAATACACTACACACATACCTTTATTATCCAGTAATGATTTTGAAATTTACCTGCAAGCATTTGTAGATTGACTGGTTGAGTTAACCGTAACAGTTCAACATTTGAAATGAGCAATATTTACATATTTAGGGCAGTTGGTGGTTATGGATGTTGTTTTTTGTTTTAATTTTTGACTGGAGGATCTTTAAGTTTTACAGTAAAATAAACTTACGCCTGGAACACACTGGTTACCTCTCATGTGTGTGGTGATTGCGTTACCTGTCGATTTTAATTTCGCCGTGTTAACCATGTTAACAGATGAGAGCGTGAGGCGTGTGTCAAGCGGCGTGTCATTTATAAAATAGAACAGATGCCTATTTTTCATGCGTGAGGTAACGCAGCTTGTGGTTAAAAAAGACAGAGAAAAGCCCTAGTGATAGTTAAATTAACATCCTATCTGTAATGTTTTACATAACTGACACATTTCACTATAATTCCTGAATTCTTCTACATCTTGTTTCTTTGTTTCCTCTTCTCCTGCTCTAGGATCTTTTACTTTTAAAAGCTACTTCATCTGCCACGTTAAGCTGCCTGGGGGAATGTCTCAGTATGCTGCAGCACAACGTCAGCCAGGCCCTTAACCAGAACCAGAACCAGAACCAGAACCAGAACCAGAATCAGAATCAGAATCAGAATCAGAATCAGAATCAGAATCAGAACCACATCCCTAGTCCCAGCCTCAGTCAAACGTCAGACGGTGTGAATCAGGGAACTACCACAGACAAAGGGATGGCGTGGACTCAGCGCCAAAGCTCTGTCGTGAGCCAAGTGGAGCCTGGAGGCCTCAGGTCCAGCAACCAGAGCCCGACGCACAGCTTCGGAGAGAACCGGAGTCCCAGACACAGCAGCTGCAGAGGGAGACGAGGAAGTGGACACAACTACGTCCAGAACCAGAGTCAAAGCCGTGCACATACAGGTGAGGGAGGAATGGATGTTACATAACACAATTGCATAAATTAGTAAAGTTTTTTTCTTGGATCCCAGTCGGTAGTCTGTGGTAGGATGAGTTAAATCAGTCTCTTTGACAGATGGAGGCATATTGGACAAAGGACAAATGTCTTTCATATGTTGACTTTTAGTACATGCATTCTATATTATATTATACGTTTTTTATTGCAGTAAAAGGGAAAAAATCCAGGCTTTGAATTGTTCTCAAAGTATAAAAGTCTAAAGTCGGCCTTTGAAGGACATTTCTCGTGGCTGTTTGTGTGAAAAGCAAACTAAACCTCGTGTCGTATTAATTCTAACTTCAATTAAAATGTGCACATCACTTTTCAGTGTCAGCACCAAAAGTCAAAACATTATGATGCCTTTTTTCTCCATTACTATCTGTTCTGTTATTTTTGTTTTATGTCTTTTACATTGTTTTCACCTTGTTACGTTTGTCTTGTGAGATATTCATCAATGGATTCACCGTCTTTTCTATGCGTTATTGTTCCATCCGTTTAGGTTGAAATCAGCCCTGACTTTGTGAAGGTGCCCAGCGATGCAAAATAAACAAATAATCACCTCAAATGCATTAAAACTAAAGTGACGAGCCTGTTTTGAAAGGAATGGAAAGTTATTTGTGTTAAAATATAGGAAAAGTAAAAATAAATATTCAAGTAAAGTACAGACTCTACCGAAGAAATGTCATCTGGCAAAAAAAAAAAAAAAGGATTATTATTTTAGGAACAGTTCATTTCTTCATTGTCGACAGAGTGCATGAGAAAACCTGTGTCTTCTCTCTCCGTCAAATGACAGAAATGCCGATACTAACAGCACCGCCAGGTTTTCCATTAGTGTGTTTGTTCACTCGCTGCCATCAGATTTACAGCCTCAGGAGCCTGGAAATGTGAGGCTGCTGTCGTTCTGTGTCCTCCCATAAGATGAGCCATTTGCACATTTGCCAAATTACAGAAAACAAGTCTCATTTCTCCTGTTTGTTCAGTTTGTGGACATAAATAGCTGGTGTGAAATATGTATAAATCTAACAACGGGCCTTCTCTTCACTTTGTGTTGTTGGCGGTGCTCGTTGTTGGCAGGATGCAGTACTTTGTGGGGATGAAAGAACATCTCAACCCCTCGTACTCTTCACAGATCCTATGCAGACAACTGCAGCACAAGTATATTGAAAATATTTGGAAAGTCTGGCTATAAATACTCATAGTTTTTCAAAGTATGTTAAAAAAAATGACCACCTATGACTCAGTGTCCACAGTCATTGCTTTTATTTTACACCTTTTGTTGTGGCATCATTGTAGTTTTTCAGTGTTAGTTCATCTGTTTATCAATCACCACTTTGGCAGGAGAAGGTTTCTATTCTTCCTATTTTCTGAAAACACTCTACTTTCTTCTGACAATGGACATGTCAGTCATAAAAAAGAAAAATCCCATCAAACTTGCTGTGGTTGATTGTGGTCCTGAGAGGATGAACGAGAGCCGGATTAACCAGCCTCTGGGACAGAAATGAGTTCTGGGTCTCAACTAAAACTAAAACCCACACTGTTCCATTTGTGATCGCAATATGAATCTGTCTGTTCCAAGGAAACAAATGAATCTCAGATTTATTTACTAATAAGCACCGTGTAAAAATAGACGCAGACTTTTACAGCAAGATCTTTGAAACTGTCGGTTATTTTTGCTACACGCGAACCACAAAACCTGACGTCAAACCGGTAAAAACATCTGATTTCAAATGCAAACGATTCTTGAAAAACAGTTTTGTTTTTTTGCATCAATACATTACACACATGTAATTAATTTCAATGAGGACCCAAAGCACCAACTTACACACTGATGAAGTGTTTCCTTTATGGGTTGAGTTTCAAATCCTCCTTTTTAATTAAAATAAACTCTTTAAAAACCCTCCTGGATTCTCTGTAAAATGCATCGTCACGAAGCTGAAAACAGGCCTGTTCTTCTGAGAACAGTTGACTTTTTGATGATGACCTTATAGAATATGATGCACTGATGAGATTAAACTCCAAACAGTTTATAAAGTAGATGAAATGAGCTCAACTTAAACATGTACAGCAGTAAAATGGTTTTGAATTTTATTTTCACTGTGTGGTATTAGTACTTTTACTGAACTGAAGGACCTGAAAACATCTTCCACTGATGGATTTGTTCATGTTTAATGATGTCTTCCAGTGCAGGAGTCACAGAAGTCTCAGTTGGTGACTTTGCTTTATTGCCGAGAGGAGTTGCGTAGTCACGATCCTTTAACATGACTGTTTTAATTCAGATCCTTATCCCGGTCCTCCTTTCAGACAGTCCTGGACCTCCCAGACCTCCTTCTGAGAAGCAAATGAAAAACAGCACATCCACGTCACTCTCCTGCTCCAACAGACCGTGTTTCACTCAAACAGAGAAGGAACCCGGATGCCTTACTGAGGTAAAACAAGCCTCATTTTATTATTCTATGTTTGTGTGTTTCATCGAAGGTGAAAAACGAACGCTGCTTGAACACGTTCTGTCTTGTGGTGTTTGAGTGATGTTGCTCTTTGCACTGGGCACCTGTTGGGTTTCCTCTCTCTGAATAAGTGGAGCGTGTCTGAGTGGGAGTGGGTGACGTGTCCCTCGTGACTCCCACCATCATCTTTTCATCATCCTCTAAGTAAGGTATCAGCTGCCGTATACAGAAGCAGGATGTGTTTGAGGAGTTCCTTGTTTGATGGGAAATACTACTTGCTTTTTAACAATATTTACAATATTTTTTATGCAGCTCTGTTTGATTAAGATGCGCAACGATTCCCGATGCATCTCAGTGTATCACGTTGTCAGTTTTGAACATTACTGCACATGGCTACTATCAGATAAAATGAGATTATAACAGTCTATAATATAAACAGCTGTGTCTTTTTCAAACTCCAGAACTTTTCCACCAAATGTGTAATTAACGGAGGACAGAACCATAGTACAACCCCAATAAGAAATAGTTGGAACAGTTTGGAAAACACAAAATAAAAAAAGCAAGCAGTGATATTAAAATGTACTTTGACTTGTATTTCATTGTAGAGATGCCATTTGTAAATATACATCCATTCATCACATGCAGGCTGAAACACATTTAAGTAGAAGTTGGAACAGGAGCAGTTTGAACACCATCAATCTTGGACCTTAGCGTTGGCGTGTGTGACATCTTTCTCTCTGTGCTCATCCCTCATCTTCTGTGTTTGTTAATTCTGTCCATTCTGAAGTAATCATCTGATTTCTTACTCACACGTCCTCATAAACCACAGTTACTGACTCTGGGTTGTTTATGTGCAGATCAGTGTGATCATGTCAGCTTCTCCCGCCTCCTGTCGCTTCCCATCACTTTCTTTTATCCTCGTTTCATATCAGTTGCAGTAGCGTGTTTTCAGCAGCAGGGGGAGCCACATGACCAGCCTGTGTGACTTCATGTAACACAGTCGAGAAATTTTTTTCACGAGGTTTCCCAGTTTCCTGCTGGTTTTGTTTCGTTACATCACCTGATCTGAGTATATGTCAATTTTGTGGACGTCTAATCTTCTTGACTTTGGTGAATATCGTGTCACTTAACCTGCTCCTGAATTAAAATGTAATATATATTCCTTTTTTTTCTGATGGCTTCAATGCTGACACTGATTTTTGAAGCTCTGTCTCTGAAAACATTAACATTTGTAGCCAATTCATTTATTGAGTCAAACTGGATGAACTTTACACTTTACACTTTTATGGTCAGACCCACAAAAAAGGTGAAATTTAGCCATTTTAGCCATTTTTTACTGTTTTTGTAGTTTTAGCACAAATGTTTTTGTTTTCATGTTTATTTTTGTTGACTTTATTGATTATTTTGTTCATTTTTTTCATTTTTCTAGTTATTTGGTTCATATTTGTTCATCTTGTTGATTGTTTTTTTTCTCATTTTGCCACTTATTTGGTTCATATTTGTTCATTTTCTTGATATTTTTTGTTCATTTTGCTCCATTTCGTTGATTATTTGGCTAATTTGTGTTCATTTAGGTGGTTTATTTTGTATATTTTGTAGATGTTGATGTTGTAGATGTTAGATGTTGTAATGTTGTAGAATTAACTGCAGGAAATGTCTCCAGTTTTTAATTTCAGAGAAGGCAGGACATGATCGATCACTGTGAGGTTGTTATAAGTGGTTTTTGGCTTGTCACTAGAAGGTGAACGGGACTAGATTTTCAGTCCTGTTCCCATGTTGACTTTTATTTTTTATCATTATCTGGCACCTCTAACCTGTTACATTTAGTATTCATATTAGAAATCAATCAGTTTGGTCGATTAATCTGGCCCGATTGGACATTTTACACACTATCGATATTGTTAGAAGTTGGAGCTGATAGTGTCCGAACGAGGGCTTCTCACCTGGAAATACCAGTCGAATGTTCCATCTTTTACCTTCCTTGGAAGCACTGTGAGCATTAATGGGGATACAGATGAAGACATCAAAGCTAGAATCAGCAAAGCCAGAGCGGCATTTAACATTTTACAGAAGATATGGAAGTCCAGCGACATAACATCGACCAAAGTGCGAATCTTTAATACCGAAGTCAAACCTGTCTGAAATTTGGAAGACATCAAACACCACTCTAAAGAAAGTTTAGCAACAAATACCTGAGAAGAATCTTGGCCGTAATTTGGTGGCCAGAAACCATCAAGAATGAAAATCTTTGGGAGATAACGAGACAAGAACCGGTAAAGTGTCTCAACAGCAGAAGGAAATGGTCATGGATCAGCCTAAGAAAGACTAAGAACAATATCAGTTGTTGATCACTGACATGAAATCCGTCAGGTAAATGCAGCTGTCAAAGACCAAGACAGGAAAATGTCACGAAAGCAAGACAAATATGGAGAAAAGAGAACGTGACAGAGAACTGGGTGATTCGAAATAAGAATTGTTTGTGTGGAAGTTCTGAATAAACGTGATGAATTACAGTATGGTTATTTTAAAGCAGTTCTTAATTGAAGATTTTGGATGTATCGCCCACTCCTAATTCTCATCCTTCTTGGCAGGAGAAGTCAGAATAGTTGATCCTATAAACTGCTGGTTGCCATGACAAAGAATTAATAGTTTAACCTGAATCCATGTGATGGGAGGAGGGATTATCAAGAGATTAGAACAGAGCTGTTCAAGTCTCCCGTCTTCCTTTAATTTCCTCCTTCATCCCACAAACCTCACGGCAGAGGTGAGGCGACATTTAGATGAATTTAGACTGCACACGTCCCGTCTGTCTGACTCTGTGTTTCGTATCAGACTCAGCTTTTCACTGTGCAGTGAAGAGAAAAGCAGCGCTTGGAAAGAGTCATGGGTTTGTTTTCCAGATGATCACCTTCAAAGACCAGTCATGGGACGTGAGGATTAGGAGGAGGGGGTTAGACGTTCACATATACTCATTCATGCACATGTCACATGCACGATGTCCAGAGGTGGCAACACAACACACATTCTTTACTCCAGTAGAAGTACAGGCTTTTGAAGAACTTTTTTATATAGTTCTCATAACTGTTGGGGGAAGTAGCCTCTGTGTCCACACTACAGGAACTGAGGACAGTTGTTGTTGTTAGAACATTATTAGTCTTTTTGGTTCCTCTGTATTTTCTCAGCACAGGAGGAACCTTGGATGTGGTCGGTCTCCCATCAGGTCTCTGCTCCTTTGAACTCCAGGACCTGGATTCTGAGATTTTCTTCTCCTTAGCAGTCCTGTCACCTGACAATGCAGTCGTGAATGAGATGCATATTTTCCTTTGTGCATACTCAGTGTTAGCTCATGCGGATGTGCAGCTGGAAAAACCACTGTAGTCGTCAAGTGCGTAATGAGTAAATAAGCGGTTCAGTGGAAGAGGAAATGGCATTTGTCAATATCAATTACACACTACACTCACATCTGCAGAATCAGCAGAGCTTTGTGTAAAGATCAGACTGAGCCGGATCCACTTCTGTTCTCACACACATCCACAGCTTTTCTCATTGATTATTAGTTTTACAAGCCAACAGTCAAAGGCTCATTCCTGCTAATGTGTAGAGAGATGTTCTGCATGTATCTGGTGGAACTGGAATCTGTTGGTTCTTTCAGGATCACCATCTGTGTGGTCCTGAGGTTCACTGTTGCGGTTTGATTTTCATTAACATTTTCATAGTGATATGAACATATCGACCTGTATAATGTGAATTGTATTAAAAACACGGATCACTCATGTGTGTTTTGTTTCTTTAGAGTGTGTGTGGTGACCGTGAGGGTCAAAACGACAATGTTTCGCAAAACTTGCATTATAGGAAAAAACATTTCACAAAACACAACAGAAAACATTCCATATTTCTACAAAATGTTTCACAAAACACATTCCACAAAATCCGATGTTGATTGACAAAACATGACATAGAAAAAAACATTTTACACGACAAGACATTTTATAAAACACGACATTTCATAAAATGCAACATTATCGAAAACAATAACATTTCATAAAACAACAAATGATCTTTTTCAGAAATTATGTTTTTGTCGTTTTTGACCCTCAGGGCCTCCGTACCCAGTGCAAACTCACACACAGAGTCATGTGTGGCGACAGATTTGAAAGTGAGGATGCAGTGAACAGCTGTACTCAGCTTCTATAGTGGTAATTATACAGAATGTACCATCTTACCATCCAAACGGGGGTGGATGAGGGTATGAAGGAAAAAAAAAACAGAAACAGAAAAATGATGGTAAAGCAAGTGAGTGAAGCAAACAGAGAAGAAGTCAAGAAAAGAACAACCAAATGGAGCAGAATGAGTGAAGGAAGGAGGTAAATAAGAGAAGGAGAAGTTGTCGGAGTGGACGAGTTGTGATGGACCTCAGTGTGAAGAGGGCAGGGCTTATGTAAAGAGGGAAGCTGGGAGGAGGGATCCAGGAGATTGTCAGCATCACTTTTAATCTGCCTTTCAAAAGTGCAGCACTCCTGCTTTCCTTCTCTCCTTCTTTCATCTTCATTTTATTTCTCTTCTTTTCACCGCGTTCTTCTTTTCCTCCTTAATGTTTCCCGCCCTCGCCTCTTCCTCCTGCTGTGGTTTTATCAGTGGTGGGACTTCCCTGCTCTGTTCCCTCTCTCTGCTTCTTTCTGGATGATGAATATGAAATCCAGCAGCAGGACTCCAAACAAACCAGCAGCGCTTTCATACCAGACCAACATTGTGAGTGTGAGATGTCTTTGTCAGTGTTTGCGCTCAAGTTTAGATCTTGATACTGAGCTCGATTTCCACAGTGTTTTAGTGGGTCAGTGTGGTGGAGGTGGGACGATATGTGTCTGTTTATGTACAGTATGTGTGTGGATGGCATCATGGAGAAAGAGGAGGGACAAATATTGGACTTTGGATTTGATCATTTATTGTCATCATTATTTTATGATATTTTATGTACATAAACCACATTTAACTTACAACGCACAAATAGTTTTTAGTTTAAAACAGGAAAAGTTATCTTTTTCTGTCAATACGCCATCTTGGAATGAAACACAACTATAGGATTTTATTACTATCATTTTTGTTTTGTTGTAATGTGTTATTCACAAATGTTTGGCCACATTTGATATTTTTTTCTCTGCATGAACACCATGTAATTAAAAGAAGAAAGGAAGGAAAAAAGACCAAAATGTGTTTTATTATATTCGGTTCTTGTTATGATCAGGAAAAAATGAAGATGTTTCACACAATTAAACTTGAAAATTGAAGATTGTTAAACACTGAATAGAATAAAAAGCTACTTGTCTGACAGAAGGTAAAGAGTTTAATGGCTTTCTCTGAAAATTAAATAATGGTGTCATCTCATTTGGAGTTTTGTTCAGTCGTATGGTTTCCTGCAAATAAGAAAGACCTTAACAGACGTCCAGAATAAGTTTAGTTTTAAGACGTCCTCACCACAGTTCAGCAGCACCGCTCTAATGCACAGCAGACTATGGTTTACTTCTGTTTTTGAAGAACGCAGTATTATCAGCTACAATCCATTCATTATCTGAATGAACCAGCTGCAGAATCCACATCAAATACGCAATCACTTCACGTGTCTATTAACTAAAATTTAACGATTCCTCACCCAAGTACCATGTCCAAATGGAACAACCTGTCTGACACAATTTGATCATTCCTTTGCATTCAAACCTTAGATTCATAAATATTAACTCTCAGCTGTTCTGGGTTCATTGTGTCTTGTGAAAATGCTTCTGTTGGGTTTACGTTTGGTAGGATTCTTTTATGTTCATATGCGTTTTGTAATTCTGAACCCGCAGTGGCTGAAGCTAATGGTGGCATAAATAAATAAACAAATAAACAAACCGGCCTTTTATAACTGTAATAAAGTTCCTGCAGCAGAGCAGAGGAGAGAGCTCTGAGCTCTGCACAGAGATAAGAAACTGTGTGTGTTTAGACGTCAGCGTAAAGAGGTAAAACATGTTTACTGTTCAAGGAAACGTTTGCCTTTACGTGATGAACACATGAGCTAATCGAGTTTCCAAACTGACTGTGACTGTTTCCATTTCTCATCCTGCACAGTCTTGCGTAAACCTGACTGATGATGAATTATTTAATACAAATATATTCCTGTTTTAGATTCTTGGACTTAAAGGAATAATACACTGTTTTGCAGATGAGAATATTCCTGATTGTGTTTACATGCAGCATCCCAGTCATGAAGCTTATCCTGGTTTTGATCGTATTCAGGATTTGACTTTTACATGGAAGAAATCACAGACAAATCTGGTTCATTCACATCTCTGCATACGTCGCAGTCACCGATTACTGTCTGCTGTTTACATTACAATCATTCCAATAACTTTCACATAATTTGATCTTGACTATTGAGAGCTTTTGTCATGTAGTAATGTTTCTTTAGTGATCTGACCTGCTCCACTGTACATGTTAGGAAACCAGCATCCTGTAGCCACAATACACAATACACAGATGTTAATAAGTCAGCATTTAGAGGCTTTTATCCATCTATATTCAACCAGACATGCCATTATACGTAGTCAGTGCATGCTCGTCTTCTCTGCTCTCACATGTTTTCTGTCAGTGTTTGTCAGATTGTGCAGGTTTGTTCAGGAGGTGTTCATGAAGATAGGGTTTTGTGACTAGAGGGGGACTTGGTAGAACACAGACCTCCTCAGTCAATGTAAGGAAAAGTGAAAAAATTAAAAAAAAATGTTTGAACCTAGAACGAGTTCAGAAATCAATATTTGATGGAATGACATTGATTTTAAAGCCCTGCTTTCATGCGTCTTGTCAAACGTCTCTCTTGTCTTTCACATGGCTGGTGGCTGTTTTGTCACTCCTGGAGCTAAAATACAAGCACAAAAATACAGCTCAGTTTTGTTTTACATTTTGTGACCATCCATCTTCCTCTTAATCACATTCCAGACATTTTCAACGGGGATCAGGTCTGCAGATGTGATCTCTTAACTTTTTCCAGAGATGTATAAACATCATAATAGGTGATGGGACACACTGGTATGTCCAATAGTCATCGTATGTGTGCATTTTATCAGCCTCCCTCTGTCTATTTTGCAGTAAAACACTATTGTACTGGAAATTGTGTCATCTAATATACTTTTTTCCTTTTTTTTCTCAGGTAGAATGAAAAATACAACCTAAATTCAGCCATCAGTGAAATGTAATTCCCTGTGTATATACATTTCTTGTGTTTATTTGTCTTCTGGATCAGCAGGGTCAGACCAGCGGTCCAGACGCCCTGGATCCCAGTGATGAAACCACAGACACGGAGGACAACGAGGAGGAAGACCTGGGGGTTTTAGATGACCAGCGAAGCATCATCCTCCACCTCCTGTCTCAGCTCAAACTAGGCATGGACCTCACACGGGTAAGAATGGATTCAGTTAGTGTTATTCTGGACCTTTGGATGGTATTGGAGATAATTTTATCATTTATCCGTTATTTATCCAGGAAGGTCCCATTGAGATACAAGATCCTGGTCCTAGTTAAAATAGCAGCAACGAATAGTTCAAAACACACTAAATACATAAAAGCAACTTAAGAAAGATAGTAAAGGAAGAATAAAAGAGAGGTTTATGTAAAGCAGCAACGTGTGTCTTCCATAACAGTATGTTAAATATCTTTAAAGGTATTTAAAGAAGGGGGTGTTTTAAATGAAATTATGTTTTGCAATTCATTCCACGCCCATGATGCATAAATAGAAAAAGTAATAATCTAATACAGGTAAAAAAAATCCTCTTTCTTTTTCTTTCTGTGTTTTCAAAGAGTCCTCCTCTTTGTTTTTCTTCCACCTCTCCCTCTGTAGTTTCATCAGAGTCTCTGCTCAGGTGACTCTTTCAGACCGGTGATCCCAGTCTGTTTACTGATGGACCAGTGCTCTGGATAACAGGGTTAATGAGCAGATAGGCAGTGTCAAACAGCTGACACTCTGTGGTGTCAGTAAAGGAGGGTTGCAGGCAAATATGTTAAAGGATTGTACATAGTCTCCTGATGCAGCTCTGTTTACAGAACAAAAACTATTCATCAGCTCATTTAATGTGTAGGAAAATGGGTTTTAAAGCATATACTGTATGTACAAACAAAAACATTTTAGTGATATTTGGAGGCTTTTTTGCTGAAGTTTTCAGTTAGCTTTAAAAACGGAGAAAGTTGAGTGACATGACAGAAGCGAACACAGTATGAAAATATAAATTCATCCAGTCATGATAGATCACAGCCTCATTACTTTGAGCCTCATGCATCAAACCATTCACCACTGTCAAACCAGATGCCAAGACTCTTTGCCACAGACTTGCTATCATCTAATAAGGAACCAGCAGAGGCAGATTTTTTTTGCCATGTGCTTCGACCCGATGATGAGGATCTTTTTTACATCCAGTCTTTTTTTTCACAAAGGCAGTCATTAAATGAACTCAGCACACTGTAGTTCGGTACAGCTCGGTGTCATCAGCATAGAAATGAAAAGTTTCATATTAAAACACACATACATTTCATATTAAAAGTCCATATTAGAGCATTTCTTGGTGGAGAAAACAGAAGAAGAGAAAGTCTTAAAAC
>JAPQRN010000009.1:15454804-15491549 GCA_037367275.1 Coranthus polyacanthus
TTTTATATTATTTACTTTTTTGTACTGAAATGTGAACCTTCATCTACTACTGAGCTCAGCAAGTACGAGTGCCGTTGTAGAATGAAAGATGTGGAGAAAAAAGAAAAGGTAATAATATACTACGATATACTATTAATAATACTTACATAAATATAGTATTTAATTTGCCACTGCTGCCTTACATTTGAGCTGACGCTGTGTCCCTTTCAGTTCTTTATTTGGACAATGCTTCGGTGTTTCTGCATCTGTTCGACACATCAGTTAACAATTAACAATTAACAACAGCTTGATTTCACTGGTCTAGAGTCATGCAACTACTACAACAGGAAAAAAATGACATATTCAGCCAATAGTGATCATAAAAACAGCATCTGATTAATGATCAGATAATGTTAAAAATATCATTAGCGTCGATTCCAAACTTACATATTACATTAATATTAAGCCTCCAGAGCAGGTTTTAATCAAATTAATCACCAATTATCTACTTATCATCTAAAAGGACTATTGTTTGTATTTGTGTTTTCCGTTGTGAGAAGTGTTTAAAGCAGCAGCTCTCGATTTGAGCTGAAAGTCGTACATTCATGCCTTGTTTGAGTGCTGCTGTACCACATGTCTTTACCTCAGGGACACACTGCTAACTGGTGCAAAGATCATTGTTTGACAGTCTGCAGCTGTTAACTACCGAAACACGTGTGTTTGTGTGTGGGCATGTATTTCACACATTATGGGGATGTTTAAAATACAAACACGACCCATCCTCACTCATCCTCAGCATGCAGATCCTTTTAATCATATGTTCCTTTATGTTTATCTTAGTGTTGTTTTAACATGCTCTTCATCAGCCTGGATTCATCTGGGTCAGCTGCATCTTCAGTGTGACTGACTGCCCCGTGTGGGTCTTCGGTTCACATAAACAAACACGCATGCATGAACTCAGTCAAACGAGCGCACGCAAGAGCACACGCGGAAAATAATCAGGTTACTGACTGTAAATTTCACAGCGCAGGATCTGTGCTTCTTCTAAGTGTTTGTAGTGTTTAGATCTTTGCGTGCACGTCTCAGTAGACACCCATGAGTGTGTGTCTTGAGGACACAGAGGTGGATGTGTCAGACCTGGGCCCGTAGCGGCAGAGTGGGCACAAGACATCTGTCGGTTACATAAGCATCATAAGGAGGGAGGGGGGGAAAGGAGTCCTGAGTGAACGGAGAATCACAGGCAGAAGGAAAATCTACCTCTGAAGCATAACGTAGACTCAGTGGAAACAGTAGGAGTCAGTGTTGTCCTCCCATTACCTGGTCACATTTACAGGTGACATTAGTAGATTATTGTAAGAGTAAAACTTTTGTTCAGATCAAGCCCTCCAGGTGCTTCTGGTGGAGCTCACTGTTATTTGCTTTTCAGAAACGACAGATACAGCATTTATGAAGAGGCTTTTATTTGTCATTCTTCCTATTGATAGGAATATAATTAATAACGAGAAGAAAATAGATTAAAAGCACAATCAAAGAGACGAGGAGAGAGAGACGTTTTTATTTCAGTAAAACCGTAATAGCAGTACTTTTTATTGGTGAAAGAAAATACTTTATTTTCTGTTTCACAAAAGCAAAAAGAAACATCAAGTCCTTTATAAAAGCATCTGCATTGTTGACCAGGAAAAAAAAAGTCTTTTCATTTTTGGATTTTTAAATGAAAATTAAATCATTAAATGAAAATGTTTTTCTTTCTAAAAACACAGAAACAACAGATGCATAAAGCATTTGATTTAGCTTTTATTTCTCATTATTCTTATTAGTAAGAATATGATTAATAAGAATAAGAAAAAGAGAAAGTTTGGTTGTCTTCTATTTTAGTTTTTTTCCATTGTTTGAGTTAAAGTGAGTGAAGCTGATGATTATTAAAGTGAATAAGTGAAGAATCACCTTCTTACATGAATCAAACATCGATAATGGCCTATTTTTAAGTATAATCTATGATAAAGAATTACAGAAACATGGACATGCGTGACAAAAATAGCATATTATCAATATTTTAGAGACCTCCAAAATGTCACAAATCATGTTTTCTGTGGAGTTCATGTTTTATTAAAGAGGAAACAAACTTCCCCGTTTCCCTCCTCAAGACACATGCTGTGCTTTTTCTAAATGAAATGCATACGGTGCCGGTTGTACATGTGTCTTGTAGTACAGTTATCATCAATATATGAAGAATTGTGTATTTCTGTGTGTGAAATAACTACATGCAATCGAAGAGGTCAGTGTGATAGATGCAGCATCGTTTATCATGTTGTATGATACGTTTGAATGAATGCTATTGATAATATACTGCAGAGCTGCTCCTCTGTGAGACGTAAAATGAACAATATGTGTTTAACACATGTACACATGTACGTGTAACACACACAATGGTCAGAATCATTTCCATTCATAAAAACTGCTGGATGAAACTAACAGAAATGTTATATTTCCATTTCTATTTCCACTTGTTCTTTGACTGACGTTCTTTTAATGAACATGAGTTTAACGGCACCTCAGTGGAGAATTACCTCCAGCTGTTTTTCTCTATTATTTGACTGATCACATTTTATTGAACAACTTTTGTTTTCAAAGTTTTCAGTATTGTCTAGTGTTTACTTATTCGCGTTTCTGTCCAAAGACTTTTCTTTTCTTCACTCGTGTTTTAAATTGTCCTGCAGTAGCCCTGCGTGTGTCCTCTTTCTGTCTCAGGCGTCCTGTATCTGTTGGAGCACGATGAGGAGTATGTGTTCACGCTGCCCTGCGCCTACGCTCGCTCCATCCTCACGGTGCCCTGGGTCGAGCTGGGGGGAAAGGTCACCATCAGCTGCGCCAAGAGCGGCTACTCCGCCACCGTCACCTTCCACACCAAACCCTTCTACGGAGGGAAAGTACACAGGTAAGCAGACTGTGATGGAGATTACAGTATGTATATACGCATCCATGGAAAATCAGTCAAATTAGCCCAAACTGGAAGGGTCATGTATTTTGGAATTATGTGCTAATGAGTTATTGTCTAAATATTGTGATATAGGTCCAAAATGTAGCAAAAATGCATAGATTTAGTCAAATAACACAAACAAAAAGTCATCACAGCCCCTAAATCTTCCACAAACCTATGGAAAACCTTGACATTACAGGCAGGTTAGTGCACTTCAGAGTCCTTCATACATGTCTGATGAGCCAATAATAAGACGGAACAAGTGTCAACAGCCATACAGTGAAATAAAAACTAGACGAGGAGTCTGTCTGAGGGGCCTAATTATGTCTACACAAAGTCAGAGTGATTATTGCACCAATAATGACAAAACAAACTCCAATAAAAATGATTAGTCTCTTGATGAAATAAGACATCTAATAATCTAACAATTAGATTAAAAAACAAATGAAAACATATTGCAAAGAAACACACTGCAAATACAGAAAACACTGAACAGCACAATATTGGATTCATTTCTATCTGGAAAAAAAACTTTACAAATACTACTATAAAATCTATAATAATATACGTTTCTTGCCGCACCCATTTGTTAATTCTTAAGCTTGACGCACCAAAGTATACTCACCTCTAGATATTCACTCAGTCAGTTTACCTCGCAAGTTTCATACAGATACATCTCTTTGTGAGTTATGTTGGTCACACACACAGGGAAAGACTTTAAAGGACAATTAACATGAAAAGTGTCAAAAACTATTAAAGCAAAGTAAAGCATAATATACGAAGGGATGGAGCAAGACAATTCAGAATCAATGAACAAACTCTCCCTTTAATCATAAAGGCTGAATTTGTGTTGTTTTGTTTGCACTGACTGTTAGTACTTCTACTGTGTTGTACAATGAGCTATGAGCGCCCCCTGCTGGTAACATCTGACTGAACATGTTTTTTTCTACAGCACTCAACAAAGTAACACTTGACTTATACTGACAAGTTTACAGAAAACTATAAGTATACGTGTTCTACACTTGCATTTAACTTTTGATCATAAATTGGCTTCTTTGAGGTTTCTGAGAGACTCATAGTGTGAAGGCGCATCAGATGCCTCCTGGTCCTCTTTACAATACTTTGTTTATTAGAGTAAATATTAGACTTACTAAAGAAAAACTCAAATGTACAGAAGCCGTTGTGATTTCTTCCAGAGTCACGGCAGAGGTGAAGCACAACCAGACAGGAAACATAGTGTGTAAAGCGCAGGGAGAGTGGAACGGGATCCTGGAGTTCACCTACAGCAACGGGGAAACCAAGGTGATCGACACGTCCAAGCTGCCGGTTATCAAGAAGAAGATCCGATCGTTAGAGAAGCAGGGACAGTATGAGTCACGGTGAGTCCATCGAAAACACTTTTTAACACGGTTTATTACAGCATCAGCAGTGAAAGGGATCTGCTGTTCAGTTGTACATAGGTTTCAGTAAGAATCTGCAAACTTTGATATGTTAAGCGAGCAGTAATGGGGAATGGGAACAAACTCAGTATGTCTTTCCTGCTTCCCATGTATAACACTCCTTGTCCGTGGCTGTTTTTTATTGCTTGCATTCAGGCGTCTTTGGCAACATGTAACACAGTCACTGAAGGCAGGAAACATGGATGAGGCCACGGAACACAAACACCGCTTGGAGGAGAAGCAGCGCAGTGAGGGCAAACAGAGAGCTGCCACCAAAACCCCCTGGAAACCCAAGTACTTCATCAAAGAGGTGAAACTACTACTGATGTCAGCTCCTGCAGCTTTAATTAAAACATCTGAGTGCTGATATTTTTGCAGAATCAACTGAGGAGGACTAAAGAAAGTTTTACTCTTGACAAAACATTCAAGAGTAAAACTCATCTGAAGCTTCACGAGCTGATCTGCTGGTGTGTTTTCTCTGAGCTGAGTGTCTTATGAGTTTGAAACTGTTGTGTTCGATGTGTGTGTTTAGGGAGAAGGCTGGGTGTATCACCGCCCGCTGTGGGAAACTCACTGACCAGGAAGCACCTGTCCTTCTCCGGAGGACGACTGTGCGATCAGGGATGAAGGCTGGCCGACGAGGAGACGCGAGGGGAAACGGCAAAGAATCAGAGTAGCGCAAAACAGAGGAGACTCTCTGTGGGCCCGGAACGAGACGATGCTAAAGACGAGCAGGGGAGGATGGATACAGCTCTATCCAATCAGAAACGACGACGAGATGATCTTAAACGGATGCAGCCGCTTTTGAGATTACACAATCCTGACACAAGAAGGACTCGGACTTTTTCTGACTTTTAATCCAAAAAAACAACTATAAACAGCAGCTGCCCCTGTCAGTTTTAGTTGTTTGAACAATGTAGTGAACAGTGTTGGTCACAACAGTTTTGCACAATTCACTGAACGTTACACTGTAAACAGCACTGCATATATTTGAACGATGTATGTGTGGTTTCTGGTGGTTGGTGGTTATGTTTAGGTGTGCAATTGGATACTATTTAGCCATGAAAAACAACACCGTTCGCACATTTCAGTGACCCCACAGAGAGCAGAGTAGGATGTAGGTTATAGAGAACGTTTTTAGAGAAGAGGCAAAAAGGCTCCCTGCTCAAATAAAATACATTCATCTCATCACGGTTCAAAAAGTGACCTTTGTCACTGTCACAGCTGATCCTCACAGTCTAATAAAACTCTCCATTGAACTGTTATGTCGCTAATTTGACCACAACTCATTATACAACAGCTGAATATGTCACTGGGATATCCATACATTTTACTCTATGTTCACTAGAATAAAAAAACAATCACATTTTCTCACTACCTCATGTGATTTGTAGCTGTTCAGATTCATTTCAGTGTTGAGGTTTCTCCCCCAGCACAATGGAGATGAGTGACATTTAGTTTGTTCGTGCCGCCTACAGTACAAGTAATTAAAACTAAACTTTACAGCCTGGAAATATTTTAGCTGAACGACTAAATCAGTCTTGGAGCCTGATATAATAAAATACATCTTGCAAAGTTAATTTATATGAGGATGTACTTGACTGTAGTTTACACTCTGCTTATGGATTAATATTTTTTGATTCAAGATTATCTTCAGTCATATACTAACGAGACGTCTTCTGCCTCGATGGTCGCTCTACCTCTGATGATGCAACCAAAATGTGAAACCAAGATGGCCGCACAAATTTGGCAACTACTATAAACTTTGACAAAGTTTCAGTCCTTATTTAAAACTGTCTGTGTTCCCTGAACAGCTGCATTTCACCAGATATGGCACAAGTCGAGGTTCGTACATAAGCTGGTCAAGTGTTTGCCTTTCGTAACTCTTAGTTACATTGTAGTGCACTTTGTAGATAAGCTGTTAATGGTCCATGAGGACACAGTCACAGTGAGGTGTTTGTGGTTCTGTTGTAGTGTGTACTAGAGTGTGGTTGTTGTGGGAGTATCGGCCTCAATATTGTTAGTGCTGGGTTAAAGTCACATTTTTTTCTGGATCTAAACCTGTAAAAGTAGTGTCCTAAACATCACTATCATTTAGATTTAGATCTCTTCAATAAGCATCTCAGCTCTAAAACTATTTTATAGTCTTATTATTACAGTGATTTAGAAACTCCATTAATCAAAGTCTGTGGAGCCAGACTCATCTGTAACATCATTTGGTTTTCACTGATTAAAGTCCCTTTTGGGCAGAACTGTAGAGTCATCCTACACTGTAGCTTCAACCAGACTCATACACAACCAAACACCTTGTCCTCTTCATCTCAACATATACAACACAAACCTATGCAACAGTCGACTGGGAACTGAACAAGCTCTGTATTTGTATTTGTTTAAAATAAAGATCTCTTAATCAACCTCTTGTTTCCTGCGTTTTTGTCATGATCAGAATCAGAAACGGGTATAGTTTTCACAGTATGAGGAATTTATCCTGGTATGTTAAATGGAGAAAAAGTATAACAAAGTAGAAATACAGACAGGCAACAAACAGATAATATAGGTAGAAGTAATAAAAACAAGTAGTTTGAATCAAGCATCAAGAGGTTAAATACAAAAAAGAAATAAACATAGTCATGCTAAAAAATCATGCTAGAATGATTTACAATAGAGAATATGAGACAATATAAAGAAAGAAAAAATACAATATGTGAGAATTACTTTTTAAAAATGGAAACAGAGAGAAGTCCACATCCCCTCTGCTCGGCTGCTTGTGTCATTATTCTATTCTATTCTATTCTACCTGCAGTTTCTCTTTCTATTGAGTAGGCCTAATTGTTATTAAATTTAATCATCTTCATTCATCTTCATAGATATATTACGTGCAAACATAGTTTACTCATAAAAAGTGGTCTAATGTTTTAAGATTTATGTATTTTAATTACATATAAAATTGATATCCATTTGGATTACACTGTTTTAACATAATCAATCTAATATACTTCATGTGATGCATAGTTGTCAAACATAAACGAAACAAATGAGAACCTGGTTCTTATGGATTTAAAACAAACTGGATTCCCTGGTGATAAACATATAAACCTGGTTATTGTGTATTTCAAATCGTAGGTTTATTAGCACTACAACTTATATCTCATTCTTGCTTGTTTCATTTATGTTTCATTTATGTTCGTTTAGTTCTAGCGTCTTTGTTTTAGCTGCAGTACCGCGGGTGACCACTGGGGGAGACTCGTGCTTCTTTCCCATGTTCCTTGCTGTCTTCTTCGGTACGCTTTCAGACCCAAATAATGGATAGACGGATCGATAACTATCAAAAGAGTCACGTTGTCACCTTAGTTGACGAGTAAAGCAGTAGTGTATGAGCACATACTCCTTTTGTCATAGAACCTAAGCATAGTGGCCCGAAGTTTCCTCGAACATTTGTAGCGGTTTTATATAAAAGTTAGATACAAAACTGTACCGGTGTCAGACCAAAGTAGACATTCGTGACATCATCGATCATTACTGGGCCAGTGGACCACGCAGCACGCCCAATGTGTTAGCTAAACTACAGCGGTGATGGTTTTTCTACCTTCCAGATAACCTGCAGCAACCTGAAAATGACAGACTACGCCGAAGAGCAAAGGAACGAGCTGGAGGCTATTGAGTCCATCTATCCAGACTCATTTACAGGTGACAATTTAAACACAACACGGAGCGATGGCTAGCAAGTGGCTATCAAGTGAACGACAGCTAGCTGACTGGTGTAATGGTAATACAGAAAGATGCACATATAGCCTGCTTTATAAATGTGTAATATATTTGAAGCCTTAATGTAATTTGAGCTAGTGTCAGAAACGTTTGTAGATAAGTGGCTAACCTGTCAGTCCTCGTATTTGAAGTCTTTTTTCCTTTTGTAAAACCGAAACATATTGTTAGAAAACAAGCACGAATCTTATTATTTTGAGAATTGTCACAGCCAAAAATTGCTTCCAGTCCTGAAATTAAATGGTTGAATTAAGCCTGACGGCCAGAAAGTGCGGTTTTTGCCAGTCACTTTGTGGCACAAGCCAGGAACTATTTTACACGCAGTGGAAAAATGCCTGTCAGATTCACAGCAGTCGTAATTTTAAGATTACAGGCCGTTACATCAGAGAAGCAGAGGTGGAGGAAAGTGTACATATTCTTTACTTCAATTAAAGTACAAATATCACACTGGAAATACTCCCCTGCATTCAAAACTGTACTTAAGCAGCAAAATGTCAAAGTAGCCACTGTGCAGTAAATGTCTTTGTATTTTACTATGATATTTGATGTTTATGGATTCTTATTTCTGCTGCAGTTATCATGCATATGTTGGATTATTTTAACCTCCAGCCCATACTTTAGTTACAGATAGATGTACAGTAGTGGAGTAAAAGTACAAGATGTGCCTCTGAGATGGAGTGGAGTAGAAGTATAATGCTGCAGAACGTGGAATTTAAATTTGACTACATTCCACCACTGCAGAGAAGTACAACAAACAGTAGAGCTGCCTTTCCCAAAGTGAAGGTCACCTATTGACAGTAAAATACAATGAAAATGCTATGATATGTGAATTAATTTTCCTACTTTCCTAATAATTGTCGTCAGAAGGTGGATCTTGTTTATGTCGCACGTCTCAGGGTCCTGCTTTTATTTATTATTTTCCGTATAATGAATGACTATTACCCTGTTTATAAGATAGTGATGTGTGTAAATGTTGTAACTAACCTCCATGTGTGTGTGCAGTGCTTTCAGATGATCCCACCAGCTTCACCATCACTGTAACGTCAGACGCAGGGGAAAACGGTGAAAGTGAGTATACTGATGAGGGACTACATGACGGTTGAGGAATTTGTAATGAAATTTGTCTGTGATTTTTTTTTTTTTCTTTTTATGATGATAAAGGCAGTGTTTTCATTAAGATTAATATCAAGTTGCCTACAAAAACAAAATGAACAGTTGGTGAAATGGCATATTTTAGCAAACTGTCCTAATGGGATTTGTCTGTTTTGTTCCTGCAGCTGTTGAAACAACATTAAAGTTCACATATGTAGAGAAATATCCAGATGAGCCACCGCTATGGGAGATTCACTCCCAGGAAAACCTGGAGGACAGTGATGTGGAGGAGATACTCGCCTTACTGCAGCAACAGGTCAGTCTCTTGTCTGCATCTATGTCTATGTCTGTGTGTATGAAATATGATCCTGAATCACAAACAGCTGGGATGGGATGGAAAATGCACATAAAAACAGAAATTAGATGTGTATGTCATTGCAGATGGTATCAAAATATTTAATGTTTTGTCTGGTCTGCAAAATGTGAAAAAATGTAAACAGTTTCATTGTCTTATACAAACCTAATGCAGCACACACACCTTAGTTCACTCTGTAAACACATTCACTAATTTCTAGAATGCTGATCCAGCGAGACCTCATTTAGACCTGGTATCAAAAATGTGATCTCTTTCCGATCAGTCCTGTCTTGCCTTTGCGTTTACACCTGGTATTTTCAGTGTGTTCTCATTCTTCTCATTTAGATCAGATTTCTGTCAGAGGTTGTAAATCATAATATGTAGTTGTTAGTGTTAGCAGGATTAAACTCACCATTACATTTGAAGTCGAGTTCGTGTCTCTGTCGGTTTCTTACTCTGCTCTGTTTAACGTCAGTCAGATAGTATCTGGTTATTCTTCTGTGCACTCTTTTCTTAGCTTTATGATGAGCCACCGTTAGATGTTTTACTTCCTGCGTGTGTTGCAGCAGGTGCGCTGACAACAATGTTCTAACATTTGTGTCCAGTTTTAGTCCATCGCTGTCACCACATACATTTATTAAACATCTTGTTTCTTGAGGCTCCAGGGACATGAATCTTCCAATTCTTTCTTTAAATGTTCATTTGTGATGTGAGCTCAGTGTTATTCGCAGGTCAGTGTGGGCTCAGTGTTATTCGCAGGTCAGAGGTCAGTGATGATGTATTATCAAAGAGTATAGAACCAAGTCAGTATAAGTTTTTTGTAGGTACAAATCATGGTACGGATGCTGCACATTGTACGCCTTGTGTTGACACATTCCTAAAATCCATACACAATGCAGGTCAGACTACTTCCAGATGTGGTTCAGGCAGATCCGATCAAAATCCGTCCGATCAGCATCTCGTCTCACAATACAAGAATAACATAAGTAGGGCTTAGTGTTGATTATATTGAGCCAATAAAATTTCTTACTACACAGTCATAGACGGTGCTTGAACAGTTGTCCAAAAACAATTACTGATACATTCCACAAAGAAGTAAAGTCAAAGAAGCCCTACTTGATTTATTCTAATATTTTGAGTCAAGGTAATTCACAAATGTGGTTTCATTAACTGCATTAACTTTGCACAAGACAACTAAACTGTTCTATGACGTTATTCTAATGTTTTGAGATGCACTTGTTCATCAGTTTCTCCCATTCAGGCCTCCAACGCATTCCAGAAACAACTGACAGGGTTCGTGTAGGATTAGTAATGAGGTAAAAGAAAGGGGGGAAAAACTGTAGAAAGAGAAAACAATGTTCCAAAAAGAAAATATAGGAAGGGATATTATTTCAACCCCTGCAGTGTTGAACAGAATTAAAAGTTAAAAGGAATCTGGAGGAATTTCTGTATGTAATTTTTTACAGCGTCATCCTGTTGTCTCTGTGTATTAAACATCAGAACTGTGTGTTTCCATGACAGGCAGAAGAAAATCTGGGCATGGTGATGATTTTCACTCTGGTCACAGCTGTTCAGGAGAAACTGAACGAAATAGTGGATGTGATGAAAAACAGACGAGAGGAAGAGAAACGGCGGAAAGAGAGGGAAGCAGAGGAAGCAGAGAAGGTGAGAACAGGAACATAATAATACACATACTTTATATCACAGTCAGAGAATTAGTTCGCATCACATCACTCAGGCTGTAAAACACTGGTTTCTGGAATAGAGAGATCCTTACTCTGGTTTCAGGATAAACATTAGGTTTTAGTGATAGCTGGATGATATAATGAAAATATGTGCACCGTGTGTGATTGACAGGTGGCGTTCCAGGGCACAGTCGTCACCATTGAGAACTTCCTGGCGTGGAAAGCCAAGTTTGAACTTGAAATGGCCGAGCTGAGGAGGAAAAAACAGAAAGAAGAGGAGCAGGCGGGAAAACCCAAACTCACCGGTAAACTGCGACGGTGTTACTTAAAGGACCAGCCCAGTGTTTTTAGGGTGGGCCAGAAAGATTTACCAATCGTTTTTTCCGCACTATTCAAAAATGTTTACAGACAAACATAAACATTGAACACAGTTTCTATACTTTATTCTCAGCCACCAAAAAGATTTACATCTCAATATGGCCACCCTTTGCCTTCATCATAGCCTGGAGACGGTCTGGCACTGCCTGGCATGAGCGCCGCACTGTCTCTGCATCAAGTTTTGGCCATGACTTCATCAAAGCTTTCTTCAAAGCGGTGACACTGCTGTGAGATACTCTTGAGACCTCCCTCTCCAGGATAGACCAGATTGCAAAGTCCATTGGATTGATGATCAGACTTGACAGAGACCACATGTTCTTGTCCCAGAAGCCAGGAAAGTGCTGCTTGCACCAGGCCTGTGTCACATTGGATGTGTGAGTGGGTGCGCCATCTTGTGTGAAAATATACTGGTTTCCAAACGCATTGGTACACCATGGCAACACTTTTTCTTCAAGCATTTGAAGGTAGACCTGGCTGTTAACTTTCACACCCTCCTGAATGAAGACCAAAGGAGACTTTGAGCCATCAGATGCAACAGCAGCCCACACCATGACTCCAGCTGGCCTCTGACGACGGAAATGAGTTCTGCAGCCTTCAGGTAGGTGCTGTGCACTATGTGCATAAACCCTGTCATTCTGGGAATTGACCACTGCCTGAACGGTGAAGATCTTCTCATCAGACTAAACCAGGACTTTGTTTATGGCGCTCTGGATGTCCTGCAGCATCATTTCCCCCATCATGCCATTTTTTCTTCAAAGCGGCTGAAATCAGTTGTCTGTGTTGCATTTTTAGTGCTTTCAGTCTGAGATCCTGTTTGACAATTATTCTCAGTGAAGTTCTTGAGATGTTCACTTCCTTTACTGTTGCCCTCATACTCCTGCGAGGATTCCTTTAGACTCTTCCTCACCATCTCAATCCTTTTGGTCCGGACTGAAAGTTTTCTTCCAGTGATTGGCTTGCCGGTCTCCTTGTTTGACAGTCTTACGACAAACATTCACCTTTTTCATGATTTGCTTTGTTGTCAGTCCAGCCTCCTTCAAGGCCACAATCTGGTCACGCTTACCCTTCGATGCCATACTCGACACTCATTAGGAGAAAACAAATGAGCTTGGGTACATCCATTGTTAGAATTTTAAGCTTCTAGGACAAAAGCTAAGGGAACACGATAGAGATATATGATGGGTAAATCTTTATGGCCCACCCTACATGTTTAAGCCAAATAATTCCAGTAACAGCCTGGAAAGTTGACAGCGTTCATCTTTTCTTCACCAGGTAAACAGCTGTTTGAGAGAGACCACAACCTCGATACATCGGACATTCAGTTCCTCGAAGAAGGTAAAGAACTCAAACAAAAGTTTTTAAATCAAGATGAATAACCTTAACTTTAATGAAGAACAGCAAGGAATTAATTTAAAGGATGTGTAGGGGTTAAATTCAAAAATAAATTCCAAAACCATTCCATTCTTCCTGCTTCCATGTTTGCATAAAACAAACACATATCCACATACGTATGAACTCAGCCAACCATGCACTCAGGATTTAGTCCAGTTCGGAAACTAGTGTCCCCTTCCGTCAGTGACGTATGAGGACTTACTGGTCACACCAAAAGAGGAATGAGAACAGAATCAATCAATCAATCAATAATCATGTAAAATAATTAGTGTTGAAGACTAGTTTTATTCTAACATTCTTTGCGTCTGCAGCTGGAAACAATGTGGAAGTGGACGAGTCTCTGTTCCAGGACATCGAGGACCTGGACTTGGACGAGGACGACCCAGACTTTGATCCTTTAGAGATGGGCAGTGACGAGGACTAAAGCAAAGAGCAGGACTGAGGACTGACCCGGTGATTCAAACCTGCTGCTCTCTGGAATATCAGACACATTGTAAGAAGATCAACAAATGGCTGCAGTTATTTTCTAAAAGACTCGACAGCAGTTGGGAAGTGAATCTTCGTTAATACAATATACACATATAAAACCTGTGTTTATTTGTATGCTTGAGCTATTAAATTTACCAGATAAACGTGGAGTTTGGCTGTGGTGCTGTGTGATGTCCAGGAAGACCAGAAGAGGGTGCTAGAGAATGGAATACAGATTCAGATTCTTAAAGATGAAAACAAAGTCAGTTCACTCACCAAAATCCAGCCCGAGCGCTCATAAAGATGCTGCTGTCATCATTTGCTTCCTCGTATATATTCATTTTTCTCATTTGGAAAATGATGCATTGTTTCCATGTATCATTAGAATTTCCTTCTTCACTGCCTTTGTTGCCGTTGTTGCAGTTCATGGCACATTACAGCCTCTTGTGTTTCACTGAAATAGATGCTGAAAAGCATCATCTGCAACATGTGTGTCCTGTGAATTCACACCGACTCATAAAACTATACTAGACAGCACTATGCATCTCTAACGTAAGATACATGAGCAATAACCTGGTTAAGATACTTCATTACAAGTAGGACTGGGTGATAAAGACAGAAACATTATCTTGATAAAAAAAATTAGTTGATATCCCTAATTATCACAACAGATGTGAGGCAATTTGAATTCTAGCCTCATGACACAGTGTGAGGATGAACATGAGCTCCACAACTGCAGCTTTTCCTGACCCAGCTCTGCCTTTGTCACAAAAAAGGGGCAAACCACATCCTATTTTTCTATGTCAAAGACTAGAATTTAGGCCTTATACAGTTTCCTGAAACTTCCTACTATGGAATAAAAACCTGTCAGTGAGGATAAAATGATAATATGTAACATAAGTAAGTGTGAAGTCTACAAATCTCATTACACAGCCACAGTCGATCCGATAACATAAGGAAAAAATGACACAGGAGAGAAACAAAATGAGACGAATTTCTCAAAAGCATCATGTTTATTGTCTTCATATAAAGTTGCATACAAGAGCTGTGCCTGAATAAAATACAACATAATGTTAAAAAATATAATTTACACCAGGCAATATGTGATTTAGAAGTAAACTCCTACATAAATATGCATATAAACGGTATTCTACATGAAACCGTCCAAACACCGCTGCTGTTGTTCACTATACATCAACGTACAGGGTTAGGATGGCAAGAAGGTGACAGAGGTTGGACAGTCTCTAGTCCAGGTCAGGTCAGGTTCTAAATGTCCAAACAAGTCACAAAACTGCATTTAAATATATTAAACAATAGATTTACAGAAATGTCTTTTTAAAATGTACATTCACATTATTACTGTCACTGTGTGTCTGCGGGTTCTTCTCATAACAGGAACAGAACAGTTTTTATAACAGTCTTGTCAAAAAAATTTACTTTGAGTAAAAGCACACTGAAAATACTCCACAACAAGTAAAAGTATGTATTATCAGTAAAATGTATTTAAAGTATGAACATTTATGTCAGTATTTTACTATTATATGCAATGTTTTTGATTCATTTTACTGCTGTACATGTTTAAAGTTGAGCTCATTTGAACTGCTTTATAAACTCTTAATAGTTTAATCTACATAAATGAATCATATTGTATAAGATGAGCATATGTCCTGTGAGAACCACGTCTCTAAAAAGTCAACTTTTCATGAGCTCAGAAGATCAGGCCTGTTTTCAGCTTCGTAACGATGCATTTTCCAGTGAATGCGAGAGGATTTTTAAAGAGTTTATTTAGATTAAGAAGGAGGAGGTAATCTAGTGGAGCAAAAAAATTTGCTTCTGAGATGTAGTGGAGTAGAGGTATAACACTGCAGAAAATGGAAATGCTAAGTGAAGTACCTTAAATTTATACTTACAATGCTTCTGTAAAAGTATTTACATTACATTCCACTACTGGATGTTCTTTCTTTAAATGGTCAGGTCTAAATTCTTAACATTCACACGTCTGCAGTTTAGCACACATAATTTATCTATGAAACTAGAAAAAATGGTGTGTGGGCCCTTTAACCGACTCTTATCAAACAATCTGAAACAAAAACCGAGCATTTGCAAAAGCTTTCGTAATGGTGTTAAAAGGTCTTACATTGAACTTGTTGAAACCTGCAGAAACCCCGGGAGATGAATAATGAATAGTCTGTATGGGATACTGCTGGAGCTGCAACCAAGAGTTTGTTCTTCTTTGTGTCGTCATGGGACAAACAGCTGATCAGGCAATGTCTCTGATGTCCCAGATAAAGGACAGAGGGAAGTCCTTCATCTCCTTCTGGAAGACCTCGTCAAACCTTTCACTCTGGGCCACGGTAAAGTGGTTCTTCCAGTCACCAATCGTGCCTGATTTTAAAAGGAAAAAGGAGAAAGTTGACGTCATTCATTCATTATCCATCACTGATGTTTAGTGCATTTATTACAGCAGCTTCTCTGGAATCAAGCACCTCTTTACGTTGGCCCAGATCATCTACATCTGCTTTAGTGACTTCCTGCATCCCCCCAGACTGAATTACAGTAGCTCACGTTGACACCACATATCAACGTACAGCTCACTCCAAATGTCCAGACCTGAACCCCACTGAAAACCTGGATGGTCATAAGCCATCAGACAAGTCAAGATGAATAATATACACAATAATAGACACAATGAAGCATGTGCGTCAGCCGTACTAATACAGTGGTTCAGCCATGACGTCTTGCGCCAGGCCTCACTAATGTAAGTGTAAATATCTCTAGGTAAAAGCTCTTTGCTTGACAATATAAGATTATTATCTTAACAGAACTGAGCCATATGTTTGGCAAGTAATCTGAGATATCTCCATTCATGTCCCCAATTAGAGGAAGTATGGTGAAAAGTCTAGTGAAAACAACAATAGATTTACTGGATTTCTTTTATATTAAGTTATGCATAATCAAAGGCGTGGTCTCTGTCTCTGTGTGGGTTTGATTGACAGCTACCTCAGCTGCTGAGTCACACGTTCACATCACCTGTTTATTGAATAAAACTTTTTTTTTTTCCACTGACAGATAGCTCTACTGAGGAGCAGACATGCCTACCTTTTCTCATGAATGTTCCCTCATGATGGTTGAGCAGGTCACCTGGAACCTGCTCATAGTTGGCCTGAGGGATCTTCCTCATGTTCTTGAAGGTGCTGTGCTCCACCACACTCGCTAACTGCTCATCAGTCAGCTCTTTACCCAGAAACAAGGAGATCCTCTCTACAGCTGACTGCAGGTCCTAAACACAAACACAGCACTAAAAATGCAACATTCATTATTTTAATCTTCATTACTACTTTACACAGGCCTATACCAGATAAAACATTCAAATTATTATTAGATTAAAATGATTTGGCGTCCTACTTGAATCATTTCTTCATAAGTGATGAACAGTATGTTCATATCATCCTTGTGAGAGTACCACGTCTTAATGTGGTCAAACCACCTGCCTCCAAACACTGCAACAAATAAGGAATATCACGCAAAGTAGAGACCAAACAGAAGATATTTCTTATGAGCGTTCTGTGATCAAACATTATGTTGGGACTCTACTCTTACCTTCTCCTCTCATGAATTTCTCAAAGAAGTCGTCAAAATCCTTTGGTGTTTCCAACATGGTTGCGAGTTTGTGGAAGTAGAAGTAAGACACAAGGATGTCTTTGGGATTTCTTGCAACGTAGATCACCTAGAAGAGGTTTTAAATATGAATGTTATAAATTTACAGCATATTATCTGTGATGAGTCTAGAGTCTGTTGGTGACCCTCCAACCCACCTTCATCACCATTATTGGCCCTTTTCTACCACATGGTTTTAAATCGGGTAAAAGTTGTGGATATTAACTGGTACTTGGTACTTTTCATTTCCATCGAGGTTCTATGCGAGCTGAGGCCATACCAAAAGGTAACGTGAAAACACTGCAAACTACCAATCATCGTTGTGTGAGGTGGGATTTTTTAAATAGCTAAACTGAAGATGACCTGGTGGCAGTTTCATGTGCCATCGCTGTGACAATCAGCCTAAGTTTTGTTACGTTAGAATTATATCTATGTACAGACGGAGGAGGTTGTTTCTACGGTAGCTCAGAACAGACTTCTTCTGTCTTCTGTGTTATAGCAGGTGGCATCAGCAATAAGGTACATTACTGTTACCTCCTTTCTGCAGCCACTGTAGGGGAGGCTGAGATGAGGGGCTTTCAGCTGGTTGCAATCTGCAGCTTCACCACTAGATGCCACTACATCTTAAGGAGGAGACTAGTCAGGCTAACAGGATGTACTCTACTGAAATAACCCTATGATTTCCATTATTTCCGGACTATTTCCGTCTTCATTCTCCACCCTTCCATTATCTGTGTTACTGCTTTCAAAGTCCTCGTCGCTGTGTGAAAGACCATCAATGTCTGAGCTGCAACTACATGCAAGTTTTGACAAAAACATAAGTCTCTTTATGTACAGTAAGTACGTAGTCATTTCAATCCCACAACTTGCTTCTCCATGTGCAAATGTTCTTCTCCTCTGACAAAGGCACTGTTGTTGCATCCTGCGCTTAACACCAATAAAGACGTGAGTGATTTATTTAAAGAAATGCAAACTAGGCAAACAACCCAGATAGTCTTTACCTCTATTCCAGAATGATCAGGACAGTGATAGAGACTACAGTAGGGGGTGACTGCAGTTGCCACATTTTGAGATACTGCTGTAAAATTTGTCAGCCCTTATATTACACAACTGTACACTGTCATAATGTGCACCAGAGTCCACATTATCATAGTGTAAAGTTATCATAATAGGGGACTAACTGACGTTATGCAACTGTTTAATTTCAGCACAAAACACATTGGGTCAGTTGTAGTTTATCATTGCATCAGCCGTTACATCTGTGTGTTCATTCCAAAACCCTCTCGGGACCTGAAAGCGGCCTCTCATTCCGGTATGTTCCGTTTTCTTCAGCCACAGGGCCAGAAGTCACAAGAACCAAGTGCAACCAAACCGAACTAACTAAACTAAATAAAGGCCAAGTCATTGTTTTAGTTTTTACAGTAGAGGCAACACTCCTCCCCCCGGGGAAATTCATGCACACCATTAGATCTCGGACCGTTTTTTACCCCCAGGCAGTTAGATTACGGTCTCTAAATCAAAATAATAACAGAAGATGTAGTAGTAGGCGACATTGTGAAGGAGTGTGGGATCATGGGAGTTGCTGAGCCCTGTTTAATGAATAAAACATCTGTTGTTGTTACACTAAGAAGAATGTCAGAGGATTCTGTCATGAGGGTTGGCGATATTCAATCACAATGACTCCGCCAGTCGATGTGGTTGTTGTTAGTCAACTTTCACCTCTCGCTCTTCCCCAGCTCCACCCTCTTAATCCAAATATGGAAACTTGTATCCAAAAAACCAACGTGGTGACGTCCATCTCGAGGGTTCAAAACCTCAGTCCACAAACCAATAGGTGACATTACAGAGGCTGCGTCCAGTATTTATGTACTGTATATGGTTTTATGCTACTTTTACTTCATTTCAACAGGAAATGTTTGAACAAAAGCACATTTTAAAACCAACTATAAGCAGGGCCTATAGTTCCCAGTCAAGTTTTTTTTTTTCCCTTTTCTGTATTCTGTCTGTTTTGGTTTGCTGTGAAGGTAACTATATTTAAATAAATCAGCCTTGCTCACATGAGGAATTACACCTGGCGCAAAAAGCTGCTTGTTAAATGAACTTGAACTGGTCCTTGACAGCAGCAATGTGACAGAATATAAATTCTCAGAGGAGGCGTGGACCGACCTTGCCTTTCTTCTGGCTCAGAGCAGACGGCATGAAGTGATGCAGCAGATGGGTGACCCTGATCCTGGGCGACGGAGCCGTGATGAACGCCTCTCTGGTGCCGTTCACCTCAATCCAGGGGATGAGGTCTGCGTTGGAGTAGTTATTGAGTTTACTGATGGCCGTCACATCTCCCTTGGCCTCCAGGAGCAGCAGGATCTGCTGCATCCAGATGGTCCCTGTCAAACAGAACAAACATTTTTTTTTAAGCATATAGGTCAGCCTTGTGTTTACACATCTTGTCTCCTCAGTGAACCTTTGTCCTGATTTCTCTTTGAGTGTTTTCACAATAGACACTTGTCTTGCTTGATCACTTGATACCCTGGTCTGTGCTGAAATCAATTTGCCACACACAAAGAAGCAGGACATAATCTGGAAATGCTGTATATACTAATCAGCCTTGAGAGCTCCAAAAATCACACCGACCTTAAGGGCACTCCCGCTGCAGGACACAGGACTTGGTAAAACTGTACTGAAGGCAGGTTTCTCTGCTGTCTAACACTTTTTCCATCTCTAGTTTCCTCTCACCTGATTTGGGGTACGTGACCACAAACACGTCCGAGTCCTTGATCTCCAGGTTGTAGATCTGGTCCACATCGTCTGGATCATGAGTCCCTTTGATTAACATGAAGCCTTTATGCGGCACCAGTTCATGGTTCTGACTGTCATCTGTTAAATCCATGATAACTGAGGCAACATAAGGAGGAAGACGGGTGTGTTGAAGAAGTCTGCAGATCCTAAAACACACTGTGAAAACACTCCACTACAAGTAAAAGCTCTGCAAAACCTCACTTAAGTAAAAGTATTTACGTATTATCAGTAAAATGGTCCCTGTCAGTGTTTTACAATTATATCTGAGGTTTTTTGATTCATTTTTCTGCTGCACAGGGTTTTTTTTTAGTTCATTTAACTTAAGAAGCAGAAGAATTTAAGGAAAAAAACTTCTTCATCCTTCGGTTTATCACAAACACTCAAATATTTGCAGACGTGGTTTTCGCTGGACAGGAAGGTGATGAAAAACTGTAACAGTCAGATAAATGTAGTGGAGTCAAAGGGTAAGGAAGCATAAAATGGAAAGTAAAGCATAATAAATATGTGCACGTACGAAACCACTGGTTTAATCTTTAACAATGTGCTGCATTTTAAAAGCTTGTTATGTTGTATTGTTAAGGCATGGAATGTGTGGAAGTATGTTTGCTCAATTACTGTAAGTAAAATTTTGACAGACTTGCACTTTTCTTGAGTATTTCCATTTCATGCTTTTTGAGGCAAATATTGTACCTTTTACTCACATTTTACATATTAAAAAACATATGATTATATTCAAAAACTCATAAACATTAACTTTAAAAGCAACTTAACTCTAAAACTAACCCCATAAAGGGTTTTTACGTGGTATATAATTACTAATAAAGTGTTTAAACAAATACAAAGCCGTTGTGACAGTTTTCACGCACGGCATTCAGACCCACTGTTTGGAAAGATCGAGTTTCTGCTGCAGCTTTGTTTATCTGTCTATTCTGTTCAAACTCTTAGATGGTAGTGGTTGTTTACTTTATCTGCTCCGTTTCTCAGACCGCATGTTACACCACTTACTGAAGAGTGTTGCCTTTTTCTAATGTGCTACAACAGCTTAATTATAGAACATGTCTAAATCCTTTATGAGGATGGTTTTATTGTGAAGTGGTACCTATTCACTATTAAGTACAATAAACAGAAATAAATCAGGTAAAGCGCCTGACAATTGTGTTTAAATAAATGTACACAAGACAAACGGGTGGACAAAATCATGGAAAATTGGAAAAACAATAATGCGTCTATGTATTACTAATAATCCCTTTGACTAATAATAATCTTGTAAAAATCGCTGCCTACCTGCTCTTCTCGTTCCTCTGAATCGCTGATGAAACCAAACCACGTCCTCAGTCTAATCTAAAATTCCTCATGTGAACCCGGATTATTGCTATAAATACCATTTGGATGTCCCACCTCTTCTTCTTCTTCTTCGTCTTCTCCTTGTGTGTTGAAAGTGGAGGTGCGCACTGACAGGGAGGTCTTGCCTACTCGGGAAAGAAGGAAGAAAAAAAAAAAAACAACAACAAAAAGAAACAACCCAAAACGTGTCGGTTCACGCCACACACACACACACACACACACACACACACACGCACACACACACACACACACACACGTCCTCTCCGCAGCTCAGCTCATGAAGGGATGACTGAATACACACTGGGTCTGAAGGAACTATCCGGATTCCGGATTCAGGGTTCGGTCAGACCTGCGTGGGAGCTGAGAAACGCACGGAGTCCCGACCTGAAACCAGTCAGTCAGACAGACAGACGGAGGAAAAACCTCGAAGTGCTTATGTAATATCAAACCAAACCAAAACAAGAGTGTGGTGTTGCATACGCAGCGGTGTCAGAGCTTCAGGGTTAGCTGCGTATGTCCAAAGTACACAGAACAAATAAACAGTACGGGACCTTTGACTATGAAATGTTTTTACAGCGTCAATAATTGAAACCAAAATGCAAATAATATGAAGATGTGTCTCTGGCGGAAGTGTCAGCTTTGCATATCTGGACAGTGCAGTTTCATCACCAGTCACTGCTTCCCAGAGCTGGAATACCAACTTGAGTACACATTTGAGGTACTTGAGTATCTCCATTTTCTACAGCTTTATCCTCCTACTCTACTGCATCCCAGAGACAAATACTGTAATGCATTTGTCTGACAGCTTCAGTTCTCTTTACAGTTTTGCATCCGGTGAAAACCACCAAATGTGCTGATGTTGAATGTTTCTGATAAACTGAAGGACAAAGTGTTTCGGGTGTAATATTTTCCTTGAATGAACTCTTTAAAACCCCCCGTCTTCTCACAGGACAGCGATGCTACAAACGTATGATGATCTTATAGAATATGATGCAACAGTAAATAAAGAACTCAACCTTAAACATGAATCAAAAACATCAGATATAATAGTAAAACACTGACAGGGACTGTTTTACTGCACAATGACTACACTGACTTCACACTTTAAGTACATTTTGCTGATAATACTACACTACTACACATAATACTATGTATACTACACCACAACTTTTACTACTTTACTTGCCTAAAGGATGTGAAGTACCTCCAGTGTGAATGAGCCATGGCTTTACATGGGGAGGATCTGATGTTGACAAAAGACAAAAGATTATGTTATAAAATCTATTCAGGGTTTTTTTGTGAATAAAAGGTTTGTGAGTCATGAGTCTGTTACAGAACACACAGAGACACACCTCAGCAGGGACAGTAATGATGTGCAACACATTTTAAAAAGCTTCTCTGTAGATTTACATGAATATGCAGGATTATGAAGGCAAAACATCGAGCAGGGGTTGGTTGTTTGGCAAGTTTCGAGTGAAAACCAAAATACAGCACCGCACACTGAGATGACTTTACGGAGACTTTAATCATTAAAGGTGGACAGTAAAGTCTGTGGGATCTAGAGAACACACAGACAGGCTTTGAAGTTCAAAGATCTGGTGGAATGTAAGACAATGTACGAAGCAAGAAATGATTTACCTCCTGGTTAAAATTTCTCAGACAGAGGAGGGGATTACAAATGAAGAGGAAAATCCTATTTTAAAAAAACATTATGTTGGGACGGTTGTGAAGAGCACGTGTGTTTGAATTTGTGGAAAGATGAGACGAACAGGATGAATGAAAGTCAAAGTAAACCCTGTGACCCTCGCTGTCAGTTTATGTCAGTTGTGTCGCTTGATGTCGTTTTTATTTTTTCCTTGCACGTTGATAATGCAGCTCTTAACAAGATAAACATAAAGGTGTTCATTTCAGTTATTTAGGATTAGAAAAAAAAGGGGCAGTTCACACTTCTTTCTTCTCCCCTTTGCACATGGATATTTAATGTTTTATATGTTCCTGTTCAGTCTCGTTTTGTTGATTTCATTATCACTTCTTCAAAATAAAGCTGCTGTGTCTTCATCCAACCTCTGCTCGACTTCTTGTCATCCTAATCCTGCATATTCATGTGCCGTGAACAACATTTGCAGTCCTTCTACTTAAGTAAAGGATGTGAATACCTCTTCCATCGCTGTTCTTTTCAAAGCTGCTGAAACTCTTGTGTTATGGGGGCAGTGAGAGAACAACAGTTTAAGTTCAACCACAAACTCTGGCCTTGACGGCATGTCCTCAAACCTCCCACACTAGTTCCAGCTCAGAGGGAGAACCAGCTTTGGAGACTTTGTTTTATTCAGATTTACATGTTTTATTTACTCAAGTAAGTGTTCGATTACAATTCAAAAAGAAAGAAAAATCCTACTGCTAAAGAAAAATCACTATCCTTCTCAAAACATTGTTAGCTATGTGTTTAAAGTCTTATGAAAAGAAACAACACATTACATTAGAATATAATGGAAGTTACGGTTAATTTGCATATTTTGTAAAATGAAAGTATCTACAGAGCACATGAAGAAACATGTCTGTCTCCTTCAAATTGACTGTTGAGAACACCCCAGGACCCGGTTTTTAAAAAAACAAGACTTAAAACAGAACCAGAAAATTGTGATATGAAGTCGTTAAGAGTGGAAGTAGTTTTCAGATCCTTTACTTAAGTAGCACAATAGTACCAACACAGCAGTGTGAAAATATTCCACTACAAGCAGGGATTCACCGATCAGACATTTCGGTCCCGATACCGATTCTGATTCCCAAGCTTTGGGTTTCCACCGATAGTGTTGTTGTCGAGACCAAGTCATGACCAAGACCAGAGAGCATCGAACCTGAGATGAGGCCAAGACCTTAAGGGGTCAAGACCAAGTCTAAAATACCAAGGCAGGGCGAGACCGAGTCTAGACCGAGACCAAACTACCGGTAGATACATAACAAGGACATTACAGGAACTAGGTCTTTCAAATATTACAGACTGAAGAGGTTTAATGGATGACATGATTCCCGTTACCAGTGAGTAGCAGAATGAAGCAGGATGTGGAAAGAATCAAGAACTGGCAAAACGTTTTAGACCTACAAGAATGTCAGCGTGTTGTGTTTACATCAAGTGTTCATGTACATTCAGACCGACTCCTTCCGTGTCCTTTACGTACCTGTATTGAAGACTGAGGACTTGTTCTTTTTCTTCCTCTGTATTGTCTTTTTTTAAGGCCTTAACCTGAATTTTTGTCTTGAGTTTAAGTATTTTAAATAAATGACCCACTTTGCCTAATCTAACAGATTATGCTACAAATTAGATTTAAGAGTGTGTATTCTGTAATGTGTAGTGTAATACATTTTAAAAGAAACCAGACCAGACACCAGATAAAAGTGAGCTGTCATTAGATGATGAATGGGAGGTGAAAGGTGAAAAAACAAAGTTCTGACACACAAATCTGTTTGCAGTTTTTGAACTTTTTTTCTCTCATCTTTGTAAGACTTTGTGGAATCAGTTCAAATGGCCTTTTTTTGTCCCTTAAGGTGAGATTTCATCAGGCTGAGAAGCAGGTCAGGGATGGGTTGAGATGAGGACAGAGTTCACCCTTATTCTACCCCTACCTCAAACTCAGGAAGCAGGATCTCTGAGGCGTCCTGTGGGATCCAGTCAGCTGACATGGGCAGGTTGTGCCCATGCGGCGAGGAGGGAGGGTCCTGTCACTTTGAAGCAGACTGTGACTGTTTCTGTAGTGAGAGCTGATGGAGTGAACGGAGCAGGTGGAAGAGAACGTCATGAAGGAGAAACACAACGTAGTCTAGATGCCCTTGCTGACGGAGTTAACTTTTCTCAGGAGACTCTACCGCTGCTGGCATTTCCAGAGGATGTGGTCTGTGTTGGGAGTTGAATTTCAGCTGTTTATCAAAGTTTGTGCCAAGGTCAAGGACAGAACAATTTGTTTCCTTAATTAGCAGCAACATGTAGAGGAAGCATTGAAAGAAAAGTACTGGTTTGGTTCCTGTGATATATCTGACATCATTAGATTATTCACTGGTCAACAGTGATTTTGCTACTGGGAGAAAAATACCTGATTTGAACTAAATCAGGTACTGATTCTAAATCTGAAATCAGAATTTCTCCAACATGGCAGGAGTTTGAGTTATGCACGAGTAAATATATATCCATCAGCAGCATATTACACCATATTTAATATATAGTTTCTCAGGGTGGTGTTAGTGGTTTAATCCTTTTTTCTGGAGCAGAAATCAGTTCAGATTATCAGTATGCATAGATTTCCCAATTTTCTCAACCATGGAACAGCCCTAAATTAATGAAACCAACTGTGGCCCCTGATTCTGTCAATAAGATCATCCTCTTCTATAACTGTCACAACCCACAACCACAAGAGACAGCGTGTCAAACGCTCTGCTGCTTAGGTTTATTCATTAGTCTTGATGTTCATATTTACAAGTACATTTGTAAATACACAATAAGAGGTATTGAAAATTGGAAAATTTGTGGGTTTTTTCATTTTTTTTTCAATTTTTTATTTTTTTTTTAACATGGAAGCTGTTCCGGTTGTTTCTGCTGGAGTTTGAACAACGTTATGTCCAGTTTTATAAACAGAGACACCAGGTCAATCTGAGGCATCGTCACATGATTAATAGGAGCCAAAGGAGGAGAAAACTAAGCTCTTATACATAAATGTTTTCACTTTGAGGACTTTTTCATCTAATCTTTGATTTTTGGTGACATATTAGATGATTGGAACATTCATTCAAATGAAACCATATCGAAAATTTAGAGGGACAGAAATCACCACCAGTTGAGGCTGTTAACAGCTCACAAACGTCTGAAATGTGAGCTCGACTACACGCTGCTTTTTGTAAGACGGCGGAAGACCACTGGTTGAATCTTTAACAATGAGTTGTACAAGGCGTCTCAAAACAAAAAAAGGAACACTCCATTTTCTTTTTAAACTTCAATAATAAAGACCGCAGAGTAAGAAATAGACATGCATGTAAAGAAGGTTTTCTTTCAGTCACTTCTGTACAGAAGAGGGGCATCAAAATGTCTCCATTTTTCAACTGATACCAATTACCATTTCCAGTTTCTCTTAAATATGTTTTTGATGACAGTTTTTGTCATTTCCTGATAAAGAGCAACAAACATTGATTAACAGGCATAAAAAAGAAGATGATTCAACCAGAACATCCCTATTTTATTGGGCAGGGACTGAAAATATCCTGTTGTTAGTGAACCCCCCCTGGCCACTAAGGTGGCTAAGGGTGAATCAGTGCAGGGAGGGGCCGTACGCTCAGGTGAACACGTTGTTGGAAACGGACCCATCGAGCAAAATGTGCTTGACAGGTTGGACAAAAGATCAGGTTTGAAACGAGGAACTGAATCAGGTTCGATCTGTCAGAGGACACATGGCAGCATGGTTGGCCAGCTGTTTGTTAAATTGTATTTAAGTACAGTATAAGTACTTTCCACTTTCCTGTTTTATGACTTATCTGACTATACTCAGATATTTATCACCCCCATTACACAGACAAAAATAACAGATTCATCACCTTAATGGAAAATAATTTGGATAACAATCATTTTAGTCAATTATCAAGAAAAAAAACAACATGCGACCTCTTCACTATATGCAAAAGGAAGAAAACAAACTGACAAATAAGACTTTGAAAGAGGCCGTGATGAATTCTTTATGAACAAAAGAATAAATCAATCCTCTGACAAATGGATCACTTGACTAAACATGTGATTAACCGGAGGTTTTGAGCTTTTTGTGGAGCTTTAACATTTTTTTCTCTAAAACCACACCAACACTGCATTTGCCAAGTTTGCCAAACTGAAAGCACATTCTGTTTCATACTCAGTTTGTAATTTTAAAACCAACATTGTAGACATTGTAAACATCGTTCTCTATGCACATGATGAAATGGCCAGAGTTGCAAAGAAGGAGAGACCAAGTTCTTTTTTTCTTTCTTTTTGTGCTTTTTTCCTTATGTGTATTGACGGTGTGTTGGAATACACATCCTCATATCTGCGTGTGTTTACCACATGTATGACAAAACTTTATTGCAAACTGCTGTGTGCTGCACACAAAAAGAAAAGGCCACAAGTGTTTTTCATACTATCAGTGCATATAGTGCTTTGTGTACTTATTCAGTTGATGGTTTGTTTAGTGAAATGACAAAAATTACATTTTTAGCAACAATTGTTTGCAATTGCAAAGTAGCAAGAGATGAATATGCTTTTTTCTGGTTGGGTGTAAGATTTTGTGTTTGGTCTGTAGAGTTTTGCATAAATGGACTCCAACACACTGTCGTCATTAGAGAATAACTGAGTCAGTGAGCAACCTTTACTTTTATGATTAGATTAGATGAATTCCTCTGCTCTTAGCAGGATAATCTTTATTTCTTTAAAGTGTAATAATTCTTTATGGCGTTGATGTAAGGTGGTTCTGGTCTATAAAACCCTGCAGGACTCTCCTACCAGTGAGTTTATTTAACCAAAGTCACTCATTACACTTTGGTGACATTCACATGACCTCTACTCAACTTATTGTGTGACTTCTAACCATAGCTGGCTGCACTGATGATAACGATGAGTCACTGAAAAGGCAGATAAGACGATCAAATACTTAGTGTTTTATACTGATTCTTAAACATCCTCTGACAGTCAGTTGTCTGTGGATAAGACTTTGAAGGTTATGTGACCGGGGTTGATATGCTCCATTTACCTTTTCAAACATTAACCGGCTTATTGCAAGAAACTGACGCCGTTAAGAACACATCGTTTATTTATATAAAAATGCACATGATATAAATTATTAGTGAGTAAAAGCCCCAAAGGAAGGAATCAAGTGAACGCTCACAGTTAAACAAACAGAAGAGATGAAGGTTCCAGTTCATGGGATCCTTTCAGCATATAACGTCCTGGAGTTCAAAATGCCAATCTGTAAAACAAAACGCACCGATATACAGCCTTTTATTTAACGTAGAGTTTAACTTCAGACGGTAAAGGAACAGAGAGCTTGTTTGGTCATTGACTTGAGATGACCTAATGCTGAGAAATGACACATCCCGAGTCAAAACAAACTCACAGGACAGATTTAATTCCAGGTTAAAGGGTTATCAGTGGTTTTTGAAGTGGGTTATATGACGTATTTGTCCATTAGTGTATTTCCTACAGTAGATAGTGGTTACTGTGACTCCGGTTGGGAGAAGCAGACAGGAGTATCGTATGGAAGCTAAGCAACGTACAGCCGTGAATGGAGTCAGCAGCAAATATTATTTTAGGCACCAAAAAAACTAAACGTCAATATCGTGTGTATGCAATATTTAGAATATTTTCACCATTTTACTTTGCCATCAAACAGCTCTTTCCAACGGGGATCTGAAGCCATTACATTGCTTTCTTCAAAACCATCAGACTCTTGACAAAATCAATAATTTGGCCTCACAGGACATGGGAGTTGTGTATGGTGTTTTCTAGGACTAATAAAATTCTTTTCTGAAAGTATGAAACATTTTCTTACCCCAACTTCTGTGGACTCTTTGTCTAATCGCAGGTGTTTTCCGACAGGTAGGGGTTAAATACATGATTGAGAGCTGATCAGGTTCAGTCAGATGCGACTCTACTGCTCTACTCCGTGGCTTGACACAGAAGCTTGGAAAAGTGTCTTCTCTTTTCCACAACAGTGTGAAACAGCGTCAGGTTCATCTATATTTAAATTCAGTCTTTTGATTCGGACAGAGAGGAGAAGCTGCTAATAAAGAAGTACATACCGTATTTTCAAATTCTTTTTTCCCCCAGATTTCAGCTCCTGCAGCTACCTGTCATTCATGAGCAAGCATGAATGACACATGTTGTTCACTTAAAGTAACTTTTTCAGCATGCACATCTGCTTCTCTAAACTGGTGGCGTGCTGACGGACTGACTACAGACTTCAAATAATGTAAACTGACCTTTTAACCTGAAATTAAAGCTGTCAATAAAAGCAGATCACATTTCGAACCACTGCAGGGCTCTCAGCAGTGTGTTACTGTGATACATGATACACTTACCCGTTTCTCTTCAGCAGACAGGACGCCCTGCACGGCCACCACCTGGTACTGTCTGTGCTTCAGGTTTCCGGGGAACTTCCGGATGTGACGGACCGCTGTGGATACGGTGTCCTTGTTCAGCAGCTTCCTGGTGTTGGACGGCGAGGAGCCAGGATCCAGAATGAGGAGGCAGAGAGTCCCGTTTTTCTTCTGCTCCAAACCCACTATGGAGCGGCTGTGACCTGCACAAAGACAAGGGGACAAAGGTGGATAACAATAGGCCATTTTACACACATTTATATAAAAAGGGATCAGTCTGGTGAAACTTAAAACCAAACCAGTAGCAAAGTGATCCTATTCAAGGGCCTGAACTGGTGCAAACTGCTTTCTCACAACTAAAAAAACTACTTTACAAAGCATTTATATGTGCACATTTTAGATACTTACTGAGATCCTTCGAAACCCAGAATTTTTTTTTTTTTTTTAAAGATTTTTTTTTCTGCTTTATTTGATAGTGTTTCCAGTGAAGACAGACCAGAAGGTAGGGAGAGAGGGGGGATGACATGCAGAAAAGGACCTGGGTTGCTGCAGTTAGGCCTGGAACATGTGGTACGGGTTCTACCAGGTGAGCCACCGGGGCGTCCGAAACCCTGCCATCCGTTTCCTCTCTCACGTGACCCATGGGAGATTTCATTTGGGTTGCCAAAGGGTCGCAGTCTTTGGGAATGTATGAATTGGACTGTGGCAGTGTGGTGTGGTGTGGAGATGCAAACACTGGCTTTAAAAAAGAAACGCCTTACGTAAGGCAACATCAGACTGTATCTGTATGTGAATGATATATACCACTCAGCCCTACTAACACATGAGTTTATAAAGAGCCAAAGCCGTGACATTACTGTATGAGCAGCACTTTCTCTGCGTCAACGATGATTTGTGCCTCGAGCCGCTCATATGCAGGCCATATATCAATCGGGCCATAGTGTCTGTGCTGAACACCTGCAGGAATGTGATGTTATCGGCCACACAACTGTGTAGCTTAACAAGCGTATGCAATCAACTGAGTCCAATCAGCTGATGGGAGTGCGACATCAATGCTCCCTGCGTAATGATCGTTAGCAATGATTATTCACAGGGAAAATACTGAAAACAACCAAAACAGCAGATTCACCGTCCTGAATTTATGCAACGAGGACGTCGCAATTTACCATAAATGAAGAAAAGAGGCTGTGTCTGAAATCACTCCCCCTGTATTAGTCCACGATATAGTGAGTTTACCATTTTCTACTAGTGTCCAAATGAAGTAATACTGTCTAATCTATCTCTGGTCTTCATACTGTACCACAGTTAGGCCTAATACTGACTACGGATAAGTATGTTTTTAAATCAAGCCTGTTCTCAAGCCAAGTCGTCACATTCAGCTGCTTGGTCATGAGCCCTTGGTGTTTGTTTCCAACGCTTGGGTTCCCCTATAGCATCAATTCTCAACACACAGGGAACCAGATAGAAGTCACTGAAAGTCCTTCACGTCAGAATTGATGATACGGGCCAGGTGACGTTAAGTGTCAAATATCTTAGTAGGAGGTGGTTATGGGGGAACATCAGTTTGTCGATTTTATCTCCTTCTCTCTCTTTCCACTCACAGAGGTCAATTTTTGATAAGATTTGCAGGTAATAAATTCAACAATGGCTTCTACCAAACCAGCAAAAAAAAAAACTGTTCTTCTCTAAAATGTTATATAAGATGCTTAAAAGACCATTTATGTATGTAACTATTTTGTATTGTAACTGCTTTTGTATCCATGTTTTATTAATTTCACTCTCATACATCATATAAAGAAAATATAAAATTATTTTACTTTTAACTAACAATGTGCACATATAAATGTTTTTTAAATGTATTTTCTAGCTGTGGGACAGCAGTTTGCGCCAGCTCAATGGCCTTTTCAAAGATTGTTTTACTGCTGTTTTGGTTTTGCAGTTTGCCACACAGATTCGCATTAATTTTCCGTAACCGCTTAGTCCTTTACAAGACCATGGAGAGGCTGCCACAGACATTGGGTGAGAACTGATCCATTTTCTGTAATTCAGCTGTTTCTGCGGCCTGATTTATCTTCCTCATATGTGCCACAGAGCTGTTGTCCAACAACTATTAAAAACACATGAGTGAGCCACAGTGTTGCACTCGGTCCCACGTTTCTTTATTAACGGGAAATAGGGGGCGCCACTTAACATTAGGAGAGCTATGTAAAAATAATATTAAACATATCAATTAAAGCAAAAATGTCTCTGAAATAAAAAAAAAAGATATGTTAAAATTACTATGATATAATCCTCATCCTGTGTCCTGTAGTTCATGTCAACATTTATTGAAGTTTTCAACTGTATTTACTTCCATTTCTGTGTGAATATGTTCACTTAGTGATCACGGGCGTACATGGCTCCTAAAAGCGAACAGGTGACATGAGACTGTGCTCTCATTGGAGGATTAAAGAATCAGCTCGGGCCAATCAGAACTTTTTGTCCTTATGATTGTATAATTTTTGCTGCGTTGCCAAGTGGCCTTGACTGAGATACAGATGCTTTCAGGAGCGTTACTATTACGTTTGTAATAGTCTCATATATTACTATGATGTGAGGTTCAGTTCACTTTCCAAGACCGACTTCTGACTCTAATACTTTGAGGACATTCCAGAGCCTGTACTTCTTCACTTTTATTGCAGTTGACTCAGTATCTGTACTTGGGTAAAGACAGTGTGTACTTTAGCCTTTGCTGCCACCCATAAAACAACACACCAAATGTTTCTTTTTAATGGCAGAATGTGCAGTGAGAATGTGTGCACCTGTTGAGTCATTACAGCACTGTTTTAATTTACGCTGGAAGTTTGTTTTCATGGATTTGTAGTTGTTTTATTTGATCTTGTTTTGTGAAGCAGTTTATGCTGTCAAGGAAACCAGTAATTATCCCGGACATGACTGATGGTACACATGTTGAATTAATAATACGGATGATATAAAATGACCAGAACCAAATGCAGTGACGGCTGCTTTAGCATTGTTGGACCAGACCAACAGAACACAGTTATTAGCTGGGTTTCCACAGACCCTAATATTCTACTAATAATCTGAACAGTCCATTCATTCATTCATTCATTATCTGTAACCGCTTAATCCTCTGTCGCGGGGGGGCTGGAGCCGATCCCAGCTGACATCGGGCGAAGGCAGGGTACACCCTGGACATGTCGCCAGTTCATCGCAGGGCTGACATATAGGACGAACAACCATTCACTTTCACATTCACACCTATGGGCAATTTAGAGTGACCAATTAACCTGTTTAACCTGTTACAGTTAAGGTGCATGTTTTTGGACTGTGGGAGGAAGCCAGAGTACACTTAAAGAACCCACGCAGACATGGGGAGAACATGCAAACTCCACACAGAGAGGCCCCAGCTGGCCGGTGTTGGGTTCGAACCCAGGACCTCCTTGCTGTGAGGCGACAGTGCTAACAGTCGCTAACCACTGCACCACCGTGAACAATTATTATTATTATTATTATTGTTAGTGCCTAATAATTGTGTAAAAACTTAATCTGATCATTTCTCTCTGGTTGGAATGATAATTATGGAATTTTTGCCCGATGTCGTCAAAAAAACATAAAGCACTACAGCTTTAACACCTCAACGGTCCAAAGTGTTTAAAAAGATGAACGAAGTTAGCTGACAATGTAAACAAAATAAACCCTAAAGACAAAAGAAAGACAAAAAGACAAAGGTGTATGTTCAGATATCTGTTTTCAGTTGATCTATGTGAAATGTATCAGTCCCTATTAGATAAACCACGAATAAATAATAAGCATCATGAAACTATGGCTGAGTAAAGAATTCGTTTCTGAGGGAAAAAAAACGCAAACAAAAACCCAGAAATCTGATTACATGCCACCTTTTGGAAGATGCATCTGGAAGCATCAAGAATACACTGTTTAATAAACATGAGAGTGAAAACGGTTGGAAATTAGCCTGAACCACCAACGGTCACAGCATGTTTACACGTAACCTGACACTATGAGCGGCCTGATTTCAGAAACAAAAACGGGGACAAACCTGAACAGGCTGGAACACTTTCACCAAGTTTGTGAAAAGTATCGGTGCATCTCTACAGCTACAGTACCTATTAGATCTACTCACTCCCTGTGAATGTTTTCATGTTTCATTGTTTTGGAAGGCAGAATCAAATTTAAAGTGGCCATTTTTTGGTACCGATCAACTGAAAACCATGTGTTATGTCTCCTCTGTGGGCTACAATTAATGTAAAATGTTAAATATTTGTTTGTATTAGATGCCCTCTCCTTCCACGCCACTAACGAAAGTTCTACTCATAAGACTTGAGGGTGAAATAAGTGAAAAAAAACAAAGAACCTAGTGTGGTCTCCAAGAATGCTGCAGAAATCAGGAAGAAGATTTGTTCCCAGAGAGACAATGAGCCCCAGCACACTGCCAAAGCACCACTGATGATTTCAAAACAGCGTTAATATCTCGAAGAGTCGCGGTCAGAGTTCTGAACTCAATGTGATCAACGTTTGCCTTGTTAAAGTCCTGGGATTCATATTCACTCATGACTAACCCCACAGTCCCACAGAGCCTCAAGCAGTTTTACAGACACATTAAAACTCCTCTAAATTCAATGTTGTAACACATGAAAACCTCCAACATGGGAGAATCATTTTCTAGGCAATTCCACTTGCACATGTGCATCATTATGTCAATATGTTTCATGCCATACACAGTTAAAAGTTAAATAAATTCTTTGGCCACTTTGTGTTGCACATCCATCATTTGGAGACATTTACAAAACACAGTGGTTGAAATCAGAGCAGTATTCTGCTGCTAAAATACTACATGACTTTGTATATTAAGTATTTTATTGGAATGTATTAAAATGACTTTTAATACATTCCATTGAATTTCCTTGAATTTATTATAGGGATTTATTCAAACACATTCTTGCACTGAGCATGTTATGGCACAAGAATTACCTGATTACGCGATTAATGAAATTATCTTATCAGATGCTGATACATCCTGATTTTTAGTCAACAGTTTGTAATAATAATAATAATACATATTATTTAAAAACGCCTTTCAGGTCACTCAAGGACTTTACAGACCATGGTAATTACAATGAAAATGCTAGTCTGAAAAGGTGAGTTTAGAGAGCGGATTTGAACTGAAGGAGGGAGTCAATGTTTCTGATGGTAGGTGGGAGTGAGTTCCAAAGTTTGGGAGCAGAGCGGCTGAAGGCTCTGCTCCCTATGGAGGTGAGTCGGGCAGGAGGGACAGCGAGGTGAACAGAGGAGGAGGATCTGAGGGAGTGGGAAGGGGTGACAATGTGAAGGAGGTCAGACAGATAAGGTGGGGCGAGGCTTTGAAAGTATGAAGGAGTATTTTGGGGGGATGGGAGGAGGATTTTGAAATCGATGCAAAATTTGACCGGGAGCCAGTGGAGTTGCAGGAGAACAGGGGAGATGTGAAGGAAGGAGGGGGTTTTGGAGATGATGCGAGCAGCTGAATTCTGGACCAACTGGAGCTCGTGGAGGGATTTCTGAGGGAGACCAACGAGTAGGGAGTTACAGTAATCTAGACGGGAAGTGACAAGGCTGTGCACAAGAATAGAGGTGGTGTGGGAGGGTAAGCGAAGGGCAGAGATGATTGATGTTACAAAGATGGAAGTAAGCAGACTGGGTGATGTTACTGATGTGAGAGTGATAGGAAAGAGAGCATTCGAGGATGACACCCAGACTCTTGACCTGAGAGGAGGGGCAAGCTGAGGAGCCGTAGATGGTGAGGGTGAAAGTGTCGACTTTGGATAATGTGGATTTGGTGCTGACCAATAGGATTTCTGTTTTATCACTGTTGAGTTTGAGAAAGTTTGTGTTGAACCAGGTTTTTATTTCAAAAAGACAATTGGTCAGGGAGGAGGGAGGGAGGGTGGAGTTTGGTGCGAAGGTAGAGCTGGGTGTGAATATTGTATTTACGGAAGATACAGCTAAGGGGGAGGAGGTAGATGATGAAGAGGGAAGGGGGAAAGTTTGTGTCGAGTTTTAAAGCATGTTTTCTTTATGTCGTCCTCTTGATCAGTGTTAGCAGTGTTACATCAGACAGGAGGTTTTTTAAATTCAAAATATACATATCTTTGAAGAATGGTCAAATCATTTCCAGTCAATATCGAACTGTATTTTTTGCATGAAAGGCCTTTCTCCTCCTTGAAAATATCTCTAGATTTGTCACCGATTCAGTTCAAGATTTACTCAACAGGTCTTAAAGAACAAGGCCTCATCATCGGTTTCATGCAGTGGCGGTGCTTTTGCGTACCTTGGTGCTGGAGGTAGAGTGGAGGTAAGGAGGTCTGCATGAGTCTGGGGGGCAGTCTGCTGCTTTTGGTGGACTGGCAGTAGTACTGCTTCACCCACTCGAACAGTCTAGGATGGGTGTCACTGGGGCCCGTGGGCTGATGGAAGTCAAGAATGCGGGCGCTGAAAACATTAACAGAACAAGCTTCATCTAGTGTTTGGTTAAACTGACTCTTTAGAGTACAAATTGTGGTCATATCGTATGTGGCCGACGGACCTAACAGAATCAAAGGGCAACAACTGAAGCTTGAAATTGAAGCCAATGCTGAAGAAACTTAAATACTGTCTCTGCAAGTCTTATCTTTTTTTTTGTCTCATCACAGGGTTCCACTAACAAGATTCTAAATTGACTTTGTTACATAGTGCTGGTTGAAGTCTACAGTTTTACTGAGTCACTAAGCTAACGTTTAGCATTAGTTCACCCATGATCCCAAGAAGACGGCTCTGACCCCTTGCGCTCCCACAGCTCTGCCCCTTTTGTCCAAATATGGTTACTTCCGGCTCCAAAAACCCAAAATGGTGACGGCCAAACTGCAGACTACTGGCTTCAAATCAGCAGTTCAGAAGCCAATGGGTGATGTCAAGGTTCCTCCGTCCACTCATAATATATGAATGATGCTAACTTACAGCTGTCACAGCTCACTTTATTTCAATAAAAGACCAATAGAACAATTGAACAGTGTTCATACACATTTCTTGCAGAGTTTCTATTCCTCCTGACCTGATTCCCAGTGATGTGAGCAGGCTGTAGATCTCCGTGGCTCCGATCCAGGCTCGCGTTCCCTGGAGTCGCCGGTTAAATTGGGACGCGCCTTGTGGATCCAGTCCTTCATTCCAAGCCTCTTCGATCATACTCTGCACCCGAGGGATGCTGGGAACTGTCTTCCCTGCATATAGGAGAGCATTAAGGAAACTGGATCAAACTGAACAAACATGTACAACTGAAATTTTAAACCTG
>JAPQRN010000009.1:15491649-15504138 GCA_037367275.1 Coranthus polyacanthus
AAGACCCTTTTAAAGTTTTGTCTTCCTTATGGAAGTCTGTTAATTTTATTTTTTATTTTTATTTGATTTTCTATGACCTAATGGACAACTGAAATTCCTTTACAGGATCAACACAGTGAATCTGAATGATTTTGAGATCATTATCATCACACACTAAGTCATTATTATGATGACATGAGTAATAATTTTAACAATTTTGACAAATATATCATTGTAAGAAGCTTTCTCCTTATTAGGACATACTAAATGACTTCATTTTATTTTACAAATGCATGAAACATTCATTCACACTTACTGGATCACAAATTCATCTGAAAATTCTCACAATTTTTGCAAGAAGCTTAAAAACGCCAAGTCTTTTCAGATCCACACAGCTGCCGACATATATGTAAACTGTACAAAACATGTAACATTTCTGTCATTTATCGTACGTAAATGACAGAAATGTTACATGGGGTGATGTCATGCTGAGACAGTTCATCGCTGAAGACTTTTCAACCTTCTAACAAAGTCATCTTTTCTTTCGGCCCTAACTCACCTGCCGACAGATTCTTATCTCTTAAACAAACATTCACTGTCATTGCACCAGAACACAGCCCAAGGACAAGACATTATGTGCTTTGAGAAAACTGTAAACTGCCATCATCAACATACCTAAAACCCGCATGCACTGTGTAATCACTCAAGCTTCTATGCAAGGGCTGTCAAACCCAAAACGAAAGTCAAGTGAAAAAGAAAAAGGGGAAAAAAAAGGTCAAAGCAGGCAACACACCTGAAATTTGCAGGTCATATGAGATTTTTGACGAACTAGCACACGCTCTCGTCCTCATTTATGAAAAATAAAAGGATGGGGTGGAGTATTATTTTCTATACAGGGACATTTTGTCACTATCCCACGGCCACGTATCAGCTTTGGAGGATGTGGTTACATTTTATGTGAAGAACTCAACAATGAGTCATTTGCAGTAAGGCAGAAAACTGATAGTACTTTGTCCTCTTTAAAAGCTTCCGACACATTTCGGGAAGGGAATCGAGAACCGGTTACAAATGGTCCAATCCATCAGAATCGTATGCCAATTCAAATGCCAAATGTTGCCAATTCCTTTTAACGATGCAGGGATTTTTTGAAACAATGACAACAACAAGGAGTCATGATGGAGATCCAGTCCAACGTAAGGGTTTATTTGACAAAGAAAGATGACAACAGTGCTAGTTGTAAAGTCTTTAAAATGATCGTTATAAAACAGATAGTTCCAGTTGAGCCATGTTCAAAGTTGTTGTAAAATGCTCTAAAAAGACACACTTTTATTACTGTGCCAAACAAATTGTTTAAAATGTCAAATGTTGTGAATATTAATTTATTGTAAGATGAGCAGTGGAAAGAGACGGACAAGATAGAGGAGAAAACGAAAGGAGACAGAGAAACTGAAACAGACTGTGTGGTCCGTTCACCGTTTTCAGACTTGCTCTGAGAGAACTGTACAAAAAAATTCTCTGATGCTGCCTGTGGTTGACCAATAGGGGACTTTTAGGCTGATATTAGTGTGGCCAATATCAACCAGAGAAAAAACATAAGAACGATGTCAGAAATGAACAATCTTTGAAATTATTAAAAATTAGATGACTGTAGAACTGAATATCTAAGTCACTGCAACGAGAGACGATTCTGTAGCAATATCTCCATCTCAAGCATTATGCAGTTAAAATGCATGTTTCCAGAGTCAAACAGCCTGTACCATAAAGAGGAACGCATGATATAACATAACTGAATACTACTTCAACAACTGCCCAATTAGTGACGATATGCACATACAAACCAATGTTTAAGCAATGTCGCTGAAGAACCACATTACTTGGCAGAAGAACGACTATTTGTGAACAATACATTAATACATTATTCGATTTATTCATCTTTTGTTCACTGTAAAAATACTCCTCTAGCAGTAAAGCTTATGCATTCCGAACCTTATTTTTAAGTAAAAATATGTAGTATTGTAAGTCATTATGCAGTAAAATGGTCCCTGTCAGTGATTATATATGCTTTTGGATTTATTTTACTTCTGCATTAATGTGTATGATGCATTTTACTGCAGTTCATGTTAAGGTTGAGTTCATTTGAATGACTTTTATATAGCATTTGAGCGACTCCACATTGAAAAAGATCTGATTTAGGACCACATGGAAGTGGCCCGGATAAGAAATTACAAGATCAGATTCCATGTGATTTGTGCTGTTAACAAGGTTGTAAAAAAAAAAAAGAAAAAAAAGAAGACAGAAAACAAACAGATCTGAGTCACATATGAGTGAAAAGATCAAATTTGTGCCACTTTTGCCTGCAGTGTGAATGCAGACTAGAAGCTGATCTCAGGTCAGATGTGTGTGTGATGGTGCACCTGACAGGGAGGGAGCGTACGCCTCTGCTTTGAGCAGACACGACAGCAGCATCTGGAAGTTTCTGTATCCACAGCCCCAGCCTTTGTCTCCCTCTGAGGAGCAGTAGTGATCTGTGTCAGCGCTCAGCCACACATGGATACAGTCTCTGGCTTCAGTCTGGTAATATTCATGTAAGGCTCGGAGCACACCTGCACACAGAGGACACACCTTCAGTGTCATAGCAGTGCAGTATGACACTAACACACATAACAATACTGTGCAGTTGATGGTCACACCTTAATGACTCTTCACTAAATTAACTAAAACTATTCTACACGATCCAATGCTGAACTGTTTCCAAAAGGTTATTAAAGTATTTGGTTACGTTATTTATTTTATGACATCATTATTATATAACATTGAGATGCTAGGCCATAATTATATATAATTCTAGGCTTGAAAAATCATAATGGCAACACTTTAGTTAAAAACTCAGGTATGGTATTTCAAAAGGTAATGTGGACAAAATAATGTCATTTATGACCCGTTCAAACTAATACCGATATTTTTCTAAATAGGTATTTTCCTCCGTTTAAAAAAAAGCAACAAAAAAAGTCTGTCCACATGACCTTCGTTTTATAAAATATCTGTTCACAGTAGAACGCCTACAACGACTACGAGCCTCTACAAACAGACAGACAAACTGTGGACCTTCAGTCAGACATAGCAGACACAGAGGCTTTAGTCTGTCATAAGGAGGAACAGCAACAACAGGTTAAGTTATAAACTTCATTTAACTTCAAAGTGTTAGTTTGTGTTTTTGAAGCCTATTCTACACCGGTACATGTGTCCGTCTCCATATGTCGGTGCTGACCTCGATCTACTACAGGTCATACGCTGACTTATACACATATATGACCTATATTTGATGTTTCAGGTACATGTTCATAACACAAAGCAACAACATGCATGTGTGTATTGGGGTGTGATGCCATCGTTTTCTAATCTCTTTGTTTTCCACACAAATCGGGCTTTTAAAAAAATCTCTGTTTTAGTGACAGAAAACACTGTTTATTGTGGATGAGAGGCTCAAACATACAAACAAAATATCCACTTTAGCGTGGACAGGACATAAAGGTGTCAGGGCTTAATACTTTCAGTACTTTCACTAAATAATTGACTCCTCATTGTAGGAATCCGCTAGTTCCAGTTCTTCTATTTAGTTTTCAGAGTAGATCTATTTTTATTTGAGGAACTGACTGGTTTTACTTAATTTTTAGTTTTTCCAGGTATTAAGAGGAAACCCCTGATTCATAAAAAGTGGAAAAGGGTAGGGAGAGAGAACGCAAGACATCAAATGTGATTTACTAATCCATCAGCTGAGCTGTGTGAAACTTTGGGTTCATGTTTGTAATAGATGATGGTCAAGAAAGACAAAAGGTCATCTCATGACTAAAAAGTGACAACGTACGAGGAAATTACCACAACTACACAAAAACGTACAGTTAGTTCCTCCTTTGTGTGGAGGTGTTCTGCTCACATTATAGTTATCTAAGAGGAATGTGCACTTTTTTGATAGGCTGAGATTTCAATGACATGTTAATATTTTCTGCAAAACCAACAACCTTAAAAAGAACGATGTGACATAGATTTTAATCACAAAGCAACCGGCTCTCCTGTAGGTACTGTGTGCACTGCTGAGCTTTAATATACCCTGTTGTCTCTTAACCCTCCCTTTGTATTAATATTTTCCTGACTACAATCAACATATTTTACTTGCAGACAAATTAAGCTGTTACTATTTGAAAGTCTAAATAAAGCACGTCATTAGATGGATCGTTACATTCTGTACACACAAAGCCTTTCCCCACAAGCAAACAATAACAGAGATTAACATTAAGAACATTTTGTAAAAGGTGGAGGAATGCTGAAGAGCTGGTTCTGGACATAAACTGAAAGACGGAACAAAGAAATGCTGGAATCTGAAAGATGTGCAGGAACATGCTGAGGATTAACTGAAGCATGACCAAGCACTTTTTTAAAAAAAAATAATATCAGTAGATCTCATCTGTGTGGGCTTATACAGAGAAGTCCTGAACCTAAAGAATACAAGCTGTTGGACGGGGAAAGAAGTTCTGGGTTCAAGCTGTGAAACGCAAACAGAATTGCAAGTAAAACCTGTTTTTTTTCGTTGTTTTTTTTTAAACCACCCAATTTTAATGGTTCATGTTGTACAAGAATAAAATAGTTTTGCGCAATACAGAGGTGAAGTCCCGCCCCTTCCGGTAACTTCAAACATGAATGGCAGAAAATAATTTTTAGATTTTAATGGTTTTGATTCACGTCTTTTTCATTTTTACTGGTTGGTTTCTGGTTTTATTTTATTTTTTAACAGTTTTGAATCACACCTGTATGATTTTTTATTATTTGCGTTCATTATTTTTTTGTCTGTATACCATATACTTTTTATGGATGGAACGTCCTTGAGTCCAAGTCAACGTTTTTGCTAAATTTGAAGAAATTCTGTCACGACGCTTCTCGCATTCACAAGAACTGAAAGGATGGACAGATGGACAGACAACCCTAAACCTAACCCCCCCGGCCCTGGCTACCCCCATAAAAATCAGACCTGCATCTGATTTACGTAGGACCACATACACATATGGAAGTGGCCCAAATTGGTCCTGAACAGATCAGATTCATGTGATCAGATGTGGGAGCCTCTTTCCTGTATTCATTTAGTCACATATCCTATGACTATGTGACTAAATCAACAGATCATTCGTCTATGTGACTGAATGAATGATCTGTAGCTTGTTTTATGGTGCATTTATTGTATTATAGTTTATTTCTTGTATTGTTCTGTCTGTATTGTCTTGTTGAGTTCTGGGTTTTGCGTTTTTAATATATGTATCTGTTCCTTTTATCTTCATGCTTCATGGGTGTATAATAAGCACAGGTTATTAGTGTTACTTCTGTCCAGCTCCCTTTGTTTGAGGAGGTGATGGGTTTTTGTTGTTAACTGATTAAAAACTATGGATTTTAGCATAATTTTGTACCTATATTATTACAAGATTTAGATAGCTAATATGGTATCTTTTCTCTTTAAAATGGTAGAGAAATCTCAGCAGAGTTTTTCTAACTCCTCAGATTACGTGCTGAGCAAAAACACTAGAATGTGTCTCCACATGGGTCTCAAGTGATCACTTTTCTGCTCGATCTGCAAGTAAACAAGCTCAGCAGTCCTTCAATCCGTACCAGGACACATACCTATTCAGACCTATAGAGAATATAGGTCCCAGACCACCTCTGAATGCATCCTGAGTGATTGGATTTGAATGCATCTTGAGTGTGTTCAGACCATGCATTTGTCCTGTCCATATGCGCTCTGTTTACCTTTCCTCTCATCAGCTACAGGTAAGCAATTCTCCGCTTTCTAATATGTGGAAGTAAACTATTCACCTCACAACACTGAATGTGGTTTAGAGCCTGCCTGCTCGTTTCCTTCCTACAAACACTTGACACAGTTCAAGGAAATGACTCTGATTTGCACAGACTGTTGGTTTCTAAAATGACGATGAACTGCATACACTGTACCTTTATCATCCGCTACCTATATTTGGCTTTAAAGGACAATATCGTCCTGCGGCTTTTGCTGAATGCTTGTTGTCTATCTGAATGTCTGTCATGTATAATATGTTTGCGTATGTGCAGTATGTGTATATCAGAGACTCTGATTTTCAGCAAGTGTTCAGCCTGAATCCGAATTCCTCCAATATAAGCAAGTGAGACTTATAAGGTTAGGGAAAACCCTGATTGTGTTTCTGTGGAGCTACACTGTGTCAGAGTTTGTGGCTTGTGTTACAGACGTACACTAACGTACCCTGTGTTCTGGTGCTGCCATCATCGACCCCTGACGCCAGAGACTCCATCATCTCTGCCCTCTTAGAGTGAAACTCTGCTGGATTCATCACACCTCTGGCCACGGCCCGCTCCATGGTCCTTTCCATCTGCCTGCGGTAGCCCCCGCTGCCGTCCAAACCAAACTGCCTCTGCACAATAAACACACAGTAAACATATCACTTAGGTCGGCAGGAGTCATGTGAAAGCAGTAAACTACAGATGCACACGCTGCATCACATGCACACAGACAGAAATCACAAGCTTCAGATAGTAGCTCTCTGGTCTGCTCATGAAGAAGCTGAGCAGCCTGTTTGTCAGTAGCAGACTGACAAAAATGTTCTTAACTCGCAGTCCACTCACATGCCTTTCTTTTTTTCTTCTTTCTCTTCACTACATTTCTTAAATATTCCAGAGAAGACTCTTCTTCTCTCTTAATTAGGAAAATGAATTCATATTTCATGTTATTTTTATGTGTTTTACTCTGACAGTTAGCAACACAATAAAAACAGCTCCGCGGCCCTTTTTGGGTTCCGATTAGAAGTTTGGGAAAGGCAGAATTAGAGTAAAGTAAAGTTAGTAAAGTTCACTTTATTGTCCCTGTAGGGAAATTCAATCTCTACATTTAACCTGTCCTAGTACACAAGGAGCAGTGGGCCACTGAAGGCACCTGGGGACCAACTCCTATCTAAACCAGAACCTGACAGGAGAATTAACCTAGCATACATGAGTTGTTTTTTCTTTTAATGACAGTGGAAACCAGATGACCCGACGAAACCTGTACAACACAGGGAGAACATCCAAACTCCACACAGAAAGGCTTCAGTGCACTGCTGTAGATGAAACTCCCCACCACTACGTACACTACCAACACAAAAACAAAACAAACAAAAAAAAAAACACAAAAATAACCCAAGTATAGAACATGTAATAGTGTAAGGCCCTGTCTACACTAACACAGATACGTTGCAAAATGAACATCTTCCTCAATGTTCTGGCCTCTCATCCATCCACTCCTCAAACTGCACATGCCTATTGTTGCTTAGTGTGATGAGGATGCACCTGAAACCACAACACCACCACCACCAACAACAGTGGACATAGACCAGTTTCTTTATATGTGGTTACACTAGTAATTACAGGTTTACAGCTTAATATGGCGACTTCATTGACACACAAAGGCCTCTGTGTCTGCAGTTTTTGTACAAAAACCAGGAAAATAAACTCACCATGCATGGTCAGAATGTTATTGGTATGGAATTTGACATATTGCTGATGTATACTACAGTTCTGGCATGTTCGTTTGAGTGTTTTTCTGTCCTCATATGTAAAATGAAGGTCACATGGACAGATTTTTTTTCTTTAAAGAGGGGGGAAAAATATGCGTTTATAAAAATATCTGTATTAGTACAGATAAAACCAAAACTCAAGTCATGTTCTTCTACCTTTGATACATTTTGCTACTTCAGAACTTCTACTTCAATTTCACAAAAGAATGTTGCTGCTAATGTAGTTTCTCTGTGTATTTTTAGTGAAGTGAAGGATCTATTTTAAGGTTTTTTTCACTGCATAACCTTCTGACCTGTAGCTTATTGAACTCCTCTCTCTCCTGCGCCTCGTCCTCCTTCCTCCTCCTCTGCTCCTCCTCCTCTTGAAGCCTCCTGGCCAGTTTCAGGTCTGAGTCAGGGCTCCCTGCATCAACAGATTTAGGAATGAACACAAAGTGTGCATCATGTTGCTTTATGCTTCTTTTGTTACTATATAATATGTTTGTTTTGTTTAACTGCTTTAAGTGTTGAGGGTGGCCACAACAACAATGACCTTTATTTTCAGTCAAAGAATATGTTTGATATAAATCTATCTTTGATATAATATAGTGTTGTTTAGCTGGATGATAAATCTGTTGTTAGTGTGTCTAAATGACTGGAAATAACAAACTAAATGTAAATGAATTATGTTAGACTAGATTCCCCACCTGCACAGCTCACAGATGCTCCATGGTGTAAATGCAGCTCCACATGCTCCTGCAGAGAGAAGCTGTCACTGCAGACAACAGAGCACAGTGGGCACTCATACCTCCTCCTCTCTCCTACAAAACAAAGTGTGAGAAATCCATGTAAGTCCAGTTATATCTGTGCACAGTGAAATGGTGATGGTCTTTAAATGTGTCCTCTCTTCCACTCATAAATATACTGATTGTAAAAAACACAGACTTCAATAAACAGGTGATTTGAATTATCTATTGGTTCTGTCCTATTTCATATCAATGTTGGCTGATAACATTTTGACTCATCAAAAGTGAATCCAATGTAGAGGTCGACCGATAGTGAACTTTTAAAGGCGATATAACAATGTTTTGGAGCAGGAAAAAAACAGAATAATTCAGGTAATGTCACCTCATCCTCCCTCCTTTGAAAAAGATAAATAAATAAGAAATATCAGAAATTAACCAACTTTCATTATATTAGAAGCTGGATAAGTGTTGAATGAAGTAATTAATCAATGAAACTGGAACTGAACATCAAACTAGCCATAAAAAATTCAAAAAAATTCAATTTTTTTTTTAGTTACTGTACAGCCATTATTGATCTGTTCTGCCAATACAGATCGAGGTTTCACACATCCTATTAGTACCGATTAATCATCATTATTATTATTATCGGCCAAACCAATTAATCAGTCTCTAACCCAAAATGTGCAAACAAAGGACCAACAGTCTATATTCAACTATACTGAGAGTATGTATACTTAGGGCTGTCAAGGTCAGGACATGTTAGCTGAAATAGATGCTTATTGAAAGGTGTTGTGTCGATTATTAGAAGGAAATTGATGTGATGAAAGTGATGAAATATGATATTTCAGTTTGTTTCATCCAGATGAACAGGTGAATGGAAATGATTGTAACCATTATGCATTGGAAAAATATGCTATAGACACAATTTGACCTTTTTTTTTTTTTACTTCTACTACTACTACTTTTTCAAAATAATATTTTGTGCTGTGATGTTAAAATATCTGTGGAGGACATGTGCCATTGGTACAGAAGCCTGCTGTGTCTTTTTTTGTTGAACAGTACATACAGCTTTGTTGGATGAATAGATAATTTCATTTTTTTGTGACACACCTTCCAGTTGCTACAACAAAATGAAGAGGACAGTGTGAGATAGTGACAACAGACACAGATAGCATGTATCTCCAGACAGAACAGGTTGGGTACCTTCAGCTGAGCGCTGTTCTTCCAGATGTAGCTCGACATGCTCCTGCAGGGTGAAACAGTCGCTGCACATCAGAGAGCACATGGGGCAGGAAAACGACTTCTCTGGATCAAAGAAAACAGGACCATTCAACATGGATGGTTCCAACTGATCAAACCTACTGGGTAAAGTCTGTTGACTAACCTTTTCTTGGTGAGCAAAGCCGCTTCCTTTTGTCTTTGTCTTGTTCTGGTTTATCACCATTCTTATTGCAGTGCTTAGTTCTTATTTTAGGGCCCACTATTGTCAAACGCGCTGCCTCCTGAGATGATGAAGCCCTGTTTTCTGGTGTACTGTTCGGTTCATGTTGCACTGGGTCTGTGGTGACACTAGAGGTAGCAGCAGGTAAGACTTCATCAGTTGTGCCGTTGTCGCCTCTAATTAAGCCAGAGGTAGGTGTCTGAGGCTCATTTGTGAGTGTGAGAACAGTGTTTTCTGGAGCAGAGCAGTCTGTGCTGGTTGTGGAAGGCCCTGCCTCCTCACAGTGTGGACGTTCACTGTGCTGGCTCTCCGGGTGTGCACTACTGACATGGAAGCAGAGTTCATCATAGGACACTCCAGACAGGGAGCAGAGGGGGCAGTGCATCTCATTTTCAAGGTGGGTGAGAAGAAGATGAGTCTTCATATCCTCCTCCAGCATCACCTCCTCTCCGCAGATCTCACAAGTTAGCATGGCTGCAGCCTACGGGCACACACAACACAACTCAAATCACTTTTAGGTAGGCTACTGAGAGGAGGTACAATGTATTATTTTGGTCTGTTACTCTGTTTCAGTCACTCACAGCTGTAAACTGGTGAGGGATGACACCTACTGGTTGTTCAGTTTGGAATATGCACTTTTTTATTTTATACACAAAGAATTAAAAAAAAAACAAAACAAAAAAAAAAAAACACACCACGTGTATTCTGCAGGTTAAAAACAATCCTAGAAAATGTACTCAAATCGGGGATCAGGACTATTAGCCTTGATAAAAATCTGTAAAATGGCAAACTTTTGCATCTGTTCTGCTTCAGTGGTTTTGACGTTTGACCTACTACATTTACTAGTTTTGGGGCCTGTGCCTAACACTGATGCTTGAAAGTTTGCAAACCCTTCTCCAGTCCAAAAACTAGCCAAACAGAACCCAGTTAAACAAACATGACATAAACACTAACTTATTGATTCATTTATGGTGTAACATTATCCCAAGGCCAAACTGTGATGGTGATGACCAGGTCAGAGCAGTTCCAAAACTGCAGGCCTCGTTCCTGGTCTGCAGTACCTACCAAAAGTGGTACCTATCAAAAGTGGTCTAAGAAAAGACAGCTGAATCTCAACCCAACTGAGCTTGTGTGGGAACATTAGTACCGCCTGCTGAATATTGTGCAGGTCCCCCTTTTGGGGGTCCAGGTCTGACCCAAGACCTGAACTCCACCAGACCTGTGTGCTGTGGTATCTGGTACCGAGACATTAGCAGCAGATACTTAAAGTCCTGTAAGCTGCAAGGTGGGGCCTCCATGGATCGGATTTGTTTGTCCAGCACATCCCACAGATGCTCGATTGGAATGAGATCTGGTTTGGATTTAGTGGCATTGAGCAGAGAGAGGTACTGTGTAAAACATGCAAAAAGTCACTTTTTTTGCACTATTAAAACGTTTTTGTATTTTTTAATGCTAGTTTTAAGTTTGTACGTTGGAGTTGGAAAGAATACACATTTCAAAATGACTAATCTTTATGTTTTTCGTGATAACCAAACAAGTAGACTCAAAGCAAAATAGCAATCGCAATCACTATTGCCCACAATAATTTAATTTTATTTATATAGCCCAATATTACAATTCAAGGATTCGCCTCAAAGGGCTTTACAGTCTGTACAAAATAAAACACCCTCTGTCTTTGGACCCTCGGTTCGAGTGAGGAAAAACTGCCCAAAAAAACCTGTGAAATATGTATCTGAAAAATCTGTGTATCTTCTCCCGCACACACGTCCGCAAAAGAGAGACAATAAAAGAAGTTTGAAGCAACCTTTTGTCTAGGCTACTACTGACTTGACAAACAAAAATGGGAATGGGAATTGGTTTGGAAACTTTAACATTTTGGTGGTAGATGTTATCCACGCTGTTTTTAACAAAAACTGCAAAACATATTATTAGCTAAATGACAACAATTCAGAAGATGAAGGTAAAAGACATTCACCTTAAGAAGTGTTATTTTACATGGATACTGCGTTAGCATCCAGGCTACGTTAGCTTTATATGTTGAACAAATACTCACGGTTTATGAAATGTGTAGACTACTTCATAAAGTTTGTTCTGACAGTTGTCGGATATTGTTACAACCTGCTTTCATTTACTGAGCTTCGAAACCAAAACCACCACATCAGGTCATACCGTTTCTTCTTCTTGAGTCACGGCGGTTGACAGCCATTTTATTGATGCATTACTGCCACCTATCGCTCAGACAGTAGACTTACAATATTCCGCAGATTTAGTTAAAGGAAACTAACACTAAAACTAGCACAGGAAAAAATTATTTTGTAAACAGAAATAAAAATGGAAATGACAGTTTTCAACATGAAAACTAAATAAAACCCCACAATCACATGATCCCCTGACTGCAACCATACAAACCCCTAGAAACCAAGGGAAACCCTGAAAATGCAGGGAAAATCAGCTTCCTTTTCGTTTTCCACCACTTCATTCATGTTGAAGAATAAAATGGTTTTGCAGACGTTATCCTCCGGTGGTGGAAGAAGAATTTAGTTCCTTTACTTAAGCCAAAGTAGTAATACACACTGTGAAAATACTCTACTGGAAGTAAACAAAAATCTTGTAATGTACGTAAAATGTACGTATGAAAAATAACTGTGCAGGTCTGTGTCAGTGTTTTACAATTACTTATGATGTTTTTGGATTCATTATTTATGCTGATATGAGTTTTCTTTCTTTCTTTCTTTCTTTCTTTCTTTCTTTCTTTCTTTCT
>JAPQRN010000009.1:15519121-15562465 GCA_037367275.1 Coranthus polyacanthus
GCTTTTTTTTTTTTCTTTTTTTTTTTTGTTGCCGTGTTCTTGTGGCTCTCAGTAGAACTTCCATGTTAGAACTGGAGCAGTGAATTACTGCAGTCTGTGCTTCATTACACTGGCTGCTTGCCTCCTCCGTGTGGGATGCACACTTAATATTGTGTAACAAGAATTAATAAACAGTTCTGTTGGATACAAACCTCACACACTCGTCACTGCTGTCGTCTAGATGATTACCATCCTTTAAAAACAATGTTTTATTAGCTCAAACGTTTTAGTGACTGAAAACGGTTGCTGTTTAGTTCATAGTTGTATGAAAACTAAAGTCCACTTCTGTTCATGTACTATTATTAGTACATTATATCATTGGTCCTTGAAAAGTCACGGAGAAGTTTTGAAATTGTTTCCATAGAAATGAGTGTGAACCCTGTCATGAAAGTCACATCGAACGTTGAAAACCACGCGTTCCTTGAATCGAGCTGATTTAGGCCACGTCCCTGTGTGACTAAAAAACACAAAATACACAAAACTTATTCAAACTACTGTGAAATGATTGTTTGGGATGTTTTAGGCCACAGCTGTTTGTCTCATTTTTGATTTCGTCCTTTGTTTAAGAATTCAGGGAACGTTCTTTTATTCGCAAATTTGCTCTTTTCAATATGTGACTATGGCACATATTGAACTGCAGATTTATTTATAGAAAACAAACAAACAGCGTTGACTGTGTTAAAGCTGTTGATGAGAATGACTAAACCTTTCAATTGACAAACTTTATTTCTTTGGACTGAGTCAGAAAAAGCCCTCCCCGTAACTCTTCAAAATAATTACACAATACTGAGCTGAAATCCAAGTTTTTATCTACAAGGGCGTGACTCATTTAAGGTTTTCTGCTCCAGTTTAAAAGCTTTATAGATCAGTTGAATTAAGTGAGGACCAGGCCTGTGTTCTATATTCCTGACTTGTTTCTAACAATACTAAAATTAAGAGAAATCCATCATTTTATTCAACGGCCCGTTTCATTTCCATCAGTGGCCTTGTATTGTGACTAATGTTTCTTGAAATAATTTCAATAGGATGAAATGTCACTAAATGTAACATGAACTTTAATACATTACCTCATCTGTGAACATGATTTCTGCCTGAGTCACGTCAGATAGATTTTCATCTGCAACAATAATTCCCATGAATCCCACACAACTTTACAACGTCCTCTAGTACTACGAGTCTTCTACTGTTGTTTTGATTGAGCAAAAATTACATTTTAAAGACATTTATAGGCTTTGTATGTATTTATTGTGCTCTTTAACTCCTGTTTTTATGCTTAACGTTGGCACTTTGTGACAATATAAACACATTTCATTTCTAAATTCTCTCTGTACATAATATAAAACAGTAGGTAGATAGAAAACAAACTTTAAACTACAGAAGATCTACAACAGTTCCCATCTTTAATACTGAACATGCCTCTATTTTAAAGTGGAGTTTGGTTGCAGGAGTGAAACTCTAAATATGTACTAAGTATGTCAGATATTCAGCAGTTAGAGGTGAACATGATATATGTGGATCGCCTTTTGGGGATTTCTCCTCTCTGAGTCTGGACAGACATGGATGTAAAGTGCAGCTGGTCTGGTTGTCTGAGACATAAAACCACCAGGCTGTAACTGTAGTTCCTCACTGAGCCACTGTCCTTGTAATCGTAAGGGAGAGTCCCATCCGCTGTCACCGTCTCATTCATAAATCTACTCACTGACAAACCATCCTGTCCGACTGGATTCGACTGCTCTGGGGGAACCAGAGTAAGACGTGTTGACGACAATGAGATTAGACTTGGTGTGGTTCCAACCGCAGACTTCACACACCGCAGATAAATTGTGCAGCTTATGTGTCAAACTTGGCTGTTTGTGAAACTTTACACCAAATAACTTTGTGAATAAGCAGCTTTCACTACTCACGCTGATCAGCCTCTACAGATCCTCCTCACCTTTCAAACGCCGTCGTCCAGAGGAATAGATGAAGTTAGAAATGAAGGGAGATTCATGTGATGTCTGTGCAAATACACCCTTTGATATTCTACTTTGTGTTGACATGAGGTCAAAGCTTCTCTCTGTCTTCCCTTACATGTATGTTTTTTTATTGGAAAATGTCATTTGACCCTTTTTAACATGTGATATATGTGTTAAGATAGGCTGTACTTTCTCATAAACCATGATTAATTAATGAATCAATCAAACTTCATCTGTTCAGCAGCTTTCATACCGATCGGTGCATTTCAAAGTGCTTCACAGGTGATTTACACACCGATAATAAGAGAAGAAACTGTAGAAGAAACAAACACATAAAAAATAAGATAAAATACAACAAAACCAAAAGAAAAATAGAAATAAACACAATAAGAAAACAGAATACAATCATCAATAAAACAATTGTCTGTAAATAGAAATCTAGAATAAAACTTTACAAACATAAAACACAAAATAAATGCCACAAAATAAGTGAAAATGAGGGAATTAATGTCTATAAATCAAAACGCTGAAGAGATAATTCTCAACTTTACGACGTCCTCTACTACTACAAGTCTTTTATTATGGCTTGGATTGAACAAACATTACATACTGTGCATTTTAAAGACATTTGTAGGCTTTTTATGTTTTTATTGTGTCCTTAATTCCAGTTTTTAACGTTAACGTTGGCTCCTGTAAAGCACTTTGTGACTTTTGTCTGTGAAAAGAACAGTATAAATAATTTAATTACTAAACTCTCTCTGTACATAATAATATATAACAGTGAGTAGAGACAAAGCAAACTTTAAACTACATACAATATACAGCGGTTTCCAGCTCTAATACTGGACATGACTTGAAAAAACCTTGTTCAAAACTCATAACTTGCTCAATTCTGAACAAAAAAAAACATTACTACACATGTCAAACGAAACAATGAAAAGCCCTGATGTGGTGTTTTCTGTCAGAAGTGATTGTACTGTTGTTACCGTGTCAAAAGACTGGAATCTCAGCCGACTGGTGTCTCATTACAGCTTGGCTTTTACTGTCTTTGGAGTCGTGTGACTGAGGAAAGTGAAGTTTCTGTTGAGTTTTGAGGCTCTAATTGTGTCAAGTTTTTCTGTAAAACATGGTCTGCTATTACAACTGTCTAATTCCTGCAGCCACTCCATTTTTTCCTAAACACACACCCTCTAAAACTACAAGGATATTAACAGACTAAAAAGGATTTAAATATTTAAACTGTTCCGCCATCCCTTCCCCTCATAACCAGACTGACGAGTTCAGAGCCGGGGATTTTCATTTTGGATGAAACTCGATGACGACTGACACCTGGGGCTGTTTACTTTGACATCTTCAGGCTGACCACAGCCACCTTCACGCAATAGATTCTTTGTCTTGACTGTGGTGCATGAGCTGCCTTATCAAAACAATGACTGTTTGAATGTTTTTTTTTACCAGCACGATATAGTGCATAATGGCCTCTAAGTAAATACAGAGTGATGGCAGATTAAAGAACTGTTACAGATGAAGCAGAGTAAGTAAATTTCACGGAGGAACACCCTGAGCCTGTGGTTTCACAGCTGTTAGAAGATTTGACAAAACAGACATGAGGCTCAGAGACAGTCCTGATTGTGGACGTTAATTATTTTTCTACAGAAGTGATTTAAAGCTGCAGCAGAATTTGAAAATACACCCCTTCCTTTTGCAGCTTCTCCTCTCGGTCCAAGTCAAAAGACTAAATATAAAGATGAATGAACCTGATGCTGTTTCGCGCTGTGGAAAAGAGAAGACACTTTTCCAAGCTTCCATGTCGAGCCACAGAGCAGTAGAGTCACGACTGACTGAATCTGATCATAGATCAGTAATTACAGCTGTCAATCACATATTGAACCTCCTACTTCTCTGAAAACACCTGCGATTAGATAAAGTCAACCATGAACCCCCAAACCCTCACCCTGTGCACCCAAGGGTTCAACAAACTTTGACAAAATATCACCTAAACCTTCTGACCACCTGGAAAAGCCTGATTTGATATGTTTTAAACTTACTGCTATCTCAAATATTAAATCGGGTTTCAACAGATGACATAAGGATCTTTGTGAACATCTAAGATTTGCATATTGAAATGCTTTTTGTTGTTATGGTGAGACTCGGCAAGTGTTGATGTGTCATACGTAGATCATTTTCTGCTGAACACGTCGTCATATCTCTCGTCTAGATGGTTTTATTAGGCCTTTGACTGATGATCATTTGTCACAGACCGGTGTGACTGGTTGTTGTCAACGTAATCAGCAATAACATTTTCTTAAATGGAAATGAAAGCTCGATCTTCTCGTGATGTGTTATTGTTGTGACGATGGTTTACTTTGTTCTGCTTTCATGTCATTTGGAGTGAACGATTTCAGTGAGACGTATAAGCATTGTCTCTTCATCACAGTATTTTGTGTACTGGTTTTCACTCCAACTTGATGATGTGGAAGTTCCGTAGACTTAGGGCCCACATTGTCCATTCAGAGTGACATGAATGACATTCATTCACACCATTACATGCAGTAATAATGGAAGATGATGTTGAAGTAATCTGGAGTATTTAAAATATTGTTACTCACATCAAATGGAATGCGTTACAAATGACTTTTAAGGGTATGTGTAGTCTGTGGTGAAGTCTAGACCATCTAAACTGAGACCAAGTCGAGACCTAGACCAGATGAGATACACAGCGAGGGCATCATGGGAGACAAGTTTTTCAAATATTACACAGATTATGGTGCGATGTGACCAAACCAGTAAATTTCTTACCATGACAGTGAATAACAATCATCTTTATGGTGATTAAACGTCGAAAGGTGGTAGGGGTGTATTTTTATTTAAGTTTCCATTGTGTCGCTGAAATCAAGGGTTGGCAAAAATGCAGAGATTATTTATGAGTGACATCCTACAGCTGTGGTCTCGACCGATCTGGAAATAAAGTCCTCTTTGTCTGAGACTGAGATACAATGGAGTAAACGAGACTGAGACAAGACCAAAGCCTTCAAAAAGTGATCTCGACTACAAAGCAAGCTATGTGTTTTGTAATCTGTAGTAAAATACAGAGAGCTGTGTTCATACATTGACTTAAGACAAAGCCACATGACCTGTTGATATTATACAACAAACATGTGTCTGACTCATATTCACAGCCTGGAGGAGGGCGTGGACACAAACTCACTTGTAGTGATGTTGTTTCTGCCTCCAGGCTGGTCTTACATTATGCAGCACAAGTATGGAAACAAAACCACATCTTCGTTTCAAACTTTGAAATTTTGGATCTTTTGTAAGGGGGTGTGGCATCATGAGTGACAGCCTGCCATCGGAGGATGAGATCCTGGCTCAGTCATGCTGCCTTAAGTCAGAATATTCAGAATGACGAATGATGAAGATTTTAAAAAAAGGGATACAATTTATATCCAGCTACAAAAAAGCCTGAAGAACTGATACGGAAACAGAACATGGTGTGAAATGGCAGGTTTTCAAAACTTTTCAGAGCGGCGTTTTGCAAGTAGTTCCAAGCACATGCATAAGAACGGCCTACACTGCCATTATCCTACGATGGACATGGTCAGATATCAGAACTGAAAGCAGAGTTTAATTGTTTATGGCACACGATATCATCCATGATTGTTTTACATGGAGTGTGTGTCACAGTTGTCTGAATACTAAACTTTATATTTAGGTTTTAACACAACATTCTCACTTCCTTTTCGAAGTATCTATCCATGCAGGTACTTTTGGAGTTCTTAATTTGCCCTCACCCCTTTACAAGAGAGATTTGCAGTATTTGCAGCACAGATTTTATTTAAAAATCTCGATTTTCAAAGGTCCACCGATCAGTCTAAACTATACTTAAAGAAGTAGTCCCTCCTGTTCTGTGGACTAAACTTTTTTCCAAATGATGTTTTTCAAATGTTTTGATCAACACAAACACAGTCCCGTCTACCTCCGGCGTATTGGAGCAGTGTATGGGAGTTTTTGCGTTTTTGTTTATTTTGTAAATTGAAAAATGGGGCTTGCGCTGCACATCCTTTTGTTTTGACATCAGCGGTGGGTATTCACAGATTCCACAGGTGAATGTGTGTCTAGACTGTTGAGCAGGGGCTGCAAATAGTCTTTTGTTTGTTTCCTCATTCCTTAATGTTCTCACACTTCTTCATCTTCATCAGAAGGCATTTGGGTAAGACCAGAGTTGACTCACCGTCACAAAGACTTGACTGATGCCTTGCTTTAATTGTCATCCGATCCTTTCACAAGCTGCTGCAGGTTTAGAAAGATGAAGCCAGTGGTGAAATGTGCTTTTGGCTCTGGTTACGTCTCAGATTACAATTTTTCATCCCCTTGTGTTAGGTGTTAAATTGAATTTGTTTGTGTCCTTCATCATCATAAGAGCATGACACGTCCAATTCCCATTTTTGTTTAATTGGAAAACACTTGCATCTCAAACCAGACCCACAGAGGGTCATTTAAACTGGGAAATTTAGCCCACTTTTCCTTTTTTTATCTTTGCCAAAGTTTCTTAATTCATGTTGATTTCCCCTGACATGTTTGGAAGTGACACACTAGAACTGTGCAGAGTCTGTATAAAGGGTCGGGAACTTTTACCTATTTCACCTGGGCTTTTCTTTCTGAACACACTTGAGAGAGTGGCTGAGATGAGCCTTTGTTTGGTGGTTGATTATATTTGTCACTTTTGGTGAGGGACTAAAACTTAAAAAAGATGGTTTTAACTAGGTTTTTGTCCCTTTATTTCCACATTAACATGGCCCTTTATAAATATAGATTCCAGTCAACTGAGGCAGGAGACTGTATATTTTTTACTCTATATTTGAAATGATTTTGCAAAGTAGATTGTTCTGGCACAACTTCACCTACTTCCATGGTGCACAGAGAAGGAAACAACTAATACTCCAGCAGCACTTTTAATGTAGAACAACTTTATTAAAGCTGTAAAATGTTGTTCAGTGCTCAAGCAGAACAAAGGTATTTTGATTTGGTTTTTAGTTCTTTTAATTTCAGTATGGGTCTGTATAAATTTAGATTCCAGTAAACTGTATGTCTCTGACTGAGGGAGAGAACTGTGTTTCATCTTAGCAAGGTTATTATTATTTAATAATATTTTAACAATTATTGAGTTTATATTGTATGTTTCGCAAAAATGTTTGTGTAGAGTCTCATTTCTGTATAGTTTAGTGCTTTTATTTCTTTGGATTTAAACAGACCCTACTAGAGGAGCTGATCACTGATTTTTTCCAGCTTTTTATTCATGTATTGTTAATATAATCTACATCTTTGATATGGCAGCATCTGCTTTAGGTTGTTCCGAGTCGTGAGTGTTGAGAATCACTTGGTCACGTGTACATATGTAGATGTATTATCTTTATTATAAGCAACAAGTCAAATATACAATTCAATATTCATAACAACCCATTTAAATAATCAGTTCATATACTGGTGCTTCTTCGGAGGCATTTTCGTCGTTTGATTGAACCTTGGTGCAGACTTGTGCAGTCCGTCACCACAGTGGTTTTAGGAGGATCAGCTGAGATCACAGCAAGGGAAGAAACGCTGCTGTTGACGGTGATGTTCTGCTGGCTCTGTGGCTCAGACACTGAGCTCTGAGGCACCATGATTGAACCTACGCTTTTATTTGAGTATTCATACAGAGTCTTCCTGAAAGCGCTCTTTGTGTTTTGTTCCCTCTTAAAAAGGATCACGTAGCATTTTGGGAAAAAGTGGCAGCTGAGGATGCCGTAGTTGGAGATGAGGATGACCACCATTTCCACAGCAGGCAGATAAACTCCTGAGGTGGTGACGTAGACGGGAACAAAGAGCAGCCAGGAGATGAGGTAGAGGAGCATGCTGAAGGTGATGAACTTGGCCTCGTTGTACTGATGTGGCAGTTTGCGGCCTTTGAAGGCACAGATGAAACACACAAAAGCGAGGACAGCAATGTAGCCCAGCATGACTCCAAAAGCCAAATATGAACCTTCATGACAGTCCTCCAGCAGAGTGGTTGGATTACTGATGGTGTAGTTATAGGGGGATTTGAGGACCAGCCAGCAGATGCACACCGCGACCTGCAGGGCCACACAGATGAAGATGATGACGTACGGCTGGTAGAGCTTCCTCAGGACCTCCTGCAGCTCCGGGTTGAACTGGAAGGCCAGCAGGATCTGCAGGGTCTTCACCAGGATACAGGAGACGCACAGAGTGAAGCTGATGCCAAAGAGCACCTGCCGAGCCTTACACTGGAAGCTGTTGGGGCGTCCAACGAACAGCACGGCGCTAACAAAGCTGGCGACAAGAGAGAACAGGATGACTTGGCTCAGCGGCCCCCCGGCAGCCCTCACCACAGGAGTGTGATGCTGATGGAGAAACAGAGCCGACAGCAGGAGAGTCAGGAGGATCCCCAGACCGGCAAACGACACCAGCACCACAGCGAAGCCATCCTGCCAGGAGAAGTAGAGCAGGGATTTGGGGGTACAGCTGGAGCTGCCCTCGGGAGCCCACTCTGTGTTCGAGTCACAGCTCAGACACTGGTCCATATCTGAAAGAGCACCACGAAACTCCACATCAGCAACTGACTGTGCGCATACATGCATAGAGGCAACTCTGTATCACAGAAATTACTTTCATATCTGACTAAATTGCAATTAATAATCACGATGCCACCCACATTATGTTTTGCTACAAATCAAAATCTGTGCCTTGATTTTTTTTTGCAAGTGGTTGTAATTTCTCACTGAAGGATAAACAACTTGATGAAACAAAACGTATGGCAGGCAGCATTACGTTTACAACAAAATATATTTATGGTTCTGATTTAGTTGCATATGAATGTCCTTTTTGTGAGGCAGGGTGGACAGTTTTTCCATTTTAAGCAGCTTTATAAACCTACTCCACTACATTTCAGACACTTGTCTCCAAATGTCTTGATTTTGAATGTTTACTCAAATTCATACTTATGTACAGTATGTGAGTAAAAATACTTAGTTGCATTCCTTCACTGCCAAACAGCTTACAGTAACCTGAAATGTGACACAATTCAGGTCAGTGTGGACTTTGAAGACTTTGAAGTAAAGCCTGGTTCTCAGTCACTGTGAATGTGAATCTATGTAGTAACATATATTAAACATGTAAAGCAGAGTCTTGCCTGTGTGGTTTGAGTAGTAGTTCTCGGTGCAGTTGATGCACTCGTAACAACAGGTGTGTTGGCCCTCAGCTGTTTTCTTGAACTCTCCAGGGAGGCAGCTATTGGAGCATTTTGAGATGATGTGCTGAGGACGGCAAAGAGAGAAAACTCATTATGTTTTGATATTTGTGTTTTCTTTTTCAATCTTTAAAATGTAACTTAGTATTTTACAGTAAAACTGAACAGTGTCTGTTTCTAGATTTGACGTGGTAAGCTTTAATGGCATGTTTTCAGTCAACAGTCCCTGCTGTGTGTGCATGTCCGTCAGAATGAGGGCCTACCTGCAGCTCCCTCAGCCGTGTGGCGGTGCTGAGCTTGGTGTATGTGAAGCTGCTGTTGTGTGGGTGAAACTCAGCCACAACGTCATGCACATGGATATCCCCTTTGTGTGACCTCCACATCGTCATGTCATAGCCCAGGTTAATGTCTCCTCTTCCATCAAACTTGTATTTCTTCCCTTCATTTTCAAACTCCTGCATCCGCAGAACTTTCAGCAACTACAAAGGCACAGGACACTGAATTTAGGAATTCAGAATAAATCTAAAGTCGGGTATTGATCTGATGAGGTGATCTGATATTTTTTTTTACTTTATCAAAATACAATACCACAGTTTTTTAAAGAGACATTTTGTTAGGCATGTTTTTCCTCAAGTGTGTAAGAAGAAAACCTGGTTGATTCATGAATCCCATGTAGGATTTTTTTCATTTTCTTGTTGTTGCTTTGTGTAAAAGCAAATGTAAGAGAAAGATGAGAAAAGACTGTTTTTTTCTGAAATGTGGTCATTTAGGAGATCATTGTTGATGGACTGCAGGTGCCAGAACGAGGCAGCTGATTGTCTCAACCCTGTGTTTAGGCTCATTATTTGGAGGTGTCCTGTTTACAGTGACAATGGTCCAAAAAACAGCCAAAACTTAATCCTAATCCTAACTGCGTGTTACTTGAAACTATTTTCCTAAACCTAAAGTGAAACCAGTGAACTCACTAAAGCTCACGATACACAAACACTTGTATATTTGTTGCATGAGGTGAATACCTTCCAGGGTTGCACTGTGCCTGGTGATTTACAGTCTTGGCGCCGACATAAAGACGCCACAGCCTGAGCGAGAGCGCTGACAGCCATCTCAATGCTGAACACTGTGTCAGCATCAGTGTGCTCTCGGAGGGACATCACAGCTTTAGACTTTGTGCTTTTATTGTTGTTTAGCTGCATGTAGAACTCCTTCAGGAAGGGGTTATTGTCTGTGTAGCTGTGTCCGAATGCCTCCAGTCTGCTCAAGTACTGACTGAACGACAACAGGCTTCCGCTTTTGAAAGTGAAGCCCACGACGTGTCCGATGTCCTCCAGGGTTAAGTTTCCTCTCACAGAGTTTGAGGAGGACCAGCTGTCACTGGCAACCCAAACCCGCTTCATCGACGTTACGTTATCTCCTGCTGCCAGCACCTGCCTTTTCAGCTCCTGAAATAGGTATTTCATGTGAGTGGACTTGCTGAAAGAGACAATCACTTTGACTTTAGGATGGTTGTAGATGATTCTGGCAGTCAGCCTGACAGAAGAGCTGATGTCTTCACCGGTTACTGATCCAGATAGGATGCATTGGAAGGCCACGCAGATCCCTTTTTCAGAGGCCTGGGATACAAAGTTATTAAGGGCCGATCTACCGTAATCTCCATCTGTGATAACGATTCCCACCCAGCTCCAGCTGTTTCTTTTGAGCAGTCTGACCATGGCGGCCGTCTGATGCTCGTCATTAGGAATGGTCCTCAGGAAGGCGGGAAAACGGCTTTTGTCACTTAGAATGACAGCAGTTGATGAATAACTGATCTGGTGGAAAAGAAAATCAGTGACAGTTTACTAACCAAGTACAGTAAAAATAAGTTTTATCTACAAGACAAATGTTTTATTACTTAGTCACATAAAGTCTTCTGTGACTTTAAGGACTTTTGTCAAGTCTGAAATGTCATAGTGGTTCTATATCGTCCTGTCTGTGTGAATGTTGTGTCGTGCTCAGCGTTTCCACTGTTTGCCATTGTCTGTACACACAACACCTATTGCACTGTCTGTCCATCCTGGAAGAGGGATCCCTCCTCTGTGGCTCTTCCTGAGGTTTCTACCATTTTTCCAAGATAGTCTTTTTGGTCAGTTTTTCCTCACTCAAACCGAGGGTCTAAGGACAGAGGATGTTGTACCTTGTACGGACTGTAAAGCCCTTTTAGGCAAACCTTGATTTGTGATATTAGGCTATATAAATAAAATTGAATTGAATCAGATACCCCTTTTCCACCAATGAAGGTCCAGGACCTTTTTGGAGCCCGTGCCTAATTGTCATCTAGTTCTTTGTGTTTTGAGAGGAAAAGCCCTCGACTAAGAAAATTAATTTTCGAGTGGCACCAAAACTTTGCTGGTCTAGAACCAAGACCTGCTGACATCAGGGGCTGCGAGACCAAGGACTACTGACACCAAAAACATCAACTAAAACTTTGGTGACAAAAACCAGATCTAGACTGTATATAAAGATGGACTCAGTGACAGCTCCCCAAAAATGAAACCAAAACCAGATCGCCCCCTGGAGGCTGGCTGCAGTTAATCCTGCCCCCTCCATGTCAGTAAGTGTGACTTGGGCCAAACTAAAAACTGAAAGTACTCATCCAACAAATTTTTCCCAATGGTGATTTTGGACTTTTTAGGCAGATTTTATTAGAATGATTTGTGTTCAGATCATCATTTTCTGATCCATGTGTTATTTGATGATATAAAAGCAGGTGATTGACAGGTGTGATGACAATCACTGTCAAAAACCCCTCAGACATGTGGCTGGAAACCAGTCAAGCGGATGTCAAGTCTCTGTGTCTCTACTGCACAGAATCTGGCTCTAAACTGTGTCACTCAAGCAACACGGCAAAGAACATGAAAAAGTAAACCAGTTCTTGGTTTTACTGTAAAATGCACCCAGGCCTCACAACTGGCAGTGGCTCTGGTCCAAGTAAAAAGTCCCAGAAAGACTTGTCCTGGTATTGTGTTCAGGCTATGAAACTGGGACACTCACTGGTGCTTTTATACTGATCTGTTTCCTGTAAAGTCTCATTTATTTCTACTTTGAGTCTGTTCCAAATGGCATATTATCTACTACTGTTAGACCAACGTGTGGCTTGTGGCCTTCATCAGGGTCATCATCATACTATCTACTACTGACATACCAATTCTGAAGTATTTGGCAAATTTCCGAGTCAATGAAATGTGCTACCTTTTTTTCCTCAATTTTTTTGAGGAAATCACTATTGAAGATCTCATAGTTGATGGGTCATTTAATAAAACCTGAACAAAAGCCATTGTAGTAGTATTAGTAACCCTTTGATCTCATATTATGTTTACTACTCACATTTCCCAAAGATGCAAAACCCTCAAACTCTAAACTTCTGAATCAGGACACTTACGTTAAATGTCCCACTTCTCATCTCCCACTTTCAAATTGCACAAAACTGATGCCTCATGTTTCATCTAACTTTTGTTACAATCAGTCAGACAGTTTTTGACCTTCAACAGTCTCACCACTCACTTGAGGAATCATCTTGAGGGTCAGTTGCCTGGCGATGGCGATGGATGTCTCAGAGTGAGTGGCCCCCATCACGGCCATGACCCGCGGTGCGTGTGCAGAGGTGTTGTTGTAGGTTGTGGGGCAGTCTGTCTGTTCAGCGAACTCTGCTGTGGCTCTGAGAGCAGTGCTGACGTCGGAGCAGGAGTCCATGATCCGGTAGCCTAGAGTGACGTTAACATCAGCCAGCAGAGGGGATTTATTCACAGTCTCTATGGCGTTGATCATAGTCAGAGCTTTGACCAGGCCTCGATGCTCAAACCTGAACAGGACAGTGTTAACAGTTTATTATTCAAATACCAACAACACCAGACAGACTGAAGAACTGATAAAACAGACACATAAAAGAGAAACATAGATTAAACCTCGACTCACGAGGAGAAGAACATCAGTGTCAGACTGTAAGCACATTTAATCCAGCACCTGAAATCTTGAGCTACTTCTTCTTTTAGTTTTCTATATTATGAATTTATTCGTTTTTATTTATTAATCCAACTCTCATTTATTTCTGCTGTGCGTAAGCATGAAACATGAACATTAAAATACTGGAATCAGCTCATGAAATGCCGTATGTAGGGATGGGAATCCTGAACCGGTTCATCAGAATCATAGGCTTTCAGGTTTATCAAAAGAGTGACTTTGATGAAAGCAAAACAATGACAACAAGAAGGAGTTTCTTTTTTTACACTGTTTTCAGGCTCAGTGAAAACACTTGTGTTGACCTTGACCTTTTTTTCCACACAAGGGAATCAATAAAGAATCGGACCAACAAGCAGAATAATAATAATAATAGTATAAGTTTCAATCACATCTTCACTTCCCAACACTAGAAATACGCACCTTTTTTAAAAGTTCTTAATATTCTAAAAAAAAATACGTCAGACGTGACCATGAAGTGACATAAAATAGGAACTTTACTGAAGACGTTGGTTTGTGGCTACAGTGTAATGTTGCTCCACTTGGATGGAATACAATAGAAGAACACATTAACACGTTAAAGAGCCAAAAAAATGGTCCAATAATAGTATCTACTACAACACAACACTCCCAGGGGCCATTTTACTCTGTTGGCACACATACTGAGTCACATGTATTAGTTTTACTATAGTGAATACAGTCATTACTATAATAATAATAATAATAATAATAATATATAATTCTGCATATATTGTACATGTCATAGTTACATTACCCTCTATATTGGTCCATTTTTCATGCTGTTCTGCACATGTATTCATCTTTATGCTGTATCTGTATGTGCATGATGCAAGATCCTAAACTGGATTGGCAAAGTTGAATCTAATCTATTTTTATTCTTATCAGTCTGTTTGGAAAATGGTTTAATACTTTTTAGTATATTATGTTAACAAAATTAAATTACTGAATAATTCCTCCATCACTGACATTTCTGAAAATCATGCTGTTACTGATGTTATAATATTTATGAAGATTCAAGGGGACATTTTGAAAGTTGCATGATAGAAGTTTAAAACCCGAAGACATTGGTTGTTTTTGTCGTTCAGTTTGAGTGGACTCACCTGACACACTGCTTAAGGTGAGGTGCAAAGGAGTTGTTGTTTTTGTCTACGGCTTCATGAATGGGAAAGATTCCTCCAATGATTATATCTCCAGGGGCTGTTGCTGCAACCGATCCTGAGTGTGTTTCAGAGGTTTGTCCTAAATCCAGCATGGTAAATAAAAGTCTGATGCCCACGTACACAACAGAAACAACAACACGGGCCATGATGTGTGTGTCTCTGCCGGCCCTCGCTCTCTGCTCATTCCTCTCACACTCGCCTCTTCTTGTCACTTCACCTCCGGCAGAGTGATACTCACCGTTTTAAACATCTTCAGCAGAGCAGAGGAAAAAAAAATCCCTCTTACTTCCTCCATAGTTTACTACTCTCATATTCTCCCCTGCAGCCCTGCCCACTTCTTCATAACTGACAGCAGAGTGAGTCACTGTGCAGCACAAGCAGCTTTTCATCACATGTGTTATCCTGCATAAGCATTTCTTTCACCAACACTGACTGGAAATATGATGAAAATGCTTTATAACAGGTGTAAACAAACTCACTGATGCATTTGTTTGACTGACACTGACTGGAAATATGGTTAAAATACTATTAGTCATATTTCCTGGCATAAACAAACTCATTAAATCATATGTATACACTCAACAAACACACAAAGCTATAACTATATTTGAACTTGAACAGATTCAGTTTCATTACGTGGTTAGAAGTCACCTTAAAATTCCCTTGAAATCAAATTTAATTATATAATAACATATGTTTAAGTGTTTTATATGACATATCTTGCAATACATGCCTCCACTGCAAAAAACGAAACTTGTCAAGAATAAAGAAAAAATAATCTAATTTCAAGGAAACATATTTAACTTTGTCTTCATAAGATATTCCAGCTACTACTATTCCAGATTGAATCTGTAACAAACTAAAGCAATGCTTTGCACAATAGTCACTTGCACAATTTCACAATTAAACAATATTAAGTCAAGTACAACTTGGTTTCTTTTATTTTTATTTGTCAGTAACCAGATTTTTATTGTAATTTTAAGAAATGTGGTCAAGTCAAAATGTGTTGACCCCACTGGCAGTTAAATAAGCTCCATGATATTTTTTGTTGTGATGCTAAAAACATGGATTTTAACAAACCGGTGTCTTTCATCATTAATCAGACTCAGACAAAGCATTTTTAACCCTATGTGACTCTGATCTTTTACATAGTGACGGTCTGTCTTATGGTGTGTATAATGTGAGGGGTGGGAGTGGGGTTGTCAGGTTGTGTATTTATGTCTGATTGAAACATGTTGTTTGTATCTAGTACTTTGTATTTATTTTGTCTCTTAGCATTATTCTCATTTTTCTCAGTTAACTGTTTTTGTGGAGCAAAAGCTGGATGTCCAAGCAACAAACAAGTTTACATTTCTACAAATATCTTGTTTTGGGATAGAGTAAAACTTGTTTCATTTTAATCCCTCAGTCCATCTGCATCTTTGCTCCACAGATCTTTTGTTCAAAAATATCACATTTTGTGACTTTTTCACGATTTCCCACTTAGTAAAGGTGCAACAATTTAATGTTGGATTTATCATAACTATTAAATATACCTCATTCTTACTCGTTTTCTTAATGTTTGACAAATCATTTTATTAGTTTGCTTATGTTACAACTGTGCAATTGATTGATTTTTAGATGCAATTAAAATACATCAATCAATCAATATATTGATAATTAAGTGCCGTGTATTTGACCACCTGCTGTACTTTGATGCTTTATTATGTTGTTAAAGGTTGCATCGGCATCTTCTACATCTGCGTAACCAAAATTTCTAAACTCAGATCGTGAATTAAAGGTACATTGTGTAATTTTTAGTGTTACAAACTGCAACTGAGTGGTGTCCAGAGTTAAGGTGCATTACTGTCACTTACTATGTTTGTCTATGTATGTCTATGTCCACGTCTTTTGTACAATCTATGGTGTAAGGTTATTCCTGTTGCCAGTGAGTAGCAGAATGAGGCAGCCTGAGGAAAGAAGAATCAAGAATTAGCAAAAGGTTTTACACCTAAAAGAAATGTTTGAAAGATTTTTTTCAAGGCACAGTAATGATAAAAGATAAATCAGGAAATCCACTGGAGATTTAGTGATATTCCTACAGCTGTAGTCTTGACTGGTCTTGAAATAAAATCCCGGATCCTCTCTGTCAGAGACCGAGACAAGACCAAGAGATCAGTCTCAAGACCAAGACCAATCTCGAGTGTGACTGCAAATCAGGGTTAGTCCACCAAATATTGACATCTGAGCTCTTCAGGAGTTCAAACGTGGTGTTATTTGCGGGTTCCACATCATTTAAACATGATTTTTGAATGGAAGGAAGTACTTGTTAATCTACAGTCATTGCTAAGAACTTTCAGTTATGATGCTTTGGGGAATCACCTCCTAAAGAAAATCATCTTAGCCTTAGGCAAATGAGACTATGTCTGAGAGGTCTACCCACTTGTTCTTTGAACACAAGTTTGAATCCAAACTTTGACTACTGAGACATGTTTTTGTCCTCTGATGTGTGGCTTCTTCTCTTACAGATATCTAAAGATCGTCTGTTCTGTAAAAACTCACATCCTACAGACGGTGCGAGCCGCCTGCATCATCTCTGCAGTAACGTGGGTTTTCCTCATAACCCTCGTTACCAGCTATGTTTCTACATCACTCGTCACACAAAAGAACTTGACATCTGTCCCCAGCAGCTGTGAGGATTTGCACAATAAAAACTTCAATGTGTTTGACATAGTTTTCGACACCTGCATATTGACCATCATCCTGTCCGTCCTCGGCTTCATTATCTCTCATCAGCTCTAAGAAGCTGGCCAAATCATGCAGGAACATGTTGGTGCTGGTCAGTGTCTTCTGTATTTACTACGTCCCCTTCCAACTGGTTAACCTCCCCTACATTTTCCTTGGGTGTTCCTGGAGCCAAGTGCTTAACGTCCTGCACCACTTGACCCACTTATTGTCAGCTGTCTACGTCTGCCTGGACCCCTTCATCTACTTCATCTTGTCCAAGGACTTCCGGGAGCAGCTGAGTTTGAAAAATGTGTAATTTTTACAGAGAGAGACACCAACCCCAAACTTGTAGAGAAGGACTAGCGTAATGGACCCACATCAGCTGGTGGCTCATCTGATTGTCATCTAGATATGCTGGTGGCAAATCTCATTCAACTAATCTTACCTTGTTACTTAACATACTTTTTCTGAAAGATGCTTTTATCACGCAGCTCAGTGGTTAGCAGCTAGAAGGTTCAGAGTTCCATCCTGGTTAGACCAAGGCTTTTCTGCGTGGAGTTTGCATGTTCTGTGTGGAGTTTGCATGTTCTCCCCATGCCGTGCAGGTTTCCTCCAGGTACTCCCCCCCAATCAAAAACATGCTTGGTTAATTCTCCTATTATTGCCCTTGACCAAAGTACTGGCTTAGATCTGGAGTTGGTCCCCAAAATAAATCCTGCTAGAATTAAATAAAAGTCTGTAAATTATGCTGTTGTAAAAATAAGATAAAAATCATATTTCACAATAATGAGCAGATATGCAGTGTTTCATGATAAGAACTGAATTTATCAAACCTGTTTAATCATTTTGCATCTTCGTGGTATTTCATAATGTATTTTTCTTTCATTTAATTAATGTGTACTCGTGCTGCTGTTGAATATGAAGATGAAGACTCTGCATTAACACCAGGTAGAGAGGCCTGTGATTGCAAGTTTCCACCAGTGTTGAGTCATTCCAGTCCAGTAGGTGGCGGTAATGTTTTTTTCTAAGATGGTTGTAAACCGCCGCTAAAACTCAAGGAAGAAGAAGAAGACGCAGTCGTAGAAGAAGAAGACGACCAAAAATGGAAGCGGCAGTGTTCATTCTGTCACTTGTCGACTGCTGTGCACTGATTTTTCTCTCGGTCTATTTTGTATCCTTTTCAGACGTTTGCTTTCTGGTTTGTGTGGACTATTTCAGGAGGAGTCGTTAGCCGGAGGAAAGCTCTTACTCTTTTCTTCTCTACATTAGCTAGCGCAGTGTTGCTAACTACCTAGCTGTAGCTAACCGGTTAGCCGCCTTGTTGAAAGTGTAAATTACTTTACTGCAAGTTATGACAAGGTGTGGCCAAAAGAATGCAAAACCCATAGATATAAGAATGAAACTAACCGAGAGCTACACGGAAAGGGTTAACGCGGCTTAGAAATGTTAGAAAAAGGGTAAATCCGTGTGTGTTATCGTTAACTAGCTGGCTACACTTTCACTCATACTTTAATTCCTCCCGGTTTAACGACACACCTTTCAACTGGTAGCTTTGCTGGTTGTTTTTACCTTGTGTTTTAGTAGCTAAATGTACCACCATTTTGAAAACGACTAGCGACCTTTACCGTTAAATATTGATGTATTTTAATCGGATACATTACTGTGTTCTTAGTAGAATCGATTAATCAGCAGCGTTTTACAAACTATCGGTAGCAGTTGTTGCCCCCGTAGCCGCCGATTGTTTACTGTTATTCCAGTTTAGAGGCCGTAAAGTGGAATAACTGCCGTTGAGGGAAAATAACAGGTTCTACGTTACTGTCACATGTAGTGTACAGTTAGTCCGATGTTCAGTTCCACATTTATTTCCTCTGTTACTTTGAATTTGATGTTCAGTGATTTATTCACTTGGCTAAATAATTACTTTGACTTAGTTGTTCATTTTTGTGGTTTCTAGGAAAGTCAAAGGTAGTTCATTTCAGGCACATAATGCATAACTCATAATCTGTTTTTAGTATCAAATTTATGGGGGGGGGGGTTATTGTCTGATTGATTGATTATTGGCGTTTTTGTTGTGATCAGCCTTTAAAAAACCCACTGTGAATTGACCTCTACTTCCTGCGGTCACAGTGTTTATATTGAAGTTTTGTTCCAATAAGAAAAAACTGTTAAGTATTTAGGAAATATTTTAACTTAAAACATGTCAAATTTGATGCAAACGCAATAGGAAGGTAAATGTGTGTTAACAGTATAATGACCCAGGGAACAGAAACAGGGAACCCTATCTGGGTGTCGAAATACCTGACAGAAACACAGGTGTGTGTTCATTTATGAAGGCATTTTTAAGCTTCTGACCACATGAGACCTTGACCCGCGGCTCAGATTATCACTCTGTCAGATCTAGAATGTGACTACATCAACGCCAGAGCCTGCTGCTCCAAACTGAACAAAGTGAGTTGTTTTATATTCGATTACCCCAATGGGAAGAAGCAGCTCAAACATACTGAATGGCTTGGCTTTTGTGATGTTTAATCTATTGCTGTTTGCGATGAGTATGTGTTGTGTGTTGTTTTGTCCAGTGGGTCATTCCAGAGATGATTGGTCAGTGTCTTTCCACGATGCTGATGTTGGTCTCCATGCACTGGTTCATCTTCCTGCTCAACCTGCCAGTTGCAGCGTGGAATATTTACAGGTGAGCATCATCTGATCTCTGCACTGATGGTTTACTCTAAGCAGGGTTTCTGCAGGGCCATAAAAAGTCTAAAATCCAATGATCTGCATTTTAGGCCTTAAACACTGATTGGATTATAAAGTTGAGATTACTTTTATAAAGTTGCATCGCCTAATGAAGTTGCATTGTTCAGTCACTCACTAAAACCCAAACCACTGAAGCCGTTTTCTACAGGGCTGTGTTTTTCAATGGAGTTGTCCTTCCATATCCTCTTTTTGAAATATTCCAGTTATCACTTCAGAGGTTTGTTGCTCCTAAAAGCAAACTTGTCATGTTGCTGTGTGTTTAAGTGACTTCAATTTGCATGTTTTAAACCAGAGGTACTCGACTTGTGTTAGTTTTTTTTTTACTCTTTCAAATGTAACCATAGAATTAACAACTCAAATGCATTTGCAGCTGCAGTAGCTCATACAAGTGAGTCCACCTTTTGTACATTTGAAATGATTTCACTGCGACTTTCTAAACAGCTACATTAGAGGAGAGGCACTGGCCTGAAGTTCATTAAAGAGACATTCTGTGATTCATTTCCACAAACAAAACTGCTATTCCTCAAAAGCGTGAAAACTTAGTCATAGAGCTGTATTTCAGCACGACACTGACACACAGCATCGCTCCAAGCAGATGACTGCCTTTCTGAAAGAGTGGCCTTGCATGTCGCCTCATCTGAACCCACTCCAGCTGCGACTGTCTCCATTATTACATATTTGCCAAATTGAGGTAATTTGACGTAATCGTGTTTATTTTATATAATCATGATAATCCTCTCTGCTGGTCAAACTAACAGAGATAACATATTTTATCATTATTTCCACATTTTTGATCATTGTTTGCTCTTTTAATGACATCATCTCATTGCGTCTCATTCTTCTTCTGCTGTGAGTTTAGTGGAGAGCTGTGGTTTATTTTGATTTTGTACCTTGGTTGAATGTTTCTTTAATGGGCTTTGGTTTTTTAATATGTTTCAAGATTCTATGCCAGTAAATGTCTCTTCTTCATAAGGTGAAAATGCATAATTGAAGTATTATTAGATTTATATTACAGTGGTGGCATGAAGTTAACAGAAGGGACAATAATGTTGTTAATCCCAGGTATCTGTACGACGTAATGTTCAACTCAAATGTCAGTGTTGTGATAGCGGTAATTCCAGCACTTGTGGGGCCTGAAACACAAGGTGGAGGAAAAGTATGAGCTGTGATTGGTCTGTGATTGGTGTGGATGGAAGAGGATGATTTTAATTTCTCTCTGTAACCGCATATCCAGACCTATCGCCACACTGTTTTAGAGCTGTGCCAGCGCTGGAATAGGTCTGGCACCATCCAAAAAAACTGTATTTTGTTGCCCAAAGCAAAATAGAGTTGGGAAAGAAGTTGTTTTGGTGGAACATTTGCATATGGAGAAGTAAGCTGTGATATTAAAATGATAAAGAAAAGGGTGTGTATCGTCAAAACTAGCTAGGTTTTCAGTGTGTAGTTGAGTATTGAGGAGGACTTTGAAAGCCATAACACACAGATAGAGGAATGGAGGAGAATGAAGACTGAAAGAGTCATCGGCAGGATTGGCAGGGTTATTCCAGGAGTACATCCTGTGAGCCAGACTAACCTGAGTCCATCGGAGCTGCTGGTTTTACTCGCCTCTCATCCGTGTCGTTCCTGTAGGTATGCCAAGGTCCCGATGGGGAACATGGGGGTGTTTGACCCCACTGAGATCCACAACAGGGGTCAGCTCAAGTCCCACATGAAGGAGGCCATGATTAAACTGGGATACCACCTGCTCTGCTTCTTCATTTACTTGTACAGGTAAGAACCGCAGCATCTATCAGGATGCTCGACATTTATTCATCAGGTTCAAGGCTTTAAAATGACACTGCTTCTCTCTCTCCACCCACTCCTGCTTTTTCCAGCATGATCCTGGCTCTGATCAACGACTGAAATACCCGACGAGCTCTCACCCCAGCTGCCAAATTTAAACTCCTACAAACTCCTGGGTTTGCTGTCCCCCCCCCCCTTCACTCTCATCCTGAACTGTATAGATAAAACCTTTGAGAACCACAGCGCTGAGCAGAGTTCACATGTTCATCTGTGTTGTCACAAAGCCAGAACCCAAGCCCTGTTCACAGCTGCCACTAACATCCAACCCTGCCAGAAATAAAAAGCTTGAATGAGATTTTCCAAGTCAGCCTTTGACATGAAGTGATAAAGAAGACAAGCAGCTGATCTTGTTACTGCTTTTATTGACTATTTAGACAAAGATAAGATAAGAGTCTTGAACACTGGTCTTAGTTAATATTTGGGAAATTTAATTTAGATACATTGTTTAACATACATGTACAGATGAAGACATCCATTTTGGTTGGATACTACTGTTTATACACCTCCTGCATTTTGTAATAACATCACAATGTATAATAATGTATTATATATTGCATTCAGGCTCTTATTACAAAATGCAGGTGTGGTGTTTTTACATGATGTTAATGTTAACGCCAGCTGTGAACAAGGCTTTAGACTAATATTCACTTCAATACCATTATGTAAACAAGAGAAAATCCTCAGAAAAGACACTACTTTAATTATTAAGGTGACTTGAAGAGTAACTGAACAGCACAAAGCGTAAACAAACTAAGTATTGACGACACCTTGAAGTATGTGACACACTGAGATGATTCTTTAACTTCTGTCTGAAAGATTCAATATTCTGTCACATTCAAATGATTAAAGGAGTGTATGAGTTTTGTTGCTTCCAGCTCCTCCTTTTTTGGAGCTTGAACAGTGTAAATATGACCCAGTGATCCGTGAGTCAAGTCACAGTTTAAGAGAGAGTTTTACAGCCAAATCACGAACACTGAAATTAGTGTTCTTTAAGGCTGAGCAGTGAATTCAGAAGCTTTAGAGAATTCACGAAAGATCAAATATGGCTGAATGTTTTAGGAAATGACTAAGAGAAGGTGGAAGAGTACTGGAGTTATGTGGATTATACATGAAAAATCAGCAGTATGCGCCTTTTTAAGAAGTATTTTAGAGCAGATAGAAAGAGGAAGAGCCTGTCATGATGTGGATTATTACCAAATACAGCACAGGATATTAGTGCACCTTCCCACGTCTGTAGAAATAAATAATGTTGAATATTTGAGTGTTTTTGCAGCAAAATTGGGGAAAATAGTCGGTGGCACTTTGGAATTGTACTTACCACCCACATATGTACAGTTGCCTTTTATTTATTTTTTCTAACGTTCTAAAATGTTTTTGAGTTCGATGTTTCTCAGCAGCAGAAGACTCTTCAGAGACTCAGTTCTCGGACCCTGTCGGTGCAGATGTTGCCTTTAGCTGTGGTTCTTCGTCAGCTTGTTAAACGCTGACGAGCAGGGTTTGACGCTCAGTTCAACATCAGACGGACTGTGTTTCTTTTTTCAGCTTGTTGAACTTTTCTGCTTTTCGTGGCAGGAACCAAACTAGAGCTTCCGACATAGCCGAGCAGGCCAGGTCCACTGGACTGTTGGTGTCTGTCCGTCTGCTGTTTTGTTTTTTGTCCTGCATCATTAGCTCCAATCAGCCTTAGTAAAGCAGCCGTTCAGCTGATTCAGCACGTCGGCGACTGAGTCAGAGCCTGTTCAGCCTGCAGCTCTTTTGCCTTTTTCGTCTTCCACAGTATGCATGGCAGCTGTCCGTTTACTCATTTAGTACACCTGTGAAGCACTGATTTTTGTACGTCAGTGCGTCTGTTCAGTCTAAAGCCTTATTTCTTCAGTTTCCTCTTGTTTACAGAAGACATTTTTAAAATTCAATGTGTGATGGTGTTGAAGTGAAAAAGTCATTAGTTTTGTTTACATGGACTCTGACATTCCACTAATGATGGGAATAATAGTCCAATCAGAATAAAAATGCCTCATGTAAACCTCAGTCATAAGACACTGGTCTGATCAGATGAATTTTCAATCAGCTTCAGAGTGATGGTGGAAGTATTAGCATCTAATAACTACGTAAACACTTAAATCTGATTGTTTCTCTGTGGTTGGAATAAATCTGTTCTTTCTATTCGTCCCTCGTGGAGGTAACATTAGGTGACGTGACAGGTTTCTCTACCAGTGTAAACCAAATTAATGTGAAATCAACATGGAGAACATCAAAACTAATTAAATATTTTTTTTCTCTTTTTAATGGCTGTAGTTGGTCCCCATTTTCCTTCTTTAACAATATTACTTTTTAAGCGATTTGAATGTTATTTAAATTCGATCTTTTCCAAATGTTTGTACACAGATACGGTAAAAATAATTGGAAAAGGTACGACTTTCCTGCCCCACATTAGGTTCTTCCTTGTGCAGAGGTTTAGGTGTTGTTTGGACTCTAGTTTTTTGGAAGACTTCAGTGCATGGTTGTGAAGTCTGGATGTCCTTCGACAAGGATATTTTACATTTTTCAATAAAAATCATTTGGCAGCCTGTTATCATATATGCAGGGTTTTCTCTACCATTATAAGGTTAACATGCTGCAGTTTGGGCACCACCTGATTCCAAATGAATGCAAAATCAATGTGGAGAAAATCCTGATTTGATATAGAATGATATCGTTTCTACTGAAAAACATGACATTTTCTGTGTCTGAGTTTAGGGAAAACACTGATATGAATATGAAAAGACTTTTGACTGTAAGTACAGTATATGTTGCCAGATTGGGAAGATAATGGTGAAAAAAAAACCCTGCTTCTAACTTCCTTTGTATAATTTCATACTTGCCACCATCCCCTGGAACTGTGGCAGCACCTAAGACCCCATAAAACCTCAGGAAAACCCTGTTCATGTGTACAAAAAAAACCCACTGGAAAAGCATCCAAAACATCAAAATGAAACCTGCTGAAGTGCACTGGGGACCACATGTAGTCCCTTCCACATTGATTGAACATGAATCTGGTTTAGTTGGTGTCCAGGCTCAGGTGCACACAGATGACCCCGATGAAGGCCACAAGCCGAGACACGGTGGTGGAGTTTTAACACGGTTGATCTATTCTGCACACGCGCCTGTCTTCCACAAACCTTAGGGGAAAATCCTGAAACGCAGACTGTACCTAAACCCTCTGAGTTTCAACGCGGCGCAGAAACATGGCAGCTTTTTTTTTTTTTTTTTTTTGTTGGACCCTTTGTTTGAAAAGGTGGACAAAGCTGGAATGCACTGAACCACCAGCCAAATGGGAAAAGTTTGAATGATTTGAATTTTCTCAATGAAATTTAGAAGAGAAAAAAACCAAAAACTCTCTCACAATCTGATTGTGTCGTATTAGACACATTGAAATGTTCTGAAGATAATGGCTTGTGAGAAATGGGTCGGATATTTACTTGGGTGACTTCGGGTTAAAAGAATCGGTTGAAATCTGTAAATCACAGTCACTTCTCCCATTGGAATGAACGGGACAGGATCTGCCGATAGTCTCCTAAAAAGGGGCGGGGCCCGGAGAAACCACGTGACACTGAAACACGAAATCACGTCGTCTTTGGTTGGAATCTCGTCCATGTAAACGCAGCTGTTGTGACGACCCAGGTGATAATCAGATCCCTCATCCTGTTCTGAGATGTTTTATACATACAGTACAGTCCACTTCCTGTCAGAGTCCATCGCAGACCCTCATCCCAATCTGCTCTAATCCTCTAATGTATCACACATGTCACTAAATATGATTGGTCGGGGGCAGCGGTGGTGCTCGGCAGCAGGTTTGACAATCTCAGTGAAACTGCGTGTTCCTGGTCTGACGTTTTACTCGAAGGCCGTGACATAAAAATGTATTTTACACAGAAGAAGAACTGATTGGTTGATTGTAAATGTGTGAGTGGCAGCAGTTTGGATTTGTACTGACTGTCAGCACTGATGTGTTTACTGCATGACCTTTTACATTGAACACAGACTGTATGTGACATTCCTCAGATCAGCAGGCGTCTCGGCGTTAAACTGCGTCGGCGTTCACTCCTCTTCGCTCGACTGAATTCAGTGACAGATCCTGGTTTTCAGTAAAAACACACAGCTCTGTATTATGAAAATGTGAACTCCATGCTCTCATATTCTCTCTTCAGTGTGGGTAAACTGTCTGATGCAGTGTTACGTTTCTTTTATTTTGGAAATGTGGACGTTTCGTAAATAAAACTCAAAAGTCAAGTTGTTTGTCTTTATTTAATTCGACCAGCTTTTAGTTCAAGAATTCATCGCCAGAGAATTTCAGAGTTCAGTCTGTTTTCTGACCGGTTTTCAGAGTTTTCACACCATAGATTTTAAAACCAAAACACTGTAAAGTTCTCTTGTATTTGTGAAAATATGAGGCACAAGACACTTCAACCTTTACATACCGTTTTGGAGCAGTAAAAACAACTAAATTACAATTTCTTTTAGCCTTAAATTTGATGACTTTACTCAAAGTGACCCAAAATGTGCATAAAATGTTGTACAGGTTCTACAAATGTTTGTACATTGAGGCTGTTCTGGGTCCGTTTTGACCCATATCTGTTGAAATGGATTTAAGATCCACCAGTGTGACGCAAATCGAGAAACATTTTGGTTTTAGGGGAATCTTGAAACTGTGAAATAAGTTTACGTTGACCCTGTTGTTCATATTAAATAAGGAAAAGTTATTAAATCTGAAGAAAAGATAATGTCAGTAATTTATAAATTGACCCCAAAAATAACAGGAGAATTAAAACAACAGATAGTGTTTGAAGTTGGAAATGTTTAAAATTTTTATCTGATAAACCTCACTCATGTCATGAATAGATCAAAAATACTGACTTCTTGAACTTTGCATCATTTGGTTTTTACAGTAAAATCAGCGTCACGACCCATTTTCAAAGCCCAATCTCTCAAAAGGTAATGAAGACATAAGGTTGACATTTTGCATTGTGTTTACTGGGACTAATAGCATTATTTTCTGAAACTATGAAGCAAATCGGAGACGGTCAGTTTGGTCAGATTCCACACTGACTATTATCTGTAAAAATAGATGAAGAACGTTTTGACAAAGTCCGTTTTAAAACCCTGAATACTTTATTTAAAATAGGTATACATAACACTTCTCCTACAGAACGATACAGAACAGTACAATCACTTTTTTTGTAATAACACAGTAAAATGTAAAATGTTTTTTTTCTGGCAAAAACTGCCTGCAAGCAAACAAAAAGTTCCTACTTTGGCTTCTTACAGCGAGAAGAGAACGGAGGAGAAGCCTGAAATACTCGGAGAAGGAAACCAAAGGAAAAGAAGAAGCAGGAACTAGAACAACACGTCTGTGATGGACTGGAGTGAGCGCGTGACATCTACGTCTGTTGTGTTACCACTAGAGAGTGTGTGTGTGTGTGTGTGTGTGTGTGTGTGTCTGTGTGTGTGTGTGATGGAGAGCTGAAGCTGGTGATGGCTGTGATGGGGTCCGGATCCAGATAAACAGGGTTCCCAACGAGTCCCGCAACGCCTCTGGAAATATTCTGGACAAATTCGATTGCTCGCAAACAGAATCCAGAGAAGCACTTTGAAACATAAAAATAAAAAGTCAAGTGAAATGCACGTTTTAGCTGCATTGTCAGTGTTTGTCGAACGTTTTGTAAACCGGCTGCTGGGACACGGGACCGCAAAGCAGGTCCCTGGGAACCCTGGACGACGAACCTGATCCTGTCTGCCACTGGTTCACAGCCTCATAATACATGCTATAACAGAGAAATATACAGCACATATTACATAGAACATCATATCAGGCAAGATTGTTCTTTAGACTCTGAAAGGAAACGCTTTGTACAAGTTCATCATAATAACTTTATGTTACACTTGTGTACAAATGTTACACTCGGATCGACTGAAACACTCCCTCGTTTTGTTGTGTCTCCTCTCACATCAGTACAAGACGTAAAGACGGATCATATTTTACATTTTTCTCTTTTTTGACAAATCTAATGTGCAGACCAAGGCCAACAATGACTGTTTTATACAAATAAATATCGTAAATCATCAGTCTTGAGGAGTAAGTAGTTACACCTAAGGGCATCGTGTCATTAAATGTCAAAATAAATGCAATTTTAACCAAAATATGCAATTAAAGTACATCTACTCATCAGAATGTTGGCATTAAATCAGCTGATGAAACCTTTTGAAAACTATTCAACTGATCGCCAAATATTTGATAATTAATTCATCGATTTGAGTCATTTTTAAAGAAAACAAGGTAACTTTTCTGATCTCAGCTGCTTAAATGTGAATATTTCCTGGTTTCTGTCCACCTCTGTGTCAGCAAACTGAATATTTTAAGACATTTGAGGACGTCGTTTTGAACTTTGGGATCAAGATCGAAACAACTGAGCGATTAATCAAGAAACTGACAGATGAATCGACAATGGATGTAACCGTCAGCTGCAGCTCTAGACCAAGTCAGGTGATCACGTTGTCATTAAATAATAGTGATCAAATGTAAAGAGTTACATTACTTTGATGAAGTAATTAAAATAGTTAATTACTAGTAGAAATCTGTAACTAATTACGCTTCAAAAGGAACCTTCCCAACACTGTTAGTAATGTCTTCTCATTCAAGTCCATTCCTTCATTACTATAAACACAAACGCTGTCGTTTATTTTCATTCAGTCCCACGAACATCGTACAAATCTCCTTTGTATGATGGAATATTAGTCGTGGAACTCAGACATTCCAGTCACTGCTCAGTTTACATTTTATACAAACAACATTAACTACATTTACAGTCGTTTTACAGCCTCCATCATCAGACCAGATACATCCACGTCGTTCCTGACTCATATAATATATAGTGAAGGAATTTAATGAAAAGGTATTAAATTAACATAGTGTAATGATTCAATCTGAGATTAACCTGGTTTAACCACATTAAAAGTGTGACGATGAGTGCATGATCGTAGGAAATATTGGGAAAAAATGTGATTCAAACATGATTAAACTGAGTTTTGCCCTTTAATTTTCTCCAAACATTTTGAGTAAAATCAGCTCAATCATCGCCTTATTTAAAGTTATCCTGAACAGGAATTCATTACCAATTTGGGAAAAGAAGTAAGAGTGAATTAAGGCTGGTTCTTGACATCGGACAGTGAATACAAACTGTTACCATCAAACCAGAGACACGGGACTCCAAGTTTTCAGGTTAAAATGAATCGGTCTTTTGAAAACCTGTCAATCTTAAAGTTAAAACTGGAGCTGAATCTCAGTCGCCTTCTTTGATTACAAACTTATATGAAATATGTTCAAAAACACAGATGTAGTGTTATTTTACTAAAAACTGTGCACTCATTTTCACACAGTTTCACACTATTACAGTGTTTTCACACAGGTGTGGGTTTGAATCCTCCATACGTTTTCCTTTTGGACCATTGTTACTGCCACATCTGGGAGCGAAAAACTAGAAAAGCTAGAGCAGATAATAAACACCCAAGAACCTTAAAGACAAAACTTCCATTAGATCGTCATCATTTAGTTACAACATTTGGGAAAACACTTGAATATAAATATATGTTCATATTTTCTTTGTTTCCTGTCTGTGACATTGCAAATGGAACTGCTGAGACGCAAGACAAAATTTTAGCCTTGATCTGGAAATAAATTATTTCCATCATCATCATTAATCATCTTCATAATCGTATAAATGAATTCTGGACTCATGGGTCAAGAGTGATTTTAACCTTTGACGACTGAAACCTAATCAAAAATTCCCTCAAGATAATGAGATGCTGAATGTACGCTGCCTTTTTAGCAACAGTTGGTGAAAGTCATCCTTACTTACTCACTTTACATCTTTTTTCTTTTTACTACATTACTGATCTGTGAGAAGATTAGACAAAGTTGGGCCAGTTTCAGCTTCACCAGGGACCCAGGCTGTTTTTTTAATATGTTTTACTATTTTTACTGCTCTTTGCTGCCCTAACACTGACATTAGTCATCTTGTCTTATCTTATCTTTTATTGGATGTTTGAGCTCCTTAAATGTCATACGTTTCAGTAAGTTTTCAGTGTTTTCAGTAGCTGAAATGTCTGAATTCCAGGACTCTTCATACCTGATATGACAGCAGTAAATGTTCAAGTATCATCAGTCCTAAACCCAAATGCACTATTTTCTCATTTCAAGTAATATCTGCTAAAAAAAAAAAAAAAGACGCTGTCGGCTTCTTTTAGGAATGAACTGAGTCTTCTAGAAGATGAGACTCCAGTGTTTGGTGAGGACATATAAAGAGTATATGTTCAGTAGGACTGGGAGTTAGAGTCATGAAGTACTGAGAGATGGATCACACTGTTGTTGGTTTTGGGCTTTTCATTAGATTTGTGGACAATACAGAAAAGGTTAAAAACGTCAGAGTTCACATTTTGAGCTGAGATTTGGAGACGCTCCCGGTGGAGAAACAAAATCAGGAAGTGTCTCTTATAATGTTACAGCTCCACTTGTAGTGAAAAAAAAAAACAAACACACGGTGATAAAAAAAGAAACTCAAAAATAACACGTAACAACTAAAAACCAAACGGGGAGAAAAAAATTCCACTGTTTCTACGCGAGGAGGGCAGATGGCAACGAGCTACAATGAAAACACAGATTCAGAACAAAAAATCAAATAAAATAAGGAGCAAATAGTGAAGCCAGAGTAAAGATGTAACAGCAAAAATAATAAAACAGGAAATCCACAATGAAGGCAAAAAAAGGAAACTACACTCTGATAATCCATGACATCCTTTTCACACATGAGCTGCTTTCACTGTACTCTGAGAAGGCAGCTACTTCCATGGACACAGAGCGAGGACATACTGCAAAGTGTCAAACAGTCATCAACACTTTGTCCTGTGCAAGTCTACGCAACATGCTCATCACATACTGTTCCTTATCTCTGGCATTAAAGGGGTAGTTCAGGCTTTTTGAAGCGGTTTTGCATTAGGTTTCTTATTCATAGTCTGTATTTCCTGCAGCGGTGTATGCTATATTCAGAATATTTCTATGTCAGACAGCCCTTTCCGATGGGGAACTCCAGCCGCCTGACTCCTTTGACGAAACAGCCGCCTTACCTCACAGAACACGGCGGGAGTTTCGCATCTACTGCTGCCTTTATCAGTTAGTTCTTTGCGTTTTTCTGTCTTTTGTGTTCCCAGCCTTTTTCCATCTGCTGTTCATCCAGAGGTTACTCAGATGACCTCGAGTACTACTTTACTGACCTGCTAAATTCTGTTCATATGGACTATAACTGTTTTTAACACTAATTATTACGTACAATATTTTTCACACACAAATACAAAAACAAACATGTATATATGCTCAAAATGGTTGAATACAGTACTGTGCAAAGGCTTAGGTCCCCTTTGTATTGTTGTAATGAGCAGACGTATTTATTTCTCAGTCTTTTTATGAAGGTACGACAAGAAAACACAGGATTGAAAACACATGAAAAGAATCACATCTGACGTCTTTTACAGACAAAAGTCAGTATTCAGTGCGACCTCTGTTCCCTTGACAAAGTCGCCCAAACGGTAAGAAACATTTGTCATGTGTTGAATGAAACCTGGTGTAAAACAACAGAATTCAAGACATGTGAAGTGCAAAGAGAGGTAACACTAGATACTTAACATTTTGATCTGTGGAAACTTCCTTTTCTGAATTTTTGTTTTTAATGCCGTTTATATATTTCCTCTATATGTCCGGTTGTGAAATGTATATGTACAGTCATTATAACCTGCTAAAACAACAAACCTAATGGTGGCCTCAGACTTATGCTCAGTACTGTATTTCAACGCCTCAATATGTTCCGTGCTGTCAAATTTTCCTAAAGGTGTAGCGTGTTGAAAAAGTAACCATATTAACATGTTATGGTTTGGTTTTATAAGCTCAACTCGCTCAAACCAAAGCGTATTTCTACTCGAAACACTGCAGACCTGTTACTCATGTCTGTGGATAAGTACCTGGACAGTCTGTGTGAACTCATGATTTACTGCTCAATCATAATTTCTCACAGTTACATTTTTATTACAAAAACTTGTACTATAATCTATTAATTCTGTGTGCTTACACTTTGAACAGTCTTTTAGTTTAACCCTTTTTATCTGCTACTTTTATCTTGTTGAATGAAACACTTACCACGTTATATTTAAATAACTATTCCAACTTGTGGTGTTAAAAGCTGATTCACGTACTACTTATTGTGCATTTCCGAAAGATCAGCATTACAACAGTCTGTTTTAAATGTTTTCCCTTCTTAAGAAAAGCATGTGGGTTTATATTCTATTTTTTATCTCAATATGTGGTCATGTTTGCAACTGCAAAAGTATCCTGTGGAGAACACATACTCCACATGTACATCTGGTTGGGAATCCTTGTTTCAACACATTATTTAGGATCCGCACCAAGTAAAACTGAGCGATATAACGGCTTGAGTTCCCTGTTGGGAAGGGTTGTCTGACGGTCACCTGAAGCAGTGAAAATATTCTGATTGTAATGTTTTTGGTGGCTAGAACAGATGCCGTTTCCATAGGGGTACTCCTGTAGGTACTCCTGTCTGCTTCTCCAAAATATAGACGTGTTGACCAGCATCGACTGAAAGAAATACACTGATTATGAATAAGCACCTCATACAACGACACTTCAAAAAGATCCAAACGACCCCCATAAGCAGGAAAGCTGAAGGGGGGGGGGCATTTCTTTTTTAAAAAAAAGGACAAGATAAGCATTTAGCATTTATAAGATTCTCTTCAAGTGGGTGTTACATCCATCAAATGTTCCTGCAGGTAAAATCTCTTCCAAGGTTCAGGAGGTGAAAGAGGAAAGAAGAAGCTTCTTGTCGTGAGCAGCTCAGATGCAGGAGTGAGAAAATCTAAGAGAACACACATCCTCCACCAGACGCTGCTACCTCAGTGAACTACTCGGGAGAATAAATAATGTTGTTAATAAATAAGAGGAGGTGGCTGGTCCTGGATGGCAGAGAGGGTCCGGACAGGAGGTGGAGGTGGAGGACGAGGTGGAGGTCCCAGGGCCCGGCTTCGGCCTTCACACGGCCGGACCCTGCTCTCAATAAGAAGTCTGACATCTCTTCCGTGTTGTTGTTGTCGTCGCGACACCGTGACTTGCAGCACCAGTGGCTCCGCCTCCAGAGAAGCAGCTGTCCAATCACCAAAAGCATCATCCATTCAAGTGTCTACAGAGTCTTAATGCTCCTCGGGCTCGCAGCAGATTATCAGCTGTCCATGCTGCAACATTCTGACAGCACAAGAAGAGACAGAGGCAGTGGTCGCATGTAACTACGCACATTTAGTCAAGTACAAATGCCATGTACTTGTACTTGTACTTCACTTGAGTATTTCTATTTCATGCAGCTTTATACTTATACTTCACTACATTTATTTAAACTGTTCATTCACTTCATATTCATATAAAATAAAAATTATGAAGTATTTTAATAGATTAAACTCAACAGTAAATACAGTGATTAAAGTGAACTTCAACAGCTGCATCATTAAAGATGAACACATGAATGTATCAATAGTTACAATCCAGTAAAACACTTTTACTTTTAGTACATTATATATATGTTTTGATGCTTTTATACTTTTTGAATGCAGGACTTTTACTTGTATGAACATTTTACAATGTAGTTTTACTTTAACTGAGGTAAAGGAGGGGTTGTTTCATAAAGGTCTTTAGTATTGGATCAGTTTTGCCTTTGCTCTGAGATTATTCTAAAGCAAGTTAGACAGTTTCACAGAAAAAAGTCCTGACCACAGGGCCAGCTTCACAAAGACAGACTAAGTTTTAGATCTGACTTCACATAGACCTTTAAATGTAGCTGTTTAGAACTTCACAATATCTCAACTTTTCTGACTGACTGAACAGTTATCATAAAGCAACAATAAGTTGTATTATGTTTTCCAGAATACATTTTTTAAATACTTTACCTGGATTTTGCTGGTTAAATATCTTGTAAAACTAAAAATTGGTGTCACGATCAGCCTTGTGTTTTAGTTCTTAAAAAGTCTTAATTTGCCCAGAATTCAAAGCAAATTAGCTCCACTTAAGATAGTCAAACCATTTAGACCTCTACCTGAAGTCAGACCATCAGTCTTAGTCAGTCTGCCGTCATGTGACGGACCCCCATAGACTGCAGGGCAGCTGGTGTCAGGAAGTACTGAAGACCTGGTTTCATGGTCCCTGAGTTCATCTACTGCTCTGCACACAGGTCAAAGAGCCCATGGGAGTGCATCACATGCAGGAAGACTGTCCAGCAGAGGGACCCGTTCACTGTCAAACCCTGCAGCCTCTCAGAGTCAAAGCCGTCCGGAGCGTCTCACATACTGGCTTAAGATGCACAGCTTTCAAACCTCAGTTGTTCAGCAGTAGTGCTCGTCCTATACCTTCCATTTCTGCATCGGTCCAGCTACTGTATGTTCAGTTCATGTCTCTTACTGTTACAAATGGGATGGACAAAATAACAGAAACAACTCGGTGTATGCTAATCTTTCGTTTGTCCAGTAACTGCAGTCACATTTCAGCTGAACATCAGCTAAACAGAATGTGACTCTGGATATAAACACAAATGTTTAAGTGAGTGTGTTCCCCACTAAACTAGTTTAAGTGATGATACAGATAAACACTGCGGTGCTGAGTAGGCAGGTGGTGGATTGTGGAAAATGTGATCAATCTTAGCACAATAACTGCAGTGTGCTGCAACTTTTGTCACGGCAAACCCACTACTGCACCTGTCCTCCCACTGCAGAGTAACCAAAAATAGAGAAGAGAACAATCTACCTCCTGTCTTCAGAGCTGCATCCACACGCTCATGATTCTCCATCAGTGACTGACGGCTCATAAAAAGGCAGAATGCCTGTCGATCACAGATTCCTTTTAACTTTACTAACTGGACTGTTGTTCTTTGCTCTCTCCATCTTATAAGGTTTTTCCGTATGAGATGTGCATACTGTATGTGGGGGAACATGTTTGTGCTGATCACCAGAGATAAAACTGTTTATCTCACAGAACGTTTGACCCAATCGCATTTCCCTCTCTTTCCCCTCTCTGCACTGTTACCAGATGAGCAGGGAAGTACAGAGAATTGCTTATTTTTCAAGCTTTAAAGAGCTTAGACATGGATAATAACTATAGAAATCATAAAAACCCTTGTTATAAGTTCTACTGACATTGTGAATAGTAGCATTTTTTCCTGAAATTTTGCATGACTATTTGCCCATATATTTACACGTATGGGCATCGTTCCATGTTATACAGCCTCAGTTTGTGAAGCATTCTGGGGATTTTCTTCTAAACGCTCTGTTTGGAAGGCCACGTGACCACCTCGATCCCAACCCAAAAAAGGGAGGGAATCGGCACTGACTTCCTTTTGCTACTTCACATTAAGAGCTTTCCACTGATAAACTAGTGGGAGGTGGGGCTGGGCAATACATAATTCGATTAAAGGAGCATTTACTTTACGAAATTTGCAAAAAAATTTAAGATTAGGGGACTGGAGACTTTTCTTGGGCAACAAAAATTTTAAATGCGACCTGCTGGTTTGTTGCAACATATGTTTCTCCAGTGATGCATTCTTTCATTTAAATGTTTTATATTTTATAACAAATAACACACATTGATACCCTTGCAAGTGCTGCTTTTTTTGTTATTGTTTGTTGATATTTCATATATATGGAGTATGGTTTTACTAAAAAAAAAAAAACTATTTTTAACAATATTTTATCTTGAGGTTATGACAGAAGAAAAGTGAGACAAGACAGAAAAAAGTGATTGAAATTCTGGCCAAAATATCCAGGACTAGTGGGAGGCTTTTATTTTGAAGCAGCAATAGGAAATGTAATGTGTATATTACTTTAATAAAAACAGGTCTACCACAGGATATGGACAGGATTGTGTCAGTTTTAAATATAGTTAATAGGGTAATAGAACAGATAAAAGCCAGTGTTAGCAGACAGATGAAGAGCTGCAGATGTCAGGTTTGTGTAGTACTACGCAGACGGAAAACCTTCACAATGATAACACGAAAAACCCTGTTGTATGTGAAGAAGCCTGATAAACACAATATCTGAAAAATATTCCACATGCAGCCTTCAGTGGTGTCATTTCCTCTGCAGTTGTCACAGACAGCTGAGCACACTTTTCGTGTTCATACCATTGAGGCCCTCTGCATCCTGGACATCCAGGAAGGGGGCGGGTCCCCAGATTCGGACAGTCCCATCATCAGACGCGCTGGCCAGCAGACCCGGCAGGACGGGGTTCCAGCTCACACAGTTGACAGTGCGGGTGTGACCCGTCAGCTCTGCGATGGGCAGCTCACTGCGCCGATGCCAGATGTAAACTTTATGGTCTGTGAGGACACAGAAAGACTGAACCACATGAGTACAGGTACAGGGCAGTTCCACTTATTGAGTATATGAAAACCTGTTTCATGATCGTAGTTCATAGTCAGGGTTTCTGCGGAGTTCAACAAGTTAAATGTGAGACTTTCTTTTCTATTGAAAAATGCAAAACTAAATAATGAGGTAATCCAGTTGCATTATGGGATGTTTATGCCCCAGTTATGTCTCCTTTTGTCTTTTGATTTATTTAGTTTACACGGTCAACTAAAAACACTTACAAAATGTTTCAACATTATGTTATTTTACTGAATTTTACTCATGTATATTTGGATATTTTGAACATTTTATCCATCTAATAGAATTGAATACTTTGCCTCTAGATTTCTGAAATTTAAAACCACAATTAACCATCTCGTTCCTTTAACTTTCACTCACAACCAAAAATTAGCCTCAACATTTGTTGCGATAATTATTAATGTCGACTGATATGAACATTTTTATCATGATAAAATTTTTGGCCTCATCAGCCAGCCCTACATAGCAGTAAAAAAAAAAGCAGAAGTTACTTAACAGCAGTAAAAAAAAAGCAGAAGTTACTTAAGTTTCTAGTGAATGTCACTTGTCACTGAATGTCAGTGCTCTTGCCTTCACTGCCGCTAGCGATGAAGTCTTCGTTGTGTCCTCCAAAGCAGGAGTGGATGGTGTAGAAGCCCTGGGTCACCCCTTGATACTTCCTCACCAGCACCCGGTCCTGCAGGTCCCATAGGTGAACTCCCTACAAACACAATTAATGAATTAATAGTTCATTCTACGTTTACATGATCAATCTGACAGAGATCAGAAACTCCAACTGTAGCTGAGGGACTAAGACGTGAGGACAGGAGTTGAGGCGAGGACTCAAGGAGGTACAAATTGGGAAATGAGAAGAGGGGATACAAACAGCAGCTGCTCACCTGAGTAGCAACATTGAGCAGCGCTAACCTTCCATTCTTAGACACAGTGAAAGACATGATGGGGTGGTCCTCCTGCACTCTGGAAACAAAACACAGACATCATCATCATCTACAGACAGGGACAACACTGCTGCACAGAGACTGTAGCTTCAAGGCACAAGATAAACTCATGACTTCCTTTCTTTGAGAACACAAAAGAAATTAAATATGTTTCTGCCACCATGAGATCTTCATTTTTTGGCTTCGGTATGATCATGTACAGCTCAGTATTTGTTTATGTATTGCAAGTCGTATCATCATTGCGATATTGTGTTATGTTATGTGTATGTTATCAATCAAAGTTATTGTGAAAGCCTCTAGGCGACTTACATATTTCTGTCTGTCAGGTCCTCAAAGTTGTATCCTCGGATGCGCTGGTGGGTGTCGGATGCGAGGACGGTCCGGCCGTCACTCAGACACCACAGGCACTGCACGCGAACTCCTTCCCATGAGTCCAGGAGGTTTCCATCCAAGTCCTGGGAGAGAACAGGCGTAAACAACACGCATTTAGGAGGCATTGTCAATTTTTATTTATTGCCCAAATCAGATTGAACTGAACTGACGCACGAACACATAAGAGCAATAACAAAGATGTCACATGCATCACGCTGTCCTAGTGAAGTAAATTGTCAGTCTTTACGGTTTCATTTAGAAGTTGAAGAGCAGTGGTGATACCAAGGACACAGAGAAAGTTGGCCAGCTTTTTAATTACGGCTTTTTGTAGAGGTGTGTGTGGAGTTGGAGCCAGGAGTGGTGGGATCATGACGCAAATGGCTTTTATCCAAAATTTCAGGATGACACATTTTGATGGCACTACTTTTAATGACATCTTTGCTGACCTGCCTCGGTTACAGCTATGTTTGTATTCTCAGAATCACTCCCTCGTAAATGTTTCCTGAATTCAAATATGACTGTTCAGACTTAGGTCACATTGAAAAAAACAACCTGTATCTGATTTAGGACAACATATGGAAGTGGCCCAGACCAGAATTGAAAAGGTCAGATTCAGTGTAATTTGTGCTTTTCACACTGTTGAAAGAAACAACAACTTTTGTCTGCAGTCTAAACATGGTGTTAATAAGCACATTGTGATCCTGCAGTGTTTAAAGGCCTAATATGTAGTATTGATATTCAAAAATGAATCCAATTATCAAAAGCAGGGAGCAGTTGTGAACCAGAACGCACCCACTGCTACCAAAACCACCAACGAATTAACACTATGTCTCCACAGACTATCACTCACTGAATAAAGTCTGAAACTCACTGTTTATACTCATCTGTATTATGGCAAGCTTTCTAACAGTGTTTTTATAATGTTCACATGCTACGTCAGCTGATAGTTTACATTATAGCTCTGTTAGCTCTGTTTTTAGACAGAAAACAGCCACAGTAAAACCACTCATCATGTCTGTTTTCGGTACGGTTTGTGTTGTCAGTAGCTGCACAAAAGATCAGTTTTGAATTGTCCAAACAAGGTCAGAACTGACACAGTTTAGTCTGAACCGTGGATCAACAAACGGCAGCAACATAATAACATAACTTAGTAATTTTATACGTTCATAAGCTTCACAATCAAATTCACCAGTGGAGAAGAAATGCTGACATTTCAGCATCAAACTTCATTCATTTACTTTAGAGCTCCAACCAGTGGTGAAAACAATGGCAATGCTTCTATTTTTGGCCATTTTCTTTGACTCTAAAAGTTGTTTCTTGCCAGTTCTCATCCCAACTCATCACATTCTGCCACAAAGACCCCTTGGTGTTAGTTTTCCACACACTGGGAGACGGCAGAGTGACTCACTACTCCCTCTAGTGGTCACACTGACAGCTGGACCACTTTTTTTCTAAACACTAATGATGATTTAATGTCATTTTTGAACATTTTAAAGTAGAAACACTACATATAGCTCCTTTAACAGTGCACCATGTTGTTTTTTCTCCAAACTAAACAGCGAGGTGTCTCCACAGTGTTTGTAATGGTCAGAGCATGTGGGCGCTGACAGCATGCAGTGTGTGCTGAGAACAATACTCACACACTGGTAGAACTGGCCTCTCTGGCCCCCGGTGACGAAGCGTTTGCCATCTGGATTCCAGGACACGCTGGTCAGGCTATCCTCGTGAGACTGGCTCATCTTTGTTCGTAACTCCCCCGTCTACGCAGCAGAGTGAGGACGAGATGAAAACATGAGGGAACACACACACGGATGATTTGTAATTTTACACATTTACAGGCTAATGCCATGCGAAGACAAAATGACAACACAGTATGTCTCTATGAGCAGTTACAAAGCTCAAGAGACAACTATTTATAGGCATGTGTTTGAGTAAAATTAACATTTTTGTTTTTTCTAGAATGTATTAACATTTCTCCCAATTCCAAATAAAAATATTGTCAGTTGGAGCATTTGCTTGCAGAAAATTATAACTTATCAAAAAATGAATAAATAATAAAAATGCAGGGTTTTCAGATGTCGAATAATGAAAGAAAACAAGTTTGTATTCATTTTTAAACAACACAATACTGATTTTGAACTTAGGAAGAGTTCACAAACCACTATTTGGTGAAATAACCCAGATTTTCAATCCCAGATTTAATGCCCTCCACTGTTTTTCACATTCCTAAACTGCTTCCTGAGGTTTTCTGTGGGGCTCAGGTCTGTACGTTTGACGTGGTCTCTTAATTTCTTTCCAGAGCTTTAAGTTTCTTTTAACATAGAAGTTACTGGAGCAGCAGAAGGACATCTGAACGGTAAGGTTACTATGAAATGTGTTGCTCATAGCGACAAACCGCCCCCAAAAACGAACGTTCTGTATTCTGTAGCCTTTGTTTTCAGTGAATAGGTGCAGCATCTGCAGCTCTGTTCCCACAGCTCAGCACGTTATTGTACTGACAGAAACGATGGACAAAACTACGAGACCCGATAAACTGCAATCATCCTGTGATGGATAGATTTACATTGTTCAAGACTACAGTTTGGGTTAGAGAAATTAAACAGACATGTTATCTTTGAGTGTCACTGTCCTTGTCTCACCGAGAAAACACTGTCTGTGAAACACAAAGGGAAATCTATTTAAAGAAGCTATTTAACCTCAGACAAAAACCACCAGATGTGTCCAACTTAGACTACTCAAGGTTCATATGAACTGATTTTATTTTTTTATACAGAACAAACTCAGTACAGATCTCTACAGTAAAGGAAAGAGTCATTACCTACAGTATAACTATTAATGTATGTGGCATGTGGGAAATATACTAAGTGTGAATGCATTCTTCTAAAATACTAGTGGAAGATAACAGTTAACAGCAGCAAAAATACACAGCGAAAAGAAAGAACAGCGATACAGACGCTGTTCCTTTGACCATCAGGACCCAGTATAAATACAGTTTTTTCTCTGCAAGTGTTTGACAGATGGACAGGCTGTGACAGCTGGTTGTCATGGAGACATTCTTTCACTGGTGGTTGCACAACCCTCTGTCTCTAACCGGAATCTACATAAAAAAAACGAGACGTGAGTGGTGCATAAACACTGCAAAGCTTCTAGGTTGGGGCTGCAAAGGATGCAGATACAAAACTGATGATTTAAATGTAAAAGTGGCAAAATGAGAGTTCCTCTAAAGGCTGAGAGATTTGAATGGGCTGACTTAGTTTTGGACAAAAGAAGACGGAGCAGTAGTTATGTTGGAGGATTTTTCAAAGTAGCTTGATGTATATTGAAAATATGCAGACTGTGTCTGAAGTGGATGTGCCATGGAAATGCATCTTTTTACTGGCTACACCTGCAGTGCACATATGGTGTAGGGTTTCATTTTGGAAAAGTGTCTTCAGTTTTTGGATACAAGAGAAATCCAGTGTTAAGGTTTACTATTCAAGCCGTGATGTTTCAAGCACGGTAGCTCTTCTTCAGACATTATTTTTTCATCAATTTTTGTACCTTAGGGATGTGCATGTCTTTGTTCTTTAGTTTTTTAATCCAGTTTGTGTAATGTGGGTTAAGTTTGCATCTACAGACTAGAGTAGGTCATGTAAGTGATGAAGTTACTAAGAATGTTTGCCTTTATGTCACCAACTGGTAAAAGCAAAATAAATGGCAACAGTGTGATCTACATTTTGTGTCATGCACCAAGTGTCCAGAGCTCATGGCTTTGCAAGACACCCAAACAAAGTGACTGTGTTCACACATTTCACTACATTTTCTTACAAACCCACAGGTTCTTTTACAGCTCTGTCCAACGCAAAACATTCTGTCTTCTCTCCCAAAGTTGGCAAATAAAATCTGCCACAAAAAAGGTTCCCTTCTTGAAGCACGACTTTTTCATAGTCATCACTTTCAAAAGAAATCTGCATCAATGGAGGCCATTTTTACTGAAGAGAACAGCTCTTACGTCCTCGTAGACAAAAGAAAATGAACCTCATTTTCACTGTCATCTATCTCACACCATGAAGAACTGACCTGTCCTGCTCTGGACTGACATTAAACTGGCTGGTCTCTATGGATAATGGTAATGTTCCTGATCTCATAGGGTTATACTTATATATATGTAATATATAATTATATTAGACCATTTTCTCTATACATGAGAAACATTTTGATCCTAAACATAACAAATTAACTTGCTCTGGAAATGTATGTAACATGTAAAATAAAGTGGATCATGTCTGGTACAGTATGGCTGCTTATCAAAGATAATTAGAGATTGATAGAAAGTATTGATTGTATTTTCTAATCATGGTATGTCATTAACTTGTTGTGGACATCAGGGACTGAAACTAGTAAACAAAATAGTCTATATCAAGAGTCAGTTAAATAGTCAAGTTATAGACATTTCATGACCAATTTCTGTGTAAAAGAGCAAGGCAAACTGTACCTCACATAAAAATAGAAATAGAAGACTGGCCCATTTTTACATCTGCACACACACTACGTACATGTTGCTGTCACGCCTGCTGCAGCCAGTTTAATTGATTACAGTGGAAGTGTAGTGTTGCAGCAGCTGTATATATTACATGTTCAACGTAACCAAAGCTTTCAGCCGATGTGTCCATCCTGCACGAGACTATATACCTGCACATTCCACAGCCACAGTTCAGAGCAGTCATCAGGTCCACAGGCTATCAGGTAGGCATCATCAGGGCTCCATGCCAAGTATGAAACGCCGTATGCGTGGCCCTCCAGAGTCTTCATCAGCTTCAGAGTGTGGGTTTCCTATCGATGAACAAACAAATTAATAAAAGTGCTGTTTCTACTGTATGTCACACGTGTCATTCTGCTCTGAGGTGAAGTCGATGAGCGCCCACCGTGTCGACGTGCCACACTATGACTGTGGTGTCTTTGGATCCGGTTGCCAGTTTGGTGCCGTCATTGGAGAACTTGCAGAACCAGACCTCGTTGCAGTGTTCAGTCAGAATCTGCTGAGTGTAGCAGGGGAACTGTTTCCTGTAGGCCACACGAAACACACACATTCACCACGTATGTCACAAAGCACAGCTTATGGTATTTGAGGAATTATTTACATCATTACTATGACGATTAAAAACAATATTCTCTGATATTATTTCCTCCTACACAGAAATGTTGCGCGACAGGACACAGGGGTTAGGAAAAAGACGACATTATATGTAAAAATATGCATGAAATACATACTACTCTTAAGCAAATTGTCCTGCACATTGCTGTAAATGCAAATTTAAGATATATAATTTAAAAAATTACTAGAAACTACCGAGAACACTGAAAAAAAAACCTGTCCCTGCTCTCAAATATTTCACTTTACCATAAAATATTAATTTATTAATTATTAAAATCTTCCATAAATTGAAGATTTTTTTTCTGCTTTGTTGTGTGACTCCATATCCTATCTATGCCTTATTTTTCGTTCAATAAATTACATGATAAGGGACAATACAGTATGTGACAATTACACGTGATTATGATCAGTTCACACTGGAAATTAAAAAGTGATTAATACATGTAAATGTTCTGTACATTTATTCACATTGTATCTTTAAAAGGAAAAAATGGATTTGAATGCTTAAAAAAATACAACTTATGTGCACATATAGTGATTTTACCCATCTTCTCCTGTAAACCATGAAATAAAGATTAATTTGGAAGAGTTACATGTTAGAAAAATGATTAATTATACTGGGTGAAAAGAACATTCACCTTCAACTTATCTGCTTCCTGACGTAATAGCTTAGCCT